>JAUMJL010001392.1:0-597658 GCA_033558185.1 Dromococcyx pavoninus | reverse complement strand
AGAAAGAAAGAAAGAAAGAAAGAAAGAAAGAAAGAAAGAAAGAAAGAAAGAAAGAAAGAGAAAGAAAAAGAGAAAGAAAGAAAGAAAGAAAAAGAGAAAGAAAGAAAGAAAGAAAGAAAGAAAGAAAGAAAGAAAGAAAGAAAGAAAGAAAGAAAGAAAGAAAGAAAGAAAGAAAGCAAGCAAGCAAGGAAGCTGGTGCTGACTAGATGTTCTTAGGACAATAGCCTACTAGTAAAATTCCTGGATTAGGGATTTTTCCATGGCCCTGGGGCCAGAGCATGATTTATATACAAAGGGCTAAATGTTCCTAGTGAAACTGGGCTGCCTCTTGGCACCGGCCTTGGACTTGGGCTACAGTGCGATCCATCACCAAGCATGGCTCTCATAGAGGATTTCAACATGTCTTCTGGTTCACTTTTTGAGGAGCAGCAGGACAAAGGACTGCCTCTGGCTGTTCCTAGCTGCTCTCCAGGTGAAAAGGAGCTATGTAATGCTTTTGCAAAAATATACAATCTTTTCAAATACTATTTTCTCAACAAGGAAATGAGAAAGACTGCAACATCAGATACAATGTGAAATCACTATAGCTTACTGAAAATGAATTTTGAGGAAATCTTGGATTACTGAGAAAAAAAGATTATTTATCACGTGGAAGAGGAATGAGTGAGACTCTAAGCCTTGCTGTGCGCTCCTAAACCGTTTGACATATTTTCAATGACTCTCCAATGCAAAACAGCATAAGAAAATTCTTCATCTGGGACCAGAAACCAGGTATACCCTCAAACTAGAAGTTCTACTATTAGCTAGACCAGAGTCAGGCTCTGCCTTTCTTAGTCTCTGTGTCTTACTTGCTCCATAAAATTGAGGCATTGCAAGAAGTGGAAGCATTGAGATCCCAGCTTAGTCTTAGCTGCCTCTTGGCATATGGGAGCAATCACATCAAGTCCCCTCAGGCTGAGAGAAGTCACAAAATGGTTTCCAGCTTCCTGTGTGAACGCTATACTTAAGAAGTTATTTTACAAAGGTGGTGAGTAGCAGAATACTTCCGGATGGGCTTTTGGATTGAAATGTCTCAGTGAATTAAGGAGAAATCCAAATACACCAGGCCAGTCTGGGCTCTGAAGTGGCATTTAGGAGTCTCTGATCAGGTGCTTAGAGAGCTCACTAGGGAAAGCGGAGAAATCAATTGCTTTCAGGTACTTCCAAGGCTGTGGAGATGTTTGAGAATAGCTTCTCAGAACTCGTCTCCAACGATGAGGCTCCTAGTCCCCGTCAGGTCAAACTGAGGCAGAATTTAAGTGAGAACAATCAATCTCCAGTATTTTTTTTCTATTTTTATATTCTGCTCTCCAGAAAGATTTGTTTATAATACAAGAAAAACAATGCATGTTTTTTTCCAGTAATGTAAGGGGAATGAAGAGACCTGAATGTGACCAGAAGATATCTCAGAAATGTTCTCAAAGTTCATCATGGCTATGACAACATCAAATTGTGAATGCAGGACACCTTGGGTGAGATTGTCACACCTGCTGTCACTATTTTATAATGGGCAACAGGACTGATGTTGCACTGAGCCCTGAGATTTCTGTTTCCAGCCCTGAAAGGTCTTCATCAATACACCCACTGCATCAGGTAACCCCACAGTGTCTTTCTCGAGATCCTAGGAGGGCACATACGTGGGGTATGTCACTATGTTCCTGGCACGGGAAGATTTCCCCAGAACACAAAATGGTGTTTTGGTCTGTGAGATGTGTTCCTCCCACCATAAGGAAGTGCCTGTAGTCAGGTACCTTCATCTTCTCAACAGCTAGGATCAGATAGGAGAGGTGGTAACCCTCTGCTTTCTGCTGCTGCACCAGCAGGTCAGCCTGGTCTCTTTATCTCTGATATTAAGTTTAAATTTTAGTGATTACTGTGTAGATACACACCTGCTGTGACTGTGTGAATGCTGACACTAGCCCCAGCCCCAAGCCTTTTACTAGGCACTGGCTTGGTCCAGGAAGCAGACCACTAGCCTGGGACTCATGAGATGTGTCTGGGTCTCAGCATCTGTAGGCAAGAGGTTGCACTTCCTTTTAGCACTTGCCATGCTCCTGCTTGCCTTCCCAGCCTTCTTGCACTGAAGTCTGCTCCAGTGCCACCCGTCCAACATGGGCAAGACAGTCTTGGCTACTGCCTCAGAGTACTGATGTAATAAAAAATGATGATAATGACTGTGGCTTTTCCTATGGCCAACAAACTTCGATAAATAGGCTTCATGAGAATGGATATATTTAAAAGGTTTCTGCAGTTTTTTGAAAGAGACAAGATATTTCATGTGAAGCAAGGACAAATTGTTTAATGGAATTTTTATCCACAGCTTAAATGGAGTCTTTAGAAAAAGACACCTTTAAATGAATGCTAGCCATTTTCTACTGACCTTTGGATATTTCAGTTCTGCTTTGGAAAAACAATAATAATTATTTTTTCTGATGTTTTTCTCAAGTGGCTTTTTATTTAAACAGATGCTTTCATTCGTAAGATGGAAGCGGTTTTTTATTTTCAATAAAATGCCAGGCTCTAGTGAAGAGAAAATGCAAATCAAAAATCACTCATCTCCTTGTTCTTGCAAACACAAAAATCTTTTGTTCCTAAACAAAAATTAAGTGGGGGAGAGAAAAAAATCCCAACCCTATGACTTAAAAGGAAATGTAGCAATACTTATCAAGCTCTCCCTCTCTTTCCTTAGTATTAGAAAGCTCAATTACATTTTCTTGTTGGCATTAAGGTTCCTAATTATGCAGCTGTCTGTTTAATTTGAATAACTGAAAGATTTTGCCAAAGAGAAGGAGCAGAGAGGGAAAGAGAGAAAGGGAGAAGGAAAAGACAGAAACTCATTACCTCTTGCAAACTGCTAATCATTGTAAATGGCCGAAGAGGCCAGAAGAGCATGCAGAAAATTATTATCAAGCGTGAAGGAATAAAAATACCCTAGACTACTAGACTACATTACCAAAAAAAAAATAAATATATAGTAACCTTCTTGATAGTAAAGCAAGTAGACTGGAAAGAGTAATGGAAATGAAGCACAGTAAGGGGTCCTGACAAGCCCTGTAAGCAAAAAAATAAGGAAAGGGAGGTAGGAAATGAGGAGAGAAATGATTTTTATCGTTATGTGTTGAATATATTGGTGGAACTTATCTCTATATCAGAGGGTGCTCTTGGTCTTTTATTAGCAGGACTCTGTGATGCCTTGTTGTTATTCAGTATTCCGTGTCACCTCCCTCTCTGTTCCACCTCTCCTTCTTTTGCTGGCTGTGAGGTGCAACGGGGAGAGCAGCTCTGCTTCCCAAACCAACTGCCAGCAGGCCCCTCTGCTGAGTCAAATGGACAGAAATCTCCAGCCCAGCCGCCGTGGAGGGGACTGACTTTCGGCTCTGGGTTTGACCTTCAGCTCAAACTTTTCGCCCACAGCTGTGCTCTTGAAGAAGGATCAATGTCAAAGATTACAAAAGAGGCGCAGTCAGATGCAGGTAGAAAGCTCCAAGCATTGAAAGTAATATCAAGGTAGCAGGCTTTGCAAGCCCTGCTACATGAATTCTTCACAGCGCTGGCCCCGGTAGTCCCCAAGACATTTAAAGTGCTTATTGCTTGCTCAGCAGCCCAGGCTAAGCCCATGTTGATACCAAGTGAATTCTGTGCTAAATATTAGCACTGTAGCTAAGACAGCTTTCCCTCTCTGATTTTAACTCCGTCAATATTAAAGAAGATAAAAATAAGTCACTGGATGAGAATATTGCTCCTAGTGATTAACAGAGACCTACTAAATCAGAAGAGCATAACTTAATGACTTACTTTTCACAAGAAAGATAAAGAAAATTATCTGCAAACAAAAGAAAAATGAACTTCATTTTGCTAAAGAAGAATTTGGAAAAAGAGGCTCGGGTTGCAGAAAAGTTGTCCTGCAGCCTGGGATTTTTTTTCCTAGTTGTGTTTATGTCTTTTTAGATTTAGAGTTAACCTACTTTGTGGATTTTTTTTGATTGGATTTTGTTTTCGAAAATGTTAACCTGATATAAAATTATGCAAACAATACCTGATGCCCTAAAACCCACAAAATTAACCTTTTCATTTTCTAAAACTCTTGAAAATATATGTTAATTCTTATGTTAACATGCAGCTAAGTTTCCAAAGGGATTTCCTGCTTTTCCATATCCGAACCTTTGCATATACAGATATTGTTTATGCATACAAAAACTAGAAATAGCCAGTTGTCTGGACACAGTGGCAAGATGTAGAAATCTTTCCTTTATATGAGAATTTATTTACTCACTTTTATGTTTTCAGAATAAATTTGTTCATTCAAAAACAGTGTTAACTGTTGTGATGCAAAGTTTCAGTGCAACTAGTGTCTAAATTTGACTCATCTTAAGGCAACAATGGGTTAAGCAGGACTTTTACCTCAGTGCTTAAAGTCTGGTACTAACCCCCTGATGGTGTCAAATCAAGTTGATTCTGGATAATTCTCTGTCCTAAACCCCTGCATGTGCAAAACATGACTCTGACCAAAGTAAAAGTCTCTTTAATTCCTTATATCCAGAAAGCAGCTTTATTACTGTGGCCCTCGTGGTTGTTCGGATGGAGCCTGGAGTGGCTGAGTAAGTGGTCTCTTGTGTGTGTGGGGGGGGTGTCGTTAATGTTCCAGAGTGTCATTTTGAGTGTGTGTGAGTGTGTGTGTAGAGGGTCCCACATGAAACTAATTTCTTTTGTGAAGAAGGAATTTTCTGAAGAATTTTTGATTCCATATGGGATAAATATATAGGAAATACACTTGTCTTCTCTATTTAGCATGGAAATCTAGGGCTTCTAAGTTGCAGGCTAGCAGAAATGCTTTCTCCTAAAGTTCTTTTCTTTCCCCTGTGATCTGTACAGTTCCGAGCACGTTCCACCACTGCTGTCACAGTGGATCTAACCATGTTCAGCAGCTCACCATGGTGAAGTTTCTTAGTGAGAAGATGAAAGATAGACATTTGCAGATGATGTGTGGGGATCATACTTTCTGTACACTTGGCAAGCTAAAGTTAAGTAAGCACACATCATACATGTGTTTTAAATTACCATTATATAAAAAAAGGGCTCCTGGCTCATGTCAGCTTATATTTGTTGCTGGTTGCAAGATCTACATCCAGCACCAACATCAGGATTTTTCCCATTTTCTTGTGGAAACTAAATTATCTTGTGATGTTCAACCTAATTCTCTTGTGAAGACCTTGATGGGAAATGTATTACGTCAGCATTTCATTCAGTATCATCTGGTTTAGCATAATGCCAGTTAATATTGTGAAATCTCTTGGGAAAAGGATGAAAAGTTGTAGGTGTTATTAGTATGGAGTAAGGGGATAGCAAAATTTGGATATGCTCTGATTCTTGAATTTCTGCTTATAGGAAAAATGCGTATAGCCTAGTGAGTTGAACGTGTGTGTGCTGTGGTGTTACTTTTTATAGTCCAGTTGTTCATTATTCTTTTAGGAGGCAGTTGATATATTTTTATAATGAGAAGAAATGGAAAATGAGGCCGTTCTGGGGAAGCCCTTGCTGGTCAGGCTGGGTTCTGTACTCCCCCCCTTGGGATTGTTGGATCTGCATGGAGTAAGTGCTTCCATATCGGCTCACATGTATGTAGATCTAATGAAAACCATGAGGTTTATTCCTCAAGCAATGTTCAGTTTTGCGCCAAGTTTAGCAAATGTTGGACCTGACACTTTCCTTTGGCTGTTTTGGCTTTTTTCTTAACCTAAACCTACTGCGTGTTCTGCTTATCAAAATAACAGTACATAAGAAAGCTCCCTGGACACATACCCAGGCCAGGAGTGCTAACGGCATACTTACCTGAACTTGGAGTGCCTTTTCTAACCCACATCTCTTTCTTTTCCCTTCATTTTTATTTCTGCTTTCTCAGTTTGTTGTTCCTATTAGATTCTGTGGTTCATTTCAGAAATGTGTCTGAGATGGAGCTCTTCTTGCTAGTCCCGAAAACAGTAAAGAAATGGAAAAGTACAAGTCCATTGTAATTTTCTAGTTGTTCAACACTCGATTGTGATTCTATGGGCTGACATCCATTTTCCTGGGAAAGGGAGGGAAAGAAAAATCAGAATATGAATATGTGCCTTCAACCCATCACAAAGGTACAATCTGCCGCTTTATTCTGACTCCTGCAATCTTTCTTTATTTTACATATTTCAAGTTTGAAGACATTTTTCTAAAATTTTGTTTCCCAAGAGAAGTCCTGCTGAAGAGAAGTGCAGCCTTGCCAGGTTTCTGCTTTATGTAAGTCTTAAACTGACAGTTCAGCCTCAACACTTCAGATCTGATACCTACTTTCCTTAAAAAAAAAAAAGGAAAAAAGGCATAGATGGCCTTCAAGAAGTTTCCATTCTGGTATGGTGCAAAGTACTACAAAGAAGCAACATGACCTTGGTTTAACCCTTCAAGAAAATCGCTCTTTTCTTTCCAGACTGGAAACTTTCCACCAGTAGTAGTAATCTGGGCTGAGTATGTTTATATTAGACCACGTAGGAGTAGAACAGAACTGTTATGATAACAGAAGTGCAGTGGTGCGTTCCTTGGCACAGATACCCAGAGACTGATTTGAAAATCTTAATGTAGTGCCAAATGCCTTCTCTGTATTCCAGGAGAATGTGCCTACAATGTGTATGTGGGGGTGACATAAGTCACAGTGCTGTCAGGTTGCTCACAGTAGTAGTTCAAGATACAATGGGATAGCGATAGAGCTAGTGAAGCGCTGCACTTTGAGCACAATAGAGGTGCTGTGCAACCTGTGCCAATACCTTGCAACAACTCCTCTGCACAGGACTTTGTAATTTATCATCTATCACCAACTGGAAAAGTAAACCTTTCATTTTCTTTCTCTTTCCAGAGGGTCCCCTGCATGCACCTCGGTCAGAGCCTTGTGCCATCCTCGTGGCTCCCCCCCTGTAATTTCATACCCAGCCACCTTTGTGAACAGCGCTATTCTCGACAAGGCAGACTAATCTTGGCTCTCCAAATTATGAAAATGAGTTCCTTTTGGTTATCTGGAGGAACTGAACAATGCCTGAGCTCTCCCAGCCTTGCTGCCACGAAGAGAAAACGAAATTGAGGTCAGCTGTCAAACCCCTTTTTGCCAAATGGCAGTTCAGTGCAGCACTGTGGGTTTGCCAGGCAATTCACACAATCCTCAGCAGGAAAGGAAAGGTAAAATATAAACTTGTTCAGTTTCCAAGACTCTGTGTGAACCCATTGAATGAGCTGTAAGAGCCCCAGTGACCCTGAACTATTGTTTGATCTAATTCCGATAAACAACAGAAGGTGCAGGGTCCAATGGCAACAAAAGAAATGAACGTGTCCCAAAAACATGAAGTCAGACATGGATAAAATAATGTAGTCATAAAACTTCATAATATTATCTTCCTATACTTAGAATATTTTCAACACCTAGTCAAAGACAAAAATGTGTTCTTGATAGAATGAGAGGGGCTTTACAGAATAAATTTTGTTGCAGGGAGGATAGGGAGGCTATTTTTTTTTTTCTGATGGCTTTTTAGGTAATTGGCATTTTGACTACTCGTTGGAAAACAACTTATGAGCTGAAGGTTAGAGAGTTCACATGCTTCAGTCAAACTCCACTGAGCCTTCATCTTGACAACTTTCACTGGACAACTGGATGACTGTCACTTCTATAAAAAGATAAAGCCATTTCCTTTCGGAGTTCAACAGCATCTGTTGTTAATAAATGCCCCATTTCAAAAACAAATATGCATCAGCCTACTTTCCAATAGCACCTTCTTTCAAAGAGGTGTTCTTTCATGCAAGGCAGCAATTTTCAAACACTGACTTCAAGTCAGCCTAGAGATTTTGTGGTCTGCCCAGGTGATTTTTAAGAGCAGTAGTATTTTGCAAGGGAGTAGCATAGTTCTCACTGGAGTTATTACCATAGTTTTAATATATGTGTTATATGAATCAAGATGATATATATGGAACCCCAGCTGCGACATCCTGTGCTGAGGCATGATGTGTGTCAGAAGGGTAGAGCGTTGTTGACTCTATCCTCTTCCCCTTTGCTTTACACCACTTTTGCACTATAGGGCTTCCTATCTCTGTTCCATTTCATTCTGCTTCACTATTCTAGCAAGCAGCCAGAGAAGACAGGAGCCAGTCTGGTTCAGAAGGCTGGATTGGACATACAGAGAGAAACAGTCCTGGACTGATCAGAAGGGAAGAGGACAAAGTTCTTTTGAGTTGGTGAAAAACAAATATTGGAAGCTTCTGTCCTTCTATACATAAATGCTAGGTCAAAAGCTTCCTGGGAGAAATTAAAGCATAATTCAAGGACTTCTTTGTTGTAATCTGTAAAATTTTGAGCTATGTCTTCTTCCTGTTCTAATAAGACAGATTGTTTACTGCACTGTTAGGAAATTAATATGTACTATTTCAGGCATACTTATGACTCAAAAGAAATTGATTGTTATGTAATACCATTTTATACTATAACAATAGCAGAAAAAAGTATGATACAATGCACTGATATTATCTCTATCAGCATAGTAAAGGGTCAATGAGGGCTGACTTTCTGAAACAAAGGTAACACAAAGTGAATATTATTCTTCGGAATCGCAGTGCAGCAACAGGATCTGTGATGGAAAGTGAACAGTACGTCAAAGTCTTTCTTTGCAATAAAAATAATACTCATGTAACTTTGTGGGAAATGAGTGACACAAACCTGTTGAATTTGTATTTTTATTTTATATTCTTGCATTGCTTTTACATTTCAGAAATCCTAGGGATTTTCAGGAATGCCACACTCTACAATATGCCATTGAAACATAATATGTGATTTGTTCAACTGTGATTTCTGTGTATAGCCTGGCATGATTAAAAGAAATCACTTTTTTTTTTGCCTTTCAATGGCACCTGAAAAGGACCAGAAATTGTGAAGTATTCATCAGTGTTACAGAGTTATTCAGAGTTACAGAGTGGACTTACACGGAGTATAAGGAAAGTCGTTGGCATTCATTTAGGAAAATGAGGCTTTAATTGCCATGTCACAGTTCACAATGGCTGAAACTGACCTCTGTGGGGTAAGACTTATCTGCTAGTTACATTCCATTTTAGAGTCAAACATATTTTGATTTAGCTATAAGCTAAGCACGTGCTTGTCCTTTCTCTCCTATAAAAATATACTGGACATTTACGTTATCATGTAACCTTCAGTGTTACTGATTTTCTCATACCTTTCTTCAGGTCTGAGATACAGGGACAGAAATTTTATCATAGATAGATAAATTGTTTAGGAACAATTATGGCATGGAACTGGTGGTAGTAAACATATATGTGGCAGGCAAATGATGCTTCATGTTCACTAAGAATTGACTTAATTTGAAATTATTTTGAACATCAAAAAACAGGTGTTCAGACAGCACCCATGAAAAAGTCAGATAATAGTTTATTGGAGTACATCTTAACCCTAACTGTAACAGATAGTCCTGCTAGTAATATACATCATTAAGCCCATATAAAATGATAAACATTAGGATAATTAGACAAACAATAATAACAGGAGAAATTTCTCTCCATTTGCTAAAAAACAGTAGGCACCTAGAAAGCCAGCCTCAGCTACCAGTGAACTGTTGTTTTTTGCTAAATTATTTTGTCTCATTTCTTTCTACTCAGTTAATAATCTAGACTAGATAGAGCTGGTAATAAAGTTTAGGTGCTTCATGTAAAGTCAGTCTGATAATCTGTATGTCAGCTTGTCAGTTCTGCTCACACATGTGTCTGCCTAACGTGATGGGGACCTTGCGTGCTTTATTTCCACCCAGATGTAACTTAGAACCATAGTAGTGTCATAGCCTCATCTCTGAGCATATCCGAAGACTGATTTCTCAGAATTCATTCAGTACAATCCTACCTGACAATCTACAAATTTAATCAATAAAGTTACACATTGGTAATTAGAAGAGCTCCATCTGCATTGACATTTGCACATATCAAATTATCATTTCATTTTCGTGCATACCAAGAAAAATATATTCACCTTTCTGAAACATTATTTTCACAGACAAGGTTAATAATAATTTAATTCACTTTAACAGTAACCTAAATCAAATGTCTCCAAGAAAATGAATAATCAGAGAGGTTTGTGATGAGATTAAATCAAATCAGATTCCTGCAGTTTCAGCAGTACAGATTTATCAAATAATAGGTAGTTAGCAATATGGGTTTTGTTTTTCTATGCTGTTAGTGTGGGGGGAATGTTGCTTTTTAACTGGACTAAAATTATTAGAGCAACAAGCAAATATTTAAACTTCAAGTTTTGGTCACAGGATCTATATCCACCTGGTCAGAAAGGGACAGATATCTATTGATATAGACACAGATCTACATAGATATAGAAGGTTATCTGTCTGTCTAGATCCATATCTATTTATCTAGACATCTGTCTATAGATAGACACCTACAGATACCTGTCTAGGTGGATATCTACAGCTCTAGAAAGATACCCATATAAATCTAGATGTCTATAGCTAGATCTTTATCAGGTTTGAGGTATATAGTTAGCTGAAAGTATCTATGTAGATCTGTCTACCTATCTATCTATCTATCTGGCAATAGAGAGGATATCGGTATATTTGTATCTGTATTTGTATCTCGATAGATAAAAATATAGATATCTAGATACTTCAAAAGGTATACATCTAACTAAGTCTACCCATATCTATGTAGATATCTAGATATCTATACATATCTGTCTTGTGGAAAATGGTATCTCTCTCTGTCATGGAGAAGCAGGTGGTGTCAGAAAGCTATTTAGGTACCAGTGCTTCGTAGGAGTGTGACAGGGAACAGATCTCCCCAGTTCACTGACCCTGGGTTCAGGGCCATGGCTTTGTTCATTTGCACAGGAGTAGGATCAGAATGGCCATCAGCTGCTTTACATGAAAAAGGAAATAATTCATGATGATAAAAGGGTTTAATTTACTCTTTTCTGATCCCTTGTTCTTGAGAAGACTTCCACTACTCTACTGCCTTTCTGCAGGGAAGGTAAGCCGGGCGAAATCAGTGTCCCCTTCTTTGGAAGTCCAGCTTGGGAACAGGAGTCTCCCACGGTGACTCAGGCTGCCAATGGATGTGATACAAGCTAACCAAGAAGTCAATCAGCTTTAGAAAGCTAACAAGCCAAGAGGAAACAATCATATTGCAGCAGTGTTTTAAGCATCGTGAGTTTAATGGAAGCTGAAGGTAAAAGTGAAGATCAGGAGTCTATGCTCTAGCTCAAAGACTTTCTCAACCGCTGGCAGAAAACTTTTCGTGGTAGTGTCTTTTTCTCTCACTCTCTTCTTCCCACTCAGCAGCCAATCCCAATAGTTAAAGTGAACATTGTGGGACTGTAGACACTTTTTGCTGAGTTCTGAATAACAGTTCATAACCGTAATGTGCCAGTCTAATAATGATACGAGATCCTCTTCAGGGACTGTTAAAGAGCATCTCAGAATAGTGCAGCATCAGGTTATTAAACCTGAATAAACAAACACAACTGATTGAGTTAGACTGCAGAAATATTAGATGCTTTTCCATTCTTCATGCATGCACATAACACCATCAACAGCACTAACTGGAGATGTGCATGCAGGTGTGACTGCAGAAGAGACTGCTTGCTGTGTGTCTCTGTTATTTATAATGCTGTAAAATGGAAATCTTGCAACTTTTACTGGCAGAGTATAGTCTTCATTCTCCTTTAACCAAAAGTGTCAAAGCAGTGAATTGCTTATTTAGTATGTTTTTGTCAAAGAAATACTGGCCTTTGGTACTCCGAAAAGACTGACTTCCAGTGTAAAATCAAAAAAATATCTAAAGAGTTATTGGTTCAAAACAACCTTAAATCATATCTAAAATATTATACACAATTGGCTTACCAAATGTACACTCACATATGATTTATAAGAAGTTCTGTGGTTTACTGCACATTTTCCAGACATGCAAGTGTCTCCTCCCTCCTTCTGCTAATTTGTTTGATTATCCTCTTATCTCTGTAAAAAATATCTGATCAATGTAAACTTAACACTGGATTTTTAACTGAAACCCTCAGGTTTCAGATAGCACCTTCCTTGTCTATTCTGGACATGATTTCATCTTGTCACTGTAGTGCTGCAGTGCTTCTTTCTTACTGCTCTTTTCTTCCTGTCTTGTGAGGAATAATGGTAAAAGCGTCAGGTGATTGTGATGGGAATGCAAACAGCCCCTTGAACCAGCACTCTTCCAAGTCCAAATGGTTCCAGTCCATAAATACCTTATGTAAAATAGATGCTGCCTTTTCTTGAATGTTGCCACATTGTTAAGATACATCTGTCAGGCTACACCAAGGGCAGACTGCCCTGCAGGGTGTGCGGGGCAGGAGCTGAGGGGATCAAGGCTGACAGGGCTACCCAGCAGAGTCCAAACCCCAGACGGCTGCACTGTGTTCAAATTCCTTCCCTGGAAACTGAATGACTTGGCTTTCATTTCCAGTCCTTACCTCTTCACTATATTAAGTCTCCTCTCTTTGAAAATCAAGGTGGTTTGGCCTTGCTTGGCTACCAAAAATAGGATTGCCTGCCTGGCTGACTTTGAGTGGAGCTGGCTGACTTGTTACCAAGATAGAGTCTATTACTTTTCATGACTTTCATGGTGTGGAAAGTCAGAGACAGTTTTAATTTTGAACTAGTCATAATGATAAGGCAGTTATTTCTGCTTGAAGTAAAGTTAGTTTTGCTTGGAATAAAGTTAGTCTTCTTAAGGAGAAAAAATATTTTTTTTAATTCTGTGAATGCATTTTCACCCATACCATATTCAACTCAAGCAAACATTTATATTCATAGGTATATTACTGAATAGCAATGCTATTTTGAGGTCCCCTTGAGTCCATCAGGATGTTGCTTTTGCAAAGAGATTGAAGAATTGAACATTATGAGATAGGTACTAATTGCATATTTTTAAGTGAAAATGAACCAAAGCCTTTGAAAGCTTTTATGGGACACAGATGTAATATCTTATTTTTCCCATGAAACACTCTATATATGTAGAAGTTTTATGCTGAGAATATTTATAGCATTAGATGAAGTTTAAGAGATTAAGTAGCTATTTATGATCCACGTAGTGTTATTTATTTATTTATAAAATTCTTTCTCTTCAGTAATCTTTTTCATTGACCTGTCAAAAACCAAACTAAAGCAACCAAAATTTTGCTAAACAATTTCTCTAACTCTCTGCAAGTGTGGAATGTGATAGCTGGTGGTGAGACGGGATGCCTGTATATGCAGGGCAAAGGCTGAGCAGTCTAAGAAGCAAGAGTAGTCTAGAAGCATCCATCCCTGCCTATGTAAGCAAGGCAGCACACTGTAAATGAGCTTTATCCATTTATTTACTGAAGTCTCAAGAACAAAGAAATGTAAATGAAACTAATTGATTTAACCATTGTGTAATTAAAAGTATGCTAACAGTGTTCTAATTTGGAAGGGCAATAATCAATACACAAGGAGATCAGCTAGAGTGCAACCATTAAAACCCGCTGAAGATATGAAGAACCCTGGGAATACCTCCAACAGAGTATGGATAATGCCTCATGATGTTGAAATCAGTTTTGCTGTTTTGTTTGTCTGCAAATTAGCATGCAGTTATCAATAAATTAGACTTTTAACAATAAATAATGCTTTGGAATAATAAATTCTGTGTTTGGTCACTGTGTTCTTCCCTGTGGGAAGTACAGGGGAAGAAAGGGGTAAAAGCCATGCTGTAACAGGCATGGCCGCCAAAAAAACTTACACTGGAAGCTATATTTTTCCCCCAAAACTTACACAGTTAAAGCTGAATATATATGATGGATTGAGGTTAAGTGAATGTGGTATAAATATTTATACTACACATTTATATTATATATTTTTATATAGTACATGCACAAAATATCCCAATAGAGTACATTTTGCCGTAAGGTACCATGAAAGAATGAAAATTTCAGCCTTTTTTTCTAGTTTAAATGTTATTATACTGCAGTCAACTGTGAAAAATGCATGCTGTGATTGTGGGGTTACAAGAAGGGCCTATTTTAGGGCTAATGTAAAACTATGCCAGGCGAAAGTAGAAAGCCACTTAATTCTGCGTTGAATCTTCTACCTGAATAATGATTGAGCTATGGTCACTCTAGGTAGAGCTTAGTTTTTAATGTCTGGTGCTCCACAGCTAAATAATATCCCCAGGTTATCTTAACTATCCCCAGTTAAATTAATTAAATATTGATGACTATGACTTTGGGCTTGAAAAACTCGGACAAAGAGAAAAGCAGATTGCATGTGAATGGAGAAATTCGTCATAATGTCACTGAATAGCTGGGGAGTGGAGTTCAAGCTGATTTATTACAACATTGTTTTTCATTTTTACTGGACACTGATTGGGCTTAGGCTAAAACAATCTCATTGTAATCTCCAGTCAAGCAGTGAAAATGACATTGTGACTTCATAGGCACATTTTTAATGGAGTTTTGTTACTGCTGTAATGCACAGGGCTTTGAGGCTGTAAGCTCTGTTGGTATATATCTCAAAATGTCCAAAGTTGCGAGACTGCCACAGAAGACGCAACAGAGAGTTGTCTTGAGAATTTCAGCAAGAGGAAGCATTTGTTTCCTTACAGGACTGCATCATGAGCAGATAGTGCCATGAGTTCAAAAGTCCTGAGGTAGATCCCTTCTGATTATGAGCTGCACTTACAAATGTGAGATTTTGAACAGCAATAAATAAAAATCTTTCTCAGCTGCAAGATACCAAAAAGCCACAAAACCAGAAACAAATGCCATAGAGTGGCAAAACTGCAGATGCACAGAATTTTTTTTCTTTCCAGTGAGCTATGCTGAGAAATTCTGAAACAGATGTCAAATATGGGGGGAAGAAGGTCTAGAGTTCATGTGAGCAAAGAGATCAATAAAGGAGGAGATTGAAGTTTATGTAGCAGATTACTTCAGTAGCTGAGGAGTCGACCCCTGATATTGCCAATAACCAGCCACGGAAGAAAAGTGGATAAAAAGCTGTAATCCCTCAAACTGCTGCTGCTTTTTGTGTAATAGTTCGCCTTTTGAAACCTCATGGCATGAACTCTTCCACTCCTTGCTGCTTGCACGGCTACGAGCATGTTTGGAGCGCTGCTGCCAGGATGTGATGCTGAGACTGAAGGGCGTTTCCGATGAGAGAGGCTGAAGTCCATTGAAAAGCGTGACAGAAGAGCACATGGCATACAATTGGTCTAGAGGAGTCCTTGATACCAGGCACTTAGGCTTTCTGCTCCCCTGCCTTTGTATGCAACCAACTCCTAGGATTTTCCTTCCACCTCCCCTGTTTGAAAGCAATGTCTCTTTTATAGGTTTTGGCTGAGCTTCTCTAATATTCACCATAACTTCCTCTTGCTCTCCTGCGATGATTTACCTAGGGATTAATACATCTCTGCATGTTCCTGGGACTCGAGTGCAGGACACAGATGTTACCCCAGGAGGCTGAGGGTGCTTCTGCACACCTAGAACTCTTGCTTTTTGCCAGCTCACTTGAATGACGAAGGCTCCCCAGCACCTCTCTGGCTCTGTCTGAGGCTGCAAATTTTAGCTGTGTGGAGAGGAGCACTGCACTCCAGCTGCCACCTCAAGCAGACACCGGGCTGCTGGGCATGCAGGTGCAAGAGGCAGGCAGCCAGGAGTAGCTGCTGGGCAAGGGTGCCATGGAAAGAGTCAGGAATGGCTGGGATATGACTCTGACTCACCTGTACCACATAATCATGGTGGGAGTCAGCAACAACCACATACTGGCTGATTTTTTTTCTTGGGGGCAATAAATTAACATGGAGTGATAGTGACCCTTCAGTTTGCGGTTTAGGAAAGAAATTTAGAAGAAATTTAAAAAGTACATCAGAGGAGGAACAAGAATAGAAGGTACATTTCCAGTTGTGCTTACTAAGAAAATTAAAGAAGTGAGACACCAAGAGTATTTGTTTCTCATAGCTGAAAAGCAACAAACTTTTTTGTTTGCTTGTTTGATTTTTTAATCCAGAACAAAGGCAGGTGATGGAAGCTGAGTGATAAAGAGCCGTGTCTCCTCTGCACCGCCATGTATTATTCCAGAGGGCAGCTCCAGCTGGCAGCAGGTGATGGTCCCTTCCATTTTTCACCAGGGAGCCTGCCTGGCTGTAGGCATGAGCAAGTCTCTTCCATTTTGTGATAATTCCCTCACACAGAGTCACTTTCTTATTACAGTCCGCAGTAACTATTTTTCTTTCTGAGTAAATGTGCTCTCGGGAATACGGGCTATTTGCGCTGTGCTCTTAATAACCTCTCTACTGTATGGGGGGTCTGAAATGTCAAGACATAAATACCATGAAGGGAACCCCCAAAAGACAAGCTTGGATACCACTTCATTATTTTTGCCAGCCAGGGTAGTTTGACCAAGCTGTTAAGTGTATCGATTTATTTAACTTCACTATAACCTATGTAAGTATATGTGCATGGATGTTTGTCCAATGTTGGATGTAAGATGTATTGCTCTGGAAATTTAAGATATCACATATTGTTCACTTAAATTAGTTGCATTTATAAGGAGTAGAAATTGTAAGGATTTTTACACATGGCTTAGATTTTTTCTTACTGCCATTAGAAGGATAATATATTCTCAATAACTTGACCAATTTTTCTCAGCACTTTTTGGTTTTCAAATAGATGCGGAGGGTAGACTATTTTCCTAGTAACAGAGGGAAGTATTCTATTAAATGTTATCTTTTAGCATTTTTGCTGCTTTTTAGAGGAGAAATAAGGTAAGAACTATGGAAGGCAGAGAAAAAATGATAGGTGAGGCGTGTAAAAGAAAAGTGAATAATGTGACTTAATTAGGACTTAAAATAAAAATGCTACCTCTTATGGAGATACAGGGGCCTGTATATACGAGGCGAGAAACCTAGTTGCAATGATTAGGTAATATCTAATTGCATTTTAACTGTAAGGCTGTAACACACCTGAGGTTTATTTTGCTTTTGTTTTCTTTGCCTAGCAGTGAAATTTAGTGGGTGTGATCACTTGTTGGAGCTGGCTTCCCTTTGTCTTATTTACTTAGCATATAAAAATAGTTTTCAGCAAGAGCCACAGCTCTGGGATAGTTGCATCATTTACCCATCTCCTGGATATGAATAAAACACTGAGAATAAGCTTTGTGGAGCTAAGGCATCGTTGTTTAATGCAACTGTCTGATTTGAAAGTCCTCAGGAATAACTACAGAATGTTAAGTCAGATTAGATAGTGTATTCTATAAAATAAGAGTAAAAGTGTTTAAGAGAACGGTCTTTCATGAAAGGTGCCTGGTTTTTTTTTCAAAGGGATGTCTTGTCTGAGTAGCCTGCTAAAGCTCTTAGAGGGTTTCAGTGAGTGTGTCAATAAACACATGGATCAAGGATTTCTCTGGGGACATAATATAGAGTTTACAAAATGTTTTTTAAGTTGCCACACCAGAGGTTACCACAGAAACTAATTTGCCGTGGGTTTGGAGGAAAGGTCATTTACAGAGTGAAACCTGGTAAAAGGACAGAAAGCAAATATCTGTCCTTAAAGGTGACTTTTCTGGATGGATGTGAGTTTCTTCCCTCAGGATCAGTACTAAAACTGGTTTTATTCAGCATCTTCATCAATGATGTGGTGGTGGGAGTTTGCATTGCAATCTCCAAGTCTGCAGATGTCCCTCAGGTCTCTCAGACCATCCTGATGGCAAGGAAATTCAGAAGGACCTCAGAAAACTAAGTGCAGGGGTAAAAAGGCAGCAAAGGAACACCAATGCAGCTAAGTATGAATGAATGCACCCGGAAGTAAAATCATCTAAATGGGCCAACCACACAGTGTTTAACAGAGAGATGGTAGTTATGGCTCAGGAAAGACATCTTAGTTGTCACTAAAATAATCAGATTAGTATGCAGCGGCAGCCAAAAAAATGCTGGGCATTGTCAAGAAGGAAGAAGGAGGGAATTACAGAAATCTTGATGGAATCACATGCTAAGTGCAGTATAAACTTCGGATCTCCACATCTCAAGAAGGATATTGTGCAGCTGGTATGTAGGAGGGCAACAAAATGTTCAAGGGGTGGAGCAGCAGATAGAAGATTCAACAGCAGGCCAAAAACAATGATGGTTTCTTTAGAGATCAAGGAAGGTGTAGGTAGTTTAAGGTCTCGCGATGTACGGAAAGATAGAGCCTCTCCCCTGATAGCCAATAGCATTTAGTTTGTAAGTTCACGACGGAAGTGATGTTGCAAATCTTTGCTATATAAGGCCATTTTGCCATCCACCATATTGGTGTCTGTGAGCCGATGGACCGAGCGGCCTGGGGTTGGTCGCCGTGCCGTTCCTGGACCAGGTTACCATTGCCTCGTGAAGGCAACAAGAAGGTGATCTAAGGAGGGCTGGAATGGGAGAACTTTTCAGTAATCCTAAACTTAGGCTGATGTAACATATCCACAAGGAAGCCAAACATATCCATAAGGACACCAAATGAGATGTAGGCTAGCGGATTTGAGGCATTTTCTGTTTAAATATCTGCTTATTTTTACGTTCTATTTTATTCTTTCCTACCTTGCATTTCTGTTTGTATTCCCCATATAGGATACCCCAATTGTTGCTGTTGTATATCCAAATGTGAGATTTTGAGCACTTCTTATTGTGCTCAAAGTTTTAATATATACAAAGACACTCCCTTCTCATCTTGTTCCCAGGACAGTTCGTAATGTTTATTTCATGACCACAGCATGTGTGTGCAAATATCACCCATGCTCAGAGTTTGAGAAGACTGCTCCCATCACAGCATTTCCTCATGGCCCACTGGCTTTCTGTAGCCTGTCAGAAACTTTCTGGGGTGTCTGGCTATTTTGCCAGCAGTTCTTGTCTGAACTGAAACGGATGAAATCTGGGACCTGACCCTGCCAGCAGATATAACTTTTGGTTTTTTCATCAGTCAGGCTCTGGGCAATCCTTAACTTTTCATATTTATATAGAATTTCTCATCAAGCAACTGTGGATGACCTGCCAGATGGCTTTCCCGCAATGGAAAGTTTTTCAAGGCTTCAGAAACATTTATCAAACATTCGACCGTATTTAGTAACTGCCATATCCTATGTCTACACATTTCTGTGTAATCCAGCTGAGTTGCTCTGTCCTACAGTTTTCAAACGTTTGAGGATCAAATTAGATTCAATATACTCTCCTCTGGCTTGTTTCCCTTTTCTTGAGCTGAAAGAGCAAATGCCACAGTACAAAAATATATTTCCTCCATTTTTTCAAAGTACAGCATGTCCATATTTGCCCTCCTCTCCTGCTAATGCAGGCCCGTGGGTCTCCTACCATCACACAGTTGTTCATGGATCTGAAAATTCATTTTAGGGAAGAAGGTAAGGACTATTTTTCTTTGCATTCGCTGGTGGAATAAATCCAACTTTGAGTAAAAAATAGAGGGTATTTTCATATTCTCCAGAGTTTTTGTTCTCTTGATTCAGGTAAGTGAAACTTAGACTGTCTCAGTGTGTGAAAAAATGGAAAAGTTGTTTTACACCAGTGGTTTCTTGGTGTTGTATTTACCAATCACCTTGTGTGGCGCAGAGTATGATTTACCTCAGCTCTCTGCAATTGTTGGGGTTCATTCCTTTCTCATTTAGTTAAAGTATAGCAAGAGAAGGTGATTAAAATCATCTTTCTTTTGAAAGAAAGGAGCAGAATCACAGGGTGATGATTTACAGCTGATAGGATTTGCAGGTTCCTGCTGTAAGTGTTGGATTAATGGGCTCTCTGTCCTTGCAGCTCTAAAATATGAACGTTCATCGAATGCATTGTTTTCCAGGTTTGAACCTGACTTCATACATCCAATTTCTTTTTCAGGAATAAGATCTTTCTTATATCAAATGTCTCTCTAGTAACAAAACCAAACCAACTACACAGTTCTCCTAGGTGGATTTAAACTTTTATGAGTCTTTAATTTGCTTATTAAACTAAATCAAAATCAGAATTAGGACTAAAGGGAATCTCCATGTGTGAACACTCTAGAAAACACATTTAAATTCATTCAAACCATTGAGTCAATAGGCATGTCTTAGGCAACTCTACCCTTTTATACAGGTTCAGGGGATGCTGGAAAAATCATATGTATTCAAGGACGCAGCTTCTTCATGGGGAACTATGATAAAGCACTATTATAATCCCCTTGATCATTATGTGTAGACAGCATATAGATAGCAGTCAGATGAATGGGTATGGAAGAGGCACTTGGCTTAGAATATTTTAAAATAGCATCATGAGAAAATATAACCAAAGAGAAAATGTGCCTCTCTTCTTCAGGGATGGAATCTCTGATTAACAGTTCACTGTAGTTCCACCTCCCTCAGCCCCTTCTTGATTTTGGGGGAAAAAGGAAAAGAGAGCCCTTGTTAATGTGTGTTTAAAAGCACATAACCTTGAAATGGCAGGATGAAGCTGTCATTTCTATTGCCTCCTGGATTCTGCAGCAAGGATCGATGATGTGAGATGTGCTATGGGAGGGAGTAGACTGCAGAAGGGACAGTGAGGTTTAAGGATTTTGAGGTTTGTTTTGTTTTTGGGTGGATTGTTAGGGGTTTTCTCTTACCTGCGTATGTTCTGCCATTCTTCCCTTTGCTCCCCAATATCAAAATGTAACTGGCAATCAACACTTGCATAAAAATCAGTGATGAAAAATCTCTTGGGTTATGATTTGTGTTTTCTAGTGAAGCCAGCAGGTCTGGTTGACCTTTCTTTTAAAGCTCATTCAAAAATTTAGTTCATTTCTTTGCCTCCCATCACTGATGTTTGCTGCTTATCATTTGTTTAGGTCTATCCGGGCTTCCACCTATTGGGTCACATTCCATTTGTTTAAAGTGACAGTTGTCAAACAACCTAGTTTTGCTTATTTAAGGGAATACATAGAGAATTTTTCACCCTCTTTTTAATTTTTTTTCTTCTGAGAAGATCTGAGGTGAGCTGGAGGCTTTATATGTCTTGGATAAACAGCTGGAGAAGAGTTAGTTTTCAGAAGCTTGGAAAGATATGGAGATTGTGTAGGACCATGGGCAGTTATTTGGAAAATGTGAGTCAGCATTGCCAGGAAGGGAACTGAGGCACAAAACAGTATGATAACAAATGGCTGTCTGAACCTTAGGCTCATCACAATCAGAATTTAGCAATTTTGACTTAAAAAGAGAGGCCAAGGACATTTTTTCCAGAAGCCTTGCCTAATTGTGTGTCAAAGCTGAAAGCCTACAAAAGGCTTTGAGATCCAAAACCTCTAAGACAGGGCAAGATGAGATTTTCTGAAATGATCTGAGCACTTGGGCATAAGAAGTGGATGTTCAAGTAAAAGGATGAACAGCTGTTTATCTGCATTCATAAATCAAACTCATCCATAAACCAAACTCAGCCACAGGCTCATCTACCTGCCCATTTAATTGGTCAGAGATACGCAGAGGTACTTGTGATTCTTATCCCTGGCAGACAAACTCACCTTGACACTCCTGAGATTGTCATCAGGAAGACAATGTTTTTAAAAAAACCCAGTCTTTTAGAAAGCACCTAATATAAGTGACTCTCTGTCATTTAAGACAGATTATTTTTGATGTTTCTCTTTGTGAATGTCTTGAAGGAGTATTTGTCACAGACAGGTTGAGAAGAGTCATGTGCACACACCATCAGGTTAGTGTGGGCCAGGGGGACTGTATGTGAGCACCACAAGAAACTGGTAGCAGAAAAATATACTCAGCTCTAGAAATCTTAAAGAACCTGTCCAATATAAGTGATGTTCCATATAACCTGTACTTCATAGTATAAGATTTCACCAATTTTCACGAGAGGTGTTGTGTTTTCCATGGTCCGAGTTGGACGTTGTCCTTTGGAAGTCCAAGTATGCTTTGTCCCCCTTTTTAACTTCTATGTTTTGCATGACAAATTCTCTGGTGCCTGCATTGTGCCAGACATGTTCTCTGTATGCACAAAGCCCATCTTAAAGGGGTTTGACAGAAATGAACTGAAGTATGTGGGTTGGTAAATCTATGCCTCAGGAAGCCACGAGGTCCACAGACATGAGTGATACTCAGCCTTACTGTTCACCACACCCTGCACAAGCCATCCATAGAGTGGAATTTACTTTGCATGGTGAAAGCTTCCACACCTGTTTTAAAGACTTAAGTGTTTGCAGCACGTAGGTCTTTTCCTGAATCTGTTAGCCATGGACACTTTAATGCATAGTAAAGCAATTCTGCTCTTGACAACTACCTCATTCACTGCATGAGTTGTTTTTATTCTTTATCCAGCATTTTAGAAGATGAAATTTATAACTACACTGGGAGAGCACCTGGTGCTTTTTACCTTAGCATATGAGGGAATTCTACTATGAGATGCATCATGCATACTGGGTGACTTCTGAAAAGTTCAATCAGCCTCCAATACCTCCCATCCCATTCTGTTAATGGTGTATATGATGGTATAACTAGGTTTTGAGACTGAAGAAAAGGCAAAGTGTATGCTTCTAATTGCCTGTCCTGAGTAGGAATAGCAGCTCTAGTCAGTTATGTGCAATACTGAATGACACCAAGTGGAGCTGAAATAAGAGGAAGCACAAACATTTACACCTTCTTTACTGTAGGTACATGTGAGGTTAAATTTGAAAAATATGATCACTCCCAAACTGAGACATCTTTATCTTCTCTGGGGTCTAAGAAAGAATTTGGCTGTAGGGTTGAGGCATCTGTCCGCAGGTGAAAAGAAACGATGCAGTTGTTTTCCTATGTGGAAAAATATCATTTTTTTATATAATACTAAAATGGTTTGTGATGTTCTGTGTTCTTCAGACTAACATTGATATACCAGAGAAATCAAAGCATTACAGTATATTTTATCAACTTGCTCATATTCTGAATCTATGAAATTGTATTTTCTCTTGTTCTTATTCAATTTCTGATTTATTTTTCTCCCAGTATAAATCAATTTATGTTCTATGGATTCATGGCAGGTATTCCATCTTGTTTTTCAATATGCTCTGTCTAGAACAAATATGTAGTCAGTCATGGGCATATGAAATATTAATCATATGCGTTTGAAGGTATGTTGCTATAGCAATTCCTTTGATGCAAGAAAAAATCAGCGTATAGCAGGCCAGGGATATGAGAACAGTAGGAATTACAATGCTATAACAGCACTATTAACACATTACTGCATTGTAATGATATTATTCCCTAACTATTCAAGTCCCTAGCTGGCTAATATTGAAGACAGAATTCTTCAGCAGGGATTTTATAAATGACTTCAACACTAAAGACACTTACGATATGAAGAATACATTAAGTAACCTGAAGAAAATAGTTTTTAAAATCAAAAGTAGGTGAACGTGCAAAAAAACTTCGGTTCATGACTTACCAGATCCCTTCTCTTTCCTATTTCAATATGATCTGTCCTAAGGGGATGAACATGACAGGGCTGAATGGAGGAGATTAGCAAGTCCCGGTTTAAAATGAAATGCTGTGTGTTTAGCATGTAAAGCTGCAGAGCAGGACAGCCAGGAGAGCCAGCAGAAGAAGATATGAAAATGTAATTTCATCTTGTATTACAAATTGAACAGGAAAATTTTAAAACCAAAAAAGAAAAAACATTGTCTCTGACAGGATTGTAATTATCTACAGGAGAAATGAGGTTGTAAGTTATGGTCTGGTTCATGTCTGCAAAAAAAGGATGCAATCGTAAATTAAATTGATGGGGAATATGGACTGAAGCATACTGTGAAAGTATGGATACACTTAGCCTGTATTAGGCTGCTTAATCCTCTGGCTGTATTAGTATTTCCTTCATTAGGGGGAAGGTAGGGTCAGCTTCAAGTAATTCCACTTTTTGTATTTAACTCTTTGAGTTTGATGCTTTCCTAGGGTAGATGTTTGCATTGCATGATGAAACATGCCGAGTTGCCTGGAACAGATCTTGCCTTTTTAAGGTCTTGAGGCACAACTATCTTAATATCGCTCCTTCGACACATTCTTTAAAGAAAAGAAAACTACAATCTCTTAAACAAATGAACACTTCAGTAGACCTTTGGATTTGTTGCATTGATTTAGTGTCTGAATGAAGAAGAAAAACATTTATATCTGAATGGATGGGATCAAACAGTAAAGTTCAAAGAGAGCCAGCTATGCATCACGCATGTCCTTTCTTTTTAATTAAAGACAAACATGAGACTTCAAGAAAACAAGCAGCAGTGCAAAAAAAAGTATTAAGTTTAATAACTAACAACCTTTACAGAGATGGATCATTTTCTCACTTTTTTGTTGTACAGAAAAGTGACAGTAAAAAGCAAGACAAGGAAAGCTAGGAAAACTCAGTATGTAAAAGAAAAATGAAAGCAGAAAGAGACTGCTTTTATTGAACATGCTTTCTAAGACGGAGGAAGATTTCAAAAGGAAGGGGGAAAGAAGCAGATAGATTTAAAAAAAAATATAAAAGACATACTTCCTATTTCAGTCTCCTTGGGAAATGTGTGAAAAGAAGCTGAACAGACTGCTTAATTTAAACTGTGGTAGAAACAAGTATATCAGGAAAGTATAGATACAGTATCACAGTATCATAAGGTTGGAAAGGACCTTTGAGATCATCAAGTCCAACCTATAACCCAACACTAACACCAACACTAGCACCAACCATCATCTAAACCATGGCACTCAGTGCCTCATCCAATCTCCCCTTAAACACCTCCAGGGTCGGTGACTCCACCCCCTCCCTGGGCAGCGCATTCCAATGGCCGATCACCCTTTCAGTGAAGAACTTTTTCCTCACATCAAGCCTAAACTTTCCCTGACTAAGCTTGAGTCCATGCCCTCTAGTTCTGTCACTGGTCACCTGAGAGAAGAGACCAACCCCTGCCCGACTACAACCTCCTTTTAGGTAGTTGTAGAGAGCAATGAGGTCTCCCCTGAGCCTCCTCTTCCTCAGACTAAACAGCCCCAACTCCCTCAGTCGCTCCTTGTAGGGCTTGTGCTCCAGCCCCTTCACCATCTTCGTTGCCCTCCTCTGGACACACTCCAGCATCCTGACATCTTTCCCAAACTGGGGGGCTCAGAACTGCACACAATATTCAAGATGAGGCCTGACCAGTGCCGAGTACAGGGGGACGATAACTTCTCTGGTCCTGCTCGCCACACTATTCCTGATGCAGGCCAGAATGCCATTGGCCTTCTTGGCCACCTGGGCACACTGCTGGCTCATGTTGGGCTTCCTGTCAACCAGCACTCCCAGGTCCCTTTCTGCCTGACTCCTCTCCAGCCACTCTGTCCCCAGTCTGTAGCTCTGCATGGGATTGTTGTGTCCCAAATGAAGTACCCGACATTTGGACTTATTAAACATCATCCCATTGGAATCAGCCCATCTCTCCAATCTGTCCAGGTCCCTCTGCAGGGCCATCCTACCCTCTAACAGATCAACCCTTCTTCCCAGCTTGATATCATCTGCAAACTTGATGATGGTGGACTCAATCCCCTCATCCAGATCATCAATAAAGATACCTAGGCATTTGGAAATGAGCAGCTGTGGATCACCACCAAACCCTTCTGGTAAGCTGCAGCTTGCACCCAGATTTCACTTTCTAGTCACCTAAAAGCCAAAATTGAAATACCTGAAAAATTCATTCGAGGTATCAGCAGTACCTAACATTTATACAGCACTAGACCAGGCTGCACTGCAGAGAAAAACTTTTCAGTGCTGTATAGTGCCAAGTTTGTGGTAAGAAACTGCGACACCAAAAAAATACATGGCCTTTCTGTAAAGGAAAACCTCTCAGTATACAGAAGGTATCAGTTACCCAAAAAGGTTATGTAAGTGCCAAACACAAGTACTAATAAAGAGGCTGATATTAAGAATTGGAATTTTGTAAGCAGTCTTAACTGGTGAAATGTCTGTGATCAAGGTCTGCAACGTTCGGGAAGTGAGTGTGCACAGCATATGTGCATTCCTGTCAGAACCATGCGGGTGGCTGCACAGGGACTTTCATTACTGCTGTGTGTATATGTATACATATATATTCATATGTAGATATTTCATTAGCAAGGGCAGTATCTGTGAATACCACCTACATGTACACATGTATGTAGTCATTAGATGTGAACTGAAAATTTTCAGAAACTTTGGCAAATATTAATAGATTAATCCTGTATAGAAATCAGAACCTGTATATGAGGCTATTCCTACCTCTCTCAATTACCTCACTCTCTCAAAGTCGGTTTGAATTGTCTTGAGAATGCATCTTTTCCATTTTTATTAGAGAGCCATTTTCACCCATCGGGAAACTTATTTTTACTGATCTCCTGAATGATCTTTTAAATCAGGTTTCCACTACTATATCTAACGTAGTACTGTATAATTTTGAAGTAATACACAGACACAAACAGAACACAGGGTGAAGATGGAAAACACTGAGGAGGGTAAGTAGCCAAAGCATACATCTACTACTTGTGATTGCTCTGTTTGGTTTATGTTTTCTGATGAGAGATATTTGACCCTTATGTATCAACTACCTACTTACGCTGCCTCTTCAAAGGCTCCACTCTGTAGGAACCCTCTGGAACTAACTGAGAGAAAAATCTGGTCCCATTAAAATCTTTGGGAATTTTGCCACTGGCTTCATTAAAGCCAGGATTTCACCTTATATATTTATTCAAGAGGAACTGAGCCCCTTAACATCAATATACCCTATGCTATTTATTTATTTCTATTCATGGCTCGGCTGAGCGTGTTAAAGGAGAGATGTGCCAGCCAGCCTCATCGCAAATGGCCTTTTAATAAACTAGTCAAGGATTTAAATTATCCAAGAACTCAAGAAAAACATTTTAAATTTAAGACCCAGGCAATTAAAACCTGACACGTTGCCATTGAAAATGGTCCAGAGAAAAAGCGATTTCACCTCTTGAGATTCACCACTCACAGGGAAAGATAATGGCATTTCAGGCACCCCAGGTACTGCAGCCTTCAGAGGATGCTCAGATGTCAGCTTCACGAATTGATTCTGGCTGTGCAGCATCTCAAGTTGATCCTCCAGGCATAAGACAGTGTTTGGTCACTGAACAAACTGGATTACTGTATTTTGAAAGATCAGGGAGGAGGGGAGTGAGAGAGAGAGGAAGATTTCCACAGCTGAAGAGATTTGGTTCACTAGAATAAATAGTTTTATTTCTGCTTTTGGTTTTGGTTTTTGTTTTTTCTTTTTTTTTTAAAGATGTGATGTGATTTACTTCTGTTTGAGAGAAAATTAGTTTGAACATCTTAATACTTGATATATGGAGTGTTTGCAAACTAGCAAGTAATCTGCCATTCAGGATTTGCTAAATAGCCTATCAAAAATATATTTTAGAAAAAGTGTTTGCTGAGCTGCATTGCCATGCAGTAGTGGAAAATTTCTAAGGCCTTTCCACTTACCTCTTGTGTGGCACTGAAATACTGAAGTATTAAATAACTTACATATATCATAAAGGAAACACTACACTGCGAGGCCCTGAAAAAATACCCATACAAAGAATTCCATGGTAGTTAAAAAAGTCATAAAGTCGACACCTAAACACAAAAGTATCATTCACATTCTCGATTCTTGGGTGCTGTGTAAGGGGCAGGATTGCTTTGCATGAGCCCTTCTGAGCAGTCCTTGCCCCCTGGCAGTTACAGTCTCAGCACCCTTATGTTGGAGATTACAATTCAGGATGTTTTCCAGTTAAGCTCTATGTTTCTGTTACTAATGTTCTCAGTTTTTATAAGCCTAGATAAAGCATGTGTTGGATGCCTTGTTTCATATTCACACGTGGGAGAATCAGTCCTCCCCTTTACTGAGTGCCCCGCTTTGCACATGATCTGTTTGCATGGGTTGGGCTGCCCAGATCACAAAATCTTGCAACCAGCTCAGGAGGGAAGCGTTGGAGGCTACTGCCCAGTCCCCCGAAGCACAGGATAAGAAGTGTTGCAAAATTCCAGCATCAGCTACGTGAGTGATAGTAAGGCTATTTTGTGAAAGTTCACGAAGGTTCAGAAGGGAGACCTGTTCTTCATCAAACCAGCTGCTGTTGAGTCAGAGACCTTCTTGCAATCTGTTTGCTTTATCCCTTGCAACTAAATCCATATGTGTAGCTAAGATTAGTTAACAGAAAAATGTGAATTGCTGAGTTTTAGCCAGTGTAGCAACCTTTAAGGATGCAGAACAGTTCTGCTTTGGAGTGATCTGCAGGAGCAGTGCCTGGCTATCCACTGCCATCAATCTCTTAAAATGCATCTTCCCTCACAGCCACCCTCTTACATTGCAGAGGGTACTTTTCTAATTGAAAGTACCATTAATTAAATAACTTCAATATTCATGGAGAAAAAGACACTAATGAAAACTAAATCCTTAAGTTCTCCACTATCGGATGACACCAAGCTGAGCTGGGGAGTTGTCACACCGGAAGGATGGGATGTCATCCAGCGGGACCTGAACAAGCTGGAGAAGTGGGCCTGTGTGAACATCAGGAGGTTCAACAAGGCCAAGTGTAAGGTCCTACATCTAGGTCATGGCAACCCCTGGTGTTGACACAGGATCAGGGATGAAGTGTTTGACAGCAGCCCTGCAGAGAAGGACTTGGGAATAAACTGGTGGATGAGAAGCTCTAAATGAGCAGGCAGTGTGTGTTTCCAGCCCAGAAGGCCAACTTGTGTCCTGGGCTGCACCAAAAGAAGCATTGCCAGCAGGTTGAGGGAAGTGATTCTCCCACTCTTGTGAGAGCCCACCTGGAATCTTGTGTCCAGTTCTGGAATCTCCAACATAAGAAGGATGTGGAATTGTTGGAACAGATCCAGAGGAGGGCTACGAAGATGATCAGAGGGCTGGAGCACCTCTGCTGTGAGGACAGGCTGTGAGAGTTGGGGTTGTTCATCCTGGAGAAGAGAAGCCTTTGGGGAGACCTTAGAGCAGCCTTCCAGTACCTGAAGGTGCTACAGGAAAGCTGAGGATGGGCTTTTTACAAGGGTCTGTAGTAATAGGATGAGGGGGAACAGCTGTAAACTGGAAGAGGGAAGATTTAGATTAGAAATTAGGAAGAAATTCTTCACAGTGAGGGTGGTGAGGCACTGGCACAGGTTGCCCAGGGAAGCTGTGGATGCCCCCTCCCTAGAAGTGTTCAAGGCCAGGTTGGATGGGGTCTTAAGCAGCCTGGTCTGGTGGGAGGTGTCCCTGCCCACGGCAGGGGTATTAGAACTGGATGATCTTTAAGGTCCCTTCCAGCCCAAACCATTCTGTGATTTTATGAATTTTCAGAAGAATGGAGTTATTTGTAGTGCATCCACTGACACAGATGTATGATGATGGAAGAGGCATGAAGCTGGCTTTTGAAGTCGTTAGTGAGGAGGTTACAAAGCTGGTAGACCTGGAGCAGACTTGATGGTGGTTTGATACAGTTCATTGACTGTTCAGATGCAGAGTTGTTAGAGTTGTTTGCCTCCAGGTGATCAGACACATACTTAGTTTAAAATGTCTTAATTTCTCAGTCTCTGGTTTGTTTTGTTTTTTTTTTTTCGTGGAACTCTCTTAAATGCATTTTTTACAGAGCAGTCAACTCTCATGCATGATAGACATTTCATGAACTAAATGATCTTTGAGAGTTGGAAACAGCAGTCTCATATGAAATAATGAAAAAGGTTTAAATCATTAGTTAGCCTTTTTATGTCATCTTGTGTTTGAGCCGAAGGTATAAACTCATCTCACTGATTCTGAAGTTTTTCCTACAGAATGCTAGAAAATTATTTTTTTAAAAAAGCAATTATTAAAAGCACCTTGCATGCTATCTCTGAGCCTTGAGCTTTGACCTCTACATAACTTATTGTTAATATTCTGTATTACATAGTTTTATTTTTAAAATATTCTATAGCTATTGAATTTTCTATTTCTTTATATAAGTAGGAATATATTCAATATTTCTTCCATGCACTGAAACATTCAAAATCTAGAAAGCCTAATGTTATATTTCACTTTGGTGTTACACTGGTTTTGCTATGGGTACAGAAATGGAAGATGTAAACTTGGTCAAAATAGCTATATATTGCCTTTATATATTTTCACGCAGGCCAAAAAAACCCAAACTGCTGGCCTCCAGCACAACTTTGACTAAGGGTTCCTATTCCCAAAAGCCATATCTCCGCTTTTTAAGCTTGTATACATTTGTGGCCCTAAATTTTGGCCATTTATACATTTATAAATGTATAAAGGATATTTTTCTTCTAGGTTCTGTTTCATCCTGAATCTGAATAACTACATTCTAAGAACAGTTTGAAAGCTAAATTATTAAAATACAGTAATGGATCTAAAACACTGACTGCAGGATTTAAGTATAATATCGGAAATGAACAGGCTCATAGCGGAGGATTCCTCAGAGACGCTGTTGCCATTATAATTTTTATTCCCATTTAATGTTTCTAGGCAATCTCACTGCTCTGAGACCTACTTATTCCAAATAGGAATGATAAGGCTTTATGAATCTGAAAACAAGTCAGTTTGAACTGAGTTAAATTTACAGTGATGCCAGCATTCAGTCTCTGAATGTTAGCTCATGGGGAAAAATGAAGTTATCTTATTGCACTTCAAAATTAAATAATTAAAACCAATCCTTCTCACCTCCTCCCCCTACCCACCCCTTTTCTTTACGGTTAATAATTATAATAATACACTCAGATGCAGGCAATGTTATTATCTGATAATGCCTGAAATTTGAAATGGGCCTATTAGCCACCCGAGGCGAAACATAATTGCCCAGTTTCTGTGCACTATCAGATGGCAGATGATGTTGCTGAATGTTATTACTTAAGTATTTCAATTTTTCATATGGCGGAGAAATTAAATTTCAACTGTGTACTGCAGCAAAACACTCTGATTTGAAGGGTGTTACTGTTCATGAAAGGCTGGTACTGTTACCTCTGTAGCCTTAGGTGAAATTGGTGCCTCGACAGTATAACTAAATCTGAAGAACATTGTTGCTGATATCTTTAATGTAGTAGGTATTGTAGTATTTGCACTTCCAAATGAAAATAACCCTTTATCAGCTGAGTGTGTGAAGCCTGAATCCATTTAATTGCAGGGCTATTTATTCATTGTCACAGAGTAACTTCACATCTCTAGTATTAGTCACTGTGAGTGAAATACTGCCTGGATTGGTGGAAGCCAATGACTTTGCTGAAGCAAGGACTCCTCCTTGTCTGTGCTCCAAAGTGTGCACAGACTAGCGCAAGAGGAAGAGAGGCTCGACTTCTTTTCACACATTGCTATAGAGAAAAAATGCATCATTCATTCATTGCTGAATGCTGAGATTGCAGACATGAGCCACCTGTCCTCCAGCTAGGAGATGGCTTAGCAGCTATGTACTAGAGAGTACTCGACCTTAGTAATGTAGGAACATTTTTTCCATCTTTTTCAGTTTCTTCAGGCAAAATCTTTATTGTTCACAAGTCTGAGTTCTTCTTTATGCCACATGTTTTTAGTGCTCAGATCAAATTCTCAGCTGCTGCTGGTTGTAGGTTGGCCTTAAACCTCTTGGGAGCTCAGAAGAAGGGAAGTCAGCTCATGATGCCTTAGCTGGGAGATGTTATGGGGTATGGGACTAGAAGCCAGCAAGACTGATTCTGCTAATAACACCTACTGGTGCAACTCAGAACAAAAGTGTCACTTGCAAAAAAAAAGGGGTGCAGCTTGAGTATCTCTGTGCTACATCAAAACCTTTGAGACTGCCTCCCAGTACAACAAATCTAATAACATTGGCTGGGTAGAACACACTTTGGAGCTTAATATCAGCCTCACTTAAAACAGCAAGAAGAAATCATGCTTTATAATAATCAGAATGTACTGGTACTTAGCATCCTTGTTCTACTGCCTAAGGCAGGCATGAAACAGCACATATTCCACTCTTGTAAGAATACTGTTCTTTCGTAGGGACAACTGAAAGTTAAGCACTTTGAAGAGCTGGCTTTTTAAGAATTATCTGGCTTTTAACTAAAGTTGTGATTCTCTCTGCAATGCTGCAGTTACACAAAACTCACTAACATGTGAAGGACTAAGAATTCAGCGGGGTTTAATCTCCTGCAAAATTAACTCTACCCTCAGATCCTCTTTCTTTCCCTTTCTTTGAAGGAAAAAGCCCCCACTACCTCCTCCCAAAAGTGATTTGAACTGATTTTTTTGGAGAAACTCAGGTTATAATGTTCCATTTTCATATTAATATGTACTTTGATAAAAATAGTTTATTGTTGAATATAAAAATATTTCAATTTCTTCCACCCCTTCCCAGATGCTTTGGTGAATTTTCTTCATTGAGAAAGGTGCATTAATTACTCTTTCTTAACAATCCATGAATCAAATATTTGAATAAGCCAGTGATCTTTAACACCAGTTAACAATAAAGCCCTATGCTGTCCATAAATTTTGTTAAGGTTAGTCACAGAGCTGCAGGACTTGGCACTTCTGGTTGTGTTTCAAGAGAGCTCAATGAGGAGGTCAAAGAAGCAGGTATCCTTTGGACTTTGTGAGTACTGCTCATGGTGATAGTGACAGTCATTGCAGAGAGCTCGGCACAGTAATGGTAAGGTAGGCAATGGTCAAAGGTAGGCTTGAAACAGAAGCACAGAATCACAGACTTGTTTAGGTTGGAAAGGATCTTTAAGACCATTAAGTTCAACTGTAAACCTAACACTGTCAAGTTCATCACTACAGCACGTCCCTGAGCATCATATCTACACACCCTTCAAGTACCTCCAATGAGTGTCACTCCACCACTTCCCTGGGCAGCCTGTTCCAATGCTTGGCAATGCTTTCCTAATATCGTCTAAACCTCCCCTGGCACAATTGAGGCCATTTCCTCTTATCCTACCACTTATTACTTGGAAAAAGAGACCTACCTCTACCTCACTACAAACCTCTTTGCAGGTAGTTGTAGAGAGCGATAAGGTCTCCCCTCAGCCTCCTTTTCTCCAGACTAAACAATCCCAGTTCCCTCAGCTGTTCCTTTTTTGTGCTCCAGACCTTTCACCAGTTTTGTAGCCCTTCTGTAGACACGCTCCAGCACCTCAATGTCTTTCCTGTAGTGAGGAGCCCAAAATTAAACACCGTATTCGAGATGGAGCCTTGCTAGTACTGAGTTCGATGGGATGATGACTTCCCTACTCCTGCTGGCCACACTATTTCTGATACCAGCCAGGATGCTGTTGGCCTTTTTGGCCACCTTGCACACTGCTGGCTCGTATTCAGCCTGCCATTGACCAATACCTCCGGCTCTCCTTCTGCCAGGCATCTTTCCACCCGTTTGTCCCCAGGCCTGTACTGTTCCATGGTGTTGTTGTGCCTCAAGTGCAGGACCCAACACTCAGCCTTATTGAGCCCCTTAGAATTGGCCCTTTGATCCAGCCTTTCTACCCTCAAGCAGAACAACACTCCCACCTAACTTGGTGTTATCTGCAAACTTACTCAGGGGAACCACACAGACACATCCTAGCTCTGCTTTTTTTTTTTGTTATTGCAAAGAACAATTAGTGAAATCATCATTAGGAAATACTGAGAAGAGGAATTCAAAACCAGGTTACAGAGAAATAGGACTGAATTACAGAGTGGGGAGACCAAAAGCAGCAGAGGGCTACGTTACTGGTTCAGTATGCTCAAAAATATTTCTCTAGCTGTTATGATGTGTGTACATAGTAGACATAAGGATATGACCAAAATGCCTTTTTCTATCAATTCCTCAAATATCATTGTTTGGCTACAAGAAAAGGAGGTACTTTCTTTCTAATATGGAGAGGAATGATGCTACAATATTTCTGCATCATGAAATTATATTCATAAACTCTTTTAAAATAGGGAAGACTTACATTTGGAAGGATGAGCATAGGACACAAAGGAGGACAGAACCCTGCTATAATTTTAGCGTTTATGGGTTTTAGTTGAAAGCCCTTTGAATTATGCAGAATAAGATGAATTTTGGATCTGAAGCAAGTTTCTAGTTTTAAGAAAAATGCATTGTCTCTAGCAGGTTGCAAGAAAATATAGTCTTTTATTCCTTCTTTGTGATTCCTTGTCCCATACTTAGTTTGTGTCCTGTCCTGAGCAGGTAAAGTGCACTCTTGATGATACTTTTGTCTATACACACACCCTGGATGCTGGGAAAGTAAGTACAGCAGTCTCTTTAAACACAAGTAGTCACCCTCACATACAAGATGCACAAGAGAGAAGGATATTTATTTGCTCTTCAGCTCACTGGGAATTGGTATAATGCTGGGAAAAGTTCAACTCTGAGGCCCTAATTCTTCTCTCGGGGCATCAATAAAAATGTGAAGAATTTCACTGGAAACTAATTCTTGCAGGGGATATCAGGGATAGCCAGGATACTGACTGTGAGAGGTCTGCAAGGTTAACAGTTCTTACTAGCTTCTTTTCCCTGGACTTTGTCCCTAGTCTGTACAAAATGGGGAAGAACAGTGCTGCTGTGTTTTAGTCACACCTTACCTCAAAAAGAGAGCTTTAAAAGTCGAAGAACAGACTAACTTAAAAGTTGTGAACGGATGAAGAGTTAGTAACTTGAATTCACTTTTAATATTCATCTTCTGATTGTTTTGGACACAAGACTACACAAGACTACTCAAAAATTCTGTCTAAAATCGGCATAATTCAGTGTGCTTTGGCAAAGTTTTTGCCAAGCTGCCCAGAAGCCCTTCACAGCCCATCATGCTCCCAGAATGGTACAGCTCTTGGCAATGGTATTTAATAGTTCACAAAACTTCAGTGCCAGAATGGGAAAACATAAAAATAAACTGTAAGCTATAAAACAAAAAAAAAAGAAAAGAAAAATTATGCTAATTGTAATAGAATCAGCTTGTTGAGGGACATAAAATTCTAATCAATTGTTTTTGCATAACAATCAGTTGTCACATTGGGGGCTCTAATTGAGGAGCCAGATGGAGCCTTGTATCTGTAGTCTGTAGTAGTAGTATTCCTGGGACACACAAAACCACATGAGGCAATGAACATTAGGTTCATCTTTCTATTGACGTGTAAGGAGAGCTCCTCTTTACAGGCAAAAACAGATTCCCAAACCAAAAGTAATCAACTCAATGTGCATCTCTTCCATTCGCAACAGATGATAGAGTCATTCCTTTTAATGGATCCTTTCTAGGCTCATAGGTATTGCCAAGTGCTCTGGAGCTGGGTCATGGGTAGCTTCCAAATGCTCAGATGAGATGGAGGATCTACAGGAACTTAATTTCCTTTCTAATATTTTTGCATATGCTCCACATGCATGGCACATTTAAAAGGATACTGACAGGACATTTTTCATAAACATTCTGTTCCTTAATGTTTATAAAAGCTTCTTGGGAAAACTGAAGCTGAAATCCATTTCTCGAGTGGATTTTTTTTTCTCTTCCATCTGGATAATTTGATTTACTTGGCTGTGGGCTTTCTATTAGCAGCAAAAACAAGTAATAATAAGGAACTGAGAGTATTTAACAATTTATCTCTAAAATTAACAATACTGGATACAAGTTATTACCAGAATTTTAACCAAAAATAAGCAAGAACTATTTTGGGTGTGCAAAGCTTGGCAGTATTTCTTCAAAGAGGATATTGAATCAAATATAGTGAAGAAATAAAAATGACCAACCAAATTATAAGCCTAATTATAAACTGACTTTTTTTCCCTATCTGTGTTCCTTGGGATCTTCTCAGTCCAATAAACTTAATAGCCTTCGAAAAAGTTTCAACAGAGCCCACAAATACTTGTTTTAATTTAAATATATGTGTTTCTTTGTCAGGTTGTCAAGTAGGAAACAGTTTTGATGTAGAGATCTGGGAAAGCAATTGAACTTCCTAGCTTCCAATAACAATTAAAGCAATAATTATAACAATTCCTGCAAGGCTTAATGACCTTCTATTCAATGGAGGAGGACTGCTAAGGACAGCTACTACTGCTGTGCTGTGTGAATTTATCACGATGCCCACTGGGACACAGTGTTTGTGACTTTTAATGACTGTGTGTGTTGCACATCTGCCTTGGGCAGCCATCCTTCTGTTGAAGCTTTGGTCAGCCTCCACATCAGCCTCTCATTGGTAGATACCAACCTCTGGTTCGTTTTAGTGAATTATTTGGCTGCAAGTAAGATCTTCTGTCTTCGTTGTGAGACCTTTACTTTTGCAGTCTCCCTCTCAAGTGGTCTTTGGATGGCATTTCTTTCTGCTTTTGTTTTTTTTCACATTTCTCTTTCATTTCTTCTCCCTTTTGTCTTCTTCTACTCTGACTCCTAGTTTAATGGATGTGCCGACTACTTCTTAACAGCTGTCACATTCTTTCACATCTCCCTTCCTAATTCTTGCTTGTAGATGAAGATCTCAGCTACAAATATATCCTTTTCAGGCTGGAAGGATACGCTCTGGGACTACGTAACAGCTAGTAAAGATCAATGCATGAGTTCCTTTCATTGCTGTAAAATAACTACCTAGAAAACTGAAGTCCTAAAGATTCATCTCTTACCAGATGCCATCTTCATTTCACTTCTTGGGTATTTCTCTGTTTCACTGTAATTTGAATGGTTATAATTCTTTTTTCATCCTTTGACAGTCAGGTTTCCTACTAGGAACATGCTAAAAAAAGGATTAATTTGAATAGTTTTTTATTTTATATATATTAATGTATTGAAGTAACATATATATTACAATTTTATAGCAATTCCACTATAATGCTATATTCAAACAATATATTGATAACAAAAAGTAATACTTAGCACATTTTCAATTAATGGCCTATCTGACAATGTATTCATTGTCAAAGAGATGGAACCTTATTATTATCTAGTCATTTCTTAATTATGGAGCTAAAACGAATGAGGCTGTGCTTTGTTCTTCTGAGAAACCATCAAAAAAGCAGCTTTTTCCTTACATCTCAACCAAGGACATACCTGTAGCCAGGAAAGCTGCCAACTTTTCAGGACTTCTTTCTCCACATTCATATCTGAAATATCTGAAAAGTTCTTTTTTTCTGCTACCCTGAATATGTGGTCACAGACCCACCAAATTTTTGTCATTTGCTTTTTGGTCTTGGCCAACACTTTCTCAATGTGAGATGTCACAGTCTGGGTAAAGAGCACACAATGATTATGAAAGAAAAAAATACTTTCTCTTAAAGTGTTGCTGACCTGTTTCATTAATATTAAAACATTCACAAAGATTTACTTTCTTTTTCTGAGCTGGAACAGCCCTTCAAAGTAAAAATACCAGTCCATTGCTATTATGCTGTCATGTTAAAAAAAAAAGAAAGAAAAGTATTTCCCATTCTAACAACTTCTTGGCTTTTTAACTTACAATTATAGATTTGATGCAGCTTTTAATCTCACTTTTTTAATGTGCTTTTTATTGTTGAGGATGAGAGATCCAAGGGGGTTTTTGAGGTGATTGTGTGTAAGCCTTTGGGATTGACCTTTATAAGAACTGCTGGATGCTGCAGATAAGTTTGAAACATGAGGAAAGCAATCTGTTTGCAAGTTTTGATGAGATGTATCATTATGGACTCAAACCACCACTCAGGGACAGAGCAAGCTCAGAATTTGCTTTGTATTCTTGACCTGATAGTGTGTTTCTATTTAGTTTCTTGCTGAGACAGTGGGCAAAGGGTCTGATGAGTGATCTTCTTGCAGCAGCTTGAGATTTCTTCGCCACATCTGTCACTGCAAGATCATTATAAAGCAAATTCCAAAATGTCATCTTCATCCTCTAAGTTAATCAGCACTTTGGTATCTGTATGTGAAGATATTCCATTGACACAAACAGGAACCTCTGCTAGTATTTTTGCCTTGCATTGATCATATCCAAGCAAGATGGCTCTACTATGGCTGTATCTTTTGCATGCTAGGCATATCATGGTGAAATGTGAGACCACGAGTAACCATCTTACTGTGATGCATAAAGAATCCAGTTTTCCTAAAGGGAAGCCCCTGTGACACAACCAGCTTCTCCCTACCATGACAGGATGGTGTGGTACCTGGAAACATATACAGTCTGTGAGGTGTCTGGTGTCCACATCTAGGCTCTAAGGGATGCCCTTTTGTCACACCTACACAGTCTTTTGCTAGAGAAGCAGTATTTGAGTCCTTTTTGTAGGAATCTGAAGTCATGGGTCGGGAGTGTGTGCCTGTCCTGTGTTCCCATGTGAGCTCTGGGCCCACAGTGTCAGCTTTGGAGAATCTCAGGATTCATTAATTGTCTACTCTAATGAGCTATCAAAACTAGAGGGTAGGTCTATGGGTCATGGGACTTGTTCTGGCATATTGCAAACAGTTTCTTCAGTTGTGCAGGTTTCAAATTTTTACAATAGGCCTGGGAATCACTTTTAAATGTTTGTTTTTTCTGTATGTGTGTGTGTTACAACAGTATAAACAACATCCAAAAGTATCTCGGGTTTTGGTGTTGCCTTGGTTTGCAGAATGTCATAATAATAAACATTGTTAATATGTTCAGGGCCTTGGACCTCATGACCAGCCTGGCTGAGCCTTGCAACAGCTTAAGAGGATCTCACCTGGCCAAGCTCAGCATTTGCAACCGTAGAGAACCAATAGAAAAATGCCAGTGAAGAAGGCTTCTCCGGCAACCATTAAAGACACGATCATAGGGATATCTTGAGATGCCTGAAGCTGAAAATTTTCCATTGACATGATTTTTCCCAGGGAAATACACAATTTTGGAAAAATCTTTCTCATGGCAAAAATTTTATTTGCAGTTTCTCATTTCCTGGATGACAGCCATAGAAAGTGGAGATGGAATTCTGCCTTTGAACTAAGGAAGGAAGCTGTATATGTGGCCACCCAGCTGTTGATCTGCATCTGTTGGATTTAATAGTTGTGCTAGTCAGTAGTGGAATTGGCAAATCTGAAACATCAAAATAGTATAAATACCCAGATTACAATGTAGTCTCCTTGCCAGATGCCTGATAAGAATCTCCTAAGTCCATTCAGTCCAATACTTCAAGTATATGAACTTCTGTCACTGAAAGCCACAAACTGCATCTTACTACTATCTGAAAATGGAAATTGTATGTGCCTGTGTGTGGTCTATCCCATCTTCATCAATTTCCTCTCTATGGGACTGCTTTTTTTTTAATTAGGTTTCCATTAAAAATGTACTGTAAAACACAGATTTAAATTGAAGGGAAAGCTTTTCTTGTGGCACTGATAGTTTTACTTGAGAAAAAATGACTCGTGGGCATGAGTTTACCTGAACTTCAACTCCCAGGCATTTTCTAGGAACCTCGATATAATGAAAAAAACCTCACATCATTGACATCTTGATGTCTGCTGATGTCTCCATTCAATACCTATTTAGATCCTCTTTCCTTACATGCAGTCTATTCCTCAGTCTTGGCTTTAGAAACCAGATTTATTTCATGAGCTGAAAGTAAAAAAAAGGGACCCTTAGGTAGATCAGAAGCACTCACATCCCTTTTGTTGTAATATCATCCTGAATTATTTTATCCCCGGTGTAACTTTCCCAGAAACTATTTTTTTACCTAAATTACCTATATTGCAACAAATACAGATGTCTCTCAACCAAAAAAAGGCAACATTTATAGCTGAGTTTGTATTCCTAGAACATTCCTCATATAAAATTAATGTAAGGCAATATACACACATAGAAAGCAACAAAAAGAAGAATATTAAATTAGTGATTCAAATTCTGTTTCCAATTAAGTTGTTGTATACCCAGAGCAATTCCACAGATTGCTGCATTATTACTTTTGATTTATTCCAGTATAATTAAGAAAACTTATGTCATCAACTCTAATGAAAGCCACAGTCTAAAAATTTAAACTAGAGAAATATAATTTAAGGTAGTTTCTAACTGAATGAATTGCAATATAATTCACTATCAAAAGAAGCAGAGGTTTAATGCTAGCATCCTTTGATGGTCTTACCTAACTTTATATCCTAGATATACATTCCAGTTATGAAAAAAATGAAGTACTAAGACTCAAACAAAAGTATTTTTATTTTCTGTACAAGTTAGTTATTCAACAATCAGATTAGAGTAGCCATCCAGATTTTGAGCAGAAAAGACTCAAAGCAGGATGGGTAAATTATACCCCACTAAACTCGTTCAAAGTCAAAAATAATCACATTCTGCTGCCTTTTCCTTACCCTGACGATTTACTTGCCTGATACTTTTCCCAACATGCAGTTTTTCTGTGAGTTATGACTCTCTGTGCCTGCTCAAATCATCACTTTGTTTGCTGTGTATACAAAGTTGCATTTATCTACCGCTCATTCTGATAACAACCTTGCAAGGATTACTGCAAATTTGCCAAACTCATAGAAGTAAATGTCTTTTTTCCCATTAATTCTTCATTGTCTCTTTAAGTCAGTCAAGCCTCACTCTGAAGTATTTCAAACACACACTCATACTTGCTGAGATTATTAAAAACTCTATACAGTCATAGGCAACTTTAGATGGCAGTATAAGCATGGCTTGACATGAGATTTTTTTGGGTAATCCCAGAATCTACACTCTCACTAGTTCTGGCTGAGAGTGAAGTGCCTGCCTGCACCTCAGTCTTAGAAGCTAAATTAAATGTTGCTGGCCACTGAGTCAAGCATCTCACATCCTGCTACAAAATCTAGTAATAAACTAGCTGAGAAGAGAGGATACATGTCAAATTGACAGAGAGAGGCTGCAGTTTCACTGCAGAAATAATTAGATGGACCTTTCTTGACTTCTGGACTACTGAGTAAAATGCTTCTTCTAGGTAATAGTGCCCTTTGTGCTGTTCCCAAGAGTCACTGACTGATGCCTCCTCTTGCAAAAACACATTTCCCTCTGTGATTAAATATTTATCACAGTGAGAGGCCAGCAGAAGGACTAAGTGTCTCCAATTAACTATTGCAGATGTTCATAAGGGACTACAGTACATGTATAAATATTTTAAAAGATCAGGTCAGAGCAATGTCCACATCAGGCCATCTCCCTGTAGGTCAGGATGTATTGGTTTTGGTAGGTAGATACATGTCTACTTACCAACAAATATAACCTCCACTTTATTTGCTGTGCCTTAGCAATAAATCAGTTTGTAAATTATCACATTAATCAATCATAGGAAGAACTCTACTTTGCCTAGTGATTATGAAGGGCAAGCAAAACGTAATTAAAGGTGTGACAATCTATTTTGTTTGTCCTGGATATTATTATTTTTTCCAGAGTTCACCCACAGGAGGGAAATTCATATTTAATTCTCTTAAACAAGAAGTGTCTGAATTTATGAGGATCTTAAGTCATATGGGAGTCCCCTGTGTCTGCTTTCATCAAAAAACAAAAGATGAGACGTCTTGTCCCAGGTCTGCTACCAAGAGCATTTGGATGGGATGGGAGGGAATGAATAATGTTCTCCCAGGCTGGCTGCTGATCCAAGGGATAAGTGGATCCCACTCAGTATGAGTGGACATGTGTTCAAATACAACCATTTTCTTATCCTGGGGTGTAAAATGTCGGAGTGCACCAGCCTAGAACGCTTTGTCCGTGAAGACATTTTTAGCTAATAACAACATCAGTGTGCTTGAGCACCCACTCTGCTCACCAGACCTGGCTCCCTCTTCCCAATGATCAACTCGGTGCTCAAAGGAAGCCTTTTTTTGTCTGTAGAAAATGTGGAAGCAATAACAATGGATATCCTCAACAGAAAATTATTTTCCTTTCAGAAAATGATCTGCAGAATTGCTTTGAACATTGGCAGCTGTATGTCAACTCAGAATGAAACTATTTTGAAGGCAATCATAGTTGGTTTTCTTGATTTGTTAAATAAAAAGGATTACAGGCACAGTCTCAGTTGGTTTGTGTCAGACATCTTAGTGGAAAGGATGATTGTTGACAAGGCTTTGGAGTTCACAGTCACTCACAGTCATATCACTTCTCCGTGAAGAACAACTCTAATTTGGGGTCCATCTAAAACTCACAATTGTGGAATTAATTTGGCCTGCCCTGGGGAGAGACACTACAGACCCCAGGGCTTGCAGTCTTCTGTCTGCTGTTCTCATCCTTCTAGCCACAAAAACAACCAAAAAAGACAACACACACAAAAAAAGACAAAACCTGGAGCAGTGACTCTGCTGCAAGAGATTTGGAGAACCAGAATAATAATTTCTTTTGTATTGAAGTGCGGTGATGTAAACAAACACAGTCTGGAGGTGATCAGGAAACTAATTAATCAAAATTTATCAAACATATGCCTGAAATTTAAGTATGAAACAAAGACATTTTTATGCAGTCCTCTGAGATTTGGGAACATGTCTTTATGAGGTGTTACAAAAACTTACAGCAGTTTAAGGTGAGTGTCAAACAGATTAATTGCTACTAAGACTGGGGAAATGACAGGAGTAGCTTTCAGGCAAGGCTTATATATTGCTGGGTTTTGAATTAATTTCCTTTAATAACAACTCTATTTTCAGTTTCTCCATTGCAGTGAGACAGGTATGAGTGCAATTCAAACTTAGACTCTGTATACAGAATCTCCCTAGGCGAACTTGTATTTTGGAGTACATCATAATAAATTTGAAGTGGTATGCATTCCCCTCAGCCATGATAGAAACTGAATTCACTATGCTTCCATCCCCATATTGGAATTGCATAATGTTGTGAAAATCTCCCTATGGGGCACCCCAGTCCCTGAGAGAGCAGGACCCAGGAGGAATGGAGCTAAACTGTAGCAAGGCATCCTTAGCTATTAGCTGGATTAAGGGGCAGTGCCTAGAAGCAGCAGGGGCTCATTAGTTTTCCTGAGAATCCATTCACTAAAGGAGGAGAGTCAACTGCTGTGGACTTCTGGAAGCCCTTTCCTGTCAGGCTATGAAAAGGTTGTTTATGCTTACAGGACCTTTCTGCATGAACCTGCTTTATGGTCAGGTGCTGAAAGATATTTCACAGTGTCAGTTATTTCTGGTGGGTGACAGGCCCCTCATTTCAGCAGTTTTTTTCTTCAGGAGTGAACTAGAATTTGTGGAAATGCGAATACTCAAGCTTAATAAAATGTTTAGATGATACATTTAGCATAGAGAGGCATGTTCAAAGGTGGGAAATTCTGATGGATGGAATGAAGGAGCTTTTGTGAAGCATCTTTTGTAAACTATTCTCCTTAGGGCTGAATAATGACAGCAGCGAAACACCCAATATGTGTGAGAAAACAAGAAGAGGGCAGACTAGTGGTGTGAGGCTTTTCTTTTGCCTGAAGAAATAGAAACTGTTCTGTAATTTCTCTGCATGGAAGCCCTATGTCCCCATATGCATTTGCATAGCCTTGACCATGCTGAAGTTGCTATGCTGGTTGGACCCTCTGCAAACCATACAGAGTAGATATTGGAAAGGTTAATAGCTCCTAACTGCATTATATGGAAGAAATGGGTTGTGTTCATTTGTTTTCAGACTGGAAAACAGCCTCAGTTGTGTCAGAAGACTGCAACTATGACATAGAAAACGTTGCAGTAATATACATGGCTGGTTTGGGCGTGCACGTACTTAAGTCAATACATGCAAATCAGGACATACCCTCTTTACAGGCTGTGCATGCAAAGGAAGACTTCAGTTTTGGATCAAGCTAAAGTAGACAGGACAAATGGGTCACTTGAAAACTTCTAAATCACTTTTTGTATAAAATACCAACAGATTTGTCCCTTCAGTTCTCTCATTTCTATTGCCTCTTTGTCTAAACACAGGAAACAGAATGCCACGTTGGTAACTCACAGACTCTAAGGGAAGATGAAGCTGTGATGCTTAAATTCCTCAAAAGGAATGCTTTCCAGGTCTTCTGGGAGGAGTCACCCACTGAGGTGGAAACTGGTACTTCCATGGACCTTATTGCTCCCGTGTACACCTGCATTAGGTTGTGCAGAGATACATTTAAAAGTGTGCTGATCTTGTAATTGTGATGATGTTTGTTCTCAGTTTACTGAGTGGGGATATATGAAAATACATTTCAGGCTGCATCTCTTTTTACAAATTTAATAACTACATACCAACAGAAAACACCTTAGTAAGTTGATTTCTAGTGAAATGAATAGCTTTCAACATCCATCACACAGGCTGCCAAACTACCTGTGACTGGCTTGGTTAACAAAGTAAAACCCTTCCCTTTGGATTATGGTCATAATAATAATAATAATAATAATAATAATAATATCAGAATAATAACTATTTTTCTCTCCACAACAACATGTTTTCAGCACTGTGGGAAACCAACTCCTTAACAACAAAGGGATGATAATTTACCTTTTTAACCCTATCAAATTCTCACCTGAACATGTTCATTCTCATTTAAAACTATTTTGACTTCAGTAGTACCAAGAGATCCTATGCAGGGCTGGGATGATAAGTATACTCCAGGATGTGGCCAAGGGCCAAGGAACTGTTGTTTCAGTGCTTCACACTCCTGTTCTTTGACAGGGTCTTTAATAAAGCTATGTTTCCCAGGATGAACCACAGACTTGTAAGCTCCAAAATTCACAGTAGGGGAATTAACCAGACAGAGGAACCCTGGGCAGATCTGAGAGTGCTTTGTTTAATTTTCTTTTTTTTTCTTTTTGGTTGGAAAGGGAAATATAGTCTGTAAAATGTTCCTGTATTAAACAAAAACATTAAAATCCTGCCTCTAACTTTTGCTAGAAATATTGTTGATGAGAAATTTTCTAAATATGCCTACATGGATTAAAAAAGTGAGAGAGGAAGAGGGATAAAGAAAGAGGAGGTAAATAGTGGCTGGGAAACTAGATTGAAGAGTAAATGAGGTGAGCTATGGAAATCAAGCAAGGAAGGTTGTGAGTAGCAAGTAAAATGAGACTTTAAGGATCACTGTGTTCCTTGGAAAATATAATGTGATATAAATGTGCCTGTAAGAAGGAGATCTCTCTAGTCAACTTACTCTGTTTTCAACTGTAATTATTCCTATCTATCTCATAAACTACCAATATATTCCTTAAATAAAAACCAGAAAGGAGAAGGAGCTGCAAAACAAGGAATGATATCCTTTAAAAATTCAGAACAGTGAGTATAGTAATTGCCCATAAGAAAGGGAAAACCCAGACTTTTTCATCTTTATAGTTTTACAGAGAACAATAAAAGGAAATGTTTGCACTTGCTGCTGAAATTTAGAGGATGCAGAAGTCAAATCCTCCAGCAAACTAGATATGTTGTCAGAAATAAAGAGAATTCCCTTAGGTCTTACCTAGGTCTTTCATCTAGAGATGCCAAGGCACTCTTTAAGGCTTCAAGAACCGCTTTCATGCTGACATCTGGCACAGTTACTTTTTAAAATTACTTTCTAGAAATATTTTAGCACAAACCTTTGCAGAAGTTAGGTCTTGTAAATTAGACGAGGTGGTGGTGTTTTAATTAGAGGAATGATAAATTTCTACATAAAAACACTGTTATCTGAAAAGTAAAACTGTGTATGACCAAAATTATTCACAAACTGAAGATGAATTCTGAAAAGTCTTTTCACATAAAGCTTTAATAATGATACACTGGGAAAAATATAGCTAAGGAAACAGGTGGAGAGCATACTGGTTATTCCATTGAACACCTTAAAGATACGAAACAAAGACAATGAAAAGCTACTTCCTAGCAAAGAAGAGAGCACAAATGAAATGACTGCATGACTCCTGAGAGTAAAGGCAAAGCAGAGAGCTGAGTGAATATTTAATGACTGTAACTTCAAACTCAAGTACCTAAAGCTGACAACTTGGAAGGGATCGGGTGTATATTCTGTCGTATGAAATACTGTGAGCATCTTGCACATGTACAGGGTGCTTAGGCTGGTTTTATGATTAATGAGAATCTAAGAAGGGCTCACGTGTTTTAACGAAAAAGGACGTGTAGCTGAATGGCTGTTTGGTTCATTTTTTGCGTAAAAAGTGATTAGGTCAAAGAAATTATGCATACAAACTAAAGATATAATATGCCTTGCATTTGATTTTTATCTGTATAGAGTTTCAAATGGGCTTCAAAGTAACTATAGATCATGCCCTTCGTAAGAGGAGTTTGCAGAAGCACAGTGGAAGCATAATTATAGCAGGCTTCCTCTTGGAATAAGATTAAAAATTCCTTCTGAAGTTTCAACTAGTAAACAGAGATATATTTCAATAGGATTTTTTTCCACATGTATCACAGATTCTTAGGCTGACAGGTTGAGAGGAGGTACTCTGAGTTATCTACCCTGACTTACAACCAAGGCTTAGAACAAGTGGCAGTACTTTGTTTGGACATGATAAAAACATAGGGGACTGTACTGGATTTAGAGTAAGTTTTGCAGGAGAACAATGAGAGATAGCACTATGAAAAGAAAACAATGGTGTTACATATAATTTCTTACCTTTATATTCTGAATATCAACCATGTGTATTTTCATTGGTTGTGGGGAAATTCCTGACAGGCAGAAGAAAAAGTATCTCCACCATGGACTGAAGAGAAGCAGCGTGCTGGCAAAGGAAGGACATGTAGAGCAGCTTGGGATGGTTGAACCTTCTGGTATTTTCTCAGCTTTGTTTGGAGCATAACTGGGGGGTAAAATCATTATGGAAGGAAACATATTTAATTATACAGGATGATCCAAAGGTACTGCCTATATCACTTCCATTTTATGGGATAAAACTAGAATTTTTTCCTTTTTTTCATAATGGGAACTAATGGACACTCCCTGCAGTTTCTTCAGAAACGGTGAATCTTTCACCTCAGTGAGGCTATTGTCTTAAAAAGGCTAAAAAGCTGGCATTTTGCAGCAATAAACTATACAAAGCAAAATTTTTTGAAGCAACACAAGGCTTCAGGCCTCAGAGTTCCTGTGGGGGAATACATCAGGATTTTGTCACTTCCTTCTGGGCTAGAGTGCAGGGCTAAATACATTGCCAGCACCTAGAATGAGCTGTTATCCTTGCTAATGTTCAGTGTTCCTGCAGTACATATGCAGAGTGACTGCCAACCTGGCACAAAATCTAAAGAAATTTAAGTAAAAACTTTCCTAAGATTCACAAATGTCAATAATAGCTCAGGAGCATAAGGGATGATAAGAATAAATTGAGCTGAGAGTTCAGACTGGCTATAAGGAAAACATTTTTCCTTGTGAGCTCAGGCGAATAAGACCATGGAGATACTGAGCAGTCTTTGATGTCCTCCTGAGATTTCTTCCAACCTGAATTATCCTGTGTTCCCAAATGTGGATCTCTCAAGTTCATAGATGTTGCTTGGAAAAAAGCAAACAAAAACACCAAACAAAAACACCCTCACAAAAAAAACCCAAACAAAACCCAAAAGCTTGAAAACTAGAAAGACTGTGGTGTGGAAAACACAGACAAACGTTAGTACAACAACTTTTATACTTTATATATGAAAGTTAACCAATGGAAGTTAAATTGCTCTTTTAGCAAGAGATCAGAGAAACCAGAATAGATCTAGATCAAAAACAGACTCCAAATTTGCGTTGATTAGAACTTCACAAATTTAGTCAGAATGAACCAATATTGTGAAAAAGTCATTTCAGTCAAGTGAAATGATTAAGTGGAAACATACTTCAAACAAGTAAAAATCTTTTTAAAAAGATATGACAATATGACAGCAAATAAGCAGCTGGTAACAGACTGAAGTGAGAGTAGCTACAAAAAAAGAAAAAAAAGGAATCAAATATTTCAGTTTGGTTTCTGTGCAAAAGATCAACCACAGACTGTGGGTTCTACAATTGTGCTGCAAAATGCTCATAAGCACTATATAATCTGAGCCCTCTTGTTCTTTTAACAACACTAATAGAAGGGAACTTAAGCTGATGTTTTCAAGATTCTTTGGGAACTTTAGAATTTCATTATTTTATTATGACAAATACAATTTTCATAAAATGAAAATTTTCCCTGGCTGGATCAGATGGAACATTGAAATTTGCTCACTAGATTGAACCTGAGGGTCACCTCTCAAGTCAGGTTGGCACAGGGCTTCATTATACCTGCTGTCAGAATGTGATCCCATCCACTATGGACCCTAGAATGCAGATTGTGGTTCCCAGAGTTCAGAATTCTTCAGCATTATGGAGAACATGGATCTGTGCTGAACATACCCTCATTCCTCCCAAAAGTTCTTAGACTGTTAAGTAAAATGAGAAAAGTTTGCGAATGAGAAAATATTTTTAATCACTTGGCAATGCCAAGCTTAGTTTTGGCATTTCTGGGATGTTTCTATGAAATGGAACCATTTTGTGAATCATTTGAAGGTGTGGAATTTTCATTTTATTTCTGGATGCAAACAAACCCTGAAATATCTGAATTATCCACGGAATGAAAACTGATTTTGGCCAGCTTTATTCTGTGATCAGTTTTGCAACTAAAAGGGTTTTAATGATTCACATAACTTCCCAAAATGTCAGATATTTTTGATGTCTTACTGGCACCTTGAGCATAGGGAAACAAATGAATTTCTCTAATCTTTGTCATACCTGCAATCAGTCTGTCTAACACTAGTACCTTTTGCTTTCTTCCCCCTGAGTAAGCATGTTAGAAGCTGCTTAATAGGAGTTACGAACCATAGTTGTTTATTAACAGTAGTTTTTAGAGCGGAGATTATGATTTGTGTAACATTGAGTAATGCTCAGAAGCTGTGATTAGGATGCCTGAGTTGTAAGTTGGCAGCTTGGTGTCCTAGATGAGAATCTGCTGTTTGGAATGGGAGGTGGGTCTTCTTCTAGCTAACAAAAATACAACAGTTTATTGGTTGCACAAAAGCAAGTGATAGACTCACCAATATTTGCTTGTGTCATGAGATGCTCTAATGAGCCTAACAACAAGTCTGCATATAGTTTGTCTTACCTGTTGCTGAGACAAGCACGTTCAGACACTTATCTGAAGCCCATAAAAAATCTAATTGCTCTTGATCTTTTCTAGGTTTCAACCCCTAACCTAAAGCAATGCCTTCCCTTGCTATCAGACTAGGCCTCATTTGGGGACAAGGAAGGAAACCTGGATGAAATGATTATGTTTAACAAGCATTTTTATACCTATTAAATTTTTCCTTTTTGTTATGAACATTAAAATCTCAGGCAACACACATGCTGAAACCTTTCCTTGGTTGTCAGGAATACATTCCACTATACACGTGGTCAGTGGTTTCTATAATCTTCACTGGTTATGAGGCAAGTGTGTACCCAGACTAAGCTTCCTTAGCATAAATAAAAGCATTCAGAGAGGATCTTTCTTGGAAGTCCACAGCAAGCTTGAAAGTAATCTGTTGCTGTTGAGTGTGTGTACAACATCAGTGAACTCAGAGAAGTGAAGCTGAGGAACTTGCGGTGAATAATGATAAGCCTAAACACCATCAATAGCCATGTTTCAAAAAGACTGCACAGCTGGTGTCAAAATAGGCACATTTAATTTCCTCATGTCTCTGTGTAGTTTTAAACCATGATGTGCATCCATGAACAGATGAGATTTTGAATTTGATGTTGCTTATAGTGGTTACAACTTCAGAGTCTTCTGATCTTCAGAGTCTATCTCGGAAAAAGAATAGGGAATGTGAAAGTTATTCAAAGGTTTAGCATTTTAATCTCCTTAGTCTTCTGCAGTGGTAGAATTTAGATTGTTCAATGTCTTCCAACAGATGTTCTAAAGGAAGTGCTCAGTTACTTGACTCTGACCTTCTATTGCACATGAAAGGTCAACAGAAAATTCACATCTGTTTTCCATAGTCTTCTCTGGATGGTGTTTCCATTGGTGAATTTCAGAAATAATCATTTAAAACTGATCTAACACTGTGCCAATGTAAAAGTGAAGTCCAAGACTGGAACAAGAGCCAGAGGAAAGCTTTGATAAATGTTTGTATCTTTGTAGAATGTTTTTCTTATATTTTAACCTGTTTTTGAAACATACATGTGAATTTTAATTAAAAAAAAAAATGACCGTATGGCAGAAGGACATTAAAAATTGATCCTGGGAGAAAACCACAAAATATCTTGTGGGTCTTTTTACAGAATGGGGAAAAATGCAACCATCTCTTATTTTTTTGTGGAATGGCTCTAAGGTGGGGGTGAGCTATGGCTGAATCAATGACATTATGCTCAAACTAATAGTTTGAAATATAATGAGCTGTGTAGGTTTTGGGGCTTTTTTTGAGGGATAACTACTAATGGAAGAAGTCCCAAAGATAAGTGGTAGTTGACCAAAGTCAAGGTAATTTACAAAAATCAATGGTCTGACAGCACTCATCTATCACGTTGAACACGTGTTCATGGTAATCAATGGTCATCCATCTCTTTTCTGTAGTTTGATTAATCTTTTAAATTTTGTGATCTTGCTACCCTAGTACAGTACTTTTCATAATACCTGCACAAGCATTTCTTGTAATGTAAAATAAAAAGATGAAATGGTTCTTCAAGAAGGAAATCTTAAAGGAACAGGCTCTTTCCATGTGTCAAAAAACGAGCCGATGGGGAAGAACAGCCTGGCTGAACACAGAGCTTTATCTGGAACTCAGGAAGAGTTCCTGAAGAAGAAGTTCCTCTGGAAGAAGGAGCGGGAAACTCAGGAGACCACAAAGATGTCATGAGGTTATGCAGGGAGAAAATTAGAAAGGCCAAAGTCCAACTAGAACTCAATCCGGCTACTGCCACAAAAGGCAATAAAAAATATTTCTATACATTAACAGCGAAGGGCAGGCTAGGGAAAATCTCCATCCTTGACTGGATGTGATGCAAAATAGTGCCAAAGGATGAGGAAAAGGCTGAGATACTTTGTTTTCTTTGTTTTAGTCTTTAATAATAAGACCAGTCATTCTCATGGTATTCAACCCCCTGAGCTGGAAGACAGGGACGGGGGAGCAGAACGAAGCCCCATAATCCAAGGGGAAATGCCTGCTATTCCACCCAGACATGCACAAGTCCATGGACCAGATGAAATCCATCCAAGAATACTGAGGGAGTTGGCAGAAGTGCTCAGCAAGGCACTTTCAATCATTTATCAGCAATCCTGGTTAACTGGGGAGGTCCTGGTTGACTGAATGTCAGCAAATGCAATGCCCATCTACAAGAATGGCTGGAAAGAGGATCTGGTGAGCTACAGGCCTGTCAGCCTGGCCTTAGTGCCAGGCAAGGTTATGGAGCAGTTCATCTTGACTGCACTCACCAGGCATGTGCAGGAAAACCAGGGTATAAGGTCCAGTCAGCATGAGTTTAGGAAAGGTCCTGCATGACTCACCTGATGTCCTTCAATGGCAAAGTGACCTGCTTAGTAGATAAGGGAAAAGCTGTTGCTGCAGTTTACCTAGAATTTAGTAAAGCCTTTGACATTGTTTCCCATAGCATTCTCCTGGAGAAACTGGCTGTTCATGTTCTGGACGGGTGTACTCTTTGCTGGGTAAAAAAACTGTCTGGATGGTTGAGCTCAAAGAGTTGTGATGAATGGAGTTAAATCCAGTTGGCAGCCAGTCACAAGTGCTGTTCTCCAGAGCTCAGTGCTGAGCCCAGTTCTGTTTAGTATCTTTATCAATGATCTGGACAAGGGGATTGAATACTTCCTCAGTAAGTCTGCAGACAACACCAAATTGTGTGAAATTGTTGGTCTGCTTGAGGGCAGAAAGAATTTACAGAGGGATCTGGACAGGCTGGATTGATGCGCTAAGGCTGACCGTATGAGATTAAACAAGGCTAAGTGCTGGTCTTGTGCTTGGGGAAGAGTGACTGGAAAGCTACCTGGCAGAAAAGGACCTGGGGATATTGATGAAATATGAATATGAGCCAGGGACCAAGAAGGCTGACAGCACCATGGCTTGTATCAGAAAAGATGTGGCCAGCAGGACTAGAGAACTGATTGTTCTCTGTACTCGGCACGGGCAAGGCCACACTTCTAATACTGTGTTCAATTTTGGGCATGTCACTACAAGAAAGACATGGAGGTGCAGTAGCATGTCTAGAGAAGGGCTACAAAGCTGGTGAAGGGTCAGGAGCACAAGCCTTATGAGGACTGGTTGGGGGAACTGGGATTGTTTATTATGGAGAAAAGAAGGCTGAGGGGAGACCTTTTTTTTGCTCTCTACAACTACCTGAAATGAGGTTGTAGTGTGGTGGGTACTGGTCTCTTTTTCCCAAGTAGCAAGCAGTAGGACAGGAGGAAATGGATGGAAGTTGTACCAGGGAAGGTTTAGATTGGATACCAGGAAAAAACACTTCACTGAAAGTGTTGTCTAGAGTTGGAACAGGCTGCCCGTGGAAATGATTGAGTCACCATCCCTGGAGGTATTAAAAATACAAATAGATGTGGTGCTTAGGGACATGGTTTAGTGGTGAGCTTGGCAGTGCTAGATTAAGGGTTGTTCTTGATGATATTAAAGGCTTATTCCAACCTAAATGGTTCTATGATTCCATGATTTCACTAAAATGTATGTGATGTGGTTCTTCAAAGCCTAAATGTAATGTCTGCTTCAGGTGTGAAGCCAGCTGAAAGCCAATTCATCCACGTATTGTTAGACCACTTCACCCACATATTTTAGTGTTTTAAATGTCTTTATCTGTAATGGTTTTAAACTCAGTTAAACAGCAAAATTTTAGAACTGGGTTTTTGGTTTATGAAGCTGAACAAATTAATCTTGCAGGATGGCATAAGGAGGCAAAGCTGTCAAACAAGGTTAGTGCAGATTAGTGAGATCCATATCTTAACATTATCTGTAATCTGTCTGAATAGGGGAAATAGCTATGTTAAGTTAAATGCATGTAACTCTGTTGTGATTTAACCCTAATCAGAAATTAAGCACCACATAACCACTTGCTTATTCCGCCTCCCCCTCCAACACCTCCCCGCCCAGCCCCAGTGGAATAGGGTAGAGAAGCGGAAGAGTAACAGAGAGACAACTTATGGCTTGAGAGAAGAACAGTTAAATAACTGAATTGAAACAAAATAACTATTATTATTTTTGTTGTTGTAGTGAAAAGAAAGATAACAAAGAGAAAAATGAAACCCAAGGAAGGTGAGTGATTCAAATGAAAAAAAATTGCTCACCACCAACTGACTTACACCCCTGCCTGTTCCTGAGCAGTGGAAAAAAACCTGGCTGACTGTCACCAGTTTATACGCTGAGCATAAAGCCATACGGTATGGAATATCCCTTTGGTTAGTCTGGAGCATCTGTGCCCACTCCCAGCTTCCTGTGCACATTGAACCTCCTCACTGACAGGGCATAAGAAGTTGAAAAGTCCTTGACTTACTATAAGCCCTGTTTAGCAACAACTGAAACATGAGTGTACTCTCAACATTATCCTCATACTAAATCCAAAACACAGCACTATCCCAGCTACTAGGAAGAGAATTGATTCTATCCCAGCTGAAACCAGGACAACTTCTGAAAATTTAACTCAGCAGCAAAAATGACCATCCTTCTGGTGATATTAGATATCCATCTCCAGATGGACCTAATCAAGTATCCTTCAAGATAGAACTTCAGCTAGTTGAAATGAACAGCCACCTGACAGTTTATAAGATATCGCGACAAGAAAAGAACAAGAGTTGTCATTGGGATGTTCCCTACTTAGAGAAAGATTGTGTCTTACTGATAACACAACCTATACAGTCTTAATTTAAAAGACTTTTCAGCTGGAAAAAAGAAGAAAATACTTGGTTAAATTATCATCTTACAAAAGGCAAACAATGCCTCCTACTTTTGTCTATTTCTTTTATGCCTTGCATAAGCAATGCAGTAAAATCTGTATTATCAACAGCAAAGTCTGAAATTAGATAACTAATTAAACTTCATTAGTAATAGTCTCATTTTGCTTCTTTTCTCTTTCATATACCTGTTCTGTTCTACTGCAGAAGGATTTATTGAGGACAACATATTCCTATTGGGTTCCATTTTTATAAGGACTTAATGCAGAGTGAAGACAAATGGAATAAGATATGTTAAGTGCATAAGAAAAAAGGTTTAAATCATACTTTATTATGTGGCTAACGTGTCTAATATTCTTACAGTAACATGCTGTTAAGTTATTATATATGAATTTTGATTTTAAAAAATTATGTTCTTCAAGTGGAAAATTAAGGTATTTTATGTCAGGCAGATTGACCACAGTTGTCTGAATTCTGTTGTCACAAAATGATGTAGCAGAGTAGAAGCCAAAAAAATCCATGTTGAAAATATATGGACAGGTATTTCTGGAAGGAGATTGTTTTTCAGAGGAACTCTTGCTTTTGAAGAAGAGAGCACTGGATCTTCTCTGAAGGTGTGTTACCATTTCTTCAGTACCTAAACGCAGACATAAGATGTGTCCCAGAGTGATTACTACAACTGCAAAATATAAACAACAGGCTGGTGCTATTCATTTAACAATTTTTTTGTCACTTTCTGAGTTAAATTCCTCACATAACAGAAGAGTAACTAATGCATAACTAAAAATCAATCCCTCTTGTATCTTGGTTAGTATCTCACAAAAAGACTGGAAAAATAAAGAATGCAAATATTCCAGGTCTTGGTTCTGTTCCATGATAATCTTCACAGAAGAGAAGTGTCACTATGTAACTGCCATTCAAGCTAAGTGGAGTATGCATTTCATTTTGACTCTGAGGTGTCAATGTGCTGATTTGTTTTCTGATACAGCTTGGTTGTCAACATTTAAAACATTTCTTGGAAGAAGAAAAGTAATTTTGAACAGAAGGCATCCTGTTATACCTATATTTATACATATTTCTCTACACCCTCAAAACTCAGTTTGAAAGCGACTTATTGGAAGAGTTGTCACCTTGGAAAACAGTCCATTGACAGCATGTATCAATCAGTAGTCTCACAAGTATGTGGCTTTTCTTTTCTTTTTTTTAAAAAAATATTTGAACAGTTTCAAGCTTTCCTGGAAAAATTAAAAGTAGGTTAAATTCAGCATGGACATTTCGAAGGGTGGCACCTCTCATCAAGATGAATAACTGATCATTTTTGGGGGTTTTTTACACTTTCAAGCGAGGTAGGTCAAAAAATTCTAGTTGGGATGGTTGTATGGGAGGAAGAAGTTCCAGTCCATGCTTCAAGGCTGCTTCTGTTTCATGTGAAACAGTCTTTGATGGTTAATCTATCTACCTGATATTTACTTGTCAAGGTACTTTTACTGTCTCCTTTTTTTTGCTTTAGGAGGGCACAGTACCTGCTTTCCAAAATATCTGGTAACTTTAACATCCTCTTGGGAGAGATGTAGCTGTGAATTCCTTTAGGCTGAGGAATATAGTGAAAGTGGCTCTGCATTTTTGGAAGATGATATTTATGTAAAAGGGTGAGGCCATGTCCTACAGTAGCTGTGCTCTCCAGGGCAGCAAAAAGCAAGATGTTTGGTTTTTAGGAGGGAAGAGCTGAAGCTCTGACTTTGGAGAGAGGTGGTTGTCTTTTGTTTGCATTGCACAGGCCACACAGTACCTGGCAATGCACAATTTTTAAGACACCTACCAGCCCACATCAGTCTTGTTGCACTGGATATCTATCTATCTATGTGATTCTTGGGGGAGATCCCTAAGTACCCATCTTAAAGTTATATCTTCTGTTCCTTGACTTTGACCTCTCAAACTGATCACTTCAGTGCCCATCAATGCAGACTAAACCCAGTTTTGAAACTGAGATTTAATCAATCAATACTTATGAATACAAGGCCTGTTCTTAGATGAGACCTGCAAATAAGAGTTACAAGGTTTTTTTCTTCTGTTCCCTACATGACAAGGGCATCTGGAAGAAAAAGATATAAAGATGACATCATTCTTGCTAAAGTAGCCAAATATTTTCTATGGAAACAGAACTGAAAATGGTTATGGGTCTATCATGACCAAAATGCATGTTCTGCATATTTTTACTCATTGTTACAAGTAGCACCTTAAATACCTTACAGGAAGATGATAAAGGAAAGAAAAGTATTTGTCTTTTTTTAATTTGTCTATGCTCCTTTGGCATTGCTTTGTGCACAGTCAGATTTGTTTTTCCTAAAGTCAATTACTCAGTCTCTCCTTTTGCGCACTGGTCTTTTACGAAGCAACAGAGGACAGATGAGTGTTTTAGAACCTGACAGCAAACCCCACAGAAGCTGGGGAGGGACTCAGCAGCAGGTAAAACCTTCTACGACTGCTTTTAACTCTTTGGTTTAGATCAGGTTCATTTTCAACTTGATGGCGTCTATGGGCAGACTCATGCCCAGGGCACATCTCTGTGGCCTGGGGGCGCCTTGAAGGCTTCGAAGGCTCACTGTCTTTGTTTTGTACACAGCTCCTTTCAAAGAAGATTGCATTTACATGCACAGATATTTACATGACTCCAAACACAGGCCCTGTCAAGCCATTGGGACCAATCTACTTCCAGAGTACACTGTTAGCCGCTCTTCTGTCAGGTGATTCTAGTGGCTTTCTTGGAAGTCTCCTTCAGATAAGGTGGACTGTGAAACTGTTGATGAATTTAGGCAACGTTCCTGTGTCCCGAGATACAGATGTCCCCACAGTCCTCCTTCTAGGGTCCTTGTTCTCAAAGAAGCAGTTGAAGCCCCTATTGATTCAACAATCTCTTTGGGATGGTAGGCCACACAGAAATGAAGTCACAGTCAGAAATCACTTGAGGTGCTGTTCTAGGGGTCAGACTCCTTCTCTTTGGGGCAGGAGTTCTACAAGATGATCTTCTCCACTCAAAATCAGGAGTCACAAATCGCTTCCCTGTAAGGCCCTTGTAATTCAGTAATAGCGTAGCCCTGAACGAAGGTTCCCAAAAGATGAAGTTCACATCTCCACTCCCTTTCCCCTCCAGTCTGTGAAAGACTACATCCTTCAGAAGCTCAATCAGCCACGCAGCAGAACAAGAATTAGCAGATAGCAAGTTTCCTTCACCTCAAAAGTGTACAGTCCTTCCAGATAGAGTACTCTTTTACGGGTTTTACTACATCTGCACGTGAGCAAAATCTGCCTATAGAAGAACTTCCATTTGTGCAGATGGTATCATTTGGCAAATCACTCTGATGTTGGCAGCATTGCAAGGGTCATATTTGTGCACAGATGGACAGTTCTTCATCTATTTCTTTATTGTAATAGACCCAAATAGGTTTTCCAACAATAGTACATGTGTGCATTACAACCCTCCTTGTTCTCTATCAGGCAACTTATTTAGTGAGGGCACCAAAAAAATTTCTCTCTCTTTCTCTTTGTTCACATGTCAAGTCCTTTTTTATCTGTATATTTGTTTGGGGGATGCATGGTGAGGACAAAGTAGAGCTACTGAGGTTCTCAATATTCCTGAGCCATAAAATCTGACAGCATACGAGTCAGCATGAGGACGATATTCAGAGCACTCCTGGGAGTTCAGGGGGTTCTTGTGCACAGTTCTTTTTTGTGGCAAATACTTTTTTTCACATTGTACAAATATAATCACAGCTCCCTCATAAACCAAGAATGCCTCCAGCTAACATGTGAAAGGACATTTGGAGGGACTGGAGTGGCTGGGGAATTGATAATTCTAAACTGGAGATTTGAATCCAGAGCAACAATTCAGCTCCAGCAGTAATGATCAAAAGCTGTTACAATTTGACAGCTGTTGAGGGGATTATCTTAAATGCACTCATTACTAAGCGGTGAGATATTCGTATTTTTTGAAGCATCTATTCTCACTCTCACTTGCCATCTCAGTGTGACAGCAATCAGCTGAGTAGATATCTTCAGAAGTTGCACTACCAGGACTGGTTTACGACAGAGCAAAAGGGCATTGTGGAAAACTCACACTGCTTTTTTTTCTTTACATAAGCTGTTGTTTTGTTAATAGAAAACATTATCCCGGCATGCCTTAAATTTTATTAATGATAATCCTGTCACCTTGTGAATAGACTTTTTCAGTTTCCAGGTTGATAGCAACTTCTTACTTGCTAATCTAATCAATGCAGTCTGAACTTCTCTACTCAGATGTCAGAGGTAGTGTAATATTTCAGTGTGGACGTTGTTTGCTGTATACAGCTGTTAAAGAAGGTTACCTTGTGTGTAAATGAGGTCAAAATAGCCAGGGAGTTTGGACAGTGATTTTCTTGACATTTATATACCCAGACTCCTAAATATAGTGTCTCAGTAATGTAACTTTTCTGGACTTTTGAGTTAGCATATAAAGTACTCACTTTTTCTCAAAAAAAAAAAGTACTGTTTGAAAGGAAACTGGCCATTTAGAATGTAAACATTGCTGTAACTGCTTCTAAATGAAAAAATACTCCTGCTTATTTACTGATTTATTTTGAACCTTTTGACAGCCTACTGCATAAAGAGTATGAACTGGCTACCAGATGAAGGATTTTGAATCAAATTAGGGAAAAATGTGTGAGCAAATCGACAGCATCAACTGTTCCGTACCTTCTTGGCTGTATTGGGTAAGAGGGAGAACAAAATTGCTGACTGCAGCTAAATACTTGGGAAAGATATAAGAACCCCAAACTCAACAAAACTTCCAAACTTTAATGCCATATCCATCTGGTAAGTCTTCGTAATCAGTCCCTAATTATTTGTTTATTAGTGTTTTTCTGGTTACTTTGACATCTTAGGAATTTTTCTATGCATAGATTTCTTGCCCAAGGCTGTGGAAAATGCTGCTATATGTGCTTAGATACAGCTGGTTTCTGTTTTGGGGCTGTTTATTTATTTTTTTTCCATAACAATTACTGAATGCATCTACATGATTAGCTACACTGAATTTTACTTTTTCAGTAAGAGTCTGGGGCTTGAAAAGTGGTTTAAACCAGAATGTTCCTAGCAGAACTACAGCTATAGGAAGCAAAATATTGTGGAGAAGGGGAAGCAATTTGTAAAGTACTTCTGTAGCATGCTATGATTACGTACTGATGGAGAGATAAAGACCAAAATTTAAAATGCTTCTTGTGTTGGGGCTTTTGGCTTGTTTAGAGGGTGTTTAGTCTTTCCTTGTGGAACAAGGGGCAAATCTTTCCTCCTGATTCTGAAAGGGATGCGAGAGGCTGTTTCACTTGCTAGGTTTGTTCTCTCCTTCTCTGACTGATGCAATGTGGCAGGCATTTCAGTCAACTCTCTTGCTGACTAATTTCCCCAAACTAGTCTCTAATGGCTCAATTTCTTTTCCAGATTAATTGAAGGTTTATGAAGCTACATAAGAGAGGAATTCTCCAAAGAGACTTAGTACAGACTAGTTGTACAGGCTCAAGTGAACAAGGTAGCTCATACACTTCCCGATAAAAAAATGTATTTTCATGAGATTGATTCTATAGAAGATTTTAGTTCCTTCTTTCATTCCCCACACACTGAAATGATAAAACTTAATAACTGTGAATCCTAAGAACCAAAGAACACTCCAATATGTGTCATCTACTGGCATAGTAAAATGCTAATATAGTCTTATACCCAACAGAAGGTAACAAGAACTCAAGATATGGGTATCTTTTTTTCTGAAGATACGTAACAGCCATGCTGAAGCTGAACTGTATTAGAAGTAAGAACAAGCAGAGGCTGATGATGTTTTTATCACAAAAATTGCAATGATCTGTTTAAATGAGTTTGAAGCAACTGTTTGTAGATCTGGGTTTGCAAAGCCCAATCTCTGTCAAAGACAGCATAGTAAAATGAAGGAAACTGTAATAATTTAATTTTAATCCAAAACACAAGCCATCCTAGCCAAGTTTATAGATATAGCAGAATGGAGAGAACATAAATTAATTAATTCTAGCACATTTATGAAGAGTTGCTTCATATTGTGAGGAACAGAGGAGGACTGAGGCAATGTAGAGACTGCATCCGTACCAGCTAACCATTCTCTAGCCTTGCTATCTGCCCTATTTTGTAGCAAATCAATTACAATGGAAATAGTGACCAGTGACAGAACTAGAGGACATGGACTCAAGCTTCATCAGGGAAAGTTTAGGCTTGATGTTAGGAAGAAGTTCTTCACTGAAAGGGTGATTGGCCATTGGAATGCGCTGCCCAGGGAGGTGGTGGAGTCGCCGACCCTGGAGGTGTTTAAGGGGAGACTGGATGAGGCACTGAGTGCCATGGTCTAGATGATGGTTGGTGTTAGTGTTGGTGTTAGTATTGGGTTATAGGTTGGACTTGATGATCTCAGAGGTCCTTTCCAACCTTGTGATACTGTGATACTGCGATAGTCCTACAGCTATGTATATAATAGCTCGTACTCAGTCAAGACTGTGACTTAGTTTGACTGAAGCCAGTAGAAAAGATATTTGAAGTAAGTGAAAAAATTGAAACCAAATAGCAAGCAAAGGTGGAATCATTCTTTCTGTTTAGAAGGATAAAAGGGGATTTCCTTTGATGACTCCACCCTTCAAAAATATTTGAATAGTACGAGATTAAATAATATTTAGAGTGAGTCTACACTGAATAATGATGCATCATAGGCCTAATTATAAATGTACGAAATACAGGGGATGTGTGCAAGGTGGTGTGTAGTGTTGGGGTTTGACTCCAGCTGACAACTAAGCACCATAGAGCGCTTTCCCACTCTCCCTCAGTGAGACGCGGGACAGAATCAGAAGGGAAAAAGTGAGAAAACTTATGGGTTGAGATAAAAACAATTGAATAGGTAAAATAAAAGCCAAGTGATTAAGCAAAGCAAAATAAAGAATTCATTCACTACTTGCCATCATCAGGCAAATCTTCAGCCATCTCCAGGAAAGAAGTGCTCCACTGTTTTATTTGTGAAGACAAAACATTGTCACTCTGAACATCCATCCTTCCTTCTTCTTCCCCTAGATTTATATTGCTGAGCATAACATCATTTAGTCAGTTGTTGTCAGCTATCCCAGTTGCATCTCTTCCCAGCTTCTTGTGCACCACCAGTCTGCTCACTGCTGGGGCGGTGTGAGAATCATAAAAGGCTGTGACTTTACTGCTTGGCAGTAACAGAATCATCCCTGTATTATCCACATTGTTTTCAGCACAAATCCAAAACATAATCCCATAGAAGGTACTCTAGAGAAAATTAACTCTATGTCAGCCAGAATTGGCACAGCTGGAAAATCTAAGGTGGTCTGCTTCCAGCTGCATGTTCCTGCCCATTGCAAAGTGTTGAGGTAGCCTGAGCAATGGAAAAATAAATGCTGCTAAAATTAAAAAAAAAGAAAAAAAGTGACAAAGAATCTATCCATACATGGGGAGGTACCCAGAGCCACAATAGTGGCTTTATTTATTGTGTCCCATTGTGTCACTTCATATTTATCAGCCCATACAGTGTGCCCAGCAGGTCTCATAAGAATGATAGCCTGCATAGTCTGCTGAAGGGGGATGCTGGAACCTTATCATTGTTGCCTGTAGCCATTTGAATACCTCCCACAAGGGACTAAGTGCAACTTGGGAGGTTCTGAGCGCTCATTTAGACCCCAGAACAGCGGAAAACAACCAAATAGATAGTCATCCCATGTAGAAAGACATTTTCTTGGCACCAGCTGGTTATTAAAAGAGTTTTCTGAGCTCCTGCTCCTTTGATAATTGAGAAACATGCCACCTCGATCTGATATCTCTATCACAGTAATTGTGTAACCCCTAGCAGAGAATAAGAAGAGTTGAGGAAGGGGTAAGGACAAGTGGGAAGGAAAAATGCTGAAGAAAGCCTACCACAATGGCCCATGGTAGTTCACAGGCAGGTGTTTCTGCTGTGTCTGTGGGCTGCTTCTGTAGATCATTAGCACCATGGCTGTTAACAATGTTTGAAGTCTTCCACCTGGCCTGGGTAGCTTCTCATCGGACAGTGATTGAGGGCAATAGAGGAGAGCTGGACATTTTGGCACTGGATTAAGGCTTGTGGAGCAGCTGATGTGGCAGTTCATCAGAGTATGTCTGGTGGTAACCACAAGATGGTAGGAAGGAGAGGAGCAAAAGAGATTGAGAGATGTCAGGCTAGAGACAGATCGCTCACGAGACTGAGAGAAAGCACTCAAACGAGATGAATGTATGTTGTAGGACATACAAAATATATCTCTTGGGAACCACAGATGAAGATGTTGTCATGTTCCCTACCATGCTGAGCAAAACCCTGCTGCAACATCATGTTATGACTAGGTTTGGCAGCTGTAATTTGGCTCCTTCTCCACCATCTCACCCTTGCCACAAAACAATGAAGAGGCTTCGTGTATCTTGAAGAAATCTTTGCCAGCAGGTGCTCACAATATGGGTTCAGAATAACCTAAGATAAACCACTGACTCAAGCTTCTGGTCTATAACGTGAATGTGTTACTTGGGAGGTGTTGTATGGGCTCTGAAAGGTAGTGGGAAAAAACCCTCCTGCTTTACAGTGGCAGTGTGAGACAGGAAAGCCAGTCAGAACAAAGAGAAGAGCTCTTTTTTAATTCTACAGTTTGTGGAAACATCTTTCAGCATGAAAATGCCTGATGCTGAATACAGTACATGTGCACTGGAAGTTCCAAGGGAAGGTGGGCAGGCACCCTGCTCCAGGGAGTGCAGAGGTGCCTACATTCGCGTAGTAGTAGTCGAAAGCTTAATTTTTGCAAATAGGAGTTATTTTGTAGGAAGGTCCCAGAACGGTACCCAGGCCTTGTACAAACAGACTTTACACATGCCAACATAAAGTGAAGTTGAAGTAATGAGAAGTGATCCTGGTTTTTTTATGCTGCAAATGTCCGAGGTGTTCTGATAGGCACCCAAGACAGGGATTTTTAGTCAGCTGTGGATATTTGTGTCTTGGAGAAGCGGGAGAAAGGAAGAAATTAGAAAATAAAGGTAACTAGCATCATAATGGTGGGATTTGTCAGAGTTTCCATTATCAGAGTCTGTTTACAAGTAGCAAATATTCCCTCTGGGCTGAGACTTAAAATTCAAGGTCATATACAGGAAATGATATTTGTCTTTGCTAAATTAAAACATTGGTTCAGCAGCTTTAAAAAAAAAAAATTGTAATCACAAGAAAATCCTCTGGAGCATAAGAAGTTCAGGTACTTCTGATATTGTTTTTTTCCCAATCTACATTTTCTTTCTGCCTAATAAACATGGCATGTGCTGAATATTTTAAAAGCCTTGACCTGTTACTCTGACATTAATAGTAAAGATATATTGAAAAGCAATGTACTGAAAGTCTTTCACCTATGATGCACCTTTTCTTGATGATATTTTTCTGTTATTTTTCTTGTCAAGCTCTGTAGTATTCAGTGCTCCTTCTTCATATTTATAAGAGGATTTTATTACAAATAACTCTTATCACTATGCAAATAGAGTAATTATTTTGTTCATATTAACATTTATTTTCCTACACAATAATAAAGATATCTTTACAATTCTCTATTTTTGAAGGTAGTATAGCAATTAAAATACACTTAAAGGTTCCTTATTTGCATGTAAATTACCAGGATGAGGAAGAATGTGAGGATATGCAAAATAATATATATTTTTCAATTACATGTGTATATATATCTGTCATTATTATAAGTGTCTTCCAACATTTTTTGACTTCTGACAGCAAGTCATATTTCTTCTTGTGACTTAGAATATAATTTCTTATTTAGATTACTAAGGAGTAGAGAAACCAATATCTTTTCCCCTCTAATTCTTAGCTAAGCGTGAAAGAACTCATCTGTACGAGGCCAGTCAAATTGTCTGTGAATAATTTTCTGTTAAATAGCATTCTGGCAAAAAGTTCTTCATTTCCCAGAATATTTTAACTCATGTTTACTGGAGTTGATTGAATACTGTCCATTTACTATACAACATATTTTGATGGTATGACAGAATATATTATTCCCTTAATCATCTCTGTAATAATAGACCAGCTCTAGTTTTTGCTCAGAGTAATAGAACTGATGTGAATTCACTTACCTAAGAGCTGTCTGTGGTTTGATAAAACTTTTTTCCTCACTTAGTCTTATCAGGATAATAGACACTATGTTGTTGTTCAAAATGGATTGTTTGATTCAGGATTTTACTTCCCTTCCACTGTGTGTTTAAGAAAAAGATTGTCTTTTCTTATGGGTCTCTAAAAACTGGGTAAATTCTAGAGTTTTCTTATTTGAACTCGGAGTAGAGATACTGACTCAACTCTTGTGCCTGACTCAACTCTTCATCTTCTCTGGAAGCACTGTCATTAGTTTAATGGATGATGTGTCTCTTCTTGCCTATTGGCTGAACAGCGTCTGTACATTCTGACTGGATTAGATATACATATGTCAAGGTTTAGCCCTGACCTGGAAAAACTCAGCAGCTAAAGACCATGCAACTGGTCTCCCAAATTCCACTGTCCCACACCCAGGGGAAGGGGAGAGGAACATGAGAGGAAAAAGCCTTATGGATTGGAAACCAAAGCTACAGCGTTAATGAAATTATGATAATAATAGTACTAATGATTAAAATAATCAGACAGTAATGATATATGTGCAAACATCCGAGATCACATCCCCACCCCTCAATGTCTATATATCATCACAAGTGCTGTAGAGCAGACAGGAGGGAATGAGTCCACAGCTAGCAGGGAGTTGAACTCAGGAACTGGATTCAAGGATGCCGGGGTCAAGAGTAATCAGATAAATGAGGTCCTCACTGGACACCGGCCATCACAGAAGAGAGCAAGACCCTCATGATCTCTCAAATTTATGACGAGTATGATAGATATGGGATGGAATACTCTCTTGGTCAGTTTGGGATCACCTGTCCTGTCAGCCCCTCCCTGAATGTGCAGCCTTTTTTCATCCCAATTAACTCAAACCATAACAACATACTGTTCTCTCCAAAGTGTATTAAAAATCAAAAAGAGAGAGTAAATGTTTTAATTTAAACATAGCCTTCTTTCTGAACGATCTGATTTCTCAGTTCCTATTACAACATTTTACTTGCATGATCCCAGAGCAGGCTGCTTGCAGAGGCTACTGGAGGACAGCTTTGCCTACACTGAGCACTCTCCAAAGGGTGTAAACAAATATGTTGCAGCTCTGACGGATGAGGTGGCTATGCCACCCTGAGCATTTCAGCAGTATGCAATTTCACATAGGAAGGCAGTGTATCTTCTCTCATCTATCAGGTTTTCTTGAGTAAATTGTCACTGACAGCTTATTGTGGAAGGAGAGGTTTACACACAGAAGACAATGACCTGCTGGAAGCTGATAAATTAGGCCATGAATCGGAGCGCCGTCAAGATCCCAGACACAGCTTATCACAGTGGTGATTAAGAACGATGCAAAAAAGTCGGGTTTGAAGGAAAAGACTAGACTTAAAGCAGGAGGCTGTGGTGAGATCCGTGCTTTACACTGGGGTCATAAGTACGTGTGGTCCAAATGCTATGTCACACAAGTCTGAGGGGTGGGTCATTTTATATTGTACGCAAGAGAAGTGGAATTAAGACAAGAACTAGAACAAGGGCTCCGAGTAAAAGACAATCCGAAGGGTCTGGGAAACAATTTTATAATATTTTATGGGGTGGATTCTGTTCTCACTTTTCAACATGGGATGAAGAATATCTCTAAAACACATTCCAGAATTATAGATGTTGCATAACCAAGTGCTGCATTTGAATGAGACATTTTATCTCTTGAAACCCCTTCAGATATTCCACCTTCCCACTGGTTCATTGGTAACCTTTGCCTACAAGACCTCTTTAGGCCATGGAGCTGTAATGTCTCCTGCATTCAGCAGGCTGATTTTTGCCAAGATTACTTCAGGTGTTATTTTACAATATACCTTTTTACGGTTGTAAATGTTTTTGCCATAGTATATGTTTATGTTCACTCCAGAAAAGATGACTGTTGATCTACCCGAGCTATCACTAAAGCCTGATACAGCTTTCATATAGCTTAGACGATGATACTTAGTTTAAAATTAAGTCAAATTTAAGTTGAAGGCCCTACAGTATAGTTATATCCCTGGCATATTTGCCAGTAAGATGGCTTCATTCCAAGTCAGAGAGGACATGGTATTCAAAACCAGACATCCAGTTTATATGCCTTAGTTAGGAGGTTAATTTTCTCTGCGCTCATGGTATAATCAATACCAAGAGGGAAAGGATCCTTAAAGGTTAAGTTTTGTTCCCTCGAATTGAAGTTCTGCTCTGAATTACCATCCAGAGGGGACAGTTTCTCTACAGTGATTGCCTGCATAGACTGGCTGATTAACATAGGCATGGAGGTAGATTATAAGAATCCATAATAGTGCAAAGACAAGGGGCTGTAACAGAATAGAGGGTACAAGACTTAGTGTAAACTAAGCCAAAGCTTCATAAATAAGAAAGCTATGGTCTAAATAGTTCTATGAACTTCACCTTGAAAATTCTGCTATTATTGTTTTTAGCTTGTAATACAGACTTAAAAACAGGTACTGTGGCAAAGTGAAGTTACGTGCAAATGAATTATTAAAGAGCAGGGAAAATTGTTTCAGAGTTGCATGATGCAGACAGTGTGATGGAATAAATGTCGGCTTAAGTTATATCAGACCTTCATGTTCTTGTTTCAAGTCAAAATCAGTTTCAAGGAAAACCAAATGAAATCATGCTGAGGGAAAAGCCACAGTAGTATTTTAGCACCCCATCATACTGAAACACCATAAAGTATTGAATATTCTAGTAATATTTACTATTTCAAATTAGTGGACTATGATAAGGAAAATCAGCCCCTGAATGAAAAATATTTTATGCTAAGTCATTATTTCATATTTTCAAGGCAGTTCTTTACAAAAGAAATTATCATCTGTAGACATCTTTTATGAGGTATAGTTTTAAGAGTTTTCTTTGTCCTTCAACATTTTCACCTTCTAAAGAGTAAAAGAACTATCTTTTCTTTGTATTTTTCTGTTAACAGTTCCTTTAACTGTTTGTATGGACACCATGCAAAGACCTATCAACGTAGACCTACAAAGTAAGGAAGACACATAATGGTCAATTCAGTAGAAAACTTCCAAAGTTTACGTGGATTCAAGGTGAAATGAAATACTTCAGGAAAATCCACTTCAAAGCTCTCATTGTATTACTCTAAGGCTAGGTTTCATACTTTTGCCAGGTCAAGTCCTTGGCCTGATCAGCTTTGAAATGAAGCTCAGGTTGCAAAGATCTTTTCCTACTAAAACATCCTTCGAAACTCTTGATGTAATTGATAAGAAATGCAAGAATGAGTAAAATAAAACACAGAAAAAAACCACTAAACCATCAAATAGTCTCCAGCAGCCAAAATCGTATTGTGTGTGGTTTTTAAAATAATTATTATATGTATACAGGCCAATTGGCCTAGTGAATATATTGGCAAACTTATCATGATGAATGTCTTAGCTCAGGCTCAAATCCTGCTGTAGATTAACAATTAGTGTACCCAGACTGGAATGGAGATTCTCCTGTGCAGAAGGTGGAAGCTTTTGGCCATTAGATAACATCAAAGAATGCAGTTTGACTGAAAAAGTAGTGTGTTTGCAATAGCCTATCTGGGCTACCTGGTCCTTGCAATTGTTTTGGGATAATCTCACTCACATCTCCCCCAGAAAGAAAAGGTACCTATGGATCAGAGCCATTTCCTTCTCCTTCCAGTATCTCAATTAATGGGTCAGTGATTTCTGCAGATCATCCTCAGATAAAAAGGCTATCTTCAGCAATTAATAATAAAATGTTTCTGGAAAAAAAGAAGGCTCTGTTTTAAAGATATTAACAGACTTTTCCATCCTGCTGGCAGATATTAGTTATAATGGGAAAGCATATGTGGATAATCTGTACATACGCTATTACAGGGGACTCTTCTTCACGATTGTAAGTGTGGTAGGAGCAACTATCTCATGACAAGGGCTTGGATCAAGTAACTTGAGAAAAGAAATTTTATAAGCAGTCAGTCCTAGAGAGATTTGAGCTGATCTTTATTGCTTCCCTTCTTCCACCCCCCTCCAACCCCCTGTTATTAATAAATTCACATCTCAGGAGAAGAGAGTTTAGGCTTTACTACAATAAGAACTGTTTCTGAGTAGGCCAGGGAGAATACCTGTTTATATTATTTTAAAAACAGTCTCATTAGATGAATTACCAGTTAGTCAGCTGATGTGCACTGTTACAGTTTCAGAAAGATGAGGAGATGTAATGCCATTTGTGAACCTGGACCACTGACTTATAAAGGGTTTGAGAGTCTTATACAGAAAAAGCAGGCAATAAACAGATGAAACAGTAGTATCATAACAGAAATAAATATTTAAGGAAAAAAAATTTGGCAAACAAAAGTAATTTTTTACTCTTACAATGAGAGTCTCTGCCATTGCCTTTTTTTCTTCATAACACTTTCCAAATTAGGCTTATAACGTTGGTATGGTCTGGTATGGTATGCAGGCATTTGCGTGTTGGTCCTGACTTGCTGTACTAATGCTGACCAAGAAACTATGGAACAGTAAACACAGAAACCTAGCAGAAAATATGTTAGTGTGTGGAATTATGTTTGTGGCCCCTGGAGTCCCAGGTGAGGGAAGTTCAACTCTCCCCAGCTGAGCCAAGTTAAGAGGGTAGGGCAGCATATGGAAGTAATGAAAGAAGGGGAAGCTGGAGAAGGTGATGGGAGAGTTGTGGGAGGTCCTGTGGAAAGGCTGAGGGAGTGGTAGAGGTGTTTTTTCTCTTGGCTGAGGAACTCAGCAGCTGACTTTTCTGGAGAAGCATAGGAAATTAAACAAAACAAAAAAAGCTTAGAGTCAGGGAGATAAAAGACTGTCTTAACTTCTTGTGCCTCCAATTGAGACCTAGCAAACAAATAGACAAGTGTAAATGAAGGCAGCTGATATCTGGGAGTGATGGAATATGCTGCAAGGAGAAGAGACCCTTGCTTAATAGTAACAGTGCCCCAGGCAAAAGCCCTGGGACTGGGAGGGTGCCAGAGTATTTGAATAGGTTCCAGCATGTTCCTTAGTACTGCAGGAGAGCAGATTTTTTTGGAGGTGTATTTGATTTGCAGTGGCCTATAGGCTTATAATATGATAACTCTGCCACCCAGGAGCTATGTTTGGACTCATTTGTCATTTTTTTTCTTGTTTGTTGCTTGTGTTATGCAAGGGTATGTGTGAAGTGGATGTGTTGCTGGCTTTTCTGAGCTAAATGTTTATGACGTGGTTGCAAAGAGCTGAACGTTTTGAATGGGTAGTTCTTTTCAGTCCTGTCACCCTTTTGGGATTCTGTGTTGCATATGTATATCCTATGTATATATGCTGTGATATTGAGAAAAGAAAAAAATCCCAGCAGTATGTTAAAAGATAAAAGAAACTTTGGAGATGATAGGGAGATCTACAAAGGATACGTAGCCAGCTTATGGGGAAGTTATTCATAATAGTTTTAAAGGAACCTGTAGCAAAATAAATATGGGCAGTTTCAGGACACTTGCCAATTTTATAGTGAAAGTTGTTCCTGGGGTTTCATTGTTCGATGAGGTATGTTTTCTCAGTAAACTTTCCAGTTTTATTCTCTTCTTGCTCTACCTCATTATTTATACTCCTCTAATGCAAAAAACCTCACCCTTGGTGCCCCTCATAGTCATGTTTCACTCAGTTATGGACAAACCCAGATCAAAACTGCCACATCTACATGTTTTTTGAACGCCTCCAGGGATGGTGACCCCACTGCTTCCCTGGGCAGCCTGTTCCAATGCTTAATCACTCTTTCAGGTAACAAATTTTTTCCTAATATCCAATCTAAACCTCCCCTGAAGCAACTTGATGCCATTTCCTCTTGTCCTGTTGCTAATCACTTTGGGAGAACAGACCAGCACTATCTCACTACAGCCTCCTTTCAGGTAGTTACAGGAAGCAATGAGGCCTCCTCTCGTCCTCCTCTCGTCCTCCTCTCCTCCAGACTAAATAATTCCAGTTCCCTCAGCTGCCTTTCATAAGTGTTTTTTTCCAGATACTTCACCAACTTCATAGCCTTTATTTGCACATGCTCCAACAGCAAAATGTCCTTTTAGTAAATTTCTTCTCAGTAAAAAAACCCACTAGTTATGTTCTACCTACCTTAAGGAAAAGAAACCTCACAGTAAGCATATGTACTTAATTTTGCTAGTATTTTCTCAATTGCCTCTGCCCAGTGTTGTCTGTTAATATCTGTATTTATCCTTGTGCATACAGGAGAACCCACTAATGCCAGGAACCCTCTGTATGAATCATGAGATACGTGTAGGAAATCAGTTTGGAGAATCGAGGCCTAACACTGCCAAGAGAAGGAGTTTTGCAGGAAAATGAGGACAAAGGGGGTGACAGGTCTTTTTTTTCCATCAGATTTCATCATTCATTTTGAAAACTTGTTTAAGGCATGAGGAAATAATCTTGAATCCTGTGTTGAACTTTTTCATTTTATCTGAGACTGGTTGAAGGAAGAAACCCTCAACTGCTCTGAGCAGAAATTCCCAAACGATACTCGAGAATCTCCTCTAGAAGATGAGAAAAGCCATGAACAGCTGAATTTGACAATGATTGTGAAAAGCTTCAGGAAATAGAAGGCAGTTCAGTCTTGTCCTGCATGTGAACACAAACTTTAGCCCTCACCAGCTCGTCAGCTGTTCATGCACAGTTAGAGGGTATTGCTCATTCAGTAGCTTGTTACACGGGGCTGCAACTTTCTTTACATAACACTAATAGAAAGAAACTCTGTCTCTTCTGTCATTGCTCTGCTTCATTGTATATACTGCATCATTGGTTGGATGCCAGTGTATAGAGTTGCTGATGGTTATGACATTTGAGCAAACAGCTTGAAAGGTGACAATCTGTGGGGTATTTTGTTTGTTTCCCATTGATCTACCATCTCCTTGGGCTGCTGTCTCTCAGCACTGCAAGCCTGAATTACCTCAAACTTCTGAAGCATTTTAGCTGAGGACTTCAGTCTCCCCTTTGCTGCAGCACCTTTTTGCTGTGGTTTTGCTGGTGCTGGATGATTTGCAAATGCCTGCTTTTAATAGTCACAGAATGCAAATAAATAACACACATGAAACTGTGCATTGAAGTGTTTAATATTCTTCACCCTGCTGCTGAGAGGCAAGTCAGTCAGAATATATCAAAACCAAATATAGCATTGGCAAGATTAAGCAGCAGAGGATTTGCACATGTAATAAAACTGCTACATTGAGTCTAATCCATGTGTAATTGGGAATAGATAAGGTTGGAATTGAATGACTGCACAAGATCTGCCTCAGCTGACGGAGGGGAGAGGGGAGCAGCCCAGAGCAGAAAGGCGAGGAGGTTTTGCAGCCTCTGGTTTGGGGTACAGCTGCTGGAATAAGGGTTGAGTTCATGTTGTTTTATTGTGAGAGCCATTAGAAGGGTGGTATGATGTTGATGAGCTACATGTACAGTAAAGGGCTTGGCTATTCAAGAACTTCAAATATAAAGAGGTTGTTTTTCTCCCTTGGCTATGGGAGGTACAGTTCTAACTGGGCTTACTGTCAAGAAGTGTTGCTGATGTTTTCAGGCTGTCCTTATGTGGCCAGTCTGATTATAATACAGTAAAACTGAACGATGAGGGTAAAATAGCTGTTTTTTATTGTTCTTTCCTTTCATCATCATCTCTGTTTTTCCAGTTAGAAAAGAAAGACTTGCGAATGATGAAAACTCCTCCCTTCCCATTTAAAAAATTATAGGAACTTGGCCAGACAGTATGTGTGTTGGGTTTAATTCTGTTCCCTGCTAAATATTTGGCAAAGGAGTGTGTCATTTGCCTCACTTTCAGCTTCCTTCACAAACTTGGTTGTATACATCAGGTTTGGATTTTACTCCTATGAAACGCATGAATGTATAACATTTAATGTGTTTTGAAAGACTTGAAAAGATGTACATACAACGTTTAAAAATATTTTCTTTATTCTGGGATGCAACTTCTCTTACGCAGTTTCTCTCTCTAAAGAGTACCTAATTCTCTCTCTTCATAATTCTCATTTTCAGATGCTGCTCTTCATTGGCTTTTGCGAATGAATCACTGGTCTTCCTAATGCATCACTGCTGCTTTTTGTAGCTTTGTCAGTGTCCGACTTGATATCATCTTGTCACTTAGAAAGTTCCCTCTGCTGAGCTTTCTGTCTCTATCCATGTTGTCCTACTCATCCTCTGCCTATGTATCTCTGTAGTCCTAAATATCTGATCTTGTTTCTGTGTCCATGCTTTCTCTTCTGTGGTTACCCACACAGTTAACACCAGCACACAGCAGCTCAAGACAGGCATTAAATCCATGTACAGCAAATCTTTTCCACTTATACTTAATAGACCCAGTAGGCTTGTAAGGATATTCTTATTCTTAGGCAGTAGTGGAAAGATTTAACAGATCCTTTAATATGTTTAGCTCAAATCCAGACAGCCCACCCTAATTTTGAACTATTACAGAAACTAGAGGATCAAAGGGCCAACATTTATCACACTGGGCTTTGTTTTCCTGCTTTCCTGTATTTCTTTTGGTTCAGTTGTCATGGCCCACTTTTATTTGACAATCAGATTTTGGCATGATTTTTACATGGATCCACAGCACACGTCTGGAGTTAGGACACTTGTACTAACTTTCGGCAGCCAAAAAACCAGACAGTAATTCATTAATTAGCAGAGTGGTGTCAGGCCTGCTTTCCAGTGCCTGACCAAAGAAGTTTGCCTGGTCTAGTCCAGGAAAATTTGCTGTTGCTCTGATGTAGAGGATTTTTTTAATAGTTTGGTGCTACATATACTTGCCTGTGTGATGTTGGTCTCTGGAAAAACATTCCTAAGTGTGAGGTGTCTGAATCCAGAAACTGTTTCTGACAGTCTCTACTCATCTGCTGTTCAGTTGCGTAGGCATCCTTGGCTTATTACATTTTGAGCTGCAGAAACCTCTGAAGCACAGAGTTGCACCTCTCTGAATGCAGGGAATTATCTTAGTCTGAATCAGGACTAAGCAGCTCACTGCCCTCACACTGAGACCACTTAAGGGTCTGAAGGGGAAGTGATTTTCTGCCTGTGTCTTTTTGGATAAATGTGCGTTAGTCAAGTAGATGTTTCCCAAGATTACCCAACACATTGAGCTCCTTGGACATGTATATGAGGCCACCACTTGCTTTCAAACTGTAGTTGATAGCAGTACAGCTATAGGTCTCTTGTTCAGTTTGGTAGTGTCCAAGTATGTGGGAAAGTTTCAGGACGATGAGGCTGGATAGATGCTTTCCTAACCTCTGCAGCACATCTGTCTCTCAAGCTGGACATCTGTGTTGTAGGGACCATGCAAAATATTTGAAGTTTTATTAGATATTTTTTTGAGTGAAACTTTAGGGCAGGATTTTTAATATCTATTCTGTTCTCTTATGGTCTATGTTTTTGATAATGCTTTGGGTATGAGAATTGTACAATCATTTCGCAAATAGGTTGTACTTAGTAACATTTACAATAAAGTGTAATCCAAAGCCTCTAGTTATGGCATTTTATCCCTCTTCCTTTAGTGTTTTTGCTATTTCAATGCCACATAATTTGTACACTTTAGCTTGAATGATGTTGGCTGTGATTTTGCCAGGACTAAAACGAGAAGTTTAGTAAATGAATATGGGTTTTACATGATTAAATTGGTTTCTTAGCTCAGTGCTGCTAGGTCCCCTCACACATCATTTCGTCTGAATTTCTCCCTCAATTTTGTTTCAAAACTGTTAGTATAACATGCATCTCATTGAATGTCCATGTTACAGCATGATGGTGATTGGACTGGTGGTAATTACATAGGAATTGTGGGCAAAAAGGATAAAAAAGTAACTAAAAGTTAAATGAAAATTTTGAGCAAAGAACAGGTTTTTTTTTTTAAAAAAGTGCAAATCCCTGTGGGACAAAAAATAAAACATTGTGTCAGCTTTCAACACGAGACTGTCTCTCCCTAATGCCTATGTCGAGGAGCATAATAGTATAGCCTATGCATTCTCATAGCTATATCACCCTAAGTTGGTGAAGTGCAATGGAAGATTGGTCTTGAAGTCCCTGATTAGACTATTACTGTGAACATGATGTCTTCTTGTGCAGCATGTTTGCATGACACAGCATGTTAGCAAGTTTGCAGATGACACCAAGCTGGGTGGCAGTGTTGATCTGCTTGAAGGGAGGCGCTGCAAAGAGATCTGGACAGGCTGGATCGATGGGCTGAGACCAACGGGATGAGGTTCAACAAGACCAAATGCCAAGTCCTGCTCTTGGGACACAACAACCCCATGCAGTGTTACAGGATTGGGGAGGACTGGATGGAGAGCTGCCCGGAGAAGTGCCCAGGGGTGTTGATTGACAATTGGCTGAGTATGATCCAGAGATGTGCCCAGGTGGCCAAGAAGGCCAATGGCTTCTTGGCCTGTATCAGAAACAGCGTGACGAGCAAGACAGGGGAGGTGATTATATCCCTGTACTCGGCACTGGTGAGGCCACACCTTGAGTACCGTGTTCCTCAGTACAAGGACATTGAGGTGTTGGAGCGCGTCCAGAGAAGGGTGACGAGTCTGGTGAAGGGGCTGGAGAACAAAGTCCTACAAGGAACAGCTGAGAGAACTGGGATTGTTTAGTTTGGAGAAGAGGAGGCTGAGGGGAGACCTCATCACTGTCTACAGCTGCCTGAAAGGAGGCTGTGGGAGAGCGAGTGTTGATCTCTTCTCTCAAGAGACAAGTGATAGGACAAGAGGAAATGGCCATAAGTTTCACCAGGGGAGGTTCAGACCAGATATTAGGAAGAATTTCTTTACCAAAAGAGTGGTCAGGCACTGGAACAGCTGTACAGGGAGATGGTTGAGTCACCATCCCTGGAGGTGTCTAAAACATGGGTAGATGAGTTTTTGAGGGACATGGTTTAGCAGAAGATGGGTACGGTTGGATTCAGTGATCTCAAAGGTCTTTTCCAACTGGAAGGTTCTATGATTCTATGGTCCATTACTCCTTTTAAAATTCTCTATCTATATTTCTGCATTAGGCACTCCTACTCAATATGCAATGTTTGTTAAATAGTTAGTAGAGTAATAACAGAACAGAAAGGGCTGGCTCAAGTGGGAGAGAAAAAGTGCATATGCTGAAAGAATCATTGCAGCAATTATGTAGTTAGTATTTCTCAATGTATTATGGAGACATATTTTGCAAACAAATTTTGGTGGTTGTTTCAAGATGGACGAGAAGTCAATCTGGAGTAGATTTCTTTGGGTTTTGGAAGTTGGCTGCTGGATGAAAAGTAATCTCTTGCCCTCCCCTTGCTATGACTTTACTCAGAACCCTCAGTGACAATGTATGAATTTTGGTTATAGCTCATAATCTCTGCAACCTGTATCACTTTTCAGGAACTTCTTATCTGTGAGGGGATTCTGGTGTTAATATGACAGTCCTAAATGTAATTTCTGCTGATGTTTTAGTGGTGATGATATATAGATAGGTATATAGAGTAAGGATTCTAGACTGGGGTGTCATTCTGTGCGTGCAATTAGTGATTGTTTATGTTTTATATAAACTAAAACCATGTCTTATTCCCTTGCCTCATTCTTCATTTACTTCTCTGTAGGAGGCCAAAAGCAATGTTATAGACCGCTACTTTCCTAAGAGATGGTTTAACTTTAATTCTGAACCCTGGTCTGAACTGGGCATAGGACAAATCACCAACTGATTCTAATAAATTCTAATAAATCTACAGATTTATTTCATGGGTTAGTTTCATCTAGCTACTTAAAATATAATAAGGCAAATATTTTAGGAAAAAGGAATGGGTTTTGACTTTTAGTCTGTTTGCTTATGGCTTATAGTGGATTTACCCCCTCTGATATGCATGTTCTGGTTTGATATTTTCAATTTTATAAGACCATGTATCTCTAGTCCAAAAGTAAAGTAATTATTTTTATTCCTCCTTTCACTCTGTAAGCATCGGTAATTTTTTCTTAGACATAATGTTGTTCTTGATCAATACAGCCTGGGAAGTGTGGGTTATGAAACTAAACAGACTATGGACTGATCCAGCTCAACAATTCCCACTTGATTTCTCAGAGGTTTTTCTTCTGGTTGTTTTTTTTTTTCTTTTTAACATTCTTGCAATTGCAATACTGTACACAGCATTTAGATGTTCCTGATCAGGCTTTCCTTGCCTTCCAGCATAAATCAGGACTTCTAGGAAGTAAATTGTCCACATCATTCCAGAGATTTCTCTGAAAGAGTCCCAGCGTGTCCATCCAACAGTGGAGGAAGCTGATAAGTTCTAGGTATAAAACTTGAATCCCTCCCCAGCTCCTTCATGGAACTAGACTAGAAATGGGATTCATGGGATAAAATGGGTAGGTGCAACTACAGGAAATTACATATAGTCATTATATATTTGCATTTTTTTTCCTTCAATGTCTTTTGCAGGCAGGGGTCAATACATTGGCAGACACCTGTAGATTTAAGTAGTAGGTTTAGAAAGGGCTGAGACTTTATTGCCAAAGGAAGGCCAGGAACAGTGCAAAGGTGTTTAACTTGTGGTCTGTATATTTCATGCGCCAGGATGAGCTGTTTTTTTAAAAAATGTATAAGTACCTAAAGTGCATGTACAAACCACCATTACCCTGGTGTTTAAATCCCTCAGTAAGGTGAATCAATTACTTCTTTCCTAAAAGTAGTTTCAGAAAATGAACTATAGTTTTCTGCATTGAAGGATCCACTGAATCAAGGATAGGAAGCTTGTCTCTGTGTGTGCATATATATAAGTATATGTATGTGTATATTGCCCTTCCTCAACCCTGACGTTTAGGAAAACAAAACCCTCATCCTGTTCTTTTTTCACTTTGTTTCTTAGTCTAAAATAGAGAATATAACAGATTTATTTTCAACACTTCTGCAATGTAAGACACTGCAGTTTGGGAAAGATGTCAGGATACTGGAATGTGTTCAGAGGAGGGCAACGAAGATGGTGAAGGGGCTGGAGCACAAGCCCTACGAGGAGCGACTGAGGGAGTTGGGGCTGTTTGGTCTGAAGAAGAGGAGGCTCAGGGGAGACCTCATTGCTCTCTACAACTACCTAAAAGGAGGTTGTAGTCGGGCAGGGGTTGGTCTCTTCTCTCAGGTGACCAGTGACAGAACTAGAGGGCATGGACTCAAGCTTCGTCAGGGAAAGTTTAGGCTTGATGTGAGGAAGAAGTTCTTCACTGAAAGGGTGATCGGCCATTGGAATGCGCTGCCCAGGGAGGGGGTGGAGTCGCCGACCCTGGAGGTGTTTAAGGGGAGATTGGATGAGGCACTGAGTGCCATGGTTTAGATGATGGTTGGTGTTAGTGTTGGGTTATAGGTTGGACTTGATGATCTCAGAGGTCCTTTCCAACCTTGTGATACTGTGATACTGTGATATTGTACTAATAAGACGCTGCAAATTTTCAGCTCCCTGCTGGTGAGTGTATAGCTTTCATTGACTTAGTTAACAGAAATTCTGCAACTGAGTTGTGGGTGGAGTGTACAAAATTAATATTGGCAAAAGAGGATATTTATTTACTGCCCATATGGATATGCTTTATAAGTTGCTTCTGCAAGAAAATGCAAAATATACTTTATATTTTTCTTAGTGATGTTCTGCATTCATAAGTGAGGTTGTTTTAAACATTTGTCAGTATGATTTGACATTACACATGTCAGTAATTACTACGGTTGGTTAAAATCGTTGAGGAAGATACTCCCTAACATATTCCCGACTTCACGTATTCATAGATCTCTAAGATGCTGAGTTGTGTAGTGCATTTTGATCATATTGTAGTGGTTTAATGTAATGCAAAACTATTTCCATTGAAGTCTGAAACGTCTGGCATGACCCAGAGTCAACATGATAATATATTCTTGGTATCCTTTACGTGCTGATAACAGTTCATCTGCGATGAAGAGTTTTGTCAAGTTATGTTCATTTTCTACAGGTGTTAATATGTTTGGCAATTAAAGTTCGATTTGCTACTCTTGAATTAGCGTTGAATCTTGGTCACGAGAACTCTAAATTAAGCAATTTCACCAACTGTTGCAGGATGTTGTAGCAAAGATTTGAGCTAAAATGGGCTCCTGTGTGTTAAGAGTTGTAATTTAATTAGAGACAGGCAGGCTGTAGCTACTTGTCTTCCTCCTGGGAGAAGATGGAAATACGTTAGCTTGATATTGCTCTAACTTTAAAAGTTGAAGTAAAGAGTGGGCAGCCTGAAAGGAATGGTTTGTCTCCTGCTTCCTTCCCCTTGTCTTTTGAGTCAAATCCTTACCAAGATTTTTCTTGGCCCGATTTCATGTGGTTTAGTACAAATTCCATCTTCCTAGTTGTCTTCAGAGTTTAAAGAGAAGTGTAAAATGGCAGATCTGCATCAGGGAAAGTTGTTCCTCTGGCTCCATATTAAAGAAACACTAGTGGTCACACTGGGTTTTCTCACACAAATAAATCAGATAATTTTAGTCTATATTGCTAGTTTGAAAGGGAATGGTGTTTGATTAAAGGGCCAACGGCTGGTTAAGGTCTTGCAGGAGCACTCATTTGTTTTTGACATCTCAGTCTTTGGTCTGTTAGAAGATGCACTTGAGCCCAGGAGTTTGCTTTTCTGTTTGTTTCAAGATCACCACAGAAGTGAAGAGTGAGTGCTCTGCTTTTACTATTTCTTCTTTGCATGGAAGATATGTGGGTTTTTTTCATTTTCAGAGCCTGCAGAATAGGCATGATGCATGTTTGTTTAGTACAACAGTCTTCCTTTACACTTCTGTTCCATTAGATGTTGTTTGTGACCCACTTCTGTAATCATATTCAATAAGAAGTATTTTAGGAATGGCACGTACAGCATCTTGCAGCCATCTATGCCCAGGGTTATGATGAAGACTGGTCAGTATAGAATCATTAAGGTTGGAAAAGAACCTCTGAGATCATCAAGTCCAACCATCAGCCCAATAAACCATGTCCTGAAGAGCCACATCTGCATGATTTTTGAACACTTCCAGGGATGATGACTCCATCGCTTCCCTGGGCAGCCTGTTTCAATTCTTAACCACTCTTTCAGGAAATAATTTCTTCCTAATATCCAATCTAAACCCTCCCGGATGCAACTTGAGGCCACCTCCTCTCGACCTATCACTAGTCACGTGGGAGAAGGGACCAGCACTCACCCCACTACAGCCTCCTTTGAGGTAGTTGTAAAGAGCAATGAGGTATGCCCTCAGTCTCCTTTTCTCCAGACTAAACAATCCCAGTTCTCTCAGCCGCCTCTCATAAGACTTGTTCTCTAGACCCTTCACCAGCTTACTCGCCCTTCTCTAGATAAGCTCCAGCACCTCCATGTTTTCTTGTAATGAGAGGCCCAAAAATGATCAATATTCAAAGCGGCTTTGTCAGCACCAAGTACAGTGGGACGATCACTTCCCCACTCCTGCTGGCCATGCTATTTCTGATACAAGCCAGGACACAAGCCAAGAAGGCCACTTTGCACACTTCTGTCTTACATTCATTGACCAATACCCCCAGGTACTTTTCTGTCAGGGAACTTTCCAGCCATTCACCCACAAGCCTGCAGCATTGCATGGCATTGTTGTGACCCAAGTGCAGGACCCCGCACTCAGCCTTGTTGAACATCATGCAATTGGCCTCAGAGCATCAATGCAGCCTGTCCTGATCCGGCTATAGAGCCTTCCTGCCCTCCAGCAGAACAATGCTTTCACACAGCTTGGTGTTGTCTGCAAACCTACCGAGGGAAGACTCGATTCCCTTGTCCAAATCATTGATAAAGATATTAAACAGGACTGGTCCCAGTAATGAGCTCTGGGGAACACTACTTGTGGCTGGCTGTCAGCTGGAATTTTTGGGTTCAGCCATCCAGACAGTTTTTTATCCAACAAAGCATACACCCATCCAAGCAATGAGCAGCCACTTTTTTTTCCAGGAGAATGCTGTGGGAAACAGTGTCAAAGGCTTTACTAAAGTCCAGGTAATTTACATCCACAGCCTTCCCCTCATCCACTAAATGGGTCACGTTGTCATTGAAGGAGATCACATCAGTCAAGCAAGACATGCCTTTTCTAAGCTCATGCTGACTGGGCCTGGTCCCCCTTTTCTGCACGTGTCTGGTGAGTACAGTCAAGGTGAACTGCTCCATAATTTTCCCTTCTATCGAGATAAGGCTGACAGACCTGTAGTTCCCCAGATTCTAGTTCTGGCCCTTCTTGTAGATGGGCGTCATATTGGCAAGCCTCCAGTTGTCTGGGATTTCCCTGGTTAACCAGGACTGCTGGTAAATGATGGAGAGTGGCCTGGCAAGCTCCACTACCAGCTACCTCTTGGTTACTCTTGAATGGATCCCATCTGGTTCCATAGACTTGTTAGTGTCCAGCTCCTCCTGTTTGTTGCCCATGCTGCACTCATTGGTTTAGGTGCACTTGAGTTGGACTCTCAGCGTTGGCGTGCCACTCTTAGGCTCATCTGTAGTGAGCCTGATTATATCTTCTTCCGCCTTCCATAAAGTGATGTTGTTTTATTGAAACTTTTTGCTACAACAGCTGCTTTCATTCGTATCAAATGATCGCAAAGAAATGCATTCCAGCAGCCCAAGAGAAAGCCAGACAGTACTTGAGGATCAGACTGTGTGCATCATAGGCTGGTGAATGACCTTGTAAGTTTGAAGGCTGTTTCTTGACTCCCTGAATACGAATCAAATGTGCACGCATGTTGGACTCTCTGCAGATGCCTAAGACTAAGTTGCATGGCAGCAATTACAGCAATTTTGATCTTTGCACATAATAACTGCTGCTGACAGGTAGAAAGGTAGGCAAGGGTCTGCTGCGTGTTGTTTCAGCTGTTGTTATCCTTGCTAAATCAAGCAACTCTACTTATCGCCCTGGATTGCAGTGTAGACATACCTGGGGAAACACAGAGAGAATACAGCTAGGAAACCCAGCCCAGGAGTATAACATGGCCACAGTCTTTAAGAAATAACCCATAGCAAGATTTTGGGTAGGACAGTGTTTTAAAAGATGCTTGGAAGTGGAAGAATAGGGACTGTTTCCTGCTGTTTGCCTTCATGCTGTGCATGTATTCAGGGCTTCATGTTAATAGATGAGATTGCAGCAAAGGTATTCTTGGTTCCACCCTTGATTTCTTCTTCTAGTATAAGCTGCCCCCAGAAGCCTGAAAAATGCTGGAGAACCAAGAAAAATCTGCTTTGTTCTCTTAGATGTGTTCTGTCACAGACATTTTGGTCAAAGTTAACTTTGTGATGCCAGTGGTATGGGAATTCTCACGACAAACATGCTTGTCTCCAACCCTTAACAGCAGGGTTAATCCCAACCCTTCAGGGTTAATTAAGAAGAAATCGCATGGGCCTCACTTAATCCCTATTAAACCCAGTTGCATTTGATACAAAGGCACTAGAGATTAATTTGGCCTAGTGCCTCATCAAATCCATTAATTTCATTAAATATGAAAAAATATCTTAAGTGTGAGGTAACAGCTGTGATTCTTTTGCCCTATGACGGGGTTTAGCAGCCCCAGACCTTAAATACTTGTCATAAATTTATAGATACTACTATGTTGGCTGAGTTAGTGAACTGTTGCCTCCTCTCTCAGTGGCTACAGAAAATCTTGCAAGATATTGAATTGCACAGTGGTAAGGACCTGGTTTGATGGCCAAGTTGGGACTTCTTGGACACCTGATGATTTCAATGAGAATGGCAAATGCTTGTTCTCCCTTTCTGATTCAAGTCCTTGACTATTCACACAAGAGCATGCATTCGCAGGGTGATGTGTCATGCAACATACCCTGCTTAGTCTTAATTGAGGCTATGAATGAGACAGTGCTGAAACATTTTCTGATTATTCTGCAGATTAATGAAATCTTACTAATGATATTTTACTCTAACATCTACTCTAACAGTAAATTTAGAGATACTCATATACTCATATACTTTGTATGATGCAGCACAGGAGGTATGGCTAAAGAAACCCAGTGTCAGTCTCTGTAGATCGTTATTCAACACTCGGAAGTAAATACCTGTCTAAGGATGACAGGCTCAGATGGGAGACAGTTTACTAGATTTTCACTGTTTGTTCTGGTTGGTTTAACCCCTACAAGCTCTGACATTACCCAACATCTGCATGTGCCATAAAATACCCTTGTTTGGCTGACTTTATCAGTTAACTGTCCTTCAAACCACAAAATCTGTGTGCACTCTACCTACAGTATATACTCAGTATGAAAGCTGACTCAACTTCTGCCTCAGTATACTGTACCAGGCAGCTCTCAAGAGATGCTGCTGCAATTTATCACTATAAACTCTTTCATATTGGAACAAACAATACTCATGAGGCAATCTGGATCCAAATTAATTCAGAAGCACCATAACTGAAAAGTGAGCAGTCTCTTTGTGTTGTTTCTTTTAACAAGATTTTATGATATGACTAGACTACAAATGGTTCTATTTGTGATAAACTGGCAACTTTACAAATTGTATATGCTAAAAGCTATTTGTTGTACAAGATGTTCTGGAGGAAAATCTTAAATGAAATCTGCTCTGCCAGGGGATGCAAGGCATCAATTGCCAGGGTGCTGCCATGGGTGTCCTGTTTCACAAGCCCCATGGCTATAGAGGTGGTGGTGATAAAAGACCATCTTGCCCAAAAACCTTTAATTGCTCCAAGTCATTCACTGTAGGGCACTAGAGAGGAAGAGAGCAGGTCCATATAGAGACATGCCAGTCTGGTGAGAAAAATTGCAAAAGGTGAAGGAAAAACTAAGGTGGAAAATTGGTTTTGGTCCCAAACATTCTCATGTGACTCTATGGAACTGCTGCTGTATGCTTTCCCTTTGAAGGCATAGCAACATTATCTTCCTCCAAAACATCACAGAAAGATTTCTGCTTTAATGCCCACTAAGACTACTGATATCACCTTTCATTAATGTGCTGTGTTTTCAGCACAAGCCCAGGACGTAAATAGGGCTTGGCTTCCTTTTGAAAGACGAGCGAAGTAATGGAAGAGGCCTAATATGTTTTTGTTCACAGTAAATATCAGTAAATATCAATGTAATTGATGATATGGTATGGAACAACCATTAATGTATCTTCCCTGTAGACATTATTACAGGAAATTACATCTGTATTTGGAGATGTGTATTTCTTGAATATTTTTGTAGCGACCTCAAATAACAAATAACACACCATACCATGCAACAAATGTTTTTGCCACCAGAGACAGAGTCTAAATTATCCCTCAAGAATAACTGTCCTCTATAAGATATCTAAGGATCTTGACTGTAACTTGTTGATAAAGTTTTAGTAGTAGCTACAGAATTATCTCCAGAGCCAAGGAAATAAATTACACTTATGTTTTAATGCACTTATCAAATCATTCCGATTCCTACCTCCAAGTAAAATTATGCTTTTTGTAAAACCAGCACCATTTACTCTGGCCATTTATTTTCAAATTATTTATGCTTTAATAGTAATAACTGTAAGTATATTGGAGGTTAAAAGCTATCTGCAGAGCAATTAGAAGCTCTTAAAATGTCTTGAAGAGAACTTAGATCTGAATGTGAAGTAATTTATCAGCTAAAACTTCTATTGCACGCGTGAGATACATCTACAGGATACATGAAGGCGTAGTATAAGATGTAAAAGCAGATAACAGAAAGCAGCTGGAGACAAGGAGGGTACTTGAAGCCTCAAAGCTTTCTCAGCTGCCAGCTATCTCCAGGATGACCCAGATCGGGAGGCAGATTGTGTCAACAACGATTTCAGGCACACTACGTTTTGCTTCTGAATAACCACAGATATTGCTTGCTCTTGGTAGGCTTAAACATCATTCAGGATTGTGCCCTGCAGGAATCCACGAAATTGGCCATTTTGTGAGAGGTGCTTGTTATAATGAGTGTTTTCTGGAAGCTTCTACTGCAGCAAGCTCTTGGTCATCTGTCTTGTTTTCAAACCCTGAGAAGCTGGTACAGCTGCCATGTCTGCTTATCTGATAAATCAGTGTTTGGAGCACATATCCAGAACACGGGAGCTGGAGGCTCATCATTTGTGCTGCAGGAGGTCAAGTCTGTATCTCTCATAAGAAAAGGCCTAATTATTGGCATAAACAATCATTGAAACGAAGGAACTCCCTGTCCCTGTTTTTATATGCTTCTATAGGTGAAAAATTTGAGCAGCCTGGGCACTTTCACTCAAGAATTGATTTCTATAAGGAAACCAGTCCCTGGAAGAGGAATTGAAGTGTAAGCATCTCCCTCCAGAGTCCAGGCAAGGTGGCTGTACTTGCTCCAGGACAGTCTCTCTCTCTACCCTAGGAAGCCTTGTAGTGCTCTGCACAACATGGGGCATCTTCTGCAGCATGTGACTGCCAGCAGTAACGCAGGAAATTTCTTTCCCTCTGTGGAAAGGAAACCTGGATTTGCTGCCTCCTGTGTGTGCTGTGTACACTGTTCGCTGAGCTGCTGGATAAAATACTTGTAATCTGAAAGAGAAAAGCAACCCTGCTCCACTTTGTTTTTGATGTAAAGTGTCCTCCATCTAAGCAGGACTCAGGCTATGATACCCAAGTGTAATTCCTGAAGAGGATCTGTTCAGCTTTCAGAAGGCTGACTGCAGTCCTAGATTAAAAGTTTGGGAATGGGTGAAGCCCCCTTCAAAACACAGAGTGGATGGAAAGGTGGTATGGGGTAGGTCTTGTACTGTACCTTCACATGTTGTTTGGTAAAGGGAAAAAGGTGGGTACCTTACAGTTGCACATTTTCTTCCCTCTTCTCTTTCAGCCTGAAGTCAGCAGGATCTCATAAACAGGGAGGTGAGGTGAGTGCAGATGGCAGGGTGAGGAGAGCTGAAGGTGTAGCAAGAGCTTGCAGGATGACCGGCATGGCTTGTGGAAACTGAGACAGCCGGTAAGAGTCCTGAGCAGTACCTTTTCAGTCTGTGTTGTTGCTGTGGATGGGTGATGATGAATGAATTTCAGTGGAATAGAAAAACATGGGCCCTACAAAGAAATTTCATGTTCAACTTGCAACTTGGTGAGATGCATTTGGAAATCTCAGTCTAAATTTGCACTTACTGTATGAATTACAATAAAGAAAAAAAGGGTATTCATTAAAGACTAAAAGTGATACAGCTTAGCTGGAATCTAATTCAAACCCTCAACTTGCTTTACCAGTACATGCTGTGCACTTCATCTGTATGTAGTATGATTGTAATTATGATATCTTTGTTAGTCTAACTCCCAAGAACAAAAAAGTGCTTAGACATTAGCTGGATATCTTCCTGATTTTTAAAACCAAATATCTAATTAGAGCACTTCTGTTTCTTACATTTATTTTCAGTTCCAGATAGTGAAAGACAAGAAATCTCAACACAGCTGTGGCTCTTTTATAAACTTCAGCTTGTTAGAGCTTTTGGGTCAAATTCAGTGGTGTAACACCATGGACTTACACTTCTGCTGTTGTAACTTCAGATATTGATATAATTCTCTGTACATCTGTCCACATGTGTGTTCCTATGTATATACCAAACCCATAGCTGATATAAATCACTGTAGCTCTTCTGGCTTCCGTGAAACTCTACTGATTTCTTACCAGCTGGGTATCCGGTCCACAGCATCTGGTTTTCCTTTTCCCTCCCTTTATAACACTGATGAAGCAGAATTCCTTAAGGAGGATAATACTAAACATAATTAGACAGGATATGCTCAAGAAGAAAATTTAATTTGAAGAGGTTTGCACAGAATTTTTATTGGCCCCAGGTGGGATCCTGGGACTTTATCTTAATGAATCCTTTCTACAGATTCATTTCAAAAACTGTTTTATTCATTTCAAAAACTGTTTTATTCTGTTACATGATGGAGCGTGCCCTAATGGTGCATTGCACATAAGTTTATTCAATTGGATTTTGAAGTTCTTCTCTAGGTTGGTATAATTATTCAGGGCTGCAAAAAAAGTATGTAATAACATAAGCTTAGATTTTACAGTATCTACATAGAGAGAAGTTTATTTAATCTTTGGCACCTATGTATACCTTTAAGAATGTCCTGTTAATAAACCAAATAAGGGACTGTGGGTTGGAGCTATACTCAGAACTTATTTACTGGTGAAGCTGTGAGCATTTTTTTCGTTGAGTCCCTTTTTTGTTGTTGTTGTGTTTTGTTGAATTGTGACTAGTCACAATTAAAATACTAATATTTATTATTGTGTAATATTTTGTACTTTTAAAATCACATCTGGATGTTGCTTTTTTATTGTGATTGTGTAAGCATAACACATTCTGGGATTATTTAGATAAATCCTATTAGATTTTGGAAAAAGTGTTCAGGCTACTGGGTTAATTATCATCTACCCTTACGGATTCCTTATCCATTTGCCTTTTATCTTTAGAAAAGCTTGCTGATGTTTATTGTTAATAATAACAGACCACATCTAGCTGTCATTTACCATGGTCTAATTGCATTCTAATTAGAATGTTTGGGGGACTTGTATCAGAAAAAGAAGTAAAAAATCATTTGACTTGTAGTATTGCAAGCTCTCTGCTAGAGACATTATGAAGAACAAATGGAATGAGGCGGTGAGAGGCAAACTGATAAATGATTCAGTAGCCCTCTGTCTGGTGGAGGGTTTCTGAGAAAAATGGGATGGAGCATCTCTGCTCAACACTCTGCCCCCAGTCTTTCTTAACATGCCACAGAGGGAATTGCTTGAAGGGTCAGGAAGGTCATCTTTGAGGCCTGCATCAAGGAGGAAAAGGCAAATAAAAGGTAAATTACTTCTGAGCACACAGAAGGGGAAGAATTAGTGGAGCTGCTGAATCTGTTTCTCTTCTTCTGTAATTGTATTCAAAATGATGGAGCCTTAACAAGGAAGTATGGGAGCTGTTGTCAAAAGCAAGCTACAGGCTTCCTCTGTCCTGACACTGCAAAATGAAATTTACGATGTGATAAAGTATATGGAAATGCAATGTCTTCAGTGTCCCTGGTATTTGTTTGCTGACTAATTATTCCAAGCTCAAGGTTCACTAACTTTTTCCTAGTTTCTGTGTTAATACTTCTTGAATAATATTGCAAAGCTACAGTCTCTATGTGGATAAGGCATCCCATCTCGCTGGTGATTGACTTCCTGACGAATCTACCACTACTGTGAAAAATTACTTTGCAGCCATTAGGTATTCAAAACACGCAATCAGACATCAAAATATAATACTTCAAAACAGTTAATGAAGTTTGCAGAGCCTGCTGAACACTGGAGGCAAAAAAAGTAGTAATGTGTGCTATTGCTTGTAGATTTATGGTTTGTTTAAAGATAAAAAAAGAAAAAATAATTAACGATAAGGTATACTGTATTTGAGAACTTGATTTTTAATTAGGTCTTCTGAGGAAGGCTTAGGACAGGATCTGAAACTCTAACAGATAATTGCTGCTGCTCCAGAATCAGGTGCTCAGAAAGCATCTGTCAAGGTTCTGACGTGGGAGTTAATCACCAGTTTGCAAGATGTTTTGTAACAACTCGGAGAACAATTTTCCCTGTATCCGAATGATGAATGAGTGCTCCGTATACTCTGACTCCACATGTTCTTTTTAATCTATTTAACAACTGTTTTTCTAGCTTGGGTCCAACCACAGTGCAATCTGATCACGATGACAAAAGAGGTTCTGTGCCTATACAGACAGATCTAGTGTTGTTAGATGGCAAAAATAAATAGTTCACTAAGCAGGTGTTGCTTCATGTTGCAACGCTGTTGCTTAATTTACATACAGGTGAGAGATCTAATCTCCATCCCTCTTTTCCCAGTGTTTTGCATCTTTGCAGCCTCTGAAATGTACACATTTTAAAACTGGGAAGGAGCTTGAGTCCCTACTGTTTAGGGAAGGAGTCTTAATTTGAGTGGGAAGAGGAGAATTAAGGAATCATTTAGGTTGGAAAAGACATTTAAGATAATCTAGTTCAACCGTAAACCTAACACTGCCAACTCCTTCTCTAAAATATGTCTGTAAGGACCACATCTACCTGTCTTTTAAATCCCTCCAGTGATGGTGACTCAACCACTTTCCTGAGCAGCCTGTTTCAGCTCTTGACAACGCTTTCAGTGTAGAGTTTTTTTTCTTATATCCAGTCTAAACCTTCCCTGGTTCAACTTGAGGCCATTTCCTCTTGTCCTATTGCTTGTTACTTTGGAAAAGAGACTGACACCCACCTTGCTACAACCTCCTTTCAGGTAGTTGTAGAGAGCAATAGAAAAGACCATTGTATCCAGAAATAATGACTAGGTTCTTCTCACACTGCTTCTTTCCATCATTATGAGCACTTCCTAAAGACTAGGGCTTCAGTGAGGGAAAAAGTCAGTGTTAACCTGAATATCCTAGTTTTCTGCTGCTTTTAGTATTGTTCAGGATGGAGTGGAGGGAATCTGTTTCAATAAAAATAAAACCAAAACTCTGAAATGTTCTCTGACAATAAGTAAACCAATATTCTAACATTAGATATCATATACTGCAAAGATGATGGAGATACTTTCCCAATAACAAGTTTTTGAGAGTCCTTAGTATGTCAGGCAATAGAATTGTCCTGTATATTTCTGTCAGATCTCTGTACTGAAAAAAAAGCACCTATGCAGAAGAAGTAAATCTTCCTGAGCTTTACAAAGGTGTAAGGAAAATCTAGGCAGGGCGCTGACTTCTTACTAGGATGAGAAGTTTCTATCTAACCTTATTTTCTTGTGTCCTGTTATAATAGCAAACACTGCAATGATTATGGTGCCCAGTGTTTACCAGGAGTCCAGGAGAGCCATGTGTAATTCTTGGCTGCAACTACAGGACTGTTCGATGGATATTTGCAAATTCAGTTGTGCGCATTTTTGTCTGACTCATTCCTCTCTCCTGCTCTTTTCATAAGAAACTGAAAGTTCAATGCAAATGGTACCTTCTTTTTTTTCCAAAATTCCACTTCTAAAAATCTGACATTTCCCAGTGAAGGAGCTCTGTCAGAAAGCATACAACATCTCCAGCAGCAGTGTTTCATGTTAAACAGAGGAAACTTGTTGTGTTAATCCTTAAGGCTAATTGATCCATCATTACAGGAGTTACACATCATTTTTAGGAAATAGATTTAAATCAAAAGTCAAGGTTAAAATAGATTCTGTTTTCTGTACAGCTGCTTTCTAAAGCACTCCAGACTCTCCTGGTTCAAAGAATTCCTAATGGCAAGGGAATTGTAACCAGAAATGTTAGAAATATAAATAAGGTGGCATCTTATGGAAAGCAGGGGTGTGGAAAGCAGAGGTGTCTATAAATTGCTCCTGACTGAAGTATAATTATTCTGAAAAAAAAATGGTCCCCTCTCCACTTTCTAATTAGAGAGTTAAGTTTGGTTAACTGAATTCCTGTCACCTCAGCAGTATGATGTGTTTAGGAACTATGTACAAACCCTGCAAAGTCTACCAAGTATCACTAAAGCAGGACTAGGGTAAATTTATCCATATGGTAAGATGGTATTTGTCATGAGTGTTTAAGATGTCTTATTTATATTTCCTTGTTATTCAAATTTTATTTTGTTTAAAAAACATAAAAAACTGTGTTTCTATTTAGTAGCCTGGACTACCTAAAAACATTTGACTTTCTGTGCCTCATAGAAGGAACTGGTCTGGTTAGCTTATTAAACCAGAAATTGCTTAACAAAGCATTTACTAATGTTATTTATTGTAATTATGTCCTAAAATAGGATTCTAAATGGAACTTAAGTCCATCTGCTGAGACTGTTTTGGTTTTGGGGTTTTTTGTTTCTTTGTTTGAATGGACCAGTTCAGTTCCTAATTCTCTTATTTATAGCCATCAGTGTGACTATTTTCATGGAAAAAAAGCCCCAACAGATTTCTCAGTATATACTGTAAGTTCAGTTTCAGAGCAAGTAACCTTGTTGTAGTTTGACATGTAAGAGATATGAAACCTCAAACAGAATAGGTCGAGATGACAGTTTCCTTAGGAAATTCCTGAAAGTGCCATCTAACCTGTTATATTTAATTAGCATCTTTGTAAATTTCTGGGTTTTAGCTGCTAGACCAACGACAGTTGCTACAATAAAGCACTGTTGGAGATTTGGCTAGGGCAGATAGGACAAAACTAGAGGTACTCTTCCTAGGTTGTGTCTGTTAGATTTCACATTTTCACAGGTAAAACCCTTGCCTAGGTGACTAGGTACATTTCATTTGTACACCTGATAAAAGTGTTAAGAGTTTGACTATACATAGGCACAGAATCATAAAATTTTTAAGGTTGGAAAATACCTCTAAGAACATCAACTCCAACCATCAACACACCACCACCATGCCTACTAAACTATGTCCTGAAGCACCACATCTGCACGTTTTTTTAACACCTCCAGGGATGGTGACTCCACTTCTCTTGTCAATCTGTTCCAGTGCTTCACCACTCTTTCAGTAAAGAATCTTTTCCCAATACCCAATCTAAACCTTCCCTGATGCAACCTCAGGCCATTTCCCCTTGTCCTATCACTTGTTATGTGGGAGAAGAGACCAGCACCCACCTCGCTACAAACACCTTTCAGGTAGTTGTAGAGGATGATTAGATGTTCCCTCAGCCTCCTTTTCTCCATGCTAAACAACCTCAGTTCCCTCAGCCACTCTTCATAAGACTTGTGTTCCAGAGTCTCGATCAGCCTTGTTGACCTCCTCTGGACACACTCCAGCAGGTCAATATTTTTTGTGTACTGAGGAGCCCAAAATTGAACACAGTATTTGAGGTGCAGCCTCATCAGCACCAAATATAGGGGCACAATCACTTCCCTGGTCCTGCTGGCCACATTATTTTTGGTACAAACCAGCATGTTCTTGGCCTTCTTGGCCATCTGGGCACACTGTGAGCTCATGTTCAGCTGACTGTCACCAGTATCCCCAGGTCTTTGCTGCCACTCTCCCCCAAGCCTGCGGCATTGCATGGGGTTGCTGTGACCCAAGAGCAGAACCCAGCACTTGGCCTTGTAGAATCTCATACAATTGGCCTCAGCCCATCAATCAGTCTGTCCAGATCCTTCTGCAGAGCCTTCTTGCCCTCATGCAGATCAACACTTCCACCCAGTTTGGTGCTGTCTGCAAACTTACGGAGGGAGCACTCAATCCTCTCATCCAGATCATCAATAAAGTTATTAAACAAGACTGACCTGAACACTTAGCCCTGAGGAACACAACTTGTGACTGGACAACTGGACTTAGTTGCATTCACCACAACTCTCTGGGCTGGGTCATCCAAACAGTTTTTAATTCAGCGAAGAGTACACCTATCTAAGCCATGAGCTGCCAGCTTCTCCAGGAGAATGCTGTGGGAGACAGCTTCAAAATTAAGGCTGATAACATCCACTTCCTTTCCTTCCCCTAGGCGGATCACTTGGTCATAGAGGGATATCAGGTTGGACAAACAGGACCTGCTTTTCATGAATTCATGCTGGCTGGGCCTCATTCCCTGGCTGACCTGCACATGCCTGGTGAGTGCAGTCAAGATGAACTACTTCGTAATCTTTCTTGGCATCAATGTCATGTTGACAGGCCTGGAGGTCCCCGGGTTGTCTTTAGTGTCCCTTCTGGTGGCACACACTGGCAAGCCTCCAGACTTCTGGGACATCTCCTGTTGGCTAGGACTGCTGATAAATGATGGAGAGTGGCTTGGCAAGTTCCTCTGCTAGCTCTCTCAGTACTCTCAGGGGAATCTCATCTGATCCCATAGATTTTTAAGTGGCATACTTCTTTATGATTAACTTGCAGGAGGGAGACATTTGTCCCACCAGCTTTATTGACAAAAGACAATATTTACATGTAATGGTGCAATCTGTGCACACAAATATAGAAGGAAAGACTGACAGCTTTCAAAGAATTCTGAAATGATCTGAAGGCAAAGTAAACCTCTGAGGTTGCAACAATTTTTTTAAATATTGTTTTGCTTAGAATCAAGCTAAAACCATGAAAGGAACAATCACACTAGCAAACAAACGCACTTAATCAGATCTTGAATTTGCATTCAGTTTAAAGATGGATGGAGCTAACTTTTCTCCCTTTTGTGTGCAGAGTGTATTTGGGGGGGGGGGGGGAGTTAGGGGGTGGAGGGGGTGGAAGTAAGGCTGGCAATTGAGTTATTTCATTTATCTTCCCAGAACTAGAGTTTTCTGCTACAGACTGTCAGCTACCAGCAAACAAGCACTTCATTTAAGATATTGTTGAAAAGTTGAGTTCAGTTGTGTTGCATCTGGTATGCAGATGGGATGCTACTTTTTGTTCAAATAAACAGAAGAAGCAATTAAGCCCTTTTTGGAATAAGAGATCTGAAACAATAGGAGGCACCATCTGAAGCACAAGCTCAATCAGATGCTGAACGATGTGGATAGCAGAGTTTCATAAAAGGTTGAACGCAAGCATAGACCGGCTAAGTGGTTTTGGGGTGGGTTTTTTTATTTTTGTCATTGTATTTGGAGTTATCAGTGAATGAACAAAAGCAGGACCAGAAGCAGAGATAACGACAAGAGAAGATAGAGAAATAAAGTCCAGAAGTCCCCAGTTTGTTACCCAGTGTCCTAGACTACTCAGAAGGAGCAAAGACATGATGCCAGCTTCTGCCTTCCTGCCTGGCAATGTTGTGTAGGAACCCATGGCCCCACAGACTGTTACTGGTTACCTCGACTGCAGGTGACTTCCTCTGTCTATAAAAAAAAACCTGGTAGCCAAAGATCTGATTTGTTTTCTGATTTCAGGCACCCCATCAACTCAATCACACAGAATAACGCAGTATGTTTGCATCTCTAATAGTAATTACTGTTCTTTTTACACTTGAAATTAGTTTCATGGCAAGAATAATCCTATATTTTTCTTTTCTTCTTTTTTTTTTCCCCTTTCTGACAGCTGCTGACTGCTTTTGGCAGTGGGATATTCATCCCAATAGAAGAACAGACAGGTGATGCACAGAAGTATATGTACAGCACAGGAATATATGAAGTCCTCTTGGAGAATAAATATTTTTGAACGATACATTGGTTCTCCTCAAGAATGTCGAACTGGCATATGATCTGAGAAATATATATACTCACAGTCTGTGGAATGTGATATATCTTCTTTTAAAACAATCCTATTCATGTGTCCCGTAAATTCTACCTCAGTAACACAGAGTAGTCTTCCTCCTGCTTTGCCTTGCCTTGCCTTGCCTTGCCTTGCCTTGCCTTGCCTTGCCTTGCCTTGCCTTGCCTTGCCTTGCCTTGCCTTCCCTTCCCTTCCCTTCCCTTCCCTTCCCTTCCCTTCCCTTCCCTTCCCTTCCCTTCCCTTGCCTTGCCTTGCCTTCCCTTCCCTTCCCTTCCCTTCCCTTCCCTTCCCTTCCCTTCCCTTCCCTTCCCTTCCCTTCCCTTCCCTTCCCTTCCCTTCCCTTCCCTTCCCTTCCCTTCCCTTCCCTTCCCTTCCCTTCCCTTCCCTTCCCTTCCCTTCCCTTCCCTTCCCTTCCCTTCCCTTCCCTTCCCTTCCCTTCCCTTCCCTTCCCTTCCCTTCCCTTCCCTTCCCTCTCTTTTTTTTTCCCATAGGAGCCAGATGCAAACATTCTCCCTCACCAATTTCCTGCTAGCGGCCAAATGGTAGGAAACATAATTATTTTTAAGAATGTGAGCTAGTAAATATAACACAGCTTCTTCTCATGTTTTCCTGTGAAATGTGGAAGTAATATTTCTCCTCCAAGGTTCCATCTCCTCCAAGGCTCCAGCTGCCCATCTTGGAAGAGTTGCTCTGTTTAATGGAAGCCAAGAAGGTTTAGTGACTGAGACATTAACACCCATCCTCCAAATCCTAAGGTTATGTCAATGGCAGTGTGACCAACCTTTTCTTTCAAAGGTCAAGTAGGTGCACAGAGTTGACCTTGAAATAAAATATTATTGCTTTATTACTGTTAATATTGTGGCATTAAAATGCTAAGAATAATAAACCATCCTTCTTAAGGTGAAAATAGAACACAGATTCACAATGTTTTGTAAAAGGTATTAGAATGTTTGTCATTTTTGACTGCCATTTTGACTGCAAAGGAAGTTGATGTAAGGGGCAGAGAAAAATTACGTAAATTATCATCAGCCTGCAAATAGTTTTGGTGGATATAAGATTGCATTATGAAAACACAAAGTTGTCACAGCCCTGTTTAGTTTCTTGCAGTGCCATGGATGTATCCCATAACCCAAATCATGAAAACTCTTTGGACCTCAGTTTACTGCCTGTAGAATGGGATTGGTACTGCTTCCTTAACCTGAAAGGTCACTATGAGAATAACCACATCAGTAATAATGGGGTTGACACCATCCAGCAAGTGCTGTGGGCAGAAAGTGGTAAATCTCTGGGGTCTTGAAGTCACCAGATTCCAAAATAAGGAATTTATTAAGGAATATTAGTAGAATGGGCATAACTATATAGAAGGTAAAACATAGTAAATAAAAATGTGGATCATTGGAAAGAAGACACCACAAAACTTCAATCCCCAGCCTTTCTAATTTTCTGAAATCCTATTTATGATGATTTGTGGTGGTGATATTGTTGAAGTTCGGATTATCAAAAGATATGAGGAGTAAAGAGCTTTATTACGGAATAAAACATCTTTAACTAAAACAGATGACATAGAAGGGGGAGTGGGCAATAGATGAGCTTTCTGACCCACCTCCTGCCTGAAATATAATCCAAGGAAGATTCTGGGCATATGTCAGCTTTTCCATCAGTCTAATAAGAGGGACCACTTCTTGCAAACTTTGTCATGTGCAATATAGTACACAGTTAAAATACATAAATCAAAATCCTTACATATAGAACTGGAAAAATAATAGAGAAAAAAAAGTTCAAGAAAATATTGTGGTTAAGAATAAACAATTTTGGGGGGATTTTGAGTAAAATGAAAAATATAATGTCACATTAATTCAAAGTCTTCCTGGGCAGAAATAAAATATTTCTTTCAGCTTTTAGTTACTTTTGCATAATCAAGTCCTTTTAAAATGAGTTATTAGTTTAAAATTAAAAACCAAGACTTTTATAACTATATTTCTGGCATTAAACATTTTGCTTAAAATTTCAAAGATAAAAGTTTAATCTCCCTTAATTGATGTTACTCTAATCTTTATTTGTAGTAACCATACTTCAAACTTTGTAGATTTGCAAGTAAGATTTGCTCTTTCCATCAAAACTCTATTTAGCAAAGTTGATATTAAAATCCCCTCCCCTTAAATCTAGATTTATTAGAGCTCCAACTGCATAAGATTCAAGACTTATAAATTACACATAAAATACAGTGATGCTTACATGTCTTTGGGTTTCTATCTGTGCATGTAATGAGTTTGTATTATACTCTTTTTTATATGCTGGCACACTTACTCCCACTTTTGTTGATCTTATGATACACTGCCAATACCTTCCAAATTCTGCAAACTGTGGTGAAAATTCCTGTAGGTAAAATATTTGTCACTAATAAATTTAATAAACTTTTATTTTGTTTTCCTGGGTTTTGCCATCTTAAAATCTTGGTGACATATCTTTCAGGAAGAAGAGGAAAAAAAAGACAAACGGACTTAAGAGTCTGATGCAAAGGCATGGAGCTGTGAATGTTTATGTTAAAAAACCCAGATATTATGAAATCATCATCAGAATAAATTCCATTGATTAATATTCCTCTGCAAAAAATAAAGCTGGAATTAGATGTAGGCAGAGGGAACCTTGGACTTCTTTAATCCAGTTGTTTACTTGCTGAAACATTCCTTATTTTAAATGTAAATCATAGCAAGTTCCCATAGCAAGTACTCCCAGGGTTACCTCGTCTCTTGTGGTGGATTTCCTGGGGCCAGTCAAATGTAATCCACTTCTAGATGATTCCTTTTCATCCAGCAGCAAGTCTGAGATTTGTTTTAAACGTTACTGAACATCAGAAGTGACGAAACTGAAGCATTAGAGTCAAGTATGAACTTGGTATATTGTACTTTCCATGAACCTGTACAGCCACCACCACTAAATCTCTTAACAAAAACACATCAACTAAACGTAGGGCTATGAAGACTTAAGTTCACCCCTCTCCCTGGTCACAGTATCACAGTATCATAAGGTTGGAAAGGACCTCTGAGATCATCAAGTCCGACCTATAACCCAACATTAACACCAACGCTAACACCATCATCTAAACCATGGCACTCAGTGCCTCATCCAATCTCCCCTTAAACACCTCCAGGGTCGGCGACTCCACCCCCTCCCTGGGCAGCGCATTCCAATGGCCGATCACCCTTTCAGTGAAGAACTTCTTCCTCACATCAAGCCTAAACTTTCCCTGATGAAGCTTGAGTCCATGCCCTCTAGTTCTGTCACTGGTCACCTGAGAGAAGAGACCAACCCCTGCCCGACTACAACCTCCTTTTAGGTATTTGTAGAGAGCAATGAGGTCTCCCCTGAGCCTCCTCTTCTTCAGACTAAACAGCCCCAACTCCCTCAGTCGCTCCTCATAGGGCTTGTGCTCCAGCCCCTTCGTTTTACCCCCCCAGGCTATTCTGAGGTAAACCATCTCCCAACCAACCTGCTTTCACCATCCCCTTGTGGCTCTCCTCTTATTCCTTAACATATAATATTTCAGCTAAGTATTTCTGGCCTATTTAAGTGTGTCCAGTAGAATGCCTTTAACATGCAGGTTTATAAGTAAGAAATGTACCTAATTAAAAAAAAGTAATTGAAACCAATGACTTTGCTCAGCTCTTAATACTTATAATTACCCTATCAAATATCTTGATTTAAGGGAGTGATAGAATATGAAATGAATATTTCGTGTAAATATGAAAGATTCATATCAGGTATTGATTTTTTAAATTTTCTTTTTGATGGTGGCTTCCTTTGCAAACACCAAAGCTAAACTTTTATATGTCATATTCTATTGCTTTGCACAGCAAACTACCACATTACTGATGTATGTTATTCTGCTATTGCACAAACGCTAGCTAAAAGCAGTTTGATAACTGCTGTTACTTACAACAGGACATAAATTCAAGAAAGATTTTAGGTTTAGGTTTTAGGATGCCAGAAATGGAAAAGGAAGTAAATATTTTTTGTAGGCTGGGAAACTGTATGGCTCCAGTAGAGTTGGTAATCTCTTTTTTAACCAGCTACAAACAGCTAAAAAAGAAAAACTGATTTGGTGGTATCTGCAAGATTTTACTTTTTTACATCCCCTGAAATTTATGAAAAAATATATTTTTCTAGCAGGTGTGTTTGAGAAAACCACCAGCTGTGAAATAGCGTTTCAGAATATTTGTAGGATGAGATCTACATGGCAAGAACTTTTAATGGATATGGGTCAATCACACCCAACAACCTCCATGACCAGCAAACCTTAGCAGCTGTTTACAAGAAAAGTGTAGATTAATGACTTTAAGTAATGAAAAATTGTTCCCAAATTGACTGCAAATAAATTCATGTAGAAAGTGGTCTATATCATGATTGCACTGATTTTTGCTTTCCTTTCTTTTCAGAGGTTGACTTTCCCCCCTTTTCTTAGTTTGCAGATTTGTTCTATAGTTGTGACTTTTAACACTATCACATAAATTGTAACAGAATTTAAATATTTTCAGTAGGAATTTTTGGAATAGGGAGAAAATGTTATAAAGTAGATGCAAAATAACCTGATTTACTGGCAATATCCAGTAAGATTTTAAAATAAAGTACATCTAAAATGCATAAAAGAAAACAAACTAGTAAGTTTTCTTGTCTGTTCATTGTACTCAAACCTTCTCTTGCCATTAGAAGTGAGTGGCATATTTTTATAAAACCCATCGAGTTAGGCAAGGCAATCCAGCCAGTTATGCTGAAGGAAGATTTTCCATCTCCCTTGATTTTCTCTTTAAGAGAGTATGTGACAAACTACCTTGACTGCACCAACAAACTGATACATTAAGGAAATGTCTGTTATGTTTCTTATGTAAATACTTATGCTCTAGTAAACATTTTTTTGCCTCTCAGAGAATCCTAAATTATGCTGAATTAATAGTTATCTGAAGAGAATTTTTAACAAAGGCAAGCCTTGACTGTCATTGTGTTCTTCCTAGCTGACGTCTAAGAGCATCATTCAGAGCTGCCAGGAAGAGTGATTCAGTGCTTTTCTACCAAAGCTAGATCGATTTTGTACTCTCTTTAAATGAGGTATATTTGTACCAAGAGGGCACGACACTGTGCCACATGAGCGCTGGTTGGATTCCTCTCCGGTTAAAGAGGAATTTGACTAATTATTATAGACCATATCACTTTGGAAGCATTTATGAGATAAAAGAGCTATGAAAAATCCTGGTGGCCACTTACATTACCACACTAGATGTTATATATGAGGGGTATCTCTAGGTCTAAACAAATGAAAACAATGAAGAACACCTGTATGGAAAAACAGCGACAAACATGAAAGTAATGAAAATATAAAATGAGTTAGTTATTTAGTGTTACCATATCATAATTCTAGGTAATTACTTGTCCAAGATTTTCCAGCCTATTGAGACGTGATACTTCTTAGTGTTAGACTTCTTAGTTGTAATTTAATGTTCACCAGCTAAATACTAAATTGAGACTGGCTGTCTAAGTTATATCTTATTAGAGAAAGTGGAGACATAAGTTAGACATGCTTGGGTGAAGTTAGTAGGGCAATTAAAGCAAAGATGAAGCAGTCATAAAATATGTACTTAGCTTCACAAGATAGAAATAGCTCAGCTTTGAACAGTGCTTCTCCTTGCCACTCATTCCCATGCTCACATTTGCATGGCAAAATGAAATACTTGGAAAAACTAACCATCTTAAAACAGAAATAACAAGAGAGATGACGGTAAATAAAGTAAAACCACAGTTAAACAAAAAAAGGAACAGAATATTTGTCCTAGATTAAGAGCTCAATTAAGGCATGGGTTTTCCTCTGCAATGTCTTGAAAATAATTAGCAGGCATTTTTCCTTTTTTTAAATGTAGAAGGATATTATGAAGCAGACAACTTTTGGTCTAGTTTAGGCATGTTGTCAGTATAGCACCTGAGTGCATGGTTAATTATCAGCAGGTGTAAAATAAACTGCTCTTTTCCTAAGGGCAGATAACCACCTTTATTAAAAAGACTCCTAAGTGTATCTTTGTCTTGATTTGCTTAGTTCGGTTGGTACGGCCATATAAATAATGATGACTGGGTTATGTGATGCAATTTAACTATGCTCCACTGAGTAAAGACAGATTTTCAGAAGTGAGATTGTTGATTTCCTTTAAGTTCTGCACACTCAACCACTGACTTATTAAAGTAGTTCCGTTTGGCTGGGTTTTGAATATGGATTTTTTCCCCTTCTTTGAAAAGAGGAAGAAGGTTTTCCACAGACGTCTCTACTTTTCATTGCTGTATGAGAACGGAGCCTTTAGATGCCATCCCACAGAAAACAAAGACACAAAGGAGACCTTATAACAGCCTTCCAGTACTTTAAGGAGCCCTAAAAGAAAGATGGAGTGGGACTCTATCAGGGAGTGTATTGACAGGATAGGGGGTATTGGTTTTAAAGTGAAAGAAGGCAAATGTAGGTTTGATATCAAGAAGAAATTATTTACCATGAAGATGGTAAGACACTGGAACTGGTTGCCCAGAGAAGTTCTGGATGACCCATCCCTGGAGGTGTTCAAGGCCAGATTGGATGAGACTTTAAGCAACTTGATCTATTAGAAGGTTTCTTTTGGCAGGGGGGTTGGAAATTGATGATCTTTAAGGTCCCTTCCAACCCAAACTAATCTATTATTCTATGATTCATCTTAATAGTGGGATTCTGGGCAGGCATACGAGTTTTTATAAAGGTTTTTCTTCTCTTCAATGGAAGAACTGAAGTAACTTGAAATTACCTTCCATGAAGTCAGTGGACTTTCACAGTTACTACCAAGGAACAGAAGTTGTTACCTCATTTGTTTTCTAAGTAATTTGTCTACTTTGCAATCCCTCCAGGAATATGCAGATTAAATGGCAGAAAGAAGAGCTGAAGAACTGTAACCTCATCCTCCTAACAACAACACCTGGAAGAGGATACCTCAATTTTTAGAAGCTCCTATAGATTTATAAAGGCAGTAGTGGCTGACAGTTCTGATAGCTGTCAAAAGGTATTTAATAGCAGCTGCATTACAAAAATTATATTTGCACTCAAAATGAAGCATTTTCTCTCTTTCATTTTTTTCACTGAAATAGTATGTAAGTTTATCAAATTATTTCTGTTCAATTATATCACGTGTACATATACATATTAAAACTTAATATTGTAGTAAGAGCTACTGTCACTCCCAAAACCTCAAACCAATTAGGGAGTATGAGAGAGGTTTAGGAACACTGGGACAGTTTCATGGTGTTTGTAATAGTTTCTCCGTAGCTGCAGCTGGAATTTCTGTTAGAATTTCTTGAAGTGGGAGGAATGTAGATGAAATTCCGCATGTGGAAGATAGAAACCAGCATTTTTCTTCCAGACTAGTACATCTATGCATTTTATTCCACTTTACAATACTGTAAGGAAGGACTAAATGCAATTCCAAAAATAATAAGTGCATATTTTCACACTTTGGTACCCTATCTTAAATACATCTACTGGCATCTCTTTGAAATAGAGTAATTCTAATAGTGGTCACTGACTGCTTTCTGCCACCAAGTCCTTTACAAAAGACTAAGCAACATCAGCAATTGGAAGGGATTTTAGTCTAGAGCCTTTTCCTTCTTGAAAAGCAGCTACAATTTCAAACCAGTTCAGGCACTGCAGAGCTAGCACACAAAAGTTGCGAGAAGTATTTGAGTAATTAGATCTGAAACATAAATCAGGAAGAGTCTTTTCCTTCATCGATACACCATTACTTTGAAATTTTCTTTACAGTTAAAGTAGGTAAAAGTTTACATTTCAGCCATTCAAGTGAAAAATTAAAATAATTCCAAACTGAATTGTTAGGTTTAGTCTGAAGTTTAAAACCACAACCCTGACATGACTTCAGATATAGGACTCTGCAAGTGCTCTGGTGTGTGAGTCAGACAGCAGACTATGAAGTTGACAGCGGCTAGAGCTGCCCCAGGGACCATGTCTGCAAACGTGCTGCCGGCACAAGTAGAGAGTGGAGGAGTGAGAAATTTCTTGTAAACCACTCTTGCAAAATGTATCCTTAGAAAGAGATACTCTGATATCAGGAAAATTCAGAGATTCAACATAGACAAGGGGCTCAGCAAGACATCCTCATGGGAAGTTGAGGTGGGTATCAGGGGACACTCCATCCTTTTAATTTCAACTTTTTAAAAAGAAGAGAAACTCTAGAGCAGATAACACCACATGGAGGATAGTTCTACAGTGGTTTTTTTTATTTGCTGGGTAAAACTTTTATAACAGCAGATGCAAAACAGTATTATTAATGACTGGGGATTCCTGTTTGCTGTGTAGTGATGAATTGGTGCCTACTCTCAGATGTTTTCAGTACAAACGTAAACTTGTTCCCTTCCTTACTGTGGACTTTTGGGGTTATTTGTTTTTGTTTCTTTTGGGGTTTGTTTTGTTGTTGGTTTTTTTTGTTTGTTTTTTTGCCTTGCCAGACAACTTGCTGCGGGTTTCAGTTTATTTCTCCCACAGTCACAGCTCCCATCCCAGGAGAGCTCAGTGTGCACCAGGTGTTTTCAAACAGCAGCCTAAGGGCAACACGCAGCTGGCAAAGAGTAGCTGAGACATCCCCTAACAATCTACAGCCCTACTACCTGTGGGACAACTGCTCACTGTGTTGGGAGACTGTCATGCTATGGCCTGAGCTATCCCACAGCACCAGTAAAACCCAGCACTTGCAGCTATAGATGTCTTCTCAGCAGCATCACAATCCAGGTACCTTCAAGGGCCTCCTTCTACCCACTCATGTCTTCCTCAGAACACCCTAAAACTAACTGAAGGACCCTGAATAATAAGGTCCTTTTCTGAAAACCCACCTAGCTGAAAATGGTGAAAAGAGCACAAAACACTTCTCCTCTTCATCAAAAGAACCTCAGTGTTCTCTGTGCATACATTAATTTACAAGCTCTGTTTCCCACTCCCAGTTTCTCCCATGCCAAGGTGAGATGATGATGCAGGCTGATGAACCAGAAGAATTTCCTTAACTTTTCCCGCGTGGATCAATTTTAGCTAACATAGTTCTACATGTGGGGTGCATGCAGCCAGTTTCCTACCTTAGATTACACTGCCTAATTCTTTAAAATAAAATTGCAACTCTTTCTTCATCAATTTCTTCCACAGGAGGCAGACATGTACAAGGACAGGTAAGTATCTATCCATTTCTGGGTGGTACCATATCGCCTCTGAAACCTGCAAATGCAGAGGGGAAAGACTTAAAGTGTGTTGCACTGCAGATACAGAAAACACATTGAAAATAGCTCTGACACTGCTTCCTTTTTCTCTGAGCAGTATGTACGTCCTTTCTGTTAAGCCTGTCTTTCCCATATCATCTTTTAAAGGGGATAAGGCTCCTGGAGCTCCTTTACCTGGTATTGAGCAGGATCATGATTGCAGGTGGCCCTCCTGGACTTGGAAAACAGAGGGACGTGGGATCAATAAGTCTTTGGTGAAGGAAGCAGGTATGTGAGGAGGCAGAAGATGTCACAGTGTTTTCACGCTGCTTTGAAAGAAAGAACAAAACCCCAAAAAAACAACCAGTAAATCATTCAGTAAAACGTCAATAATTTGAGGGAGAACTGTTGGAGTGCCTAGAAAGATAGAATCCTTATTTTTTGCCACCCATAAAAAAGGATATTGTGGAGCTAAAGTATTTTGAATTTATTTTAGTTTGGAAGCATTGCAAGCATTTTATCAAATAAGGTATATGCAATTCCAGGAATTTTCTCATTTGTTGTATATGTGTGTGTGTGAATTTTTTATTTGTTTACAAAAGAAATTGTGTACATTTGAGAAGAATCCTCCTTTTCAATCTGCACTGAAAACAGTCTTTGTTGGGTAGTTATTCTAGTTACTAGAGATTTTATAAATCAATGCCACTTGATTTTCACTTTTTTATTTTTGTAAGGCTGGATATTTTTATTGTGCATGTGACAAATACACTTGGAAGGAAGAGCAATACAACATGATTATGAGGGAAATTAATGATTCTGGAAAGCAATGTTAAAATCCTAGAAAGGATTGCTCTTTTTTGTGCATACTTCTGAAAAAGTTCCTCCTCCTCCCCCCCCCCTCAGCCTAATTGTGATCTGGAGCCTAAATTATTCAAATAGTGACCCAAACAAAAAAAAAAAAGTAGGGTTAGTATCGATACCATGTCATGTCTGGCAAAAGTCAAAATTAAACAGCAAGCTAATTGCCCCGTGGTGGCATGAGGATATTAGGTTCAGATAGATTTAATTTATCAATAGGGTCAGGCTGCACTGAATATAAAATCAAATTACGCTCACGCAGATGTTGAAGTCTGAGAGGAGAAGGTGTGTACTGACTGAGGAAGGCAGCCCATCAAGAGGGCCTTTGTCTGGGTTTGACTGGGTGAAGCAGCTGACAAGAGGCCATCAGATAACGCAGCTGGGCAGTTGCATGACAGGAGTCTGACAGCTGACTTCATCAGGACCCCTAGAACAGACTCGGGTATGAATTTGTCCTTTAATTGAGCTGGGCCAGGAAATAACACTAAGAGGGCAAATGGGATTGAAAAGGGTTGAAATGAACCTGAAGGCCAGATATGTGAACTTAACACTTTTATGATATTTGAAGTGTATATTTGTATGTATGATGTTTACATTTATCACCAGTCTTACAAGCCTGAAGAAGTAAACTACTTTCTGCTGAAATATATACGCAATAGAGAAGTCACTAGGAAAATTCCTGTCCAGGTGTGATGAAGAGTGAAAACATGCATCAATCTGGGAGTCCCACTGTTGGTACTCTACAGGAACAGCCTTCCACAGTCCATCCTTCTGGGGAGAAATCTTGCCTTTCTGTTTGTGTTTAGTAACATAATTTCCTGCTTATTTAACATGTCAAGTGAACTCTTGACAATTGCAATTCGTGCAATTGTGTTCAGTTTTTCTGCTTACTACTCAGTGGTGTTTTCTCCTGGTTTAACACTTCAGTAATGTCTCTCAGAGCATTCACCATTATAAAATGCTAGACTATTGAGTCAAAATATTACTACAAAGTCTTGTATTAACCTGCCTGGTCCAGCTTTTCACCTCATGTTGTTAAATATCTGGGTTGATTTTAAATACAAAGTGGAGACGATGGATGCTAGGACAGGGGGAAGGAGTTAATCAGTCCATCCTGAGGCAAAATGTTGACAGAAGATAAGGCTCCAAAGGAAGGAGGCAGGAGTTTGGGTGTAATATAGACTGTATTTATTGTGTCGCTCTCTAAGTAGCCCTATGAGATGCTCAAGCTAATTAATATATGAGAAGGGTGGTGATGCAAACCTGTAACGAGTAATCTGAGTTCTCTAACATCAATGACACTTAGATATGTATATCAAGTGAATAATAGACTCCTTTGTGCTCTCTCAAAGCATAAATATGTGGTTGAAAAAATAACAAGCACTAGATCTGCCCTTAAGCACTGACCCTAACCTTGTGCCTCTCTTCCCATCTCCAGTATCCCCAAAGCACTCAACAGATGTCAAATATAGTTAAAATGAAACATATCCATGCATCTAATTTGGAAACAGAGTAATTGCTAGCAAAATTTTCCAAATTCTAATGTGCTTGTAGATTTTTACAATGTATTAGTATTGAGAAACGATTGCTAAATTTTAAATAATGAGACATAGGCCACCATATTTAGTACTAAAATATGTAGAAGCATACATTGTGTGCTTTCTCAGTCCAGGAAATCTGTTGATTTTGTGTCTATACAGCTCCTAATTTGATTACCGTCCCTACAACCTATTGCTGTTAATGCAATGTATAAGAGCAGCACAATGGTCCAAAATCTGCCCTAAGATGAGGCACTGTTAAAAACTACTTATCTGTCTAGCATAGCATATTTACAATGTACAACAACAACAAAAATAACCCCCAAAAGATAATAATTTTACGTATTAATGCTTTTGATATTTCCCTGGTCACTTCACGGACCTTTCTGTCTGCTAGTCGAGCAGTTTGCTTGGCTACCTGCGACAAGTAAACCAGTTCTCACTTTTATTAAATTCCTGGTGTGCTCCAGTAGTCTTATCTATGATGCTCTACAAGGCTTTCATTTAAAGAAATTAATCCCTTGTATTAGACCAGGAAATGCTTTTTCTCTTTTAAACCACAAAAAGATATTTAGGCAGCCAATGTCCATGGAAACTCTGTAGGAGCTGGAGACAAGTCCAGAAATCTTCCTCTTTGTTTTATAAGCTGCTTGAAAACAGAACAGGGAGGGGGGGATGAAACAGGGAAAAGGTCTTAACTTTTTGATCATAGAGGTGTTTTTCACTCATCGTGGTGGTTTGGAGGTCTTGGTTCCCAGAAAGCTGTTCACAGGTTAAGAGCCTATTTGCCAGAAAAAGCAGATATGATCTCATGTTACTTTTCTAGTGCTATTTTTAGCTTATGCTGCAAGAGAAGGCACTGAAAAATCTCCATGCTGAAACTCGTTGTTATCCAGAGACCTCTCCCTGGTACACTGGCCATGCATTCAATACATTAATGATTCACTTTTAGCCAGAAACCTAGAGTAACTTCCAAAAACCATGGCCCAGGAAATTTTATTTCAGTTCTGGCTTCTGACTGAGATAATTATGTAGATTTCCCTCCACAAGACTACTCAGGTTCAAACTCTTATATAAATACTTTTGTGATCTGGTTAGGCTTGATGCCAGGCATGCTTCCTCACGTGAAGCATGTTTACAGCTGGAGTAGGACCTGGAGGGGGAGGGAAGAAGGATGATTTATCTAAAATCTGGTTTGATGCCCAGAAAATAGGCACATTAAGTATAAGGAAAATTACATCCACTTAGATTACTCCAATGTGTTTTACTTTCATTTCCCCTTATCTATAGAAACACTGAACCAGGATACAGACACATCTGAGAAAGATTTGGGGAATATGCCTTCTCTTTGGCTTCTTAGAGCAGGAAGCCTTGCCCCATGTACAAATGATTTGAGAATAAAACTGAAAACTAAATCCACAGGACAGCTCAAACTTAAAAAACTAGATATGCCAAGTGCTTTTTGAGCAGAGGTAAACATTTTTTGTTAACCTACACAGCAGAATTTCTTTATTCTATACCACAAGGGAATTTCAATCAACCAGCACATCTGTGTCTTGCAGAGCTACTGTGATCTTCTCTTGAGCCCCTGTGGCTGACCTGGTGCAGCCCTTCTCTTGGTGGGGCTCTGCCTCTTCTCCTGTTGGTGCACCCAGGGCATCACAGACCAGAGTGGTCTCATGTGTGGCTGCTCATGGGAAATCTGCTGTTATAGATAACATGTTTGTGGCTTGGATATAATGAATGCAATGTTTTAGAAGAGAAGTGACTGTAATCTGTCCCTGTTTTCCCACAGATTGACAATTCTGGTGTGGGCCATGTCTGGTTGGTTATTTTAACTCTGGAATAACTGCCAGTATTTTTTTCCTCTAGGTTGTGCCCCTGCCTCATACTGTCTTTTCCTTCTGTGAGTCATGTACTTTTTTTCTATTATTTGCAATATCTACACTTTTGATTGCTACACATTTACGTAGCAATCAAGAGACCCAAAGGCAAGGAGATAAAGAACACCTTTACGAAGAAGAGTGGTTTTATTGTGTTTAATATTGTAACTTCTGGGGAAGAAACAAAAATGCTGCCATGAAATGGAGAGTAAAATCTCAGTTCTAGCTTCTCCTGACATTAACAATGGTTGTGATCTGGATGAGGGGATTGAGTCCATCATCAGCAAGTTTGCAGATGATACCAAGCTGGGAAGAAGGGTTGATGTGTTAGAGGGTAGGATGGCCCTACAGAGGGACCTGGACAGATTGGAGAGATGGGCTGATTCCAATGGGATGATGTTTAATAAGTCCAAATGTCGGGTACTTCATTTTGGACACAACAATCCCATGCAGAGCTACAGACTGGGGACAGAGTGGCTGGAGAGGAGTCAGGCAGAAAGGGACCTGGGAGTGGTGGTTGACAGGAAGCTCAACATGAGCCAGCAGTGTGCCCAGGTGGCCAAGAAGGCCAATGGCATTCTGGCCTGCATCAGGAATAGTGTGGCGAGCAGGACCAGAGAAGTTATCGTCCCCCTGTACTCGGCACTGGTCAGGCCTCATCTTGAATATTGTGTACAGTTCTGGGCCCCCCAGTTTGGGAAAGATGTCAGGATGCTGGAGTGTGTCCAGAGGAGGGCAACGAAGATGGTGAAGGGGCTGGAGCACAAGCCCTATGAGGAGCGACTGAGGGAGTTGGGGCTGTTTAGTGTGAAGAAGAGGAGGCTCAGGGGAGACCTCATTGCTCTCTACAACTACCTAAAAGGAGGTTGTAGTCGGGTAGGGGTTGGTCTCTTCTCTCAGGTGACCAGTGACAGAACTAGAGGGCATGGACTCAAGCTTCGTCAGGGAAAGTTTAGGCTTGATGTGAGGAAAAAGTTTTTCACTGAAAGGGTGATCGGCCATTGGAATGCGCTGCCCAGGGAGGGGGTGGAGTCGCCGACCCTGGAGGTGTTTAAGGGGAGACTGGATGAGGCACTGAGTGCCATGGTTTAGATGATGGTTGGTGTTAGTGTTGGTGTTAGTGTTGGGTTATAGGTTGGACTTGATGATCTCAGAGGTCCTTTCCAACCTTGTGATACTGTGATACTGTGTTTTACTGTGGTTCAGCATAGGTTTCACCAAGAAAGAGCATGCAGACCTGCCAACCGCTGTAATGAGTGGAAAATCGTTCTTTTTTATGGACCTCCTCAATAAGCATTTTAAAACACTCTCATATTCCTGTTTTATACTATCTTGTCAGTTTCTTAATGAGATCTGTACGCTTTTTGTGTACAAGCAATTAATTGTATTTGATACAGAAGCTTTTAAAGAAAAACATGATACCCTTTTAAAAAAACTTATATTAACTAACCTGTACCTGAGTCTAGTGCAAGTGTTGAGACAGCTGGTGCATTGATTAATAGAGTGACCGTTAAAACTGCTATAATAAACATTTGTTCAATATTGTATGATTCAGTAATCCTTTGTAATGGCATATAGAAAGTAATTATTCTCCAAGTAAAGGCATTACTATACAACAGATTAATAACGTAGTAAATTCACAACAGAATCTATTGGTTTGTTGCATTTTGTCTAGTGGAATGAACCAAAAACTACAAAAAGAATACAAAGGGTGATAAACTAAGACTGCAGATTTCCCAGTGTGAGTTTACTCTACAATGCTAACAGGCATTTAAACAGTCCAAAACCTCAGAGCCTGCTTTTTGTTTTGCTGGTGCAAATGCCAATGACAGGAAATAATTACTTTTTTGTTAGCCCAGTATCTCTGTGAAGAAACTCAAGCTGCCTATCTCCAAATAAAAGATTGAGGAAATTGGATTCTAATTGCATTTTGGAAGTAGATATAGAATCCAGCAAATGATATCGGCGGGGCAAATTAATTCCTAGTGTAATTACATTGACGTCAGTGGAGTTAATGCAGGGACAAATTTGGCCCAATGTCTTCAAGCATTGTTTACACAGGAGAAATCTAAACAACAACAAAACCCCCTCAGTGAATCAGAAAGGCATCATGTTTGTTGAAGTTTTGCCTGTTGTAAAGGCCAAAAATAAGAAAGGAGACGGGACAAAATATCACAATATTTGCATTTGAGGTGAAAGTATAGAGTTACATTCTTTTGTTTGCTGAACTTCCTTCCTTCCTTCCTTCCTTCCTTCCTTCCTTCCTTCCTTCCTTCCTTCCTTCCTTCCTTCCTTCCTTCCTTCCTTCCTTCCTTCCTTCCTTCCTTCCTTCCTTCCTTCCTTCCTTCCTTCCTTCCTTCCTTCCTTCCTTCCTTCCTTCCTTCCTTCCTTCCTTCCTTCCTTCCTTCCTTCCTTCCTCCCTTCCTCCCTTCCTCCCTCCCTCCCTCCCTCCCTCCCTCCCTCCCTCCCTCCCTCCCTCCCTCCCTCCCTCCCTCCCTCCTCCCCTCCCCTCCCCTCCCCTCCCCTCCCCTCCCCTCCCCTCCCCTCCCCTCCCCTCCCCTCCCCTCCCCTCCCCTCCCTTCCCTTCCCTTCCCTTCCCTTCCCTTCCCTTCCCTTCCCTTCCCTTCCCTTCCCTTCCCTTCCCTTCCCTTCCCTTCCCTTCCCTTCCCTTCCCTTCCCTTCCCTTCCCTTCCCTTCCCTTCCCTTCCCTTCCCTTCCCTCCCTCTTCTCTTTCTCTTCCCTTCTCTCTTTCACAAATTTCTTAAAAGACTTTGGAAAAGGACAATTTTATTCCCTTGAAGAAGACCCTGTAAGTTTTACCCAATGAATACAGACACAGTTTTGGAAGTAGGAGTCAACTGGCTATTCCTGAGACCAGGCTCACAATTTTCTGTCTGCTTTAGGCTCTTTGCTACCTAACCAGGGAGTTTAAGAATAAAAAGACTAACTAGGGAATTTCTAGGAGTGGCTACACTTGCATCATGTACCTTGATAAGTAAGCTCAGGCCACACTAAACCAAAATCACCAACCACTCAGGTTTAAAGGCAATCTTTGGAGAAAGCCAGTGGTAAAAAAATGGCCTTACCCTCTGATTTAGAGCAAACGCAGCTATGTAAGTCTTATTGTTTCCCAGCTGCCTTGCCAGTAAAGTCCCATGGTGTTTTTTAGGCAAATAAAATGTCATGAAGTATTTCCCTGTTCCTGTGTGCAAAGGCAGAAGGTGTTTGCAAAATTATGCAGCTTTATTAGGGGCAATATAGCTGTCTGTAGCCAGCCCAGGGCTGGATGCAAGAATTAAACTTTCCAGTCTGACCAGTTCAAGTACAATAGAGAAATGCTTTACATTTGCAGATTTACCTTTGTCAAGCCTGAGTACTTTGGTACAGTTTACAGGAGAGATCTGTATATTCTATCTGGCTCTTGGTAACACTTTAAGAAAAAATAGCTTTTTCAAATGGAGCAAACCTTTGGTTCCTTGTTACAGTTTTATTTATTAACCATATATGATTATTATGATAATACAAGCCTGCTGTGTAAACAGCATGCCACCTTCACATGTAGACACTGATTTATAGGTCTCATCATCCACTGAAGACAAAGCAGGGAATAGTCCAGCCAAAAAGCAAAGCCAGCTAACCTCTTAGCTAGTAAAGGACCTCTTTTGTTTGGTTGATGTGCTGTTTGGCTCAAAGAAGCTAATAGATACGCTGATAAAAAGGATTATCACATGAATTGATATAACTGAAGGCAGTGTTGGATCCAGCAGTTCTTAAATTAAATTTACCCTTCAGTGATGGAGTCAGTAGATTAGTGTCTAGACCTTCAACTTTCCAAGTTCTAAGCTAAATGATTGTAGTCATAAAAAAGGAGTTTTGGAAAGGCTTGCTTTTCACTTGTTAATTTATCCTTGTGAAGTATAGGAGTTTGGATTGATTTCTCTTCAGCAAGGTATGTGTCCTTATGTGTTAAACATTTATTAGAGAGCAGAATTTTTATATCAAAGTTGGAAGGCAAATGGTTGAAGTAAAAACCCCACAGGCTTTCCATTCTAATACCTAAACAATGGGATCTTTATGTTTTTGCCTGTTCAACATCTCTTGAAAGTTGTTCTCCAGCAATCTGCAGCAGCTGCAGTAACCAGAGGGAGCTGTCTCTAACTCACTGCTTTTGCATACAGCCAAGGTTCAAAGGGTGTAGAGTGCCCATTTTTTCACCATCACCCTCACTTGCATTCTATGCCTTCTGCCTTCAGAGGAGTTAACAGATGTTAACAGGTGCTCTGACATGACCAAATGTATGTCCAGTGTTTCATATCAAGACAAAGTAAATAAGTATGTGCTTCAGTCATACAGAAAAATAAACATGAGCTGAGCTTTGGAAAGTGAAGGGCTTTTAGGTGCTGAGCATTTTGTGAAGTATAGCCCATTGCAAGCTCACGACTGGTTTATAATTTATAAACCCATTTTGTAATACATGAGAAGAAAATATGTCTTAAATTCATAGGCATAAGACAAGGTAAATGGGTAAAATGTTCTGCATAGATTACAGACTGAGCATGTTAATGTACAGTTAACAGTGCCTTTTCTATTTAACTGGAAAGGCAAAATGCTGCAAGTGAGGCAGTAAAACATGCTGTACCCATATAAGTACCAAGTCGCAGAGACCACCTTTGCAGCTGACTCCTGGTTGAGTATGCTGAAAGCAATAAACTTGTTAAAACACTGCTCCTACAGCTACTACAGTATACTCAAATTCTCTCCGTTCCTGTAAACTTACTAACCACCAAGAAAGAAAGAAAGAAAAAAGGAATTCTGCTAGTCAGTCCCATCTGATTTTTATTCTCTGACTGTCAGTTACCTATCAGTTGTACTGTGTCCCTTGGAATAATAATAATTGATCCAGGCATCTGAGTCTTACTGTGGGTATCTACAGGGGAGGAGAGCCCCCCATAAAAGACTCATCAGTTTCAGCTTAGTTCAGTAGACATCTGTGCAGCAGAAGACCTCGTGATGATCCTGGCAGCAGTTTTTTTCATTTGGGTTTGGCTTTTTCTGATGAATGCTTTTTGTACTGAGTCCCTGTACCAGCCTGTCTCAGCACTTTCAGAGCCAGAGCTTTTTTTTCTTTGTAAGCTCTAGGTTATTTTTTACAGGCCACTAGGTCTGATTGGAGCTGTATCCAAATTACAGGAACCAGCAACCACCTGTCACCAGGACACTGGACATAGTGGAGTTATAGAGGAGTGGGCAGGAAGGAGGTGACATGGGGTGATGGGTGATGGGAAGAGCCATCTGATTGCAGAGGATTTCTGGGAAGCAGGACACTTTGCTTACCCATTTGCAAACATGGTAAATGATAACAGTGGTGGAAACTTTGGAAGGGCTGGGAGAAGGGGTAATAGAGAAACCAGAAAGAAAAGGATTGGGGGCTAAAAGAGATCCAACTCAAAAGAGTCTGATAAATTAATCTTTTCAGATCCCTTGATCACTGATAGGGTTTTTTTTCTATGAATGATCGCCTCCCAATGTGGGCAAAATCTACATGCACTCCATGAGTTTCTTGCATTACTATAATTTGGCAATAAATGAAGAACTGTCTCTTCTGAAGTCTCAGTGAAGACTGTATTGTCTACCCCAGGTGCCAGGAAAAAAATATCCTGTTGCATAGATTTCCTGATTCAGTCACATCAATGGCACTGCAGACTTTGGGTCATGCGGATTTGGTAGCCTTCTCAGACAGGGGACTTAAGGTTTCTTTCTGACTCGTGGGGTTCTGTATTGAACTGAAATTTAGCCATCTGAACTACACCACCCATTTTGCCTCCCCTTGTATCTAATGCAGAAAGTGTTATTCCAGAGGTTGATCTTGAGATCAGGCATCTTGGATTAAGACAAATAGCTTTCTGGAGAAGATGGTTATTCTTTTTGGGTATGCATTACAGGCTTAACTTTGAGATTAGTTACATTAAATGAAGTGAATCCCAACCCAAACCACCAGTTCTGTTCCATTGCTACTAAAAGAAAGGCATGTGAGAACATTAGATTAACACTTACTGTGTTGTCATTTTTTTGGTTTTTACTTTATCCTGACTTGGTCTCAATCTTGATAAATTCAGTAAGAAAACCAGGACCTTTTGACCTTAAAATGGAGGCATTAACAAGAACTTTAAACAGTATGATGAGATTAATTTTCTCCTCTGTAACTCAGTAATCTTGTGAGTGGTAAAAGTGAAAGGACATTCTCTGTTTAGCAAAAACTTCCCTTGTTTCCTGATTGTCCTACTTTAGTTTCCTTAGTTTCATCCTCTGACTCAATACAAGACCTTAAGAGTGTGGGACAATACGTGTCAGAAATATACTCAGTCTTCAAATTAGTAATGTGGTGGTGAATGCTCCTAAATCAGGATTGTTGCACATCTCTTGGCTGCTCAAAGGAATATAAATCCCAACATTGAAGAACTGAGCCAGTCAAAATTTATTCTTTCTTGTGAAAAGATGTACAATATATGAAACTAATATATATCCTTATGACTCTTTCATGAAGGTGTAAAAGGTATAATCTATTTTTAATAGAGAGGATTACGTGTGTCTTCATTGTGGACTTTATGATCTGAATGACTAGTTTTTGCCTTCACTGATGAGAGGCTACTGCTGTAGTTGTCATAAGGATGGAATATTATTTTGGCTTTCCTTTAGTGTGATACTTAATGTCAAAAAGTAAAAGATGCAATATAGTATGTAATGATTGTTGATTTCAATTTCTGTTTTTACCTTCTGGTTTATCAAAGACTCTCAAGGCACAGATGGGGAGAAGCATTGGAAAGAAAAAATGTAATACTTGAGGGCTGGGAGAAAGACAGTCTAGTAGAACAGAAAGAAGAAAAGAAAAGAAAAAAGTAATAACAATAAAAATAAAAGAACATACAAAGGAAGTGATGCACAGTGCAACTTCTCACCGGCTGGAAAACAATGCCCAGCCCATTCCTGAGCAGCAATCGCTTTGGCCAGTTTGTGTGAGCTGCCCTGGCTTTATCCCCTCCCAGCCTCTTCCCCTGTCTTCTTGTTGGCAGGACAGTATGAGAAACTGAAGAAAATTAACTCTATCCCAGGTGAATCCAGGATAGTCAGGGACCTGTCACCATGTACATAATACAGTTTTTAATTTACTGCAGGGGTCATACAGCATAAATATGTGTGCATGTTACCTGGTTTGGTTGAACTATAATCACAGTATCACAGTATCACAGTATCACAGTATCACAAGGTTGGAAAGGACCTCTGAGATCATCAAGTCTAACCTATAACCCAACACTAACACCAACCATCATCTAAACCATGGCACTCAGTGCCTCATCCAGTCTCCCCTTAAATACCTCCAGGGTCGGCAACTCCACCCCCTCCCTGGGCAGCTCATTCCAATGGCCAATCACCCTTTCAGTGAAGAACTTCTTCCTCACATCAAGTCTAAACTTTCCCTGACGAAGCTTGAGTCCATGCCCTCTAGTTCTGTCACTGGTCACCTGAGAGAAGAGACCAACCCCTGCCCGACTTCAACCTCCTTTTAGGTAGTTGTAGAGAGCAATGAGGTCTCCCCTGAGCCTCCTCTTCTTCAGACTAAACATCCCCAGCTCCCTCAGTCGCTCCTCACAGGGCTTGTGCTCCAGCCCCTTCACCATCTTCGTTGCCCTCCTCTGGACACATTCCAGTATCCTGACATCTTTCCCAAACTGGGGGGCCCAGAACTGTACACAATATTCCAGATGAGGCCTGACCAGTGCCGAGTACAGGGGGACAATAACTTCTCTGGTTCTGCTGACTACGCTATTCCTGATGCAGGCCAGAATGCCATTGGCCTTCTTGGCCACCTGGACACACTGCTGGCTCATGTTGAGCTTCCTGTCAACCACCACTCCCAGGTCCCTTTCTGCCTGACTCCTCTCCAGCCACTCTGTCCCCAGTCTGTAGCTCTGCATGGGATTGTTGTGTCCAAAATGAAGTACCCGACATTTGGACTTATTAAACATCATCCCATTGGAATCAGCCCATCTCTCCAATCTGTCCAGGTCCCTCTGCAGGGCCATCCTACCCTCTAACAGATCAACCCTTCTTCCCAGCTTGGTATCATCTGCAAACTTGCTGATGATGGACTCAATCCCCTCATCCAGATCATCAATAAAGATATTAAACAGGACCGGACCCAACACCGATCCCTGGGGGACACCACTGGTGACCGGCCACCAACTGGATGAGACACCATTCACCACCACTCTCTGGGCTTGGCCATCCAGCCAATTCCTAACCCAGCACAGAGTGCTCCCATCTAAGCCACGGGCTGCCAGCTTCTCTAGGAGTCTACTGTGGGGGACAGTGTCAAAGGCCTTGCTGAAGTCCAGGTACACCACATTCACAGCCTTCCTCTCATCCACCAGGCGAGTCACATGGTCATAAAAGGAGATCAGGTTGGTCAGGCAGGACCTACCCCTCCTAAACCCATGCTGGCTGGGCCTGATCTCTTGGCCATTCTGCAGGTGCCACATGATTTCACCCAGGATTATCTGCTCCATGATTTTACCTGGGACCGAGGTCAGGCTGACAGGTCTGTAATTACCTGGATCATCCTTACGGCCCTTCTTGTGGATGAATTTTTTGATGGTTTTAGTAACTAGTGTGCCTGAGAACCTAGGAGAGGTTTAGTTTATTCCCTGCAGAAATAAGGAATTAGTTTTGAAAGAGGTAACATAACAAAAGGAACACTATTAATAAGAAGGCGTTAGGGACATGAAAGCACTGCTGATGACTTTCTTATCTACTGAGAACGACTTTGTCCTTTCAAGAGGTGATCTCCTCCAAACCAATAATTTTCTTACAAGAGCTGTTTAATGCCAGTGATACAACTTGGTATAGCATCTTCATGCCTTTTAATGTGCATATTTGGCTGTAACAGGCAAGTTAGAGGGCATCAATGCATTCGCCTTCTCTCTTCTCTGCTCTTTTCTATGTGGGCTGTCCTAGGCCACACACGAACTTGGGATTTGGCCCTTGGTTTCTGTCTAAAAGCATGGCAAACTTTATTCAGAATATATTAAAGATTTTACTAAACTCATCTGAAATGTCCCAGTTTTTATTTTATTTCAATCTTTGGAGGATCCCTCCCTGTACATTAAGTTCTCAACAAATACTGATATCTTTCAAATTATCCCTAAAGCAAGAAATTGCTTCCTTCTTCAGAAATCTTAGTAAATCATGGGTCAAAACAGGGGGAAAGAAGAGTTGTAAGTGAATCAAACATAGCTGGTATTGGAAATTCTTATTGCTGATGTGTGCTTGTGGCCAACTTACAGAGATATTGCAGGAAAGAAGCTTTCTCCTTCTTTCTTAAGAAAGGCTTAAGATATTTCTTAAATTATTTTCTTTGATTTAAAACTCAACTGGGATAACTTGAATAGCTAAAATTCTTTTATTAAGCTCACTGAATGACAGAAATTCAGTTTGTATTATTTGCTGACAAATACTTTTTTCTGATTCTTCTCAAACTGTATGGAGAGGTGACATGATAGCCATGTAGTCATCTCCTGAATGAATTTCTTAGTGTGAAGTATTAAATTTTGAGACTCTACTCATTTCTCAGCTATTTTTGGGTTCTGAAAAAAAACCATTTTCTTGTTCCCATTTTGTCTTTATGTATATCTCTGTCTTTGTATAGTACGGAAACTTTCAGCTTCTCAGTGAATTAGAAATACTTGAGGTGATTATTAAAATTTATAAAGTTTATTCTCCTGTTATTACACCTGGCCTCAATGAATAGAATCTCTTTATATTTGCTTTTGGGAAAAAAATCAAATCTGTTCAAATATCTTTATCAATCAAATACATATTTATAAAAATAACATTTTTCATTTATAAAAATGGCATTCTTAGAAGATGAAGATTTGTATGTCTGTAAGACACATACCAAGATTGTTGCAGAAGTAAACTTAGCCAACCTTCCCCTATAAAGATGAAGTTCTGTTTCAAGATAAGATGAATGACTTAAACGTGCCACAGTTCTTCAGCCCACGCTCAACAGCAGTCTAAAGGCCTCAAAGGCTTCTTGTAATCATAACAGAAACCTGTTCCTGGCTTGCCAGCTTCACGGCAATCCCAGTTTGCTGTGTTAGAGCATTTGTTCTGATCCCTGCTGGAGAAACAGTAGCCTTGGGAATTAACTTTTTGACTAGTCTGAAAACTTGATGATCTAGCAGAAACTGTAGAAAAGCTCCTGCCTGAACAAAGGATGGTAATTCTGTTTTACAACTGTCTCTCACGTTACACACCCACCTAAAGAGGACACCTATGATATGTTGGTTCTCCTATATTTCTTCCATTGTACTTGCAATACAGTATCTATTTAATTTTGTGGGGGAGCAAGGGCAATGAAACTCAGTACAAACATCAGAAATAGCAGTGGCAACATTCAAATAAATACATACAATGCCTTTGTTAGAGAGAAAATATTTTATCAGCGTTTAACTTGGGAATAGCCTTCCTTCTCATTAATTCCCAGACTAGGCAATTTTACCTCTTAGAACATATATGGACATTATATTTAAAACACAGCCTGAAATTTCATCTGCAGGTTAGATATGAAAACAGTAGTAAACCATTACATTGACAGTGGCATAAGCATAAGTAACTTCTGAGTTTTAAACATGATGAAGATGAGGGAAAAAAACCCCGACCTCCTTAGCACCAATCTGAATTTAAACTGTGTGATGCTGAAGCTTTGCAGGTGCTGACCTTGTTGAGAGGAAATGCTAAGGCTCAGAAGAAGCCAGGAAATTATGTGATGGATTGTTACCCAGAAACTTCTGGACGAGGATTGAAAGTGATCCTGAGAAGACATTCTAGGACTGGTGTAAGGGGGTAAAGGTTGAACAAGATGCTTTAAAAAACAAACAAACAAACAAACCAAACACTACAGCAAAGGAAGACCTTTGAAGCTGTCTGAGATTTTCCTTGATGTTATTCAATGCCAAGTTTGTAAGTGTGATGTTACCTTATGAGCTGTTCTTGGACATACTGTTTAGCTGCTGTACGGCATGGTTTCTTTGCAGTTATTCCAGATTTTAATCATTCAATTTCTGCCTGCAGAAGGTGGAAATTTGGATAATCCTTAAGAAATGGGCTGATACGTGACACACAATCAGATGACTGTAAAGACCGTACAGCACATAGAAATCAGACTTCATGTCACCACATTTTTGGTGCAGAGAGTAACTGTGCATATGGACTCTAGTTCAGGGGAATTTGTGAATTGGGCACTGTATATTCACTGCACAATCTTACAGGACATATCTTTCAGCAGCATCCATTGGTTTCTACTGATTCTCTGAACACTAAAATGCAAGCTTTAAAACTGTAGTGGCGAAAATTTGGGGCCTTCAAAAATATTATTATTTCATTATTATTATTATTATTGCTATTGGCTCGGTACACATACACCTAGAAAGTTCCTCTGTGGCTGAAGATGTGGCTCTAGGTAAGTCAACATTGAGTTTGAAACAGCCATTGAAATATGGCCCATAGGAGCCAAGGTCTTGGCTGACACAGAGTTGTCAAGATTTCTTCACGTTTCACAGATGAAGACTTTGTATCCTAAGAGCTCTTGCAAAGTAATGTTTATAGATATGTAGTTGAATGCATAATCAAATGGCTTTTAGGAAATCCAGGGAAAGGATCTTTCTCATTGCTTCTCTCTCTTTTCTATTCCCACCAGCTTAGACCCATCTCCCTCCCACTCTACCCATCCCCAGGGAAGCAGGCTGCCATGAGGAGGCCACGCAGCTGCAGGAGAGCCTGTGTGTTTCAGTCGTGGGAGGGTGGGTGTTCTGGGTCACACTCCAGCCTGCACTCAGGACAATGATGACTCTCTTGGTCCCCCAGTAATTTTAGACTCTGCTGCCCAGGTAGATGCTCACCGATCCTCTCTCATGCTACATTTGTCCTGCTTCTGTAGCATTTAAAGAGGCTCCTTCACACTTGTTTCATCTTTTGCCGTTGAGTGAATTCTGGCGGAAGAAAAATCTAAGAATTCATAACAAAAACAAAGGGAAAAAAGAGTGTCTCCATTGAAGTTAATAATCAGCAGGGTCCAAATTACATCTTATTAGCATTGAGTTTACAAAAGAGGCAGGGTATAATTTCACGATAGATTCAGATTTGGAGAGGGACTATAATCAGCCTCCTGAAGAGCTCTGCCTGAAGTACATTGCTGCTTATTTCTTTCCCAAATTGCACCACTCTCTTCCCCCCCCCCCCCCCCCTTGCGCTTCCCCTGCCCACCCCAGTCTCTTTCTTCATATCTTTGAATAATGCAATTGCTTTGAAAAGCCCAGACAGGCCTGAAGATTAGGAAGCCTGTTTGTGGAGTAGGGGGCCAGCTGAATAGGCGCAGGAGGCTGGCTCCTCTGGAAAACAAGGCGCTGGGAACTAGGCCAACTGTGAAGAGCATGTGCTGGGAGGGACTGAATAGGCAAGCAGCCGGCCAGCCCATATGTCAGGCTGTGCCACAAAGACTTCTCTGCACATCTACCATGACAAACAGGATTACTGAAGACAATTAATCTGGCACGCTTTATCAAAATCAAGCGCTGACCCCCAACCTCTCCCCGCAGCGTGCAGCAGATGCCACGCTCCAATTCAATGGAGCTCAAGTGTTCCCTTTTTCGCCGCTGAAAGGCATCCAAAGCCTGAATAAGGCTGGCGTGAACTAATTGCAAACACTGTCTGATGGTGACAGTCCTAATCAAATGAGATGAGCTCACCTTTTCTGTGAACTTCCAAAGGGAAGGCTGGCGACAGCTCCCTGTCAGCTGCTGGGAGAAAGAGAAATGCATGGGGTGAATGGTTTTTCCTCTCCTTTCCCCCCCCCCCTCCCAATGGAGGAAGGGGGCAGCCCCATCTTTTCTGCTTGAGCCTGTTGAGTGTTGCATCATGGGAGGGGTGGAGGATGGAAAGCATTTGAGCCACCTCTGTGCTCAAATCTCCGTTGGGCAGCTCCCAAAGAGGCATGGAAATGCAGCATACCGACGCTTGCTGCAGTGCTACAAACCAAGTTAACATCCAGGGCTGAGTCCTCAGGTGATGTCTGTGGAGCTCCAAACGCCCGCTCAGTATTTGAGCCTGTCAGCTCTGTAGTACCGAGCGTAAACTTACACTCATTAAGACAAGTTATTTCTTTTCATCACCCTCCTGCTTGTTTTATTTTACTTACATTTCAACGTACAGGAGCTTCAAAAATCCTGCCCAGTTGACCTTAATAGAAAATGGAAAGTGCAGTTCTATAAGAGAGTAGGGGAAGCAGGGGAAAATTAACAGTGTTTTATCTTATTGCTTTTACATTTACCTTACTGCTGTTCAAATAAGCAGCTCAGATGCTCGCTGCCCAACCTAGCAGTCGTAGGCCTCTGTATTACAAAATCCCTCATGAGTAGCATCCTCACAGAAAAAGCCCATCCTCTTGAGTTCAGTTATCTTAGAGCTAAGTGTATGTGTTTCTATATTTGCATCCTCTTCCTTATTAGTATGGATTGAGTGAAGGTTTGCATGGATGAATGCTTTTTCCAGTGTTTTTTTTCCCTCTGAGTTTTCAAATATATGTTTTATCCATTTTAGTTAAAATTTGGTAGAAGATTCTCAGTTTTATTAAATAGAAAAGAACTGATGAATAACCAGAAAACCAGCAGCAAGCTTTACAACGTGTTGCAGAACTTTCTACTCTTTTGTAAAATCTGCACAAATAAAAGAGTTAAAATGTTTGATTTGGAAAATACTGTAAGAGTTCTCTTTTTTTTTTAACCAGAGAAAGAAAAATATCTCTTTTCTTCCCATACACTTATAAAACCAAAATTAAGTTTAAAATATTTTTTAACATTTTTTCCAAAGTTCTTTTGTGTCTAAATGGGCAGCATTTTGTCCTGAGTGACATTAGCAGTTCCTCATAATGTTTTCTCATAGAGTGCTGACATGTAGATACCGTCTCTTTACCTACTTTTATAATATAATGCCTGATACTTCACTAATTTGAATAATTATAACTTTCTTCTTAAGTAAGAGTACTAAGGGATGAATACACTGTGCAGAGAAGGCACTGAGGGGTAAGGGGTTAATGCCTACCCTGATTGCTGAAAGCAGCCTGTTACAATAGGGAACCACCTGGGTCACAGTTTCACTCTGCTCCTGAAACCACTGTCCCTCTGCACACAAACGTGCAGTAGTAGCTCAGGTACAGGTTTGTAGGTGTCCACTAACAGCCAAAGTCAATGCCAAGTGGTGGTGACTATGTAGTTACTTTCTAGAAGCCACAGTGGCTTTGATTTACATTTTTCCTGAATATCAATTCCCAGCATAATGTGTCCTAATTTAAAAAAAAGACCGGGCCAGATAACATCGTGGACTGACACCTGCAAAAGCTGTCACTGTGGGAAGGGGGCTTTCACTGGAGCAGTACTCTCCTGCCTCTAGCTGAAACAGGCAAGAAGTTCTAAGAAGCACGCTGCCAATGATGCCCTTCAAATCTGCTAAGTTGCTGAATGGGATGTTTAAATGCTGGTTACAGATGGAAGAGCAGCTGATTTTGACATTACGGTGTTTTCACTCCAGCATCATGTTCCAACGTCTGAGAACTGTAGTACTTAAAGCAGGTCCAAGCCAGAAATCAGAAAACAGAGCTGATATTGCTCAAGGCACCCAGCAAAGGCCAGCTGCAGATCATGCAGCAGCTTGTCACTGTGATCCTTTGACAACCCATAGCCCAACACTTGCCAGAAATCAAAGGCCAGTTCGTGATTTTATTCAGAGTGCTAAGGTCGATTTCTAAGTCGCCTCTTGTAATGAAGTGATATATGGAGTTAGGAGAGCTAAACTGAGCCTAATGGCTGCTGTGTCAGCAAGAAAAACCTGGTGCAATAAAGGTGAAGGAATGAACCACAAATCCTACAAAGAAAAAAGACAAAAAAGAACAAAACAAATAAAGAAAACTCTATTCACTGCAGTCTAAAGCAGCAGTAGAAGAATGAAGTGACAAGATCTGATGTACCTGGAGAACAGGAGAAGGCATCTGCATCCCTAGGCTGTGAGGAGAGGAACTTGACTGCAGGATGTGAGACCCTCGCAGGCTTGCTGGGGGTTGATGGAAAGAGCACCCCCGAGGCAGCCAGAGGTCGGCATCTACACTCAAAATGAACACAAAGCCCTGGTAACACCTCTGTCTTCAACTTACCTAACCTGATTGCCATTAAGGTAGAGAATAATTTATTTCATGATTAGATCGGGGAAGAGAAAAACTGTGAACATTTTGATGGCAACTAATTAAAAACTTTCTCTAAAAAAATAAGGTGTATTTCTTTCTTCATTTTTACACTGGTTTTGGAGCTGTTCTGTAGGTGTCAGTAGCACACAACATTGCCAGAAGTACCAAGATGACTAAAAGTCGGGAAGGTGGAGATGATACAACAATACTTAGTGATATGGGTGGGAATTTCTCCCAGCTGTTAAAAGAAGTAGGAATTTGTTGTTAAAAGAAAGACGTACATCAAATGGCATTTTTAAAATGTCATCTGGTTTGCAGTGGAGTACCCACTGTTTCCTCTAAAATGCACTGTGAATTGAAGAAATGGCTGGGTTGGATCTCCAGCTTGCATGTGTGGGTATTGACACAGACAGGGTATCCCCTTCTCTGCTGACCCCTAAGAAATTGCCACTGCCTCCAGACAGAAGGAGAAAGCTTGACCTACTTTATCCTGGCTACTCATTGCTGTCAAGATGACTTTTACATCCATAAAAGAGTAATCATTGACTTTTTAATTTGAACTCATACATACACAGCCTAGTGAATTGGATCAGACTAACAGAAGCTCCTGCCTTTCCCAGTTGTCATGCCAGGACAAGATCAACTTTTTTGAAGGTTAAATAAATATACCTCACTTATTTTCTGTTTTTTTTCCCTGGACTCAAATAAGCCCCTTCGTCTCTGGTGACACAATATCCTAAAAGTCCATCAGAGCATTTTGCTTCCTCTCAAGTTCTCAGTAGCTGCTGTCAGGTCTCCTGCTCAGTCGATGATGACAGCTTTCCTCCAGGCCAGAATATGGAGTCTAATTCAGATGCTTCACATGCAGGAAAATAATTCTGTGTTGCATTGCTGTAATATGTGGTGTTTTGGTCACTGTACTGTAGCTCCGATGTGGCTTATAGAAATCTGACCAGTACACGAAATCTGATTATCTTGTTTTGCTAATGTTGTTGATACCTTACTACACAGGAAGATTAAACCAAAGTTATTTGAAGAAAGGATCAATTTCATCCAGTATGATAGTGAAATGAATTATAACATCATCGAGTACTGTTCATGGCAAAGGAAAGAAAGTGTTCTTTTACTGGAGGAATGAAATGTGTATGTATGGATGTGTAAAGAAACTGGCAGAGTTTAGTATAGCGGGCTTTGATTCACTCACATGAAATATTTTCCATCCACAAGAAACATTTTCCAACATGAAATGAGGCTGGACTTTCTTGGCTTAAATATCAAAGTGACTGGCATCTATCTAGACATAATAGATACTTCAAGGCAGCAATCTCCACTTCTTTTGATTTACAGCCCTCTAAATACAGAGGTGCAGATCCTGTGGAATTAACTTAAGCCAGCTGACATGGGGCTTGCTTTCTTATTTGGGTTTCACAAACCTCTTAGAAGTAGTTCAGGGAGCACCACAAGTCCACAGAGCAGTTTCTGGTTTAGGCCATTGTCCCCAGCACATGGCTTCCAGGCAGCGTGCTGTTTGTGACACCTCCTAATATTATTCTTGGCAGTGGCCTACCAACCAGAGAAATCACAGTATGGTATTGCTAGTATCACATTACTTGCTTGGGAGTGTTTTGATTTTGATTTTTTACCTCAAAGAGACTAAAATCTGGTAGCCCCTGGTTAAGATACTTTTCATGGCTCAGTAGGAAACAACAGGGATTTTTGGTTCAACCAGAGTTTCAGAAAACAGAAATAGTACGGGGTCAAATGGAGATTCTGTTTAACCAAAAAAGAATAATTTCTTTTCAGAGGTTTTAACAGCATTTTATAACTAAGATTGCAGCAAATAATTGTAGATCTGCAAATCAAAACCTTGGGTTTAGAAAATGTCCAAAATATTTTTATTATTTCAAGAATTATTTTAATTCCTTTTTATGCAGCCAAAATGATTTGCTGAGATTTAAAGTTTGGAAAACATTTTGGTTGACACAAATCCTTACCTTTCAGCCAGAAAACTTTACTTAACTACAGGTACTTGATCATATAAATAAGAAGTATCTTCTCGTCCTCATAGCAAACAGGTTTGAGAATGGTCTTAGGAAGGTCTTGGCATTGCACTCAGAGGTGGATATCATATTCCACTCCCTTCAAACTGGCTCAGTTTTGAAGTCTCTGCCCTGAAAACAGTGCACAAACCATCTCTGAGAAGAATACAGCCCACAGCTGGATTTCTGAAGGACCTAGGATCTCGACAACAAATGACAAAACCTAAATGCCATCTGCACTTATGTTCATTATCAGCCCATTGGTGTGCTCTGAAATGCATTTGGGAGTAAATACAGACCAAATTTAAAATTCATAGAAAACGCCATTTCAGCTCTTTGTAGTTTGAACAAAAGCAGGTTTTCCTTTTTTTTTTACCTCCCATCTTTTTAGTCTTAAATTGTTATAACACCAAGTGAACATTGAGATAAACTGCTGTTCAGATAATTCACTGTCAAAAATATTGAGCATACTTTAGTCGGATGGCAGTAGTAATGGTCTTTTCAAGTGCGGCTGCACAAAAGCTGAGCCTATCAAGATTTTTGGCAGGCTCTGCGTTTAACTTGTCATGTTATATATTGCAGCAATACAGTTGAGGATCAGTATAAATCAACTTACAAGCCTGGAGGAAACGGGGGAATGTGCTTCTGCAATCTATTAGAAGCACAAGTGCCTAACAGAAGGTGGCAGCATTTTAACATCGTTCAGTCCAGCAAAAAGAGAGGGAGAAAACCAACTCAGTCTGCAAGTCCAGAAAATTACTCTTTACATTCAGGCAGAATGTACACACTACCTCCTTCAATTTATGGGTTTGATGAATTTATGTGGTTACAGACAGGCAGAAAGTTGAAGTTTTGATAACTCTTCAGTCTTCTTAATGTAAATGTGGCAAATGGGCAAAGTAGGTAATGGAGGATAAATGGGAAGTGGGAAGATAAATTAGAAAATATGGCTGCCCAAAGGGTCAGAAACAGCCTATCCCCAACTAGAGAGAAGTTTTGTGGTATCTCTATTAGAAATTGTAAGAAAATACATAGAGCCTAGTGAATTATTGGGATTAGATCTCATACCAATGTCACAGAGGATAACTCTCTTATTTCAGAGCTATAAAACCCTGTATTGTTAGCTCTCGTGATCTTATCGCAAGATTCTGGAATTAGAAGCCCCAGCATTTGAAACTGGGCAACTGCATGGGAACCCCAGCTTTCACTTAAACACCACTAAAAACCAACAAGCTTTGAACTCTCATGGTTACTGGGAAATGTTGAAGAACACGAGTGAAATGTTCTCACCATGTTAAAAAAAAAAAAGAAACAACGAAAGGCAGAGAGGGAATAATAACAAAATTTAAACTAAAAATAAAAAATAGTAACAGAGTTTAAAACTAAAATGCTCTCACTATGTTAAAAAAACAAAACAAAACAAAAGACAGAGAGGGAATAATAACAGAATGAAAACTAAAAAGAAAAAAAAAAGTATTTCATAAGGTCAGCTTAAAATCATACCTTGGAGTGGCCTGATTGACAATGACATAGTCATGATAGGGAGATTGCACCCAGCGCAGAAAGCCAGACATGTCACTGTGTACTCTGGTAGGTGTAGAAATAAGTGCCTGGCTTAATGCATAGCTATGAGCACAAAATGGTGTTGTTCACTTTGGTGAGATTGTTTTACAGCTCAAGTCATTCACTGAACTGAGCTCTTAACTCACTTAAGAACTAATCCAATGCCCAATGCTGTTTTATGGTGAAACTCTGAAAATCAGGTCATAGGTGTTCTTAAACAATATCTTCTTTTTTCTTTAAACATGAAACTGCTTCTGCTAGGCAGATAAGGACTGCACTAAGGAACACCATACTAATGGCTACCATAAGGACTCCAAGTGTTGCCAGTAGTTAAAGAACCTGATACCCAAAGAACCATTACATATTACATGATCTTTTCAATCTCTCTATTCCAATGGGGCTTTTTCTGAAATCAGGTAAAAATTAGCAAGTCTCTCTGTGCAGTTTCAAAACTGAGTGCATTTAACTTCCAGATTTTGCATATGGAAAATGAATGCTGATTTTGAAGAGACTTTCCACTGTATTCACCTTGGAAGTTTGACTCCAATTAAAACAGTGGGCAGATTACCAGATGGCAAGGAACTGTGGGAGGAGTTAATCTAGAAAAGATATTAAACCTTGCAGGAACTGAGATTTTGAAGGCTTAACAAAGAAAACTCTGGACACAGACAGACAGTCACACAGTCAAATGGCATTCATTAGATTGATCTCCATGTATACTGAACACCTTTCTGGGAGTCCTGGAGAGCTGACAGCAGAGGAGAGAATAGGTTCATGGCACCGTTCATTCTGAGTTCCAGAGAGAATTTTTTCAGACCACAATTTTACATTTCATACTGAACACTAAATTACTGTATTTAGTAGACTCAGCCAAATACACACAGTTCAGGAACAGAGCTGACAGGCAGAGTATACTGATTTAATTTTGTTTGGCTTCTCAGTGCACCTTCCTGAAGTTCATATTTACTGTGTTGTGGGTGAAATACCTAAACAGGAAATCAGCTCAGAGGACTACCTTGTGGTAACATTTGTCCTTGCCTGCTTCCTAGAAGTATTCAAAGAATGCCTTGTTTCTGATATGTACAACGTAGGTAAAAAATCTGTGGAGAACACTTTGTGGACAGAATGATTCAGTAGAGTGACAACACTCATTCTAATTGAAGATATTGGCATAAAATCAATACCAATATCTGCACATCTAAAAGCAGAAATTTCTGCTTAATTTATAAGTTCTTCTTCACTCAGTCCCGTGACTGCAGAGGACTGTTCCCAACTGCTACATGAATCTATTAGATAATTATCTATTAGAGTGATTCAAAATTAATCTAGCCAAAATTTGACATAAATGATCTCGAATGACAACAATTATAAAAATCACTTTACAAAAGAGTGACCTTTAACAGAAGAAAAAGCAAATTTAGGCTAAATCGATTCAAATGACATACAGGCAATCAAGGAGGGATATCTTTCTTTCTTTCTTCTTGTCATTGTAATAAAATTGCTGCAATGCCATAGTCCTGTCAGGCTTACAAATGCCATGTTTCATATTTTTGTCAAGGGGCTTTTATTATTTTTACTGTTATTCCATGCATAAGGAATAAAACTTCATGCATGACTTCTAACATCATCATTAACATCTTTATTAAAGTTCATCCTGTCATAGCAGACGCATTTTAATCACCACTTCTTTTAGCTCAGCTCTGCAGCATTGTTTATATTGCTTTAAATTAAACCACTTCTTACTAATGGCAAGATCTGTCATTCCTCTCAAAGGAAATGCATGAAAAGTATCATTAAGACCTGTGAATCAGATCGAAACAAAACTGGAACTGAATGGAGACAAATACATTTCATCAGGTTTTGAAGAGTTAATGCATTTTATGCCCTCTGCATTTAATAAGGCAAATTGCCTCTGTGTGTGAACCCTTCAGGATTTTGTCCTACATAAAAAGTAATTACTTCAATGAATGATAGACATTTCTCTTCAAATTTGGATATAAGGGAACTGGCCTATACTGGGACCAGTTTGTGTGTCGGTTTCTTGCAGGCAGCAATTGTTGTAGCTGTGTATGTGCTAATTCGTGGCACAGGAGGACAAGCTTTAAATGTGACAGCCCTGCTTTCAGACAGGAATAAGTTCATCCCATGGACAACATGGTCCTCTGTGTGTTTTCTGAAAGGCTTGTACAATTCTTGCCAGGTATTTATTGTTGATGTCAAGGAAAATCCCTGCAGGATAAAAGGCCTTAGATAATTTCTACTCAGTAGTCTTACAGTGCACCTTCATCATTTGTTTTTATTTTATTTTCCAAATACTTGAAGCTTTCCCAATGAACTCCACTGACTTCACTCATTTTCCTAATTTTATCACTTCTCTTGGGCAGGCGATTTGAGTTTCATGGATTATAAGAGATGAAATTTGGATAGACCTTGCTGACAGAATGCAGAGAGCCATTTCTATGCCACTGCAGGAAGGGCACTGAAGACCCATCCTCCTCTTTGAGCTGAGGCATTGACACGAGATAGGCAAATTGTTGTCGTTCTGCTTGCTTTACGACATGATGTATTTAGCTTTAAATCAAAAGCAAATAATTAAAAGTTATAGACTTGTTTTGAAAATGGAGCTCTTAAAACTTGCATAGAAAGCTAGTGCAGGAATATAATGATTTTATAACCTGAAGGAGGTAAAAATGCAGGTAATGCGTTTTAGCATGAGCAGAGCCATCCCATCTGTTAATCAAACTCATGCTCAGTGCGTGAATAGTGCTACAGAAACAGCAACATTTTTGAATTTTAGTACATATTTTCGAAGATTTGATTCTAAATATTGTGTAGTTTACTGCTAGTCAGTGCAGTGAAGAAAAAAGTAGTTATTTATCAGGACATGCAGAGAAGAAAAAGGCTCTAGGGAATGCTTCTCAGACCTATGTAGTTTTGTTTATTTCTTTTTTAATGCATGTCTTGTGTGCCTAATGTACTTATCGTGGATGCTTGCTCTTGGATTTAAATCCATAGCGGTTGTTGCAGAGTCTGTGAAAAACCTCAGTGCACAGGTCTACTTAATAATGAGCACCATAACATGCACAATATCTTGATTACAGCCATAAAGGTTCTGGATCCCCAAAGACAGTGTCAAAACAGTCTGGACAATGTGGAAAAGAAAGGTTTGAATGTGAATGCTGAAATCTTGCATTATCTGTGTTCCTTCATGGGGCACTGAGGTTTAAGCAAGCCTAGGACTCCCCTGACGTGCCCAGGTGGGCAGCTTTGAGGAATCTGTGTTTGCACAACAAGCCTCAGATGCCATCATAGCCTCTGCATGTGAAAGGTTTATCTTTTACTCCATTTGAGTTTTGGAAAGAGGGCTTCTGCACACTCTGAAATATAACCAGAAAAGGCAGCATGATGGGTTTTTACTCAAGAGTCTGGCCCAGCCCAGAGTGGGGCAGTAGTGGCGAGAGTAGGTCCCTCTCCAGCTGTGCCACTGGGCTGCAGGACAGGTTGTTTGAAGGCTCATTTCCAATATCGTTTCAAATCAATGTATTGGATGGTGACCTTTGTTATCCTTCATCTCTGGATAGAAATATGGCTAATGTCCATCAGGACGACTTATTACCAAAACCCTATTCTTGTTCTCCAAGTATTTATTGACAAATCTAATTTTAAAGCTATTTTCCGCGTGCCTGATCTTGTAAGTATATTAATATTCTGGCTAATTTGCTGTTTATAAGCAAACAGATCCATTTTTCGGAAGGTCATGAGAGTGGTAAACCTGTAAATTGAAGATGACTTTCTAGTCTGGGCAGTAAGACTTCTTACAACTTCCCAAAAGTTTCTTTGCTGCTGAACCTAGTTTTCACTCAGATAAAACCATTTTCAGTAGAGCTATGACTGGAATTAATGAGGACAAGTAAAATGCAGTAAATGCCTGCCTTTGTCATGTTCCTCTATGGAATCAATAAACAATGGGAAAAAGTTTAGGGAGAAAGGAGTGAGTTTAACTTCTCTAGGCTGCATGCATTAGTATACGAAATACAGGAGAGACATGGAATGGATTTGTTCTACATCCAGCTTTTCTATACTTAGGTTGATCCTTGGCTGGTTGTGTCAAATAGTTGTGCCTCAGTTCTACCTCTGTAACTAATATTAGAGTAAACCTCCTTATTTCCTTGGAAAAGTGATGCTACAGGATAAACATCTTAAGCAAGAAGAGTATCCCACACTGTAGACCCATCTGCATTGCAAAGGTGAAATGATACATCAGACAGGTTTCAGGGAGGAAAAAGGTTTTGGTAGCTCTTGGTATTCTCTAACTGAAAGTGTCTGGGTAGGATTGGTGGTAAATTCACAAGGCTTTCTGCCTGCTATGTCAATACAAATCAAGAGATTTGGCCACTTGCAGCTAAAGATCAGCCACTCTCAAAGAGTGTTGTAAGATTCAGCACAACATTTCACTTGCACACATTGAGACATCTGGCAGATTTGCTATAGTAGGGGAGGTGTCAGTGTAAGCAAGGGGTTTCTCACCCACAGGGAGTAAGAATATGAAATATGGGTGATTGAAAAGCCAGCAGTTTCTTTACAGAAGTTGGAGTCAGTCTGTAACACTACTGGTGGGATTTACTCAATTTTATTTTTAGAAGTTCGTGCTCAATCAGCTCAGTATTTCCACTAAGAGAATGAAACGGCGTAAATCTGATTTGTTTCTCTCTTTTGACAATGGATCCAGACACTCATGATTTTGCAGGCAGAGCTTTTGTTTCTTGTATAGATGAGTGGAATACTCACCTCATTTTTCCAAAATCTGTGTTTACTGTGTTTTTTCTAGGTAATACAGCATTATGTACTGAGAAGCTGTCTGCAATAACTTAGTGAATTGGGCATCAGAAACGTGGTTAGTTACAAAGATATTTCCATTCCTTTACTCAAAAAAAAAAAAAACCCCTGGAAACCTGATCTGTCTTAGAAATACAGAAGTACCAAGTGTTTATTAAGTTAGAGTGTAAGAAAATGTGATATGTATTTATACCACATATATAAGTTATATATACACACTGTACTATATATGTGCACATATATATGTATATCTATTTTAATTGAGGCAACTGAGCAAAGCCAGGACCCCAGAGTGGTTTCTGGCTTGAAAGCTTCTAGCTGAAAGAGAACATAAATGCACAACCCAGTGCCTCAAAAAAAGTCTCAGGCTGGATCAGACAAGCCTTGACTAAACTAGTCTTTGTGAATGATCCTGTGAATGTCTCTGCTATGGTACCAAAATAGCTGGTGACGGACTTGGATAGCTGGTTTGGTTGTCCTATCACAGCTGCCATTTAAGTGAGCTGCAGGAAACAATGAGGCATGTAATTTTGCCAAAGCAAAGGCACAAGCAGAGTGGCTCAGCACCATGCTCTGAATTTGCCTAAAAGCAATGGGCAACCTATTGCTGTTATCAAATCATGTTTGGAATATCTTCCAACATCAATATTTGCTCAGGCAATTGGACCAGAAGGAGTGGCATGACAGTTCTTCTCTGCTCAAAAAAGGCCAGAATAGTTGGGAAAGTGGGATATAAAGCCTGGGAATTTGTAGTCTCTTCATGACTGAGATACAAAATATAACCCACCACCAGCACTGTCTGCTTCTGGGCCCTGCTTTTGCCTTCTCTGAGTCACTCGCAGGACTGTATATATTTCTTGAAACTCACCTTTGTCCTTCATGTCTCAGAAATGTGATTTTTATAATCTGGAAAAGCTCCATGCAAGATTTCTGAATGACATCTCCCTCACAAGAATTATGCTTTATTTACAGCCACTCCTGAAAGTGGAAATGGTTTTAAATGGACTACCACAACAAACAAACACAGACTCTGTGTTTTTTAATAATAACAAATGAAGGTCTTAAGAATGGGTATTCAAGGAGTTCCTTGAGAAAGACATTAGCAGCCGTCAAAAAGCAGTTTAACCTTTTGAAAACTAAGATACATCTTAAAGCCTGTCCCAGTCTTAGAGAAAGGATTTGCTGAAGAGAAATCCCAAATAATTACATGAAATGTTTTCTTAAAGGAAGGCCTGGTTTTTGTGAACTCTGAGACCTCACAACATCATTGTAAAGGTCACTAGGTTTGAGAATTTGTGTTTTATGTTTGGTTCCCTTCACGCATGCCTTGGGGAAAGGGCTGCTGGGAAAATTGGCCAAAATATTTCATTATGTCCTCCAGCCTAAAACCACAAGACAGTAACTTTGATCTTACAGGTTAAATTTTTCACTTGCACCTTCCCTCCTGCACATTTTGTTAATACAACATGAAGTGCTGTGTCTGCAGGGTGTCTAAAGTACAGTACTCATGAACACCTGATTAGATTTTAAGGTACCTCCTACCAACAGCATTTGGACGATGAAAAACTGTGTCTGTGGGGATGAAAGCTATTCGTGTTGATATTTTTCTGACTTGACTTAGGAAATATGTTTTTAGATTTGTCTAAATGGATCAGATCTTAGACATCAGTAATGCTAACACAAATGTTGAAAATAGTGTATCTGCTCATCTGACCAGTTTCTCCACAAACCACTCATGCCACAGGGCTCTGAACTGCCTCTCCATCATGTTGTACTTCTTCTCTCTTCAAAGCCACATGCCACTACTTGTTGTGGCTTTGCACACTGAGCAGCGATGTTGATCTGATGGCATAACTGACTTTAGTTTGGTTTCTTTGTGGTCCTGTTGTGTCCATTCCTATTCATGTGCTGTTACTCTGTCAGACTATATTCTTCATGGTAGTATCCAAGCCTCCAAGCCAATAGATATTGCACGACTCTGATTTCAGCAGAACAGATTAAATTATATGTTTCTTTTTTTTCTTCAGTTGTCTTTCTTCATCAGTAGCAACGGCAAGTTATTCTTTCCTTTGTTTTGTTGTTGCATTCTGGACAGTTGCTTTCCCATTGATTAACTGAAGAAAATGTCTCCGTCACTCTGGAATAAATAGTTACCATTTGTCACCTGAGCTGTTGTAATGGGCCCTATATGCACTTCATGATGACTTATGCTCGTGTGCTTTACCTTGCAACGAGGGCAGATGAACTGTATTGGCTGGACAACTTTGTCATGTCTGTCGACAGAGCAAACCTTGTTAAGCTGCTGTAACTGAGATATATCTCTGTTCTACGGCAGAGTCCTCAACTCCAGTGTGAGTGTCCAGAGATGTGTGGTTAACAGTAGGTCACTCCGTTCAAAGAAAAAGTCTTTTTGTATATATGTATTGATGCCATAATTTTGGCAGAGGCCTCTGAGTCTCTATCTTCAAACAACACTTCCACTTTTCTCAGCCCAGGCGTAACTACTGCATTGGCTGGTGAAGGGTAGCCACCAGATCCCAGTTATTACCTTAAAGTTAGCATAAAAAGAGGGGGTTATTATTATTATTATTGTTATTATTAATTTTATTTTTTAACGAGGTTGAAGAGGGGGCTGAAGTCTGACAATAAGGAAAGAAAGTAACAAAAGTAGAAGCAGTAAAATAATTATACACTTGCCAATTCTTTTCCTTCTTTTTAAAGACTCACCCGCATTTTGTCTGTGAAAAGTTCATTTAAAGCTGTCTCTTCTGTGCAATAGGAAAAATAACAGTTCATTCAACAGTATAATACAAATCCCAGAATGTTTTCAAATTCCCCTCTTTTATTATATTTTAAGATTGACAACTATGTAATTAAACATAACAAAGAGATAAAGGATTTAACAAGATTTAGCACAGCTTGGACAACTTGAGGTAGCAGAGGGAAGGAAAATCAAGGGCAGATACTAAGTGAATCTGTAGAGTTACTCATCAGAAGTGTGCAGACTCAGTCTGAAGGACTATTTTCAGGATGGAAACAATTGCAGAGCTACATTCACAAAGTATGCTACAGTCTGCAGCCAGGTGCTGCCTGCTGAGGTCCCAAAAGTGACAAGTGAGCGGAGGAACCAAACTTGTGAACCCCATTTGTAGAGGAGATATGCATGGCCACCCCTCCTGCAACAGCAGCAGAAACTTCCAAAGCACTTTTACTTCCAGGGACATTTCAGCAGTGGCTTTCCCTATCCACAATATGTCTATGGAGGTATGTTGGATACTCTGTTGTGTCATAGCCTAGCTGTGCACTATACTATGCTTTGCATCCTTGCTGTAGAGAGTGTGCTCCTCTCACTAGGCCATATCAAGCTCCAATTTCAGCTAAATCCAATGGAATACCTATCCCATTTAATTTGCTGTAGGGAAGTAAGGAAAAATAAAAACATTATCTGCATCTTCAAATATATCACTTATCTTCCTGTGACTGTTTAATTCCCTTCAGATCCTGTTCTTCAATTTATCTCATTTTCTGTATGTTTTTCTTTATGTAAATAAGAATAAAATTTTTAATTCCATATACAAATTTCCCTCACAAGGTGGGATGGAAAAATCCTTGTATTTTCTCACTAATCTTAGTATTCACTTACAAAGATGCTCTGTTTATTATATGTTTATTGAAACAGAAAAGAGATGAATGCCAATAAAAATGCCCTTACTGCTTCTTTGTGGATGCTAACAAAAATGCTGTATCGCTATCTGAAAGTCTCATTGACTTAATCTATTTTGTTAAATCCTGTCTGGACAGTTTCTTTGAAGTTGAAATACAATAGGAAAAGCATAGATGAAAACACAGGGCATATCTGCACCACCAGGAAAATGTCTTCAGCCTGACAAGAAAGTGGAACTTCTGAATCTTTAGCTGGGTATCCATGAATGTTGCACAGAGCAAGCAATTTTTATTGCTTGTCTCAATCTGTCAAGCATTGACTGTAGCTCAGAATAACTTCTATTAAACTCAGAGGTGAAGAGGGCCTGCAGAGCTGCATGGTGTGTTCTCTCTTACCTCTTCTACATTACTGTCTTGCTAATTTTATACCTTTATAACTTGTGATGTCTCCTCTATGTACATCAGAATTAGACACCTATGTAAGCCTCCCTACAAGTGCTGCTATAAAAATTCCTGTGCATGGAACAGGTGCCCATGTGCTGCCAGGATGAATGGGCTGTCATCATATCTCAACTGTGGGAGTTCTCCATGCGGTATGACAGCATGGTTGCTTCCCAATCCTTAGCCAGTGTTAGGAAGCATGCTGCTTTCATTCTTCAAGATATTTTAGTCTCACCACTTTTGCCATTCTTCCTGCAACTTAAATAATGATGGGACAAATCTGCTCCCCGGTGGTTCCCCCACTCTGGTCCCAGAGTAAGAGAAAGCAGCTGTGCCCATGGCACAGCTTCATTCCTCACCTATCAAGGCACTGCACTGAACTGTCTAGAGGAGAAACTGGTTTCGTTCGCTTTGAATTAGGAACGCTGAACCCAAGCAGCTGCAAATAGATTTGAGGCCTTTTGCCTTCTCCGCTGTGCCTGTTACATATAACTGATGTGGGCAAACGTGCTGGCTGTATCACTTAAACAAGTTGACTATGACCTTCTAGAACTAGCAGTGTTCAACATGCCGTATTAAGTTCTTTATATCCTGCAGTATCCCAGGTGCTCCAAAAAAAATAACTTTAAAAATGACTTAACACAATTAATGTTTCAGTTGAGGCTAGCGCTAAATTTTTATAACACCTAGAGTTTCCATATATGAAAAAAAAAAAGACAATGAAAAACTGATCCATGTAGCTGCAGCTGCCAAACACAGGCCTAATCGATTCTATCTATAAGGTTTTTAGCTTCAGGACATTTTTTGGCCGTGGTTTGTGAAGAAATTGAGATGCGGAAACTTATGGAATTTCCTGTAGGAAGGCCTCACTTGTGGTGAACAAATATCAGACTCATTGCTTTTTGAATAAGACTTTGGCTGCAAAGTCTCTTTAGGCACGTTTGACAAAGTAGTTATGACACACTCTTCAGCACCCCAGAAATGATTTCTTTAGGAGACACGGTACTGCAACAAGATGTTTGTTAACTCTGCTAAAGCTGAGGTCTTTGTATGCTTTGAAATGCCAGAGTTGTCCTAAATTAAATGCTCTTCAGTTCCAGCTATGACTTGTAGTCCAGCTGCTTGGCTAATGCAAAATATCATTATTTTATACACAGTTATATTGTTGCAAGGAATGTACCGGCAGTTGCCAGGTTTGATGTTTATATCTGAAATGGTAGAATTGAGCTTCAGTCATAACTGATAATTGATCTCATAGTCGGTTTTTTTATTCAAACAGCATGTCTAGACAAAATTCTTGTTGACTCTTGGCATCAAAAATCTACATGATTCTCCTCAAAGAGGAACAGTTCTCTGTACTAGTCATTACATTTCCAGCTTTATCATCTTTGTGGAGAAAAGGGTAACTATCTGTCCTTGACAGAGCAAAGGAAATGTAATCTGTGGCTCTACAGGCTGCGTGTGTACAATGTATAGAAGTATATACTGTCTGAAGAAAGGTCTAGATACCAAGAGCAACTCATGAAGAATACCAGTAGAAACCTAATTAATGCACAAGAAAGACTCTGAAGTCTCAGCAGTAGAGAGCATGTTCTTCAATGCCAGTGAAACTGTCTGGTTCCTGCTATATTTAAGTCCCAGTGCAGAAACTGTGGCCCGGTGAGGAGGCAGTAGCGTAGTTCCTCGTGATTCTGAGTGGGCCAGAACAGTGTCCCACAGACTGAAGAACTAAGTGGGCTTGTAAATAAAGTTGAATCCTGCAGAGATTTTAAGCATCATGCTGATAATATTCTGATATATAATAAGAAGAAACGCAGTTTAAAACAAAAAAAATGAAGTGTGAAAAAAGAAAGAAATAAACTCGTACTCACAAAACCACAATGATGATTTTCCAAGTTGGTAAACCAAACACTCTCCATGGCAAAACAGTCATTTTTTGTAAGTAATTTTGTCAAATTTTCACTTTGTGGGCTGAAATGTTCTATGTTCAGTGGATCCAAAAGGCTATTATTATCACTTATTATTATTATTGTTCTAAGAACAATATGTTCACGCATTTCCCAGAACAAGGCTAGGGTAAAATCCATTGTGTTGCCTGCTTTAGCCATGAGAATTTTGGCATGGGTTCATTTTAGCAATGTTTATGGTATGGAGTAGGGGTTTGAGCTAATCTGCCCTTCCACACCTCCGTGTAAAGCCATCCTGAATCTCACAATGTCTTTGGAAATTTAGGGGGTAAAATTGTAACAACTTTTTCTTATTACTTCCTGCAGATTAAATCTTTTGAAATTTCTACCCACATTAATTATAGTTCAATGATTGTTGTGGGTGACTGTCATTTTCCTAGTGACCATAGAGGTGCAATGTACTACAGATAACAGAGTGGGAAGAAGCTGGGAGGTGGGGCAAGGGAAAGGTCTAACAAGGAAGAAAGTTTAGGATTTGGATCAGTGGGATGTAGGCCTCCTGGGAAAAGAGATGAGAACCAAAACCTGCAGCTGAGGGACATATATCTGATGGGAGATGTAGAAGATCTGAGAGGGTCTTGGACTATGAGGTAGGAACTATGTGCAACAAAACTAATTGTGGAAAGGAGAAGGAGGAGGATAGTGTAAATTTTGAGAGGAAGAGCGCAGCCAGGACCGCAAAGGAAAGGGCCTGAAAGGGCTGGAGAAATAGTACTGAAAATGGCAGGTAAATAGGAACAGAAAACAATCTGGTGAACGAGGACTCTGCGACTGGGATGCCTGAAAAGCAGAGAGTTGTCCAGGTCAGGTACCAGAGGACTGAGCAGGGATGAGAAGGCAGGGAGTGGGAAAACTGTTACTGGACAAAGACAGAGAATGAGAGACAGTGTGTGGGAGCAAAGGACTCCACCAGCTGGCTAGGAATCAATGGATCCAGAAGAGGGAAAGGAAGGCTAGAAGGGTCTGTGACACTGTAACATGCTTCTCTCCAACAGTTTAGGAAGGAAATGCAGCATTTTTCATTCAAAATATAACTTGTTTTTTTTTTCCCCCAAATAGAAATAATAGTACATATGTGTAATGCATATAGGTGTACTTGCCTCGCAGAGGAATTTCTGAAATGTTACCGTCATCTGGTACTTCTCTGCTCATCTGACAGGAAAGGTTGAAATGGGCATTTCCAAAATTAGCTTGAATCTGGCATTTCCCAAATTTTGCAGCCTGATGTTCTTAGATATTGACTTTATGCCTTTATGCAGGCATGCATGTGTGTGTTTTTCCTAGTTATAAGTCCAAATATATGTCAGAGCATATATCAATCCCATAATGCTGTGCATCAGCAAAAACTTACTGGTTTGTACCTGTATCTCTTTTGTTCATTACATTAGCATGAAGTGAGGTCCAGGAATTTTTCTGGTGCAGATAATTTACAGGACACAGGATTTTTCTGTAAGGAATGATAAGTGTGATAGTTATGATATGGATACTGCGCTTAGTTCTTTACAGTCTCTTCTGTTTCTTAATCAGAGTCTCCAAACAGACTGAGCTTCTTCATCTTGGCAATCATCAGATCTGTTATTAGGCTGTGACTTGATGATCTTGGAGAGCTTGTTCAACCTCAATTATTATGTGATTCTGTGATTCTATAATATTATTTAAACTTATGAAATTACTGTAGTTACTAGTTCATAAAATGGGAGATGGTTTTCTATATTTGTAGAATTTTGAGAGATCAATATTTTTGCAGGAGCTAGTGGTCTTTTAAAATATATGATTATACCAAAACCAGTTATTATAACAGCACCAGAAATAAATGGCTTTCTTTAGCTGCTGTGGTAAACAGATTGCATGTGATTATAGGGAGGGTGAGCTTTATTAATATTTTTACATCCAAAAGCCGGGTTGAAATTGTATCACCCAGTTATTGCTTTGTGGATATCTTTGTAGTTCTTTTACCCAAGATCTTGGCCAACATAGTAGGTTAGACATTAGTTGTCCATTTTCCGGTACCCTTGGCTTTAGCAAGACTATTTTAGCAGGAGCTTCGCTACCATTTGATTTCCAGCCATGGAAACATCCCCCCTCACAGCAACAACTTAACCACACCGAGAGGTGAAAAGCTGAAATTCCATAACTAAATAAGTTGGGCAAGAATCCACAGGACAGGTGGTGGGATGAAGCTGGATAACAAAATTGGATATTGCTAAACCTGAAACAGAATTGGATAGTCCCGCCTCAGGAAAAGGGAAGAATTTATTGTATCATAGCCTGGCAATAACCTTTTATTACACATTTAACGGAGGTCTATTACCACTCTGCTGGAACACCACTAACCAGTGTTTCCTTTCTTCCCAAGTCGTGCTTAACACTGATGATATTTTAGCAGTATGTTATTTAACAGCCATGTGAAAGGGGGGAGTAAACATTTAAATAAGATTTGTTGCCTCTCCTTGGCTTCCTCGCTACATTGCCAGGAAATGCAGATTGTGTTTGTAGTGTATTTTCTGCAAGACTGTTCCTGTAGAAGCTGAGATGAAATCCTTCCATAGACGCCTGAAAATAGCCATCAGTCATGGTGTATTAGATCTTTTTTAAACAAAACATATTAAAAGCAATAACTTAAAATGTAATATCATCCGTGGGTAGCAATAGTGCCTCATCTGTGAAACGCATTTTGTACCTTTTTCTTATTACTAATACTTTGTGAAGATATCAGTGTTCTTGCATTTATTTGAAATAATTTACAATCAGAATGGATATCTGTGAATCATATTCTTTTTCTGAACATCTGAGATTGAAATTCTAATTCCCTGGCTTAGTGATGATCTGGTGTACAAACTTGTTCCTGGACAGAATAAGAGCCATTCCTAGATTCAAAGCATATGGTACAAATTCACAGGTGAACAAATACAGAATTGCATTTCTTCAAGTTGGCAATATTTGTTTAAAATAAATGATATTCATGAACTTTCTTGCCACAAAGCACATTCACTGCAACAGGGGTGTATGGTCTAGGCTTGATCCATCCTCCTGCTTTATGGCATCAAGCTCTCTGTAATATGAAGCAGACTGGGAACAACTGTGCTGCAATATTACTGGAAAATAAACACAAGCTAAGTGAATTCATTAGAAACATTAAACAAACATTTACATGAAATCTTCTGCTGTATTTGCCTACCTCTTATTCGAACCACTGACCGAGAAAGGAAATGCTCCAAGCCAAATGGGTCTTGAAACCGTTTACATCATTGTTCTTTTACTAATAACCTTGTGGATTTATTACTTTCAGAGTGTTTTATTGCTGCTTATACACTACCTGGGGCTTTTGTAACTCATTATTCTAAATGCCTATAGGAGAAATGCTCATCTGCCTCTGTGATAATCTTGCAGTGCTTCCCATAATATTTCTCTATATCCTATATCCCATACTTTGTATTAGGAATGAACAATACAATAGTAAGCAGTAAACCTATTGTCATTCGTGTGAATACCAACAATTCTGCATTTGGAAGTGTACAAAAAATGCTAATAATCGCTTGTAAAAAGCAGACATTGGGTGCTGTTAGTCTCCTTTGTCACAGAAGACGTCCTCATTTGCATTTGTATCTTTCTTCTTTGCTGCCTACACAAAGACAAGTGCAGATGCTGTGATTACTACAACTTGCAGTCCTACTGGAGGGCTAGAGGCTTCTCAGAGCCTCTTGTGAAACATGGTTTTTGAAGCAAGGAGGGCACTCTGAGCTCGAAAAGAGCAGATACTTTCCAGCTTGCGCAGGGCTCTTCAGCTTTGCCCTCTCTCTGTAGGCTGTGATGTTACACTTGGGCATTGCATGAGGGCAATGCTAGCAGGTTGCAGAACCAAACAGCTGAAGGCAAGTATCTTTCCAGGAAATGCCCAGCTCAGTTTAGGCGCACCTGAAAGCATCACAGGGCCAGGTACCAAGCCCTCTGTTGAGATATTCTGGCTGGTAGACCAATAATTGTATGCTTTGGGCCTGATCATCTATTAATGGGAGGCGGGAGGGAATAAGGGGATGCGTTACCCTAATTCCTTCATGTCAGGAAGGTTCCCACATCCTCGCTATTCTGCAATGTATGGGTCTGGTACCCATAACTAAAATACCAGCTAAGACACCACCTGGGAGGATGAGGTATTATATTGAGAATGTACATTTCTCTATTCTTTTCCACAAATCTTCGCCGAGTCACAACAAGCATTCAACAGCTATTTCTTTAGAGAAATAAACAACCTGCAGCACCATACAAAGGGTAGATATGAAAGTATAGGAAGGAAACGGAGAGAGAGAGATAAACATTTGCTGCAGCAAAGCCTTTCGCTACTTTCAGCTGAGACATGGACTTTTTTTATTATTTTATTTTTCCTCTCCATAGAAAATGTTGAGACATTTCTGAGACCTAGCATTTATTTTGTTTCTAGAAAACATTCACTTAAGGGCCACTTATTTTCTACAGACTTGCATAAAGCTTTCCATACTGGGTAGAAGTTGATACTTACCTTGGGACACATCAGACACTCTTTCTGCTGGCTTATATTTGGACCCATTTTGTGAATAAGAAAGCAATGGTATTTGCAGGAGGAAGAATTAAAAAGTGAATGTCTTTTACATCAGAAGGAAATTACTTTTCAGACAGATTCAGTCTTGGACATCCTGCCTCTGGCCTGTGACTGGAAATATTCTGATTGTGTCTTTATCCTTAGTACAAGTTTAGTAACATCAGTGGTTTTAAAGTATGCTGGGTTTAGTGTTGAAGGACATTTGGTAAAAATAACAAAGGTATTATGTATCTCATTAACATCGAAGTATAAGGTACCAACTTTCTTTGACTTGAACTTCAAGGGGTGATGAAGAAAAAACTTCTGGACTTACAGACATTTACTTGTACTCCAACAGTCTTGTGCATAGACAAGATGGCATAGCACTGTTGGCCTTATCCCAAATGACGGAATACCACAGAATGGTTGAAAAAGGAAGAGACCTCTGAAGTCATCTAGTCCGACCCTGCTGCACACAGCGATGTCAAATGCAGCGGATTGTTCAGGGCTCAGTTCAGCTACGCTTTGAATATCTCCAAGAATGGACACTCCACCACTGTTCTGGGATCCCTCTTCCAATGTTTGACAGTCCTGACAATAATTAGAAAGAATTTTTTCTTATATTTAAAATGACTTCCTAGTATTTCAGTTTGTGCCCTTTGCCTCTTGTACTGTCAATGGGCTCTGCTGAGAAGAGCCTAGCTCTGTCACCTTTACTGCCTCTTGTCCCTTCAGGTGTTTATACACTTTGATAAAATTCCCTGTTGGAGCCTTCTCTTCTTCAGGCTGAACAGTCCCATCTCTCTCAGCCTCTCCTTGTCAGGTGTCAGATGCTCCAATCACTTAATTATCTTTGTGGGTTTTTGCTGGACCCTCTCTGGTAAGTCCACGTTTCTCTTTCAGCCCGAGATTAGGCTTAGTACTCCAGATCTGTCTCACCAGGTCTGAATAGAGGGGCAGGATCAACCACCTCAGCTTGTTGGCAATGCTTTTCCTAAAGCAGGCTAAGACACATTTGATGATATATAGTTCAAGGCAGTGGAGAGCAGTTTATAAACTCCTTATATGAATGCTATTTATAGTTTTGGGAATCCTCTATGGACTGTGCTTAACTCCTCCTACACAGAGGACTCCTTTTGTCCGGTGCAGTTCCGTAAGTAGTGTTGCCACTGTGGTAGCTAACATCACTAAGGATTAAGTACCCGTTCCTGAGGAATAACTGGACAATGAATTTATAAGCAGGATTTTTTGCAGTTATTGGGAAAAGATCTGCAGAATGCAGTATAGCAGAATGCTAGAGCAGGTAGGGAGCTAAGGTGTCCAAGAGACACTTTGTGGTGAATGCTCTGGAATATAGTACGGCAGAGGGTACCTGGCAACATTGTTCACAGCAAGAGGAATATGTCTAACTGTTCGTGCACGTGCAAGCACACTCTGGGAAGGGTAAAGAACTACTCCATAAGGGTGTTCTCCAGAAAGTTGCTTTTCCACTCATCTCTAGTGTGTTTTCCTCAGTGTCTGTACTAAAATGCTGTTGTCTGGCAAAGCCTAAACTCTGATCAACTGTCTCCATGACATCAGGCCTGCATGCAGCCTGCGTGATCCCCTTTGCAAGATACCCTGCTGCTTGTCAGGGCAAAACACACAGCCAAAATTCCTTCCACCAAGTTTCATACGCTGCTTCTGCCTCTTTTTCCCTTTTGCTCCTATCCCAAAATCTGACTTGCATTAACAGCTGGAAGAGTTCAACTTATAGGGTAGTGTCTGTGCCTTTCCACCAGCAGTTTAATTTACTGTGCTGGCAAGCTGAAAGCACTTACACACAAGGGTTTAGGATGAACAGGCATATTCTCCCATAGTCTGTCACAAACTCATACAGCAGGACACAAACTAATGCAACATGATGAACCACAAACCAGCCTGCAGAAATGCAGCCTTGTATAACAGTAATCCAGCAGCAGGACTTTGCTCTAGGCCTACTTTCCTCCACCTGAATATAAAGAATATGTAAAGTATGTAATGCCATACAACCCTCATATATACACTCATTAAATTATTTGGCCTTTGGAGACACTGATTAACAGCTTTTCACACTTTTATAGTTGTGAATATTGAAGTGAACAAAAATAAAAAGCAAAATCCAGTCCTCAGAGTACAGCGGCGTCACCCATGTAGATTTGCAAACAAGAGTGTGACAAATGCTCCCAGATATTTTTTGTGTATTTGCTACGTCAAGATCGATTCAGACAACCTGAATGGACTTCAAAAACCTCTTGATAGCAGATGTGCCATGAATGATGAGCAGAACACTAGTGAAAGACCAACAAAATGCCTCTGTAAACAGCTTTAACAGGCAGGTCTTTGCATTCTTCTTAAATCCATTTGCAATTAGGTGTTTTGTTGTTTTTTTTTTCCTTACAAGGACAACCCATTAATTTTCATCTGTCTGAAAATCAGGTTCAGCGTCAGAATAAGAGGCTTTCTCAGTCTACACTGATTTCTATGGGGCCAGTGCAGTCCCAGACACAGCTGCCATAAACCTCTGAGATGCTCTAAGCCATGCTGGGATGAGAGAGCCCCACTTCTGCCCTGCTCTCATCATCTCTTTCCTGCCCGTGGGTGTCTTGGGTCAGGTGGGAGACAATTAAGTTCCATTCAGGAGGGATTTTCAGCTGTAACTTTAAGTAAACTGGCATTTTCAGAGATAAGGATCAGTCCCAAGGTGTTTTATCTCCTGGAGTAGAATGTAGTTTGCAGGATGTGACTCCTTAGTGATTTAAACTTGAACATTCGGTTTGTTTTGAATGGATGTCAGTCTGTGGTAGCACTTAAAACCAGAGGTTTCTTAAGGGTCCCTGGGCAAACTGTCTTCTTTCCCTTACACCTATGCATTTCATTGCTTTAGGTGGAAATGTGTCCGATTACATCAGCTGAGAATCAGACATTGGCTTTTCAGCAAGGAAAAGAGAAGTGAAAATGGCACTCAGCTGTACTCAAATTAAATTAAATATAAATTCGAACTCTTTCTGTCTCTCACACTCAAATCTGCTGAAATTGCATATGAGAAGTTCCTTTCATACCATCTGGTAGAGCATAAAATTCACTCATACCCATTCTTTGCCTATGCTAGCAGATCTTTCTTGTGCAAGAGCATCAGCCGTGCACATTTACCCTTCTGCCACCAAGACTGCATCCAGCAATCAAACATGACTGGCATGATTTTCAGTGTGGTGGTCCTCCTGTGTCACCGTTTTATACATGGACCTTTAGATGGTTCCTCTGTTTTAGAGGGTCAGATGCTCTGAGTCGGTGTCAGGTAACTTCCACTTGGCAGAAACATATTAAAAAAGTGTGGGGATGCTTGGTTGACATTATGTGCCAATAACTAAAAGAAAGATTAAAGAGATCTTAAAAAAAAGCCAACACACTGTCAGAAAACCAAGAAGCAATTTGGGAAAGAGTGCAATATCCTAAAAATCTGTGTTTGAGAGCGTGTAGGGAGGCTATCTTCATCTAGAAAACAGAATGAGCAGAATGAGAAACTCATTTATATGCTTTAGAGGTACAGTATGATTGGATGGTATTTTGTGCAAACATGCTGGAAGCCCACAGCACCATAGACAGTATTAGTTTCTCAATATGATCTGTCACTCATGCAATAAAAGATCATTAAATGGACTTGCTGAAATTCCGTTGCTAAACGAGGTATTTTGTGTATTAGCTGCAGCACCATGTCTCAGTCAAATGTGCTCCCCAACTGCAATGTCACTTCTAAGGGCTAACTGCTGTAAGTAATACCATGTATTAATCCTCATAGAAATGCTTTCAAAACCCATACCATGAAACTAGTGGCTATTTCTTTTTTTTGACTTCCACCCATTCCCTGTTTTCTTCTCTTCCCCTTTTCCCTGTATTTTCTTCTCTTTTTTTTTTTCTGTCCTCTTATGCTTTCCCATTCTGAACACCTTCATGTTTCACTGTCTTGTGCAGAGAAATTTCTCTTTAGCCCCTGCACAGAGCTGGCAAGGGGAGAAGCCTAATGCAATGAGCTCTCTGGGGTAGAAAGTGTCCGACTGCAAGAATCAAAGTTCTTCTTCAAAGAGATAGAAAGCCAATGTTGTGTAATGTCTGGGTTCCTGGTGATCTCCTCAGCAGTGAAATGGGAAGAAGGATGAGCTCGTGCTTATTAGTCTAGTCTGGGGATCTGGTGACCTGGGTCAAATTCTGTCTCTGCTGCAAGCTTCCTCTGTGAGTCTCAACAGGTCCTTTACAGCCTGCTGGATTTTTGGACATCTATGCACATGTAGGACTTTTCACAAGTGTATGACAAATTCTGAAAATCTGAAAATGAACCATCTGCCTTCTTTAGTGCCAAAATACTCTTCAGCTGATGGATGTTTTCTTCTCCCGTTGCATCCATTCCTGTCTGTAAAATAGGACTAATAGTAATTTCTTGCCTTATAGATGAGATAAAAACACTACTGGTGGTGGAGCTGTGCAGACAGTGCTACACTATACGAGTGCCATAAGGAGAGAGAATTATATGCCCTATTTGACTGTAGGACATGGAGACACTCGTGTAACCTATTTAAGGTCCAGTCTCAGGAACCCTCTCTGAAATAAATGAATGGCCCTTGCATGTGAAAATTAGCATTATGTAGATTTCTTTAAAATGAGGGTATTCTATTTTGCTGATGAGAAAAGAATATATATTGAAACACCCAGGCACAAACACTTTTTAATATTTTTTTTGGCACCAGTGTGCTCTTTTCAGTTGATTTTGTCAGCCACATTTCCTTTCTGAACAGAGGTTACATACAACAATTGGATGAACAATTGTAGAAAACTCTCAGGGGGGCATTCTTGAAGCCAAGCCTGCATGAGATCATGTTATGAGTGTGGCTTGGCTGTGCTTTTATTCAGTAGGTGATCTCATTCGTTTAAAGTACTAATCATTTTAACTGGGAACAACTTCAACTATCCAAAAGCATAGCAAAAAGTGATCTTGCAAGATTTCCTGTGAATTTCTCACAGAAGTATTCATTTCTGTGCTGATTGGACACAAACTGGGTACTGCTGGTTAGACAAATGAAAAAGTAAGTTTAATCAAGCAAATGAGATTGTTCATTACAGTGACAGCTTTACCAGGTTTATTGGTTTTGTCTAAATATGCACTTTATAGGTTGCTTTTAGATTGTTAACTTTTGGGAAACAGACCGTGTAAACATCTGCATTTCTACAATTTCTAATTCACTAAGGGTCTTACTGGGGCCTCTGGATACTATCATGATATAAATATTAAATACAATCTAACAGATTAAATATCCTGGGACAGGTTAGCCTATGATTGCCCCTGAAACATCTACAGAGCATTTCCTCCAGTGTTCTTCAGTAATGAAGAAATCCCTGGCTGGACCAATTATTTGCAAGTTCAAGAGGCAATACAGGCTCCTGGCTAGAAAACTTACTTGGGCACAATCAGCTGAAAACTTTGAACTGCCTCTCAGAGGAAAAAAATAAAATTGTTTACAGCCAGAAATAACAAGGCTGGGAAGTTAAATTAGAAGCAGGGACCAAGAAAGGCTTTGCCTAATTCTGGTTTCAATCAGTGGCTGCAGCAGTCATCAGAAGCGGGCGCTGCTGTTGGTTTGAGAATAATGACTTTATTTTAAGCAGACAGAAGTTGTTGGCTTGATCCAATTGCTGACAACCAGTCTCCCCTTAACACCCCACATGGGGCCAGATCCTGAAGTTTTCCTGTGGTTTTTATCCAAGCCCATTCTCACTGCAATCAAAACTTGAGCAGACACGACCTCAGTATTTGGCCTATACTTATTGCAGACTCTTTTGGTCTCTTAAAACCAGCATAGAAAAAGAAGTCCTAATGCCCAGGTTTCCAGTTTTAAGCCTCAAACTCCTCTGCACCGTTGGCCTCTTTTTTTCTGCAGTGAGTTGAGAGTGAGATAAAATTGCAAGTCTCTACATTGTTAGCTTCTTGCATCTCTTGGACTAATTTCAACAAACTAATAGATTGCCAGCCTTGACCTCATGCAGCAGGGACAACATGTTGTATATGAGCTTGATCCTGCCAGGGGTGGAGCAGCCTGGGACTATACAAGATCCCCTTCACTGGAAGCAATGAAATTAGATTTTACTCTGCTTTTTGGAAGAAACCATGTTAGCTTCCCATGGTCAGTATTCCCACGATTAGTGTTCTTAGTCTGGCTTTCCCAGTGCTCAGGACGAACAAGGCCTCTGGACAACCAGTACAATGTAAATGTTTAAATATATGATTTAAAAAACAACGAGGTGAACAATTGAAAGGAGAAGCAACCTCAGAGGAGAGAGGCTGACAAATGCATGTGCACACCCACTAGAGTACAATGGACAAGGATATCGACACAAGAAAAGTTGAAATTGCTGTTCTCCATCAAGAGGACAGATTGTATGATCAATGTGATCGATGTGATTCAACCTGAGGATATAACCAAAGAATGGGGGAGAATAAATCTTAGGATTTGGGGCACTACGCTGGAATTTTGGAAGGTCTGGGTTTTTGTTTCCCTGCTTTGTTTTTTTGTCCTCTACTACGGCACCTCATCTCAACATGCCTCAAGTTCCCCATTGTTTAGATGCCTCCATAAGGAGACCATTTCTTACTAGAGAGACTGGCATTCCTAGATGCCAGTGAAAAGTGAATAATCTCTGCCATGCGGTGCTTAATGTCTCCAAGTAACAGAAATTATTGACTTTTTTCTTCAATAATGACTTCTTAGCAAACACAGAATGAATCTGAATTTCCAGTTCCCACCTGATAGCTCTACATTATTTCAATAACATCTGAGCTTCATTAGGTATCTCAGTGTGATATGTGTCCTGAATAGCAGGCAAGGAAATCTGAAGAATTTTCAAACCAACTTTAATTTGAACAAATTTGGTTTCTCTTTCCATTGGATAGAATTAGTTTATTTAGAGAATGTAGTGATGTGTCCTTATATACAGGCTTATCCTAGTGAAACTTTCTTGCTGCCCTGAAACTGACCTTGCCTAAATACAAGGAAAGACTTTGTGCACTGTTAGAAACAAATCTCAGTGCTAAAGCTGCTTTTTCTGAGTGTCCGCCCCCCCCCCCCCCCGCCTGCCGGATGATGTCTGCTGCATTTTGAGCTTTATGTCTCTAAAACACTTCCATGAGTGTAGAAGCCTGAGTGTAATGGCAATCTATTGGGCTGTAGCTAAAGAAGTTCAATAGGAAAATAGACTGAGCTTTTGGAATAAGTATTAGGGGATTTTCTAAAGGCAGAGCTTGTACTGCTGACATTATTCCAGATGACTCCAGCATGAGTTCCTATTCATATGCCTTTTCAAAGGACTAATAGTTAAAAGCTGGGTTTGAGTTTTTTTTCCCTCCTTCCTTCAGTTTCTCATGGTAAATGTGAATATCGTAGGGCACCACAACAGGAGGCAGAACAGCTTTTTTTCACTGCCACCCCTCTCTTTTTCCCAATCCAACCTACACCTAATGCCGTGGTGGAAGAGGTTTGGCCTTGTTCAGTAGAACTGGCGGTGCGTGAATACGCTGTTACACATGGCCTCCAAAAAGGCACCCTTCTGCTGCATCCCAGAACTGCTGGCAGCTTTGGAACTCCACAGGTGGCAGCACCACCTCCTCCCTGGCTTTCTCACTGCCAGACTAGACCCCCTCAGGAAGAAGAGCTTTGCTTCAGGTCCATACTGTACTTGCAGGTGCAGCGCTCCCGCTTTGGCAGCAGATTAGGTCAGAAGTGCTGCTGCTCCCACGCTCTGCAGCCACTGCTGCAAGTGCTGGGTGCCTCCGAAAAACATCCCTAGTAGAAGAGATTGAGAGAGAAGTGGGACATGCCGGGTTTAATCTTTGCTTTGGAAATGTGATCCTGACTAAGTTCTGTCACTGCTATCCCCAGAGGGCAATGTATAATCTTTGCCCCTCTAGAGTGAAAAACAAATGACATCGTTAGAGTTTGAAATTGCCTTTAAAATAGGTTGGTAAATCAAGGGAAATGGACAAATGTAATGAAGGTATGCACGCTCCGAATACTGCACAGTATGTTCATGTAATTCCCCTAAATGCCTTCTAAAGTATTAGCTCCAAAGAAAGAAGAATAATTAAGTATCTATTAATAAGTCAGGGAGACTCCCTGTCTCCAATGTACTTTTATCTTATAAATGTAAGGTCACAGCTTAAGAGCGAAAAGACTTATTAAAAATGAATGCTACAGAGAGCCCCTGTCCCTTGCCACTACTCCAACTGTGTTTGAAAGGTAGTACTTCTTTTCTTTAATAACTGAGCTTAAAAAGGAACATAATTAAATAAAAAGCTACCGAAATATATAGAATATTGGGGTCTAAGTTGAAAAATTACCATCATTTTTAGTGAGTTTTCCATCATGCCAAAGGTGATTCTTGTAAATCAAACATTTGCATTTTTTTCAACAAAGAGAGGAAAATTCTGATTACAGTAGTACTTTCTTTAATCATACAACCAATATAAAAAATTTTATTATTGAACTTCCAAGTGTCCTTTTGAAGATGTCACACAAAGCAGGGAAGCAAGGAAACGAGAACTGATTTTATATGACCATTATTTTAAATGTTTTAGCTAGAAGGAATGTTACCAATGATTTTTTTTCATCCTTTTAAAATATTGTGTTTATTTATTCCTCTCTGTGGCTTTGAAATGACCTTTAGAGTCTAACAAACAAAACTGACTGTATTACTGATTTGTTTTCCTTTTACTTTGCATTCAGAAGTCCCCTATTCATCTTCCTGCTTAAACAAAACTGGATTCAACTCGCCTAACTCCAGGCATCTAATTAAGGTACCAAAGTTAAAAGTACACTTGGTCCACCAGCCTTCTACTATCAACTGGCACATGTAGGCACTTTCTGAGGGTGATTTCAACTCAGTGAATACTTAAGTGCCCTCTAGATGTGTCCTGTCTCTCTGTCTTGACGACAGAAGGTACCTAGGGCGACACCGTGCCTCGGTTGTGTTTCATTTATGTACCTAAAATTAGATGAAATTAATCTTGACTTAAGAGGTTTTATAGTTTATTTACTATTCAATACTGTATTGACCATTGGTGAAGTAGTAATTTCCTTCTTTTTAAAAAAAGAAAGTGTATAAAATGTGCATAATGTGCATAACTGAAGGAGATTTGTATGCAGAAGTAGAATTGAAAGGTCAAACGTCACCCTATGCCTGCCTCAGTGTAACAGAATGACCTGAGAACCCTCCTGGAAGGGTAGCCTACAGTCTTCTCCCTCTAATATCTTTTTGCCCTATAGCATCTTCTCACCATCACAAAATCACAGAATCATTTAGACTGTAAAAGAACTTTAAGATCATCAAGTCCATCCATAAACCTAACACTGCCAAGTCCACCGCTAAATCGTGTCCCAAAGTGCCACACCCACATGTTTTTTAAATACTTTCAGGGATGATGACAGGCAGCTTTCCAGCCACTCTTCCCCAAGCCTATAGAGTTGCATGAGATTGTTGTGACCAAGCACAGGACCTGACACTTTGGCTTGTTGAACTCCATACAGCTGGCCTCTGCCCATCAATCCAGCCTGTCCAGATCTCTCTGTCCTCAACCAGATTGACTTTGTTGTCTACAGACTTACTGAGGGTTCACTTGTTTCCCTCATCCAAATCATTGATGAAAATATTAAACAGAACCGGTCTCAACATTGATCCCCAAGGAACACCACTTGTGACTGGCCACCAACTGCATTTAACTCCATTCATCACAAGTCTTTGGTCTCAGACAGCCAGAGAGTTTTTTACCCAGTGAAGAGTGTGCCTGTCCAAGCCATGAGCAGCCAGTTCTTCCAAGGGAATACTGTGGGAAACTGTGTCAAAGGCTTTACTACAGTCTAGATAGACTTCATCCACGGGCTTTTCTTCATCCACTAAGCATGTCACCTCATCAAAGGAGGAGATCAGGTTAGTCAAGCAAGACCTGCCTTTCTAAACCCTTGCTGACTGGGCCTGATCACCTCATTATCTGGTAAGTGATGCGTGATGACACTCGAGATGATCTGCTCCATAACCTTCTGTGGTACTGAGGTCAGGTTGACAGGCCTGTAGTTCCCCGGATCCTCCTTCTCACCCTTCTTGTACATGAGAGTCACATTTGCTAATCTTGAGTCATGTGGGACCTCCCCAGTCAGCGAGCATTGCTGATAAATGATGGTAAGTGGCTTGGTGAGCACTTCTGCCAGTCTCTTCAGTGCTCCAGTCACTTCTATTTTATTCTGTGTATTCAAGGATAAAGTCCTTGCCTTGTCCACAAGCTAATAAAAATGCTATTTTTCATGTTCTCTTCTCTTCTCATAAAATTACCCAAAATCTCATGAAAATCATAGACTGGAGAAATTTATTTATTTTGCAGTAGCTTAAACTCCTGCAAAAGTTCATCTGCTGTCCTTCGTGCTATGATCTTAAACCACTTCCCCAGAAAAAGTCAATAGAGCGACTAACCTATGTTCACTTCCACGTAGAAAAAGTATGGATTAGCTAGTCAAGGCCATCTCTTGTACTCTTAGTGATACTGACACAGTTGCTTAAGAGCTTAAGAGGTCTTAATATTAAAGGATCCAATGTCTAGGTACAATAGATCACATTCACCATGGCCCCGACTTTGGGAGAACACACTTATTCTTCCCAGGAGAAAGAGAGAGAAACTATGGCTCCATTGCCTTTCACCTTTGAAGAGGAAGACTTCATCTAGATGAAGATGTTAATATGCTCTAACCACCTAGGATCCTGCCTCTGGTTGTCTATGCAGGTGATCTGACTGAGGCAGCCCATGCACCTGGGGGTTACCTCCTGCAGCACCCAAATCATGGGTGCTGGTCTGAACCTCAGATTTACAGTGCAAACATCAGACTCACTTATAGCAGCATCGGCTATGGTTGCACCAAGCATCTGAACGCAGAACAACTGAGTCTACTAGAGGTATCACGCACTTGTGTTGCTGGTTTTGGACTTCTTAGATGTGGGGTGTACATCTGTATAGCAAGTATAAAATTTCTGAAAATAGGTCATCTTTTCTTAGCTACTTTTTCTGAACACTTAGAGGTGGTGCCTCCAAAGGTAGTAAACTATTGGCCTAAGTACATGGAAAGATAAGTTCCTTAAAAGTTTATTTGGACCTTTAAATGTATTATAATATTTTATTATTGGGATGAGAAAAAAAAAATCTAGATCTTTAGATAACAAAGCACTTTTTAAACATAATAATTGGCTTTATTTGGTAATGAATAGTTAATAATTATATCACTATGAACATAGAGCTTTCAAATGCGATTTTATAGCTTAGATTTCAGAATCATATATTTAGATTTACACTTGGCAATTAGGAAACTAAATATAGTTTAAATATGACAAAATTTATTTCTTTCATACCTGTGCCACTTTTCAAGCTGAATGCACTGTACGTATTTTTCTCCAGCTTGGATTATCATAGTCTGTTTTAACCATAGTGGGTCCAGCATTAGCATTTCAGATACCAAAGCTCTCAATGCCTGGGAAATATCATATTCTGAAATTAAACCCACTGTGTAGGTCAGATTCCTTTCCAGCAGTGACATGTGACACTCCAGTGTGGGGGTTTTATATACTCAGCACTAACCTCCCTCTGCTCCTGCTGAGTGTAATCTTTTCTTAGAGAGGTTTTCAGAAATCTCACCCTCAGTCAATCTTTTAACAGTTTATCCAACATGCTGGGAAGCCTTCTTTCAACACTATTTTAATCTTATTCAAATTCTGTAGGAATGGGTAGAAAACTGTGGAAACATTCTCTGAAGCAACTTATTACACTCCACTGCAGTCTGATAGGTGAACCTTGACACGATGCATATTGGGTGCATGCATGCCCAGACAATTTTTGCAGCGTTGATTTGCTGTTGTGGCCCCGAGGGCATCACCAGTGCTGACCATCCCTACCCAGCCGCTTTGTGATATCCCCAACCTGCCCACGGCCCAAGGACCCCATTTCAGCTCTCCAGGTCCACCAGTCCCTGCTGAAGCAGTGGCACAGCAATGCCAGTCTTCAGCTTCTCACAGGCCTGCCCTGCCGTGCCACAGGTCTCATCAACACAGGCCCATCCGTGGGCTGACATCCCAGACTTTCCCCGTTCCCCAGACAGGTGTCTCGTAGTCTGGACTCTTGGCTGAACCTGGCTATGGTCTCTGGGTCTGTCTCACACCCTTACTAGGGTAGTGTGGGGTTGGACCCTTGCAATCATGTTGGCACAGATCTGAATTAGTAACAAGCATTTAACTTCCCGCTCTTCGTAGAGGCTCAACGGCTAATGTGATGCATGTTCTGGTGTTTGTCTTCTGGTTTTCTCATTTGTTCAAGGAAAATGTTCATAGACCCAGGAAGGTTTAGCATTTTCATGATTCACCAGCTTGTTAAGGCCTAGTTTGTGTGGAGTAGACCCTCTTCCATTTATTATTCACCTCTTGAGATATTTAGTATGGCTCACAATACGTTAGCCTATGTATTTTGGAAAAAAAATTAAACCACCAGCTAGCCAGGACTACATCTAATGGACTGGATTAGTGGACTAAAATAAAATCCCTGGTATATTTTTATTACATTATTTGGAGTAACTTTAAAATGGAATTTGACCAATAGAGACAATTTTCCTGCATTTGCAGTAGCTTTGTTATCTTTTTAGTGAATCGATGATGAAAATATGTGCTACTCATGCATGAGTTATCTGCACGGAGGCATTTGTCACGTAAGTCTTTACATTAAGATGTCTTAGAAATGTAGTCCACATGAATAATTTATTCTTCATCATATGAGACAGACAATCAGAACATTTTATGCCAACATATTATTGTGTTATCAAAATACTCTGCAGAGATTGTCCTTGTTGAAAAGTGAGACTGTTCCCCGGCCTCCTTTTTTTATCACATCTTATCACTATAGCATTGCCAAGAAGTATAATTTGATCCTAGTGCAAATCAGGCCTTAATTTCAGACAGAAGTACTCAGAAGGAATACTTAAGGTATGAAGATCCTGTATGTTGAACATATTGATTGAACATACGAGTTGGTATGGGGTAAATGAAGGCAAATTTGAATTTTAGAAATGTAAGGAGATTCCCCAATCTTCTTATTCAGCCCTAAGAAATTAGTAGTTTATGCTGCTGTTTATCATTGTAGAGTTCTTCCTGCGTAATCAAAACTTCAGCTAGTAAATTTTACAGAGATGATTTGCGTGATCCTATTTGAATAGGAGATAACACCTCAGCATCTTGAGATAAATTCTTTATTTCATTGTAATTTCAGTGTTATTTGAAATAGTAAAGGGTTGTGAGAGTGGGAAGCATACAACATGCCATAACCCGTATGTTCCTGGATCCTTTTCAAATATCTTTAGCATTATAATACCCTTGTGATTCATATTAATGGCTCAGGATGGTCAATCAAATAGAAATCTGCTCCTCACATTTTGCAATACTACTAGTGCTGCTTGTTAGAGACACTGAAATCAGCATCGAAACCTGCAAGTATGGATGCTTAACCATACCTATGGATATAGATTGGTGCCAATACATATTGATATCTATCCATATCATTACTAATTCATAGGTGTCAAAATCGATAGGCACTGATTGTTTATCAATGGCTATTGATAACAAAATATATTAATATTGATAGTTATTGATGGTTATTGAGATGCAAATAAACCTCAAAACTGATAGGTATTGAACACGTTTATCAATATAGGCAGGAATTGATGAAAACAGGTATCAATAGTGATAATTGTAGATGCCCATTGTCAGGTATTGATATTGATTAATATAGATAGGGGTCCATTCTTATTGATATTTCTGCCCATTGATAGATATCAAAATTGATAAGTATTGATATCTACCCATGGTTTACAATATTAGTAGGTATCAATGAGTATCAATGCCTATTGATGCCTGCCAATGACTGTAGGTATCGATACGTATCAATGCCTGCAAATATTGATACTTATTCATGTCTACTGCAATCAAATATACAAATTCCTGTTAAAGCCTGTAGGACTTGATATGTTTCAATATCCATCAATATATCTATTGGCATCTGTAATAGGTATCTAAATCAATGTCTATCTGTAGACTCCTACCCTATTGATATGAAAAGGTGTTTATGCCTATTAATATCAATAGTTTTTGATGCCTACTAATGCCTCTTGATGCCTGTTGATATTAAAATTGATAACAAAATTAAGAGGTTAATTCCTATTGCTAAGTATTAATATCCATATTGGTAGGTATCACTAACTATGTATATCAAGAACTCTTGATAGATATCAAAATTGATAAGTATCAACATCAACATCAGAAGTTATTGATGGTTATTGATGTCTATCTACTTCAAAACTGGTACTAAAGCAAGTATATAGCTAGGTAGAGGTGCCTTGTGGTGCCTATTGATAATAATGTACAGTGGAAGTTATCCATAGATATTCAAAGAGATAAGATATTGATGCTTATCCATATTCAAAATATCAATAATGGTATATATTAATATGGATACTTACTATGTCTGAAAGCACTGATGACTAACGAAGTAGTAACAGTATTCATATCAAAGTACATATTCATTACAACCTATCAATAACCATCAATACGAATAGGTATTGTGACTATTGATAGGTGTCAATATTGATATGTGTGATGTATTGAGATATTGAAATTGGATAGTCCAGAGGGATTTAAATCATTAGGTAAAGAAGAAGCCTACCACTATTGATAGATATCAATGCCTACCAATGTCAATAGATACCATTGTGGACAGATATGGATAGACTTCAGTAGTTCTGTATTTTGAATCTTTTTGGTTACTGTTGGTATCAATCTCAATACTTATTAATGCCTATCAATATCCAAACTGATAAGCATAAGTGCCTATCAATACTAAAAGGCATCAAATAGGTATCAAGGCTTATCACTAAGTATGGATATTGAGAGATATCAATTTGTATCTTGATATCAATACCTGTCAAGAAGTATACAAACTGATAGGCATTGAGGCCTATCAATGCATGTTGACATAAAAAGGTATCTAAATTGTTAGGTATCAATACCCATTGATAGAAAAGGGTATTAATGTTTATTGGGAGGTAATAATATTAACTATTATCGGTGACTAGTGATAAGTATTAATAGGTATCAATGCTTATAGGTATGTCATTGATATAGGTATTGATAAGTAGATAGGTATTGACAATTTTGGATGCCTGTCACTATTGAAAGCTACAGACACCGATAGGTGTCAAGGTCTCAACACTTATCAGAATTGAAAGTTATGGTTATATATAACTTAAATTCCTAGTGATATCAATAGCTATTTTTACCTACTAATAAGAATATTTTCGTTACCAGTCAGTATCAATGCCTGTTGTTAGATATCTGTATCAATAGCTGTCTGTTTGTATCAATATTGATAGCTATTGATGTCAGCCATTACTGATTGGTATAAATGTCTGTCAATATTGAGAGATAACCACCCCCGTCAATGCCTATCGATATGAATAGATATCCATACTACTGAAATGGACCAGTATTGACACCAAAAGACTTTGTGGTCTGAAGTAGTTTTTAAAGTAGGTTTTGATAAGTATCAGTACCAATCAATTGTAGGGTGTCAATAACTATAAATACTTATCAAGAGTCTAATATGTCTATTGATGTTTAATTTTACCAATAGACATTGATGCCAACCCCTGTCAATAGATATCAATACTTATCAATATATATTCATATCCACAAATAGCACCAGGCATCAAGTAAATAGGCATCAATGTCTATTGATATCAATATGCAGATCAAAATGGATCAATGTCTATCAAGATCTATATTTATATCAATAGATATCAATGTTTATGGATACTGGTTGATACTGACACTATTGTGAGCTATTAATATATGGATATCAATATATTTAATTTATATGCACATGTGTCCGTATCTAAATATGGATAACAATCTATATCAAAATTGTAAACTATATGTAGATCAATGTATATTTATATTGATATATAGATATATATATATGTAAATGAAAGAGTGCATAGTACTTCCTGTCAGTTCTTTTAGTTAGAGTTGCCAATGGGGAAAAAAGGAGGCGTTCTTTGCAATAACCAACATATGAGTTGCATAAAAAAGCTGTGTGTGGCCTCCAAGTAAGTACAAAAGACACTATTTTGTATCAGCTTTTGTGGGATTGAATTTCTGATGGTATATCTTGTCCTTCCTATTTGTGGGAAAAGATCACAACCATTTATGTATCTGAGAGGCATCTTGGATCGTGGGAAAGAAACATAAAATCAGGGAGAAAAGACCAGATTTTTCTTTCTCCTTCCTCAAAAGTATAATACAACAGAGATTCCACTGTGTAGTGATAAATCACTCAATATGTACACACATGAACACAGTTAAGACCTTTCCTGGTATCTAAGTTATAGCAAATATTTTATGTTTGCATTTGCAGGACAGAACAAGTAAGTTGGCCAAATATTCAAAACTGGGTCATTTCTAGTTTTACAAAAGAAATTAATTCCTAAAAAGTACAGCGTGGCTTGCACTCTGATATTTCAAGCAAATCAAATACATCTGCGAGCGTGTGTCATTCATAATTATGCACTTCAAACAGACCTGAAGAACTTGCTGTTTTGACTTGAATCAGGAGGGGGCGGGGGGAGAATTGATCTAGATAATTGTGTACATATAAAGGGCCAAATCCTTAGGCCATAAACCAGGCACACACCCAATGATGTCAATGTGTTTGGCTTGCAGGGGAAATAAAGTGATGTTTTATTACATGCTAAGTGAGAATCTTTGCTTGCCCAGATTGAGGGAAAAGTGCAAACAGGTGCTGCCTCAGCAGGAATGGAAACTCAAGAATAATAGCAGCTTTTCCTTAGACTCAAACGCATCCTGAAAGACTGAATTTCTGTCAGTACCTTAATAAAGAATTATCTACCTCTCAATCCAGCTGTGTCTGGTTTTGAGGCTATCTGCAGAAGCTTTTGACTGTGAGCCTGCTTAACATCATTTCTTCATCTCTGCCTTTTGCTTGTGCACAAGCTGTTGTGAAAGGAACCCCCTTCAGTCAAGGAAGCAGGGGCCCCACTCTCCCCCGGCTCACAGGGGAAGAAAGAAGTCATTATTGACACATGCAAGTGATTTGAGAAGAGACTGTCTACCCTGATAGAAAAAGACTTAGTTGTCTGGTGAATCATGAAATGTCAGACTTTCTGAAAGGTTAATGGGAGGCTTTAGAAACACATTAAATCTAATCTTACAGCGTGAATACTGATGACTTTATGTCAAGATCCTAGAAATAAGGCAGAAATAGAAAGAATACTTTAGGTGAAAATAAGTTTTGACTGGAGAGACAGGAGAGTGCTTTATTGCAACATATTGTTGAATGTCTCCTTCCATTCAGAGCTGGCGATCTGCCTGGTAACATATACTAAAACAAGACATAATATGAGAACATTTGAACTGAAAGCAATGATCAGATTATTTTATTCTTACTGAAATTTAATTAAATGAATGACCTGGTCAACTCTGAAAGTGAATGAAATTAATTTGTTTCAGAGTTATCTACTCTTAACGGGCTGCATAAAACTCTGGTCACTGCAGGGACTGGCAGGGAATTGCATAATGCTGTTAACATAAGCTTTCCACTTCAGTCAGAATCATCCATGCCTCTTCTGGTTTAGCTGAAGAATCATTAAATATGGAATTCCTAAATAAACACACTTTATATGCAACCTTTCTCCCTGCTATTTTACAATCTTATAGGCATTAACAGATGGAGAAGTATAGGACATATGGGAACAAGCAATGGAAGTTTATTTAGGAAGGTTTAGTTGCATAATTGACACAGATTTGTGCCATTAGCTTTTTACAGATGCAATCCTGATGTATCTTCAGGTTTGAATTTTATTTTTAGGTCATTAATCTTTTGTTTGTGTCTTTCATTGCCTTGCTGCTTTGGGGAGATTTACCTTTGCTAGTCATTAGCAGGTTTTTACAATGTGGGCACAATTACTTAATCCTATAATAGAAACCTGCTGTGTGGAGAGTGCTATTTTTACTGTACATACTGAATCTCACAGCACATAGCAATTTTAGAAGGGGATACAGCTGCCATTAAATCTGTATATCTCAATGAGAGCTGTGAATAGCTGCTCCCTTCATAAGATGTGTCCTGTGGTTCTATTATCCCAGCTTGGGCTCTGAGCAACACTGATCTTTAGCAAATCAGTATCCTCACCTCTCCTATTTTGATTCCTTTTTCTTCCCTCACTTGATTCATTGCTCTTGAAAAGGAACAGAGTCTGTGTTTACACTGTCCTGCGGGTGTGCATGAGGCTGTGGTGAACCAAGATGCTGACAGAAACACCGCAGGGCTCCCACCTGGCCCATGAAACTGTCTTTCCAGGGAAGCCAGGATGCCAAGGGGAAAGGTAAGGTGCAAGGGAGCTGCTGCAAAGCTGGTCTCTAACAACCCTCGTGTTAAAATTAACCACTGTGACTTATGGGTTTTACCATGTCAGAACAAGCATCCAAACACCCTGGATGAGTCTGCACATTATTGCTGAGCTGCACAGCTTGCCCATCAGGATCTCCGTGCCAGAGCCTCCCTCTTCACAGCCCAATAAGTGTGTCCAGATTCTCACTCGTCCCTTTTCAGTAGGTCTTGGCATAAAGGGTATGTCAGAAACTTGCTGTTAATATGCTTGTGCATGAAGCCGTGCGGCGTGGGGAGGAATACGTGCTCAGCAAGTTGCTTGTTTGGTGTAAAATCGATCCATACAGCTCTGCCAAATGTAGGAGTTTCTACCTGGCATTTTCAGAGCCCCGTGTAAGTGCAGGGATATTCCTCCTACTGTTATTCTCCCAACAAAATATAATTGTAATCAGATTTAGCCAAACCTGAGAAAATGTGCTTTTGGACTAGGTTTATAAATGTCTAGTCTGTTCCCACGTCAGTTTGACGAATGCTAGGGTCTAGTCCATCTGTTCATTTTAAGATTAAAGCTGCAAAAATGTGTAACAGTGGTCGTAAGCAAGAGCTACATTTGTTGATATATCCTGAAAAATGCACATTTTTTACAGACTGGACATTTATATCGAAGTATAAATTTACAGCAGCAAGCATTCAAGTATTATTCACCTGAAAACTTGGCACATCTGTGCACTTATCAAGTCATTAAAAAAATCCTTAAGGAGGCTGTCAAAGTTTCCATGAATCATCCCAACCTGCATGTAGCTCAACTTGAACACTCTGGGAGAAGGCTAATGTGACTACTGTTGGTTTGTACAGGCAGACAAGCTTGGAGTCTCTGCCAGGGAGTGAGTAAATCGTGGTGACTGGGTGATGAAAGGGATAAAGCACAGTAATTTTCAAATGTTCATTCATGAGCATCTTCTAGGAGATGTGCAGAAAGTAACGTTGAGGTTTATATTTATTCCTACTGACCTACACTTCCATTGGAAAATGTTCCAAGATTTCCAAGTATATGAAGACTGAAAATCCATTCAGTTCTGACCGGGCCATGGGGATAGGCCCAGACCTTCTCTGAGAGTCAGTGCCCCAAGGAAGATCAAAAGGCTTCTAAACACAGAGACACACAACGATGTTGCTTCATTGGGATTAAGAACTAGAAACTTGGGCAATCTAAATGAACACAAAATGGCAAGGGCTGAAACTTGATTACTTTCTGAAGATTTTTTCCTGTTGCTCTGACTGGGTGCTGTGTCCCTTGGTGGAGGGTTGCTCCTTCCAAATTCAGTAAGGCGGCAGCTGTGCAAACCGCAGCAAAACCACTGAGGCTGTTACACTGCCCCTCCAAGCCTGGCTGATTTGGTTTGCTCGCTTCAGTTACCTCAGTACAGGTATCTAATGTGGTCTGGGACATGGTATGGGACCTTAGGTGTCAGCAGAGGGCTGACCAGCAAAATACAAGAGCCTGCATTCTGCAGTGGCAGCTGGAGATGGGCAAGATGCTCTCAAGTAGACCTTCACTATGGTATTTAAGCAGCTGGGCTGACCCCCAGATAAAAAGGGATTTTATTGCCATTTGCCTAAATAGACATGAGTGTGGCAGTACAGGGAGGGATAGAAACAGAAGAAGCCTGAGCTGATGCTTCTTTCTCAGTTTTGTAATGTTTGTAATAACACAACTAGAGGGCATGGACTCAAGCTTTGTCGGGGGAGGTTTAGGCTTGATCTTAGGAAAAAGTTCTTCACTGAAAGGGTGATTGGCCATTGGAATGCGCTGCCCAGGGAGGGGGTGGAGTCACCGACCCTGGAGGTGTTTAAGGGGAGACTGGATGAGGCACTGAGTGCCATGGTTTAGATGATGGTTGGTGTTAGTGTTGGGTTATAGGTTGGACTTGATGATCTCAGAGGTCCTTTCCAACCTTGTGATACTGTGATACAACAGGCACGGGGAAAGTTGAAGCTTAAAAAGAGAAGCACAAAATCTGTACTGAAAAGAAAAAAAACCAACCAAATGATCTGTAAGAAAACCAGGCTGCTATTCACTGATACATATAAGAAATAATAGAGCTGTTCCAACCTTCCTAAAACTCAAAACCTGTTTGGGATGGTGTATCTATCTTGGTTTTCAAGAAAAATGCACGTATCTATGCTTCAATACAATGCATTTAATACAAAATCCAGTACACGATCGTTGGTATAAAATTAATACAAAACTACCATCCATAAGTAGCCGCTAATGACTCTAAAAATTCTGTATTTCATGTGTTAGTGACTTAATGCTTTGTAGTTTTGTGTTATATATCAATGTATTTTGTACAATAGTCTCTGTACTAATAAATTTATTTCTTCTTTTGAGCTAGGGTAATGGGATCATATTCAAAACCTGTCTACGGAAGAGACTATAATTAAATCCAGAGATATACTTGAATCCAATGTGGTTCATATCTACTAGCTGATGCCACCCCCCACAAGCATACATATGTGTGTACATTTGCATATCACAGTATTGCTGTATATATATGTCTCATATGTCTTTCTAGACACATGTATGCACATGTCTCTTTGCTTGTGTATGGCAAATACTGTATATGTAGTAAACACCCTTTGGTATTTTTAAGTCAGAGTACTATATGACATCAATGATCTTAAAAGCTGGATTCAGTAGATAAAGTCATGAAAATATTATAATAATGACAGCTTTCCAAATATAGCAGATGTCTGAGACACTAGAAAAGTAGATGATTGTGAGCATTAGGGTTCTCTGCTATAATGAGGACTCCCTATGCCTAATTTAAAACTCATTATTTCGCTATAAAATCATATTTTTGGCAAGGAGTCTTCTAAAATCTAATTTTTTAAAAACAATAATTATGCAATAAAAATTGAGGAGATTTTCAACACTAGAATTATGTCTGCATTTTTTATATTTGATGTATGTGGGGGTTTTCCCAGAAAGAAATGTGTTTGCCAGCTGACTTGTCTCCAATATCTCCATGTGTAATCTGTGGCTATGGAATATTTTTCCAAGGAATTGAAGGATAACGAATATAATTATTTAAAAATATAAAAGAAGTCAGTTAACAGGCGGACCTGGGTCTATTCCTGTACTCCGAGCTAAACCACTCCCACAGTGCTTTTTTCTCCCTTCATTGCATATGCTGGTTTTGAACTGTCATGTCACTTTTAGTCATTATTCATATGGTAAGGCCTGTTTAGACAGCATTTTGGTTTTTAGGGAGATGGGGAAATGCTAAAATGCTAGGGGGGGAGAGTGAGCATATCCTCCTGCCCCCTTTTTTCAGTTATTGCTTTCCAGTATCTCCTGCCTGCACAACGTTCCTTGAGAGGAAATACTTTCTGCAAAGCAGCAATCTAACTGAGTTACTTTTACTTTACATTGCAGGGTGGCTATTGAAGATGATTAACTTCACTGTGATGGAAAGAGAAAAGTAATCTGAAAACATATGCAAATTACAAAGCAATGCCTAACATTTTCTTCCTTGTAGGATTTAACTCAGACAATTTATACGAAATGGATGCTCATTTACTTGAAACACTGAAAATATTGATGCTTATTTTTTGAGGGGGTTGATTTGGTTTCTACCCCCTCCCTTATCCCCCTCCCCCCCAATGTGGCTCTGTAATATTTTATTTTGTACTCCTGAATTCATAGGAAAAAATGTGTTAGTACAAGGTGGGCATGGTACAATATTGAATAGCATTTACTGCTCCAAGATGACTTGTTGTGTTTTGCACATGCGCATTTGAGGCTTGAAATATATGAAGATTCATGTGTTCTTCATAGCTAAAATGACAACTGAAAAATAATTTAGAGACATGAACAAATAAAAGCTGTCAAATGGATTTTAAGAAGTTAAAGGATCTTAACTTAATTTTTAGATAATTTCATTCAGTTCATTGGCTAAGAAATTAATGTATTTTTGTGAAGTTTTGTCTGTGGAAAGTCTTTACAGTTTCTTAAAATAAGAGGGAAAAGTATTGTGTCCCTTTTACATGTATATATTTTATTCAGACACTTTGTGGGAGGAGAGAATGTACTCTACAAAAGCACATTTAATCTTCTCTATTTCTTACACATCTTTTCTGAAGTGGTATTATTTTGTGGAAACAGATCAGAGAAAATGGGAGCAATGTATTTGCGACTGCAAACAAACTTTCTTTTGTAGTAAAGTTTCAGCTTTGTCCCCTTACTGGAAACTTTTTAAAAAGTTCCATATAAGACCATACAAAAAATTATAGAAAGAAAATGAAAAGTCAATCGCTTTTGTTTGAAAGACACATAAATTTCTTTGTGGTCAAAAATTCATCCCCACAAATTTGATTTGTCCTGCCATGAAATATTTTGTTTCTGAGTTATCTAACTTATAACTTTTAGCCTTAAAAAAAATCTCGTATTCAAAATGTTAAACATTTCAAAATGTTAAACATTTCAAAATGAAAATTCACTATGATTTTTATATGTTGTAACAAAACAGTTAACATTTACTAAATTGCATTTCATGATACAATATCTGTTCTAACTTGCTAACCAGTAAAATAAGCCTATACACTGAAATTCTTTGACAAATATCATAATTGTGAAAACAAATGTTTCAGCCCTGATTATATTAACAGTCCTTGAAAAAGAAGAAGTGTGTAACTTGCTGGATCATTATGATCTACACAGATCCTACAGGCAATATGTTTTTAAGTCATGCTCCTTCTCCTCCACCAACAGCTTAAAGGCAGCATTCAGAGATTTGTGGCACTTGTGAGTTGCACAAAACCAGTGGAGCTGCAGTCTTAAAATTACCTGATATTTTTATATTTTAGACCAGGGATGTCGGACTCACGGCTCCCGCTGTTCTCCTGCTCCTGCAGCGTAACGCGCGTCACACGCTGCACACGTGACCGGCACTGGCAGGACAGGCACAAGGACAAGGAGCCACTGGGTAGGAACAAGGAGCTGGGCTGGATAAAGCAAGGTGAAGGCCTGGATTCAGCCTGCGGGCTGTGAGTTTGACACCCCTGTTTTAGACACACAAATTTAATAGAAACCTCCCACAAATGTACCTGTCTTTTCACAGGGCTTCATTTGTTTTCTTCTGGATGCCTCGGAGGACTAAAAGTTACGAGGCCATTTCGTCAACGACAGGTACCAGAACTCCAGTTGCTGGAGCTCTGAGCTGTTTGCAGTGAGCAGAAGTCCATTCTAACTCTCTCCTTCTCCACTTTCCAGCATTGCATGAATCATTGTCGAGATGACAGGGATATGATTGTCCGTTGCACTCTTTTGGTTGCTAACACTCTTAATGGTACAGAAGCAAGAATATCAGCAGCATGAAATATTGGTGGATTTGTGTCAACTTCTGATAAGTCATCAAACTGAACTGAGGGCTGAACTGAGTGCAGTGTCAGTTCCATCTCTTATCCTGAAGTGGCTGAATAACTCTCCTTCACTCTCTAGCTCAACAATACAGTTGATTTAAAACAATCTTTTTGCTTTCTGACCTTACTTTTCATCTTGATTGAAGTAACAAGTACGCCCTTCCTAGGATCAAGGATCCTAATTGTACCGTTCCTTCCCTAAGGATATCTATAAGACTGATTTTATGGTTGCATTGAATGAGAGGTCTTTCTGTCCACATCCATAACTTCTCTCTCTTTAACCCCTTCTTAGCTGCCTTTTTCTTATTTTTTCTTAGCATTTTTTTTTGCTAATATCCTCGTTTCATTGCTTTATTTGTACATTTTTTTTCCTTTTACATAAAGAACCAAACTTTTTTAATGGCAAATGTTTTGTGGAGTATTTACTCAGGAAGTTGTGGAAATACATACTGTCTTCTGCTCTTGAGGCCTCTGAATTGTCCTTCAAGCAGTAAACTTATCATCACCTTTTTAAAAATAAAAATGTGACCTTCTCTATATCTGTCAAATTATGCCCATCATTAAATTACGTGGTTATAGGTAACTACACAAAGAAGTCATGGAATATCTGAATTACAGTTGAGAAAGACTATATGAAGAATTTCTGGCAGGATATATTAAACAACACTCCATTCAAAGTATTCAGGTCAAATGACCAATGGTTGCTAGGGATGTAGTTGGAAAGGAAGAATTTTAAGCCAATTTCTTTCTGTTATTTATATGCTCACATCTAGTTTGGTGCTGCAGAGAAAGTCTTAGCCTCAAGCAACAGATATCTTTGGATTGTGCAAACAGGATCCTCACTTTATGAACATTACTAAGGCTCGCTCAAAGTATAACTCAGACAGGATTTTTATATATAGCCATCTGCTTGTACTTTTATCTAGTATAAGAAAACAGAGACAGCAGCTAGCAGCCATCAGCAGCCACTAAAATACAGATATGCTAGATTTCTGTGTGAAGTAGTAATTTTGGCCTAGCTGAGTTTCTTTCACCATTTAGGACAAATTTAATCCAATGCCTATGTAAGTATCATACCAGGGATAGTCATTATGCTGTCCAGCATCACTGTAACAGAACCACACTAACTATAGTAGTATATTCTAGATTTCCTAGAGGCATAAACCAACACTAGGGGCAAACTTTTGCCTTCCTGCTCTTGGGGAGGATTTCAGATTTCAGCTTTTCTTGCATCAGCTGGATATATGGTACCAGATATGCTCTGTTTTGGACCCAAAAAATTATAAACCAGTATAAAATAAATTCTGTCTGGGTGAATCACAGCAGTTTTAAGAATAAAATGAAATCTCCACAGCACTGACTTGATTGTAATTGTAAACCTTCTGCTTATTTGTAATATTTATTGGTGTGCAAAGGGTAAGCAACATTTCTTCCCCAATGTTTTCCCTGTCTCAAATGGCATTGCAATTTAGACAATTACATGCACACCACATGATTAATGAAGCTGTGCACAGAGGACAAGACATCTGTGTGATCACAAAGAGCTGCTTTGTGTGCATGTTACTGCATGTTCAAGGAACTACATAAATTGATAATTTGTTAAATAAATGTACTTTCTCCGTGTAACGTTAATGTAACCTTCAGTTTGAACAGCGCCCAGAAAAAAGGCAAGTAGTCAAATCCCCAGAGGATGCCTTGGGTCTGCAGCTCACCACTTCATCCTTTATGAAGGATATTAATATTACTCAGGAGTTCTTAAAATAGGAAGTCTCTTAAAAAAAAAAGAAAAAGTCCTCTTTCAATTTTTTTAGACCATTTACAACTGAAACTCGGACAGGAAAATGTGCAACGTGTCACAGTAACAATGGTATCTGTTCTGTAAGGAGAAGCACATAAATGAGGAACAATCCAGACAAGAGTGTTTTCTCTGATTCAGCCCTTTGAGAGGCACAGAAAAAAAGTAGAATCATTGCTAACTCGGTGATTCCTATAGAAAATTCTAACCTGGATCTTTATCTTTGCTAGAGCCTCTGAGCCATTGAACTAGGAATAGAAAAGTCATAATTGGCTGGATTTTTGACCCTTAGTGCTTACTGCAAAGGAAGTGGAGAACTTGTCCTAAAATAATGGTAAAGACCTTTTTATGTACAAGGCAAGTGAGGTAAGGCTGACAAATTTCCATGGTTGTAGGAGTACTACCCTTTCTACACCAGAGGGAAGGGCATTGCTTTTTAGGCAAGAGAAAGAGATGGATCTCCCTGGTGGAGGAAAACGGGAAAAGATGATGATACGTGCTAGTTAATCAATGGGGGCAGAACCAATGAGAAGCAATCTTCCATGCAGTCCTCTTCTTGCATGTGCTCAAAAACATGAGTAAATTAGGAAGGTAAATATCGCAATGGTGAACAGTAAAAACTCCAAAGATTGCTTCTGCTACAATCCATCAGTGCCACGGGCATGTTGTTAGCTCTCTCTGTGACACCAGTTAGCACCTGTATGCGTGTGGTGGTGTGGGAATTGTCCTGTTTAAAATAGTGAGTTGCAACATACATATGGATATATAGCATGCACAAATGGATATATAGTGAGCCTGAAAACTCCCAGTGGGTAAAATCTATTAATTATCTGTCGGCCTATTAGAAAGAATAAAATAAAAAGTGTAACAGCTACTGTTCTACAGTCCTGGATGGGCTCCATCTGGGAGGGATTTCTTTAACAGTTGGCCAAGTCTGAGTTTTAATGGATGTCATCAGCACACTTGATCATTTCAAAGACAGTAGACGCATGAGAATGTTAGGAGTCTTGGGTAATGGATAGAAAGCATTCAGCTGATCAAGATTCTTTCCATTTTAGCAAGGCAAAACTTAAGGGCATATAATCAGTATCATGTTTGACCTTGACATCTCTTCTCAGCAGTCTTTGCAGGCCCACAGATCAAGATTCTATATACAGCCATACAAAGCCATCAGAAATTACATCTGGTTTCCATAAGGATCTCAGTATTTAGTAAGCTCTTAAGCTGTGTACTGAACCATGTGTATGACACACTAAAAACTGGAAACCACTATAGTGAAAGAATCATAAGACAAAACTGATACTCCGTACACTGAAAAAAAAATGTGTTACCTAATGAAAATATGCATTGTGCATAAAATGCAGCAGAACATACTGAAATATTTATATAGCCATGACATGTTTTGTGTATTGTATTCTGCAAGCCACTGTGTACCAATTATGAAATGCATTTGTCCAAATACTTGAATATACAAGTCATAGGACACAATATAGCTGGCTTCCTTTATTGTATAATGAAGCTTGTCTATGACAGAGTGGTAACACTCAGTGGACAATTATCATTCCAAACCTTTTGCCTCTTGTGCTGAGTGACACTGCAGGTTACTTCACAGCCTTTCAGTGGTATTGCTTTTTTCCATCTCAGCCTGTTGGTAATAAAGTAAGAATTAAAATTGCTATAAATAAGAACGGGTTGGAGGCAGTTATTTGTTGCTGTTCACAAACACCTTAATAAGACATTCCCTTTCCCTCTGAAAGAGTTTCATAGATTTTAAGATGCCCAAGAAAAAAATGGGGCCTTTTACTTCATTCTATAAACAGACCCAAGCAGACGAAACTAAAGAAATAATAATACCAGGTCAGCTGTTATAACAATAACTGGGGTAATTGCACAACTAAACTAAGTTACAAAGTCACTAGTGGTTAGATTGTGTACAAACTAGATCCTACTAAACTGCCTCCTCATGAGTAGCTAGGGTTGATAACCACTTCTTTGACAATCTTGGTCAAACATCTTTCGGGCAAATCAGTAAACACCAGGACAGAATCTTTATTGTCCAGTTCTCAACTAACATAATGAGAAATAACTGAAGTGAGTACATTTTACTGATATTGTAAGTGTCCCAAACCATTTTGGAAAGAGAGTAGACCTTTTTCAAAGTGATAAAACATCAACTTCTGCATTAGCAACGTAATGACAGCAATTGCAGGGGGTGGGGGAAAGGAAATTCCCTGAAAAATAAACAATCATTGAAAATCTATCATGGCGTCAACATATGGAGAGGTGTTCATTGCCAAAGAAGTAATTTAAACACAATGTATATGTTCAGACAATAATGGTAGAATTCTAGGGTTCCTGCATAATTTTTATATTTTTCTCCCATAAAAATCACTTAATTTTATAGTGATTTTTAGGTACGCAAGACCTCTCTGTTTTCTCACTTAAAAACTTCATATTATAGTGTTTTTACATACAAAGGACCCACTTCAGTTTTCATTCAATAACTAAGCATTTTTTCCATAAATTAGAAAAAGCTTTATTGTCATTTATCCATAATGTGGTGGCTAAGAGCTATTGGAGCACTTTATCTTGGTTTGATTTGCTTTTATCGTTAACCAATACAAAGGGGGTTTTTAGTGAAATGGATGGAATGGTAAAGGAAAATCTTCATTATTTTGTCACAGAGCTCAAACAGCAAGCTTTATCATAAGAAGAAAAACCAATTTTGGCAAGATTCGTTCATATATGTCGGGAAAAGTAGCTTTCAGGCACAGACACAGGACAAATATTCTTTCCCAGAGCTTTTCCTTGGAGATGAGCACACATGCTTGGGCAGCTGGGGAAGGCATAAAATACCTGCGATGGGCTGAAATGAGACTGACAGACCATGGACAGCATGAGTAAGCTGAGTGATACAGTGCATTTTAATGGACGAGGGTAAAACTCACGATGTAATGAGTACATTTAAATATGTCATATTCTGTGGAATACAATGCAGAGAGTTCAGGGAAATATTAATATTTCAGTGTGCATCTTTTTATATGAAATATACATCTTGTGTATGCAAAGTACAATTTCAGGAGCTCACTGATTTCTGAGGCTAAGATAGAAGTGTCACAGCATTAAGCCTGAATATTTCATCACATCATAAATATCATATGTTTCAGTATAAAATGGAAGACAGATAACTAAATATTTGATTTTCTGCCAGCCATAATGACCCCTCATATGAAGAACTGTTTTCATCATCATGACCCAATTACAAGTGCTCTATAGAATTTGACAATAATTTCAGGATCCAGTAAAATGTGGCTACATTAGTGGTGGGTGTTGTAGTAATATGACAACGGCTCTGCTGTGGTCTGTGCCCAGGCTTTATTATCACCAAAATGTCCTGCTTCTTCCAGACTAACAGACAGTGGTTCTCTGAAAACCTCCCAGGTTTATGTTTACTTTGAATGTCAAGGTTCTCTTCCATCTCAGATTACTGAACCATCTGTTCCAAGCACTGCTAGCTCTCCATTTTGTTACTTCCCTCTTCATAAATGGGCAATACCCTGTCTTTCCCTAACAACCAACTATATGTCACTAAATATCTTGAGACCACTTGGTTCATAGGCACATTCTTGCTCAAAATGTTGCTAACTTTGTATTTATGGCACTCCAGCAAATACAGCCTTGAGAATAAGAAATAGGTTTGGATGGCATCGTTCTTAGGGCTACTCATATTTTGTTCAGGTGTAGAAGTACGTGTGTCCAGGACATTGGTTCAACTACAGTAGAAATAAAGACAATGGTTTGGTTTATTTACCCTGTCTGTCTACAGTGATTTCATCAGTGTTGTACTATTTGACTCTATCTCCTCCTCATTCTTCAATAACAGTGCATGATTAGACCAGTGAGACTATTCCACACATTTTGTCTGTGGGACAGCCTGTTTCACACGTGCTGCAAGTCTCAGAACAATACGATTGCAGGGGAAGTGAGAGACAAAAAATTCTACTAAAACCTCTTGGGAACAGCTAAGGGTGCTCTGATGATGCAAAAACTGAAAGCCATTGAAAGCTGAATTATGTGCAGTATGTTTTAGAGTCAGTCCTTCCTCTGGAAAGTTAGCTAGTTTAGCAGAAGTTTTGCTGGAGAAGATACTACAGTGCATGAGTCCACCTCCTGAAGAGTTACAGCCCAACTGATATGGTGCTCTGTGCACACTTCAGTGGGAACTTATCTGTGTTTCCATGCTGGCCTCCATGAAACTGTTTATCTGGGGAAAATTAGAGATGAGCTTAGATAGATGCACATATTTTTATCTAGTGATACTTCAGAGCCAAAAAGTATAAGCCAGTAAACACAACATGACATAAAACACAGGAAAACAATAGCAAAAGAAACTGCACAAAGAATAATTAATTTTCAGTCTGGAAAGGAAAAAGAAGCCACAGCAAATGCAGGCCTGCCTTAAAGGGATAAAAAGATACTTCAAGGACTTGTTTCATCTGCCACTGTGCATGAGGACAAAGGGAAGGGCAAGAGTCTTCACATGACTCCCCAGAAATCCCACGTTTAGAAGGAGCAAATACTCAGCATAGACTATGCCTTATGCCTTTCTTAGACAAGAAACAAAGAAATGAGGGGAAGCTGCAGCTTAATTGTGCTGCAATAAATTGTGCTCCCTTCACAAATGTTTAATACCTCAGCTATGTCCCTTGACATTTTGGACGTGGTTGTTTCTGTAGGATTAACAGAACGTAATTTTGTTCTAAGTGGTCTTGCTTGAATTATACTCACTGTTACTTTGATTTTTCAGTAGCAGCTACATATGGTGACTAGAAAACTCACTGTCGCTACCAGCAATGTGTTGTAGACAATTAAATCACTAAGCAGAAATTTGTGGGTTTGTAATTTTCCTGTGGAAGCTGCTGTTAAAGGAAATATAGCCAGACAGGAGTTCAACATCATGGCAGGTTGGAGTATTTAACCTTTATCCATGAACAGATCCACAGGGTCTAGCCTAGACTGGCATTTCACTCCACTGCAGGAAGAGAGAAACATGGACCCTGCTGCCTGGGACGTGGGTCAGCACTGTCACAAAGAAGGATGAGCACAAGCTTCTCTTTCACTCACATTTGGGCAGCTGACTATGGCCTGAAATTATGTCAGTTTAAAAAAAACCCTGACAAGACAGAGCTAACAGAGTTTTAACACAATTTCCCAAAGCACTATATATTTATTTGTGTCTGAGTATGAATACAGGAGACTAATTTTAGTTCCTGTTGTTGAAAATGTTGGCCTTAATCTACACAGATCATAATTTATTCCCTACCCTGCCCCCTCCACTCCCTCCCATTTTTTAACAGATGGAAATATAATTTTGCAGGACTGTTTTTTTTCCAGCTGGAATGCCTCCAAACTATAAAAGAGAATTTCTCACAACCATCTATGGACAGGATTAAAACCAGAACTTTAAAAGAATTGGAATTAACTGTCAGAAAATTCCAGTTAAATGAGTGGCAGACAGTAGCAAGCCTGCAAGGGAGTGAGTTTGCCTTTTTATTACATTTTTCATTTTTGCTTTTGTTATTCAGAAAGCTGAGTAAAAAATTGGAGAAACAGTGGACCCACTCCAGCTTTGCCCCTTTTGTATGTGAACTTATCAATAATTGTAGCACAGGGCAGAGGCTACAGCTCCAATAGTTCAGTTACCCATTTTAACAATTTTCAAGGTGAAATCATGTTCAGAAGCAAAGTTGCTTAAGAGTAGCCCAGCAATTCGTTTTGCCAGCTACAGACACCTGCAGAGTTACCAGAAGATTACCCATAATGCAAATAATCCATCCCATGGCATAAAGTACATCACAGAGATTTAGTTACTACTGTTGGTGGAGAAACCAGAGATCTGTGGCCAGAAATATCACACAGATGGGCCTGTTTGAAAATCTGCTGCATCCTGGGCTTTCAAACCCTAAAAACGGATGAGGTGATTCCAGTGTGACCCCTGCTGTGATAGAATGGATCTGGTCTATGCGTGCAGCGTTTGTTATGATTTACCTCTTGCAATTCCTGGCTTGTGTAGCAGACAGCAATTCTGAAAATGAATTACTATTGATTAGACATCCTGCACTATTGAGTTCTAGGCAATTTTATGAATTTATTTATTTGAATAAAAGCTTTTAATAACCCTACTAATTTGAAGTCCATCTAGCAAAACAGCAATTCTTCTATCCTTGTTTCCTGTTTGTGAACAGCAGATACATAGCTGTAGGTCCTCTTTATGCCAGATATGACTTGCTACCTTTAAATGGACAGAAGCTACCCAATTAAAATTACAGCGTGGGTTTTGGAAGGAGCAGGAGAAACTCCCTCCCCAGTCTGAGCTCAGAGTGCAGGGGGAGCTCTTGCTTTTCTGCGGCAGGTGGAAGGGGTCGAGCTGAGGTCCCAGAGCATCCCTCCTTCGACTGAGCTCCCGCCAGTTGGCAGCAAATAAATGACTATGGACAACACAACCAGGGGGCTGGGCTGCTTAATTACCCCTCACACTCTCCTGCTGAAATGAATATTGCACTGAGGAAGGAGAGGATTAGGTAGTGCTCCACTAAAGGTGGAATTGTATGGAAATGAGTGAAGGCCCTAAACAGGCAACCTGAGGTTTGGAATAGGCCGTGTTTTAATGTCTAAACCTTTCCAATGTCTTATTAGGCATATCTGCCTACTGTAGAAATAAACACTGAGATAAGATGTAATCTGGCACTGAGCTGTGCTCTGAAGGAAATAAATGGCAGAATGCTCATTGGAGTCAGGGTCTCTGTGCTCTCCTTAAAACCTAGGAGACTTCTACAAAGGTGTTTCCTGTGCATTTATATTAATGGTCTTTTAATAGGAATTTTTACTGAGTAACCTAATACATGAGAATAACATGCACATTTCAAAAATCATCAGCCCACTTTCCCCCCACCAGTAGAAATAGATTAAGCAGTATTTTCAGTGGTACAATGGACTTGAATGAAGGAATAACTTGAATGGAGGAATAACATGTCTTTTTTCATATGATAGTTTTGGGAGATGATTGATAAAAAATAGGGTGAAAAAGTCCTCAAAGACACCTATATGGAACATTCTTAAGACCTGAAAATAGTCTGTATACAGAACACCCTCCTTTCATTCAGCTAAAAAGAATGTGCTTACACAGCAGAAAGGACAAGTGATGGGAGCTATGCATGGCTTCCTGTGATTATTTCCAGCTTTAATCAATGTGGTGCTAACGTACCAACATATCAGTTCTGCAAACAGCCTTTCGTATGCTGACTGTGGAATAATAACATTTTTAAAAGAGGGACAGAGTGAGAGAGAAAGAGAGAAAGGGGAAGAGAAGGCACTCAAGAGGGGCTGTTCTACTGCAAGTAGACAAGCAAGGTCCTGAAAGATGGATCAGGGCTCAGGCAGGCACTTAAAGCCTTTAAACAAGCTCTGCAGTGAATTAAATTCTCTACCTTACTCTAAAAAGTACAGTGATAAAACAGGCTGTTTATGACACAGAATATCTGTGCTTTTAAATGAAATTTGTCAGAAACATATACCTCCATAAAAGGATGCTGAATTTAAGTGCTCCAAGTGAAAAATAAGCAAGGAAGATGGTACGACGTAGTCAGTCTTCAAGAAGTTTATGAAAATGCAGACTTTTTCATTTACTTGTTAGGTGAGTATTTCTTACCATAAAGGCAGATCATTTCTGCAAGAATCATAGTAAGTTTTGACTGTAAGTATGGATTTGAATGTGGGTTTCTGCAGTGGCTCCCTTAGTCCCTGAACGAGCACAAACAAGACAAGTGAGAAACCAATGGCTGTTCCAGAACCTTCACAAGCTGTTTTTCTCTCTGTGATGGTGGGTGTTGTTACCGTTACAAGGTGAAGGTCCAGTCCCTCCTGCTTCCTTCCCTTTTCTCCCTGCTCCCATTTTCCCCCTCTTCCCCCAACATTCAGAGTCTGGCATTTAAATCAAAGGTTTGCTTTGAAGTTATAACCTAAAATGGGAAGTTGATAACTATTTTCCTCCCAGTGCTTTAGTGATGATGAATTGCTGAACATGAAAAGGAAATTACTTCTTTTTTTTCTTTTTTTTTCTTTTTTTTTCCTTTTTTTTTTCTCCTTTTTTTCATTTACATGCAGGCAGTAAAAGTCAAAGCTCCATGCTGCAAATATGTGCAAATTCATCCACTGGCTGTGTGTGCTACTGCAAATCCTATGGAGATAAGGAGCTAAAGCAGCAGGGGTGCAGTAACATAAGCTCCAAAGCTAGACATGCAATTTAATAGGCAACAAACTTAACAAAGGGCAAAGGGATATTTAACAGGGAGGTGAAATATTCCAACCATTAAAAACCAGTAAATTGTTTAGTGCTGCATCTCAATATTGGAAGCATATGGGAAGAAATACTGAGGTTTGCTTGGAAATTAGTTTAGCCAATAATTTTTTCAAGCAAAGAGATGTTCTGAGGGATGGAGATTGCTGTTGTTGTTACAAACAGAATTAAATAAAATAATATGGGGGGAGAAGGAGGGGAAGGCTTAGTAATTGGGGCTGAATTCTCAAGGTCATCATCCTGTTCATCATAAATTATGGTGTTTAACCATAAGCAAATGAGACCATGTCAATATTGTAGGAGGAAATTAAAGCAATGGATTTTCTGTGGCCTGTTTTCAGGCGTGTGGGGCCTGATTCCACTCCCACCTACCTCTGATGGGCACAAGCGTACCTCTGTGCACTTACCTCAGTACAGCTGTGGCTGACTTTCAACACTATCAGTGGTAACTGAGTCAAGCCTGTAATACAGGGCATATATCATCTTCAAAAGGAAAAAAAGTCCTCTTCTAAACAAATATCAGTAAAGAACTGATTCTGATCCTGATTTCTAGCACTTAAAGATGGAGAGATTGGAAGGTATTTAGGTTTGTTGAACGCTTTCAGTAATAGCAGTAGACTGGCCTTTTTTTTTTCCCCAGCCACCTGCATCTTCAGTTAGACATCTTAAGAGACCCTACTTACACTGAAACAGGCCCTTTTGTTTCCTTTTCTGCAGTTCATTTGTATCCATTCAAGTTGCATCAGGATTCATTGCATTTAATGGGAAATGCACTCTTCTGCATCAGATACTTGTTTTCAATTTGGAGAGTATCTGATTCCAATGGCAGAGGTGACAGGGATAAAAAGGAAAGGAGAAGCTAGTATCTATAGTATAGATTTCTGCCACACTAACAGATCTGTCAGTTTCTGAATCACTGAGACCTTAGAATTTACTTCTATTTCCCATTGTGCTTGTGGAAGAAGTGAAAAATGAACTATGCCTTTATTTGAGCATATTTGGAAAAACAACTATTGTCTTTCTCTAAGAATTATAACTGGTTTTTGACATGAAAGTATCCATATTACAATGTCTCTCCAGAGTCATGGCCTTCTAAAGAGCCCACTATTCTGCAATGATGGCCTGCAGAAATATTCCTGATATGCAACCTAAGTCAGCATCATGCTCACTACTGATTAGAGTGGGATTGTGTTCAGTCTCAGTATCACCTACAGTATCTTTCAAGTATCACAGAGGGGTGAACAATGGGTAATATTTCTGTGCCATTGAAAACATATTTGTTTCAAAATCATGATATGTAGACAGCATATTTTCTGTACAAAGCTTTGATGTAATTCATATTAGGGAGAACACTTGCACAGATTTATCTGTGACAAAGAATCAGTGTACCATTTTCCTAATAAGCAGAAAGAAAAATCACAACTTTAGTGCTGTAGATCTCTGCTTCAACTCAAAACCAGTTTGCCCAGATTTAGTTGATCTATTTGAATTATGGAGAAGCTAGACCTGTGTGTGTATTACCATTTTCAACTTGTTTACAGGCATTTGGAAGCTATCAGTTTCTGTACAGAAGTAAAACAATAAGGAAAATTTGGGATCAGTTTTGCCTCCTTTGTATCTCATAATTGCACACATCTGACTGCTTATCTTACAGGTCTGACAGAAGCCACATATGGAGAAGAGAAACAAGAGGGCAGGAAGAAAAGTATTAATGTGACTGTGAAAGAGTAGGCCAGGTGAGGCTTCCTGTCAACCTCAAAAGAAACTACTGAATCCTACCCCAGGTTGCTGTGCACCTTGACAAAACGCTTCATAAGACTTGTATGACCATGGCATGTATCCAAGCTGAATTCTAGGCAAACCACCAAGAGGCCACTTCTACTTAGCCAAGAAGATCATGCATATTCAGGGAGCTTTCAAGTGGCATAGACATTCTCCTTCCTACCCACCAACAAACAGCCCACCTATATTCCCTGAATTCAGCACTTTCATTCATCTCATCATGAGGTAACAGACACCCTCGAGAACTGCAACTTGAGACCTGAGAAGTGGCCTATGCCCTTCCTCAGCCTGGGAAAGAAATGCTCAACAGCTGGTGCCCTTCCTGAGGGCAGCTGTTAGTGTGACAGTTGAACAGAGGGCCTTCCTCTCTCTGACCATCTGTCAGTCCAGTGCTGACGAAATCTACCTTGTAGACCTTATTCTTGGCCAGCTGGCAACCACTCTCTTTTGAGTTTACCCAGAAGCTAACAAAAGCCACCTTTAGGGTTGCTGGATGTAGCATCATAGAAGTGGTCCAGTCAAGACAGAGATGGATGAACATTTTTTAAATAAATTTATATTTTCCTAGAAAGGACCCTATAACTAGGTTTGGGATGTTCTATGACAACAGAGCATGTTTGGCCAAGTTTTGGATGGTGAGCCAGTGGGCTTGCAAGGAATATGGTTGGGTATGCACTGGATGCTAAAGAATCCACATTTCCAGCCCTACATAAATATGTTTTCTAAACTCTGCTGCCTTAAAATCAGGGGAGATACCCGAAGCCAAATAGCTCCAGGATCTGAATCCCTCAGTTTCCATGAGTGAGTCTATAAACCCCAAAAACCTGTGGCTGCTGCTGAGGTTTGTGGACGTGCAGCCCTGCATCCTACCTTGGTGACAGCAGTGCCACCACTCCTGACATACTGGATGTGGTTGCCTTCAGTTTGCCTTGTAGGCAAAGAGTGGAGCCAGGATGGCTACAAGCAAGGCAAACTTGGCCATTGACTGCTATGGCAGGTTTCTACCAGCAGCAAAGTGACCATGGCCAGGCTGCTGGGTCAGCCTGAGCCAGACCCATGGGAGGCCAAAGTTGCTGTTGGAGGGCAAGGTCAAAACCAGCAGCTGTTGCTCCTTGCCTGTCTGGAAGAGTCAGGACAAGACACATCAGCCCTCTGTGGCTTCCCATGCTTCACTTCCCAGATTTGCTCTCCTTCCCTTTCCATAGCCAGAGCATTCCAGCTCTGACACCACTCCCACCCCAGGAGAGTAACACACGACTTTGCATGTGCTGCTGTGAAGGTTTGAGTCAGCCTTGCCTGCAATAAACTCCCTGAGAGAGCAGAGACTGTCATAACCTCAACATCACGGCTGGCAGTGCAAGGTACACTTTCACCTTCGACTGCTTCCTTGAACACAAATACCTGGCAACACACGGGTTTACAAAAATCATACTGAAACGACACTCCTTCCCTGGAGAGACAATGAAGATCCAAACAGCCTGTGACAGATGTTAGCTGTGTTGCTGAAGGTTTTACTAAATGGCACTTGCAAACCAGGGAGATTGTCATGGTACAAAAACCTATGTAAAGTAGGAGAATTAATAATTTCACCAGAAAATACACATTACAATAGGGAAGTAAACAGAATTATTGTCTCCACATATCCAGTTCAGCACCATTTGTGAGCTGACATATCTTAGAGAAGAAAGAAAGGCCTTTTTGTTAAGACGCTGGAATCAGAGACGAAGGAGACCTAGATCTGACGCCCAGCTTAAATGGACCTTCCTGACTCTGCTTCAAGTTTCTTACATTTCCTTAGGTAAGGGATTTAATCTCTCTGCACTGGAGTTCCTCATTTGTAAAATAAGGGTAATACTTCCTTCCTCTGTCTTATTTAATTAGTTAACCGAGGTTAAAATCATGAAAGAACTTAACTATCTAAAGCGAATTTTGAGCAACTGAATTAAAATACGAGTCCTCAGCATGTTCTCACAGCTGCTGCCTAGAGCTGGAGATATCTGAAACCCCAATACATATATATTAAGAAATAACATGTACTTCCATGTTCTCAACTAGGCACTAGGATATTGAACCTTCGGGTACCTACCCGAATTCTCTTGCAGCTTTAACTTTCCTCTCTTTGAGATTCTCATTCAGAGATTTATTGCAGTGACCATAATAGCAGTTATCATTTAGGAGAAGGAAATATCCAACTTCCAGGAAACATACAGTTGAGTTGCAAATTTTTTTTGAGGAGCAAGCAGTTCATCTGATAAGAAGAGATGTAAAAGTGAGAGGGCTTACTGTAACTTAGTGCTGAATGAAAGATGCTGTGTAACAAGGACTGTGATCACAAAGGCTTTGAAAAAGTAGGAGCATGCTTATCCTATTTGACATCATCACCCACAATGTGTCATTCAAGATATTGATGATTATATAGCCATAATTAAAGTGTTGTGCTTACATAGCTAAATGCATAGAGATGTGTCAGATCATTAACACAACTTTAAGTTAAATAATCTACTTTATGTCTGGTTATGCAGCCATATATCCAACATAAGAGCTGAGGCAAATATTTGACATTCCTTGCTTTAAAGAAGGGTCGCTACATGGAATCATCAAAGCAGAACTGCTTGCCAAGAGCATAAAACCCTAATGGGTTTTACAAGAAAATTATGTCACATTTAAATCAATGTTGATAATACAGGTGGCATTTATAAAAGGTAAAGTCATCCATATTAAGTCTATCATCTCTAGTGATTGTCAAAAGAGATTACGAACCCACTGTCCAGAAAGACATTTTGCCAAAGCAGCATTTTGTTAGCATAAGACAGGCTGACAAATCAGAGTGACTATTTTTCCTGAGAGTTTCTTCATTTGGACTTAAACAGTGACATAGTAATGCCTTGTTTTGTGCAAATAATTAGGATCATTCAGACATCTACTGGTGTTATTCACGTGCTTTTTCTTCTGGTGTTCACAAGATTAACATTGACTACTTGAATGAATGCAGGAATGAAGTATAATTCTCAACAAGTCTGCAAGGCAGGTGATGGTATGTCTTAGCATAATAGTAAAATTAACTAATAATACTACTACAAAATATTCAGTTGTTTTTTAAGAACACATGATACTGGACAAGGCACAAAGATCTTGACCAGAAAGGTATCTGTAATATTTATTTTTAGAAAAAAAATCAAGAGGGATCCTTGTAAATGTTTCACACTTGTAAAAAAAAAGATAAACAGTTTTACTACAGAAATTTCATTGCTTTGTTGGGATACTCCATGAAGCAGTTCCTGAATTTTTCTAAAACCTAGTTGAGATATTCTTATACAGGAAAGTGTAATGTATATCAAAAGTTGTAAAAGACAGAAGGCAAAAAATAACAGTGAATAATGAAGTAATGAATTGTTAACACCCTGCATTACATCTCTGGACACAGAAAAAAACCTATATATGAAAATTATGCTGTACTATTGTGATTTACAAACATGAATTATTTCAAACTGGAGAATTTACTACAGAAATCAAGCATAAATTGAGATATTTTAGAAACATGAACATACATAATAAAATGAGACTGAATTACAAAATGTATGATTAGATGAACGTGTGGAAATATAATTCCAAACACAGAAGTAAAAGGACTGAGAATTGGTGCTAATGACAGAGACTCACTGGTAAACATGAGCAATGTATTAGGCATGCACTTCAACTATGAGCTGACATGAGAGAAATAAAACTGCTCTCAGCAGTCAAAGTGCTGCAGAGGCAGAGGAAATATTTTATGCATCAAGGTTGTATGAGAACTGTAAGCTGTACAGCAGGTATGGTATATATAGGAAAAGTGCCCAGAGGGGATAAAGATAATTCAGGAAGGACCTGAACTAAAAAACAAAATCTCACAATAAAACTCAGTCTGCCTTAACAATGACAGAGGCAGGATATTGTGATATTATATCAGTATTTGGGAAACAGATGAATTTTTTTAGTATAACTCATAATCGACATTTAGCATAGCATAAAACATAAAGATTTGAGTAAATGGAAGGAAATTAGGAGTGAAATTTTAAGAGGGATTTCAAGAGAAACTTCTTGACAGTGAAATATATTAGATTGTGGAGTAGTCTCCCAAGGGAAATAATGAAAGCACTGTCACTTGGGACTTTTAAAATTACACTGAAAAGAAACCCATAATAGAGAATCTAGTAGAGAGAACAGTCTTTGAATTGGCCTCAGGGAGTTGAACTGAATGACTTAATTGGTCTTCTCAGTCTCTAATTTCTGCAGGACAAACCATGCCCTGTGTGCTTTCCACACAAGGGAAAAATCAAGCTCGGGCAGTCTCCAGTCTGGGTATTGAGTTTCCTGTCGTCTGTGCTGAGGTGGGAAGAGGGTTGAGTTCACCAGCCTGATCCTGGCTGCTCCATCCTCCTTTATTTCTCCTGTGAAATCCCCATAGCTCAGTGAAAAGCAGCAGTGGGACCTAGATTAATTTATTTCAGTGTGTTGCAGCCTCTCATCTGGGGGGGCATTTGTGGCAGGTTTTTTTTTTTTTATGAGCCACTTCTCCTCCACACTTTTAAATTTAGAGTGTTCTTATGTATCCACACAATTGCTCTAGAGAAGTAATAAATAAAGGTGGCTGTGATTTTGGGTCCTACCTTTCTAATTGATCAGAAGCTCCTCCTCTTTGTCTGAACCCAGCGGCTGACATTCTCCATACTGTCTCTTGGCATGACTTTTCCCATTCTTTGATCCAGAGAAAGATTCAACTCATGTTTCAAGATTCTGCATTCCATTTTTTTCTCAACAGAAACAGAAAAAAAAAAAGGAAGAAGGAAGTAAAAGAAAAACAGTCACTTAGACCAATAAATCCATAACCATAGAAAGCTTTCTGTAGTGTAAAAGCGGTAACCTAAACGCTCTGGTAAAACACGACTGTTCCCTATAATGCACCAGCACAGTAAGGGAGGTTCTGCTTTTAATTTGGGATTTGATGCTGAAGAAGAGGAGCACAAGGTATGTATACTTATTTGTATATTATGTTTTGTTAAATTCAATCAATCTTAAGCTCATAGACATAAATTCAAACAGTCTTAAGTTGCACTGAATTTGTGCTAAGGTCACAGACAGGGAAGTGAGACGAGAGCCAGGTAATACTTTTGTCTCTTTTCATTTTGTATGCAACGGCAATTCAGCAAACAAATAACACATAGCAAATTTTAAGCACCTGAGCAACCCTATCAAAACTATTCTGCATCAGCAAGTGCTTAATCAGTCTTCATTTACAGAATGGAGACCAGCAGATCAATATAATCTGGCCATTATTAATCTGGCCACTATTAAAAGTATTAGTGATTCTTGTAAATGAGAAAGGCTGACCGCTACTCAGAGAAATCTGTATTTTCCAGCTGAGGACTATCAGATGAAACCAGCTAGCAGACACACAGCAGGATGCTGTCCATCTGAGTGCCCCTGTTTTACACAACAGGAGCTGAATCTTCCAACAAGACCCATCCAGCTGCAAATCAGGCTCTTCTGCTCAGGGTTCTTTGTGCCCTTTTTGCTGTGTTCCGCTCAGCTGTTACAGACCTCACTCTGAGTCGTCTCAACTTCTCTTTTTAATGTCACACTGAGAAGTGCCTAGTGCCTAGGTTTGGATGTCACAGGAGGAACAAGATGTTGAGGTACTGCAGGACAGACAATTGAGGTCTCAATCTGAAATTTGGGAATCTACTTCAAATAACAATAAGGAAATGGGCCTATTTGGTCCAGATTGTCCCTGGGTTGGGAAGGGCCTCTGACTTTGTGCATCTCATAGCAAGCATTTATCTACTACATACTAACTCTTGGCTATCTCAGTGGAACAGGCTCTGCTGATATCCTTCAATGGTGTTTGAAACTGATGGGAGCCCTTCCCTCAGTTTCAGTGGTCTCCTGAGGAGGTCCTGTGTTAACAAACATGCTAAAAATGATGGGATCGAAACATTCCTTGAAGTCAGGACAGCTGGTTGAATTTGTTGTTGTTATTTCAAATATGTTTTAAATGGTTCATTTATACCCAGTTTACTTTTTTCCCTTTCCTACCTTTCTCTCATGCTGAAGAACATGGATGCAGTAAAGTGTTACCTGACTTTTATGGGCTTTGTGCTGCTTGTCCTATTTCACAGGTGGAGAGTTGTGGTACTTTTACTATGGAATGGCTGAGCCGGGGGAAAAAACCAAGGCCTAAGCAGGTGTATTGCATTTCCAGTGATTTCAGTGAGCATATTCATGTGCTTATAGTTAAGCAAAAGTTTTACCACTTCCCATGATCTGAAGTAATCTCCCTTCCTCCTTTCCTCCTTCCTCAAACCAAATCAGAAATGCTCCCCCAAGATTGTTTGCTGAAAATAGACTGAAAAAAATCAATTAATAAAAAAAGGCATGAATGAGCATGTGAGAGGTGCTGTGGAGTATTAGCAGAGACCATCTTTGTGGGCTTGAAAGCCCATGATAATTAGCTTCTCCAGTGGGGGTGGAGGGAGGTACACATGCAAAGGAGGGTCTCGGGCTTCACGTTTCATGAAAGAAAGGTTTTAGCCTTTTGCCTTGGAAAAAAACAGCTTTGAAAATGGAAAGCGATGCAAACTGATCATTATGGTTGAAAGCGCCATCATTAAAAAATCTCTCGTCATTCACAGGCTCCTGACAGCTGGTCGCTGGGGCCTGAATAAACACAGCCAGCACTGCATGGATTCTGGGGAAGTGACTCCATGGTTCCCTAGCTGCGTGGGGGGGTGGGGGACAGGACTGTGCCTCTGGGCCACCTTGGGCCCCCTAGGCTACCGTGCAGCTGGCCACCTCCAGAGACAGCAGCCCCTGCCCCCCAGTGCCAGCAGGACTCTTCCCTCCAGACAATGCCCTATTGAGGGGTTTAGGATGCTGTGAATACCCACTGGCTAGCTTTGTCCCACTCCCCTTCTCCGCCTCCTTCTGCCCTCTCCCAACCTCTCCCTTTTCTCTGGCATCATACTTCCCAATCTGAAAGTCTCTTGCTGCAGTCAATCCTCTTGTCCTGCCATCACGCCTGGCTGAGCCCACAGTCCTAGCAGAGGCCTCATCCCACGGAGACAGAGGGGAGATGCTGAGCTTTATTCAGAGCGGCACAAAATAAGCCCAGCCGCTTCCCATGGGCAACAGAAACGCACAAATGCTTAACAGGCCTTTAAAATCCAAATGGTGGCTCATCTCCTCTAACCCACCTGTTTCTGGGGTTGGTCTGTGGGCAGAGGCACCGATGTTTCCTATCGGTGTGTCGTTGGGTTGTCTCCAAAGCCATATAACCCTCCAATTAGCTGCGTAACTCTGTTCCCTGCCAAGCCACACTTTGTGTCACTATTATTCCAAGGTGTCTGCAGGCATTTAAAATGACAACAAAGTAAATATTGCAAATGTTTCACCCAAAAAAAAAAAGGTGAAGGGATGGAGAAAGAGGAGAGGGAGTGAAACTGGAATGGAGATAACAATTGAACTGTTTTTTCTTGCACATTTCTTACTAGTGAGGGGAGAGTCTGGAAGTCAGGAAGAGGAGGGAGAAGGGGGAAATGGAAAAAGAAGTGGGGGAGGAAGTCCTACAGGTAACTCCAAATGAAGCCCAAGCCACGTAAGAAGACAGCAAGGCCTTGTGCAGTTTGGAAAAAAAGAGTCTGCCTTATATGTATTTGATGTTTTAGGTACACTGGGTCTGAAAAAATGTACTGAGCATTTAATGCTTTATGGAAACGGGTGAAGACAGGAGTTATAACTTCTGAGTTTTGCATTATTTTTTTTTAAAAGGTCAAAGGCTTTGGTTTCTCTTTAAATTATTTTTCCAAATACATGTTCACAATCATTCAGGAGTACATGCATAATTCACAGGGTATAAAATAGATTTTTCTGGAAATTTCTATGTGGCAAGAGTCACTATCCCGTGGGTTAACTTCTACTGTGGAAGGACTATGTCAAGATGACGTATCAGTGACGCTACTGTGACATGGTTAGTAGGCAGAATAGAAACAGAGGCAGGTTTACACTGCAAGATTACAACAACCCACACCTCCCATTAAAAGACTGCATGATATCGCAATTTTGAAATAAGGGAAATCGAGGCAGAGTGCTGAGCACAAGCTGCTCTGCAAATTTTGTTCTCATACAGCTTTCATGCCTTACAAAATTACAACATTTCTTAAACTGTTCCTTTTTTCTTTCTCTTTTTTCTTCCTTAGTAATTGTATGGAGATCAGTGATTTAAAGTTGTTCTGGTTAATATTCATGCTACAAAATTAAATCAGACTTCCTCACAGCACATTCTTCATTTAAAAAATTCCTTCCCATTTAGAATATTTCTTTTGGTTTAAGAGAGATGAACAATGATTAAAATGAAATATTTCATTATTTATTTATCATTTTGTAATGGCAGGAGCAGGATAGCTGTTCTCAGTGACACCCTTAATTTCTTTCACAGTTGCAGGTTCTAAGCAAACCCATAGTACTTTACAATCTCCGGCATGGGTGGAAGGGTATAAGAAAGGGGATGGAGGCCAAGAGAGGTGGAGGAATGTGCACAGGATAGGTTACAAGTGACCAGCCAATCTGAGATGGGAATGTGTAGGTGGAATTTTGGATTCCTGAAATAGAGTAAGTTTTGCTGATGACATCAGTGATGCTTGTTTGGGATTGCTGCCTCCCGCATCCAAATCAGCAAATATTTGATCCAGGCAAGTACAGTCCTCAGATCAGGGCATTTCTTAGGAAAGTCATCTTTCTACAACGGGAAAGAAGTTGTCATTTACTTTGAACACTAAAACCCATAAATTTATTTTGAAGCATTTACACCACTTGCATATTATCAGTATTTAAAAATAAGCACACACTTCTTTAGGAGTAACAAATCTTAGAGAAATACTTCGATTGTTCTTAGATTCTGTGGAAACTTCTCTTTTAAAAATTCAATTTGCAGGCTAAATCTGACCCAACAGATCTCCTTTACAATAGTGTACAACTCAAGTCACAAAGCAGTGCAAGAATTAAATTTAAACAATCTTTTCTAAAAATAAATGTTGGTTGATGGATCAAATTCATTACTAAATTTATGCATGACAGTTCTGTGCATTAGGTTTGGGCATCACCCGAACAATTTCCGGTAAGGAAAAGGAGAAATATTTGTGATAATGTTTAACTGTATTTTCCTATATGCTCCGTGGTTTTTAGTCCTCAGGACCTACCCACATTGCAGTTTCATGTAAGTAACCATAACTGCTGGCACTACAGAGCCATCACATAACCTGTATTTTCAAAGTCAGTAAGTTACACACAGACAAGGCAAGTCCTCTCATTCTGCCCAGAAACAATGTGAGCAGAGAAAAAAAACACCCAGCAGACAAAAAAATGTTCAGCACCTGCAAAATGAGGACCATATGTTACAATGTACAAGGAGGATTTAGGAAAAAAAGAGGACATCGGTCACCTTTTTAAAAAGAAAAACAAAACCACACTGGGTTTGCGGTCTCCCAACAAATTACAGACACATTTTGCTTTCTGGTAGCAGATTACAGTTTTGGGGCCATGAAATCAGTATCCACTCATACAGTAAAATGTATAGCCCTAAAAAGTGATATTAGAAAATTACATAACTAAAGCATCACCTGAGACACCCAACAGGATGAGATATCCTGTTACTGATAAATCACCATGTCTTCTCCTAACACAATGATATCAGCACACCCCCTGTGAAAAGACTTCCAAAGTTTACTTCAGAAGCAATAGATAAATTAAAAAACTATGACTGGTTCTCCAGCTACTTTGCCATAAACACTCTATGACTCCTTCATCTTGTTTCTTTTCACTTGCCTACTGGTAATAACCAAGATGTAGATTTTTTCTCTTTTGTTGCAAGTTTTCCAGTTGTTGTGGAAATCACCAAGAAACTCAGACTCCTTCCTGAGTTAGTGTTAATTTCTCAATACTGCTACTCATAAACAAGCAAGCAATGTTTCAGCTTTAGGGAGGACCTCCTGAAGCCAATTACAGACTACTCACTGAGTTGAATTAACAGTCAAATGCTATGTAACACTTAGGCTTTTCTTCCACAGTGACGATATTTCCCTTGAGAATGCAGAATTCTGGACTGGTGAATGTTTATATGGCCTTGAATGTAAAGATGGTACAGGAGTAACATTTCCTGTTGAAGTCATCCTAATAGCCCAGTATAATGCGTTAATGGACACTGGTGACTTTTTTTCCTGATCCCATAGCATCCCTCTGGTGAAGTGCTACAGCTTGTCACCAGCTTCGTTATTGCTCATGCCCATCCCACTGCTGTGGGCACAGAGCTCATTGGCGTCCTTAAGCCAAGAGTGTCTTCACACTGGATTTCGTACTGGATGAAGCTCACGTCATATATCCAGCTTAAAAATGGGTGTTTGGAGGGGGTGCCTGCCACTCAAGCAGAAAGAGGAAAGGGAAATCAAAACTTCTTGTAATCTGCCATCTCCTGTAGGATTCTCTGTTACTGCATGCCAGGAAAAGCCCTGTGCTCAGAGACTTGGACTTTCATGGTGGAGAGGCTTGGCAGGGCCCCTGCAGTGCTGCCAGCAGCTCCAGAAGAACAGAATTTTTCAAAGGCCATTTCTGCTGCTGACCCCTGATAAAACACATACAGCCTGGCAAGAATATTGTGCTATTAAAGTGTCACTACCAGAGTCTTCCTGCAAGGAAGGGAGCACAGAGACTTGTTCTCTTAGACAATGTGCAAAAGTTTGCTGGTGCCACCATCTCAGTCACAGGGCAGATATAAACAGCAGCCACTGCTTGATCTGCACTCACACCGGCCTCAGGCACTCCACCCTTTACGTCTTGGAGCTCAAGAGGAATGTTTTGTGAGGTGCAACACTCACTGAGAGGACACGTGAGCCTCCAAAGATGTAAAAATACAGCAAAGTCCTTAGGTGGACTAAAAATCCTGTCACAATTTCAGCTGGGAAAAAAAAAGAAGAAAAAAAAACCCCTGCAAACAAACAAGCAAACAAACAAACCAAACAAATCAAACTCCCAACAATAAGGAGAAAAGACAAAAAGAATGCTTTAGTGGCAAACAGCTAATTTGGGAATACAGCAAAGTTGCTAATTTTAGAAGTATTGTCCTTTGCTGCTGTTTTACAGCAGTCTGTGACTTGTCCTAGCTTATGATACGTGTTTAATTATACCTAAGATGTAGATGCGTGTTAATTTACACAAAGTAATTTTTGTTTCAGCTCTGCAGGCCTGTGAGAGTATCTGTGAGTCTGATGGATGGTAGTAGGAGTGCATGCATGAACATTCTGACTATCTGAAGATGGGGCTCTGGAAGTCATAGAATCCTGAAACAGTTTGAGTTCAAAGGAAGCCGTAAGGGTGATCTAGTCCACCACCCCTGCAATGAATAAGAACATCTTCAACTACATCAGGTTGCTCAGAGCCCCATCCAACCTGACCTTGAATGTTTCCATGTATCTACCGCCTCTCTGAGCAACCTGTTCCAGTGCTTCATTGTCTCCCCTGTAAAAAATTTCTTCCTTGTATCTGTCTAAATCTACCCTCTTTTAGTTTAAAACCATTACCCCTTGCCCTATGGCAACAAGCCCTGCTAAAAGATTTGCCTCCATCTTTCTTAAAAGACCCCTTTAAGTATTGAAAGGCCATAATATGATGTCTCAGGAGCCTTGTCTTCTTCAGGCTCAACAAACCCAACTCTTGCACCCTGTCTTCATAGGAGAGGTGTTCCATCCCTTTTAGCATTTTTATACCCCTCCTCTGGGCCCACTGTAGCAGATCCACATCTTTCTTTTGTTGACGACCCCAGAGCTGAACCTTGTCAGTCCTTTCTTCCAGGGTTTCTTTCCTCACCATTTCTGTGTTAACTGAGTGCAGCTGGTAAGGTAGTAGAAGTAGAGCTTGCCACACCTCATAAAATCTGCACGCTAGCCAGCCAGGTGGGGGTACTAACAGGGCCTGAGCATCCTGGTAAGTCATCTAAACCTGTTCTGAACATCACATTGAAGGCAGGATGTTAAAAATCCCTGCCAGTGACCAGACAACACCAAATCATCTTTTCTTTCTGCCAGGAGTGAAGCTAAATTGGTGAGTTCAATTTCAGTGTTTATATGAAGGAGCAGATATGAGAAGTACATAGTGAATGTTCGTAAAGAGTTTCATAGCACAGAGAAAAATCCTCCTATATAAAATTCACTTGTCAAATTTCAGGCTGTCAGTGACAGTCAAGCATGTGCCACCTTTCTTCTGCTACTCAGCTACATTACAGCCTCCTGTGCATTAGCTGACAGTGACATGACTTACTCTGACTTCAGGTACCGTCTGGTGTATGGGCGATGTGGGAAGAAGCAGCCTTGATGCTGGATGACATATGGCACACATAAACTGGCTCACCTTGGGATCCATCCTTCACGAAACACCCTGTGTTTCCCCCCCCACATAAATCAATCACTTCCCATACAGAGTGCTGGACTTCCCCTTCACATCCATTCAAACACTCAGGTTAACTGAGAGGTTGTTAATTGAGAACATAACAACTGCTTTGCCATGCGGTTAAGAGGCACAGCAGAGCTTCAAATCCTTAGTGTGGTAAGGTGGCATCTCCATAACAACATCATCTACTCCATCACTGGCTCTTACTGAAACAGTGGAGAAGCCACTAGACCTCTATGAAAGTAGTCCCTGAAATAACTTTCAAGTGCCAGTCACAGGTACCAGAGGTGGAGGCAGCATTGCCTTACCACTAGGACAGTCACCTGGCACATAGGTTGGACTTGATGATCTCAGAGGTCCTTTCCAACCTTGTGATACTGTGATACTGTGATACCTTTTCCATGCAGGCTGTGTAGAAGTTCTCAACAGAAGTAATTTGGATGGTGTGTGATATGTGGGGTCTGTTGCTGAGCAGACACTGCTTGCCAGAGAATTTCGTATCATCCTAGATCATCCAGTACATCCCTGCCCTAAGAAAGGGTTGATGGTCAATGTTTTAATTCTCAATAAATGTTTGTATAGTCTGTCCTCAAAATTCTCTAATGCTGGCAAGTGCCTGAGGGCAATCTAGTCCAGTGGCATCCTGTCCATGCTGTTAGAAGTTATTTTTAATATCTTTGCTGAATTTTTGCTGCTTTCTTTTAAGAGACTAAATTATTGTCCTCCTCCCCCTCCTATAGTACCTCTCTTTGCTGCAGCTTTTCACCTGTCTGGAGGATGTTTTCATGATATTCCTCCAATTTTCTCTTTAGGCTGAGTAACCCCAACTGGCTCAACTTTAATTCATAGGTCATGTTTCGTAGACTACTGAATAATCCATGCCCTGCTCAATTGACCCACATCTTCTAGAAGGAGCAGGGGTCTGAGCTGAGGCTGTAGGAGAGCTGAGCAGAGTAAAGGATTACTTCACATGTTCCGTTGTTAAGACCTCACTACTTGTGTTACCATGACTTTTTTCTTTTTCACAACAACATTTCAGCGTGGTCTGTTTAGTGACATGGCTACTCCAGATGCCTTCTGCAGAACAGCTACCCAGCCAGCTGCTCCTCACCCTGTACTTGTGTAGCTGGCTCTTCCTGCCTAAGGGTGGGATCCTCGACACAGGAAATCATGGCCCAGGACACTTGCCAAGACAAATCTGGATGCATGCTATACTCATTTGTATATCATTGTCTAGAATGGGCTGTTTCACAGACACATTTAATTCTGAGCTCTGGGAACGATCCAAAGGCTTGGCTTGCTTTGGCTTGTGTGTCAAAGTGATCTTTTTCATCTGTGTTCTAGCAGGAACTAGCTTAAACAGTGCTTTAGAGAGGGCTGGTTCTCTGTAAAGTTATGTTGAAAATTATGCAGGTTTTTTTGTACTTGCATCTGTTAATGAGACTGCATAGATTTTACCAGTGAGATCAAAGAAAATAAAATATTCTGTAGATTCTGTCAAGAAGAAATAGTCAGCATTTTCTTGCAGTAAAATAAATAAAATAAAATAACAGTTTCCTGAAACCCCTGGCAGTTTACTTTACTCGAAAAAAAAAATCAAACCCAAAACCCTGCTGTGAATATGCTGAATGACAGATTCCTGCTCCTCTAGGTAGGCATGGGAACATGCAGAAGATCCCTTTCCATAGCATCTTCCAGTTGTTAATATTTCAGGATAGGACTTAAGGGAGACAAAGAGATGATTTTGACCCATAGCTTTATTCACTGTTTGTATCTTCTTCTTTTAATGAGAAAAGTGATTGCCTCAGAAGAATAGAAAGGAAGCTGCTATGAAGGTTACTACGGTAGAAATAATGAAATGAAAAGAATGAAAGTGATCTGCTTCTCTCTCTTTTTGTTGTCTGGAGGTGCTCTGTTTTATCAGTGGGGGAAAAAGGGGGCATCAGTAGCTTTTCTTTCAGGTATTTTATTACTATGGCTTTCATAACACTGGAATAGAATAATGGGAAACTTTGACCTTTGACTGAGAGCAGAATTGTCACAAAAATGCATGAAAAAAATATATTCATATGATATATTGTCTCAACCTTTCGACCCCAAGACACATTTCTCTCTTCCCTTCTCTTTCTGGTCCAAAGCCCATTTCCCAGGCATCAAATGCAGCATGAAAGTCCATAATGATGTCTTTGCCTCAGAGGAAAGTTGCCCAAGTTGACAGAGGCCATTATGAAACACTTTGTATAACATCACTCTGCTTCATCTAGGGCTGGTCAGAGTGCTAAGGACAGGGTGGACCACATGTTACTCAGTCTTAGGCAGGTGAAAAGGGGTAGCTATCTTCTTGGTGCTGGGATGCATCTCTCCAGCAGGTACGCCCCATGGCAGCTGTGATAGACTTCCTACTCATTCTGCAAGTAGTGAGTATGTTTTTCAGAGGGAATTTCTTTTCTTTCTCACAGACAGAGGGGGTGGGGAGAGAGAGGACATTACAGCCTTCCTATTCTTCCCATGTGGATATTTTTTTTCCATGCATTGTACTAAATATTTAGTTATTTCCCACATGAGTAATACCTGGATAATTTAGGGCTTCATAGGCTTGACACTTGAAATGAAAAGCACATTGCTGTGCAGATTCAAATTATCCTCCAATATTTCATGATGTATATTCCATCTTCATGGGTTAGTATTGTTATATATTTCAGTTATGATTTCCATGGTATCAAACCTCTCGTTATCTGCCAGTGGTATCCAGCTATAAATGCCAAAGCTCTCCAGCAGCCAGTGTGTTCTTTTTTAGACTTATAGTCCTGTGTTCTGTGAATATTCAGGATTTAATGGTGCTGAATAAAACAGAACTGCCTTCATGGTCTCACAAAAACCCCAGCTAGGCTATTGACAGTGTAAGTTTCATTTAATTCTTTGATTCAACAGCCATTTCTACATGTTTCCTAAGCAATGCAGTAAACACAAAGTGCACTGCTCAAATTGAATATTTAAAAGTCAATCAGGCTTGAAATTTAATTTTATCTAATTGGTTTGCTACATTCACACACAACTGAATGACATTTAGAAAAACCCAGCCGTCCTATATAATTCCATGTTTACTCCGTCACAAGATGGATTTTTTGTTACTTCCTTTAATCTAATTTTAATGCTTTAGCTAATTGACTACCCCTTCTGCCACAGGTATAATACAGTGTTTCAGAATCCATCTTTGTTTTACTGATACACAATCTATCAAAGAAATCTCAAGTCTTATTAACTTCCAGTGCTGGGTGCCTAAAGGAAAATCATATGTACTTTTCTGAATCAGATTTTTAAGGGTGAGGAAGGGGTTTGGTAATACTGTGACATTTAGAGATAAGTGTTGCATAAGAAATTACACACAAGACAATGTTAAGTTTCATTGGTCCTATAGAAAACCAAGGGCTGGTACTTCTTGTTCTTTGATTTCCTTTACAGTTTCCCTGTTACTCAATTATGTACACAGGCTGAGAGACACATCAGTCCCATTCATAGCCAATGAGTAGCATTATTTCAGATTTCCAAGATTCTCCTCTGAAAAAGTTGTGCCACAAACTAAGTCAGTGACGCAGCCTTGTGCAGAATAATGGCTACAGTGCTTGTCTCCTCAATAGAAACAAAAACTTTAGAAGGGTTTCTGAAAAGCACAAGGAAAATTATAAAGAGGTGACCAATAACATCCAGGATAAGTTTATAAAGAAAATTATCTTGCCCGTAAGAAATTAGAGACCATTGTGGTACACAAGTTTAAAACTAAATGCACAATCAAATGACATAGATGAAGAATTCCCATTACTTCTCCCATAATACCGAATTCCAGAGGACCTTCAGGATGGATACCTGAAATTCCAGAAAGTTTCTGCAGGACTCATTACCACAGGAGCCTCATATTCAAGACACACTGCAGGGCCAAAGGGGAGCAGGTCCATGAGATAGCCTCCTCCCCAGGGGAGGTCACAGCGGTCATCACTGCTCATTTGGAGCTACCAGGGCGTTCTGCACAATGCAACTGTGCTCTGCACAGCCACAATAGACCAATACTATGGTATCACAGTATGACAAGGTTGGAAAGGACCTCTGAGATCATCAAGTCCAACCTGTAACCGAACACTAACACCAACACTAACACCATCATCTAAACCATGGCACTCAGTGCCTCATCCAATCTCCCCTTAAACACCTCCAGGGTCGGCGACTCCACCACCTCCCTGGGCAGCGCATTCCAATGGCCAATCACCCTTTCAGTGAAGAACTTCTTCCTCACATCAAGCCTAAACTTTCCCTGACGAAGCTTGAGTCCATGCCCTCTAGTTCTGTCACTGGTCACCTGAGAGAAGAGACCAACCCCTGCCCGACTACAACCTCCTTTTAGGTAGTTGTAGAGAGCAATGAGGTCTCCCCTGAGCCTCCTCTTCTTCAGACTAAACAGCCCCAACTCCCTCAGTTGCTCCTCACAGGGCTTGTGCTCCAGCCCCTTCATCATCTTCGTTGCCCTCCTCTGGACACACTCCAGTATCCTGACATCTTTCCCAAACTGGGGGGCCCAGAACTGTACACAATATTCAAGATGAGGCCTGACCAGTGCCGAGTACAGGGGGACGATAACTTCTCTGGTCCTGCTCGCCACACTATTCCTGATGCAGGCCAGAATGCCATTGGCCTTCTTGGCCACCTGGGCACACTGCTGGCTCACGTTGAGCTTCCTGTCAACCAGCACTCCCAGGTCCCTTTCTGCCTGACTACTCTCCAGCCACTCTGTCCCCAGTCTGTAACTCTGCATGGGATTGTTGTGTCCAAAATGAAGTACCCGACATTTGGACTTATTAAACATCATCCCATTGGAATCAGCCCATCTCTCCAGTCTGTCCAGGTCCCTCTGTAGGGCCATCCTACCCTCTAACAGATCAACCGTTCTTCCCAGCTTGGTATCATCTGCAAACTTGCTGATGATGGACTCAATCCCCTCATCCAGATCATCAATAAAGATATTAAACAGGACCGGACCCAACACCGATCCCTGGGGACACCACTGGTGACCGGCCGCCAACTGGATGAGACACCATTCCCCACCACTCTCTGGGCTCGGCCATCCAGCCAATTCCTAACCCAGCACAGAGTGCTCCCATCTAAGCCACGGGCTGCCAGCTTCTCTAGGAAGCTTTTAAGGAGAAGTAATGCACTCCTATAGATAACAATGCTAACATTAATTAAAGACTTAAGTGCATCAGAAGTTATATAAAATGCAGGGTGTGGTGTTCTTCTCTAACTGCTGGAGAAAACATAGGAAGACATTTATTTGGAGAGGACATTCATAGGGCCAGAACTGCCCACTGGAAAAGACTGAGCCAGAGGTTTCTTGCTTCTTCCTTAAACAGCTAAGGTCAGCCATTTCTGCCAATAGGGTACTAGACAAGGCAAACAGCAGTTTGGATCCCATGTGTCATTTGTTCTCTCACTTAAAGCATTAACAGTCTTTGTGGATGTCTTACATGCTATCACTCTAGTCTCAGGTAAGATCCCACCTCAGTGAATACCTGCTTTTCATTTCACATAGGAAAACCTGCGGATCTAGCAGCATGGAAATATTTTATGTTTATTCAAACATTATTTTTCTTGATTCTCTCTTCCTTCATACTAAAAGCTATACCAAAGGGATGAACCTCTGATGAGAACACTTAGGGCACAAACACTGCTGAACATAAATACTATGCTTTGGCATATAACATCAGAGAAGATATTTAGTTTACCCTTAAACTTAGTAAGACATATTATCTCACCTTGATACGTTAAGCTTTATGCATTTAGCTCTCAATATAATGAGATCAAAATATAGCCCTCTGTTTCCAGATCTTTGCCAATTTTTCTTATTGTACTAAGATGGACAGTGCCTCTTTCTTTAAGAGATAACATGCAGATAGCAAAGTGATTGTGTAAGAATACAATTATGCAGAAACTACCTAAGGAACACCTAAAAATAGAGTGTGTTTATACAATCTGTATAATATTTTCACTCAGAACTTTAAAATTCACTTCAGTGGTGACTAACTCATACCTGGTTGGTTTGTTAGATTTTTCTTGTTTGTCTGCACTTTCTGCAAAATGAAAAGTTGAAAGTTTTTAAACTCTAAGATTGCCAAGAGAACCCTCAGAGATTGAAGAAAGGCAGTGGTGTTTGACACAGTCAGCAGGTAGTCAGACGCAGTACTTTCTGGAGATGTGTGAACAACTTCATTTATCTCAGGAGAACATTGGCTGATGACCAATGATGATAATTTAAATATAATCTTTAACCAGGCTACATAATTTGAATAGAAGCATTCAATTTTGTCTTTAATCCAACATTGTTGGTTATAACAAAGATTATAAATGGCAAATACTTAGTGCATCATCTTTTCCATTTCCTGAAAGGCCAGTCTAGCTGGTTTCCTAAAGCACTTATACTTCAAATGTTGCCACATCTAGTTTTAATTCAAAGCCTTCTCTGCCATAGGTTCTACCATCATCACAACTCCAGCCAAAGAAAAAAAGAAGGGGGGGTGGGGAGGGTGGAAAAGCAAAATATGCTGAAAGACTTCCAAGTTACAGTGTGATAGCAGTAGCGCGTTACGTTCAGCAGGTGCAGGTAGGACAGATCCAGCCCACCCAGGATGGGGCATAGGGACTGGAAAGGTTGCAGTTAAGGAAAGGAAGGGGAATAGCATGACCCTAAGCACAGATGGCTCTTGTCTGGGTGCTTTGCATGATTACCCTAAGCATAAGTAGCATGGAGAAAAAGACTGGACAGACCCCCAAGGCAGTGACGCACAGAAAACACTTCCCCCACCTCCTCTGTCTGCTGTAATGCAGTTCTGCCTCTCTTTGGTATGCTGTGTATCAAATATCCAGTCAAGGTATATCAGCATTTGATGTACTTTGAAATGCAGTTCAGAGTCAGTCTCAGAAACCCGATATGCTTTTAAACTCCTCAGACCTCCCATTAGTAAACTCAAGAGATATAAGTAATGACTTTCCTTAATCAATTAGCTTGTCTGGAGAACATTTAAGTCTACACCTGCACTAAGTGTTGAACCCATGATCCACTGACTTGTTTAAAACTGCCTTTTAGTTGTTTAAAAAAAAAAACCTTTTGGTGTGTTCAGCTGCCAGATCCTGGGGGTAAAACGGTTTTCTTGACACTGCTTCTGTGTTGTCTCACATCTGTGCATGTGGCTTTCTAACACCTAATAAAGTAAAAAACCTTGCCTCAGCTTCTCATGTGTAATTCCAAATGTCAGTCAGTTATGGCTGTGGCTGTTTGAGTAGCTGCACTTTGGTGGATATTGAATTTTTGGCTTATTGACTCCATGCCTAGAGTCTAGCCTGAAAGAGCAGAAGCACAGTTTTCAGACAGTGAAATTTTCTACAGCCTCTGCAGAATAAGGACCTACATTTCATTTGGATGTGGATTATTTAGAAGGAAAGATAATCCTGAGAAAGTGTAAGAGCAGCTTATGCTTTCAAACTCCACTAGGGCATGCCATGCATTTGTGAGCATTTTTTTCAGTAAAGCTTGTCAGTGAAAAGTCCTGATTGTGAAATAATTGCCATAAGAGAAATTAATATGAATGTGTTCATTAGGAGTTTCTTCTATGATATTTTTTGTGTGCTATTTGTGTGTCCTGTGTCCATTTTCTCAGAGCAAATGGACAACAGAGCCCTCCACGGAGGGACCCCCTGTTTTGTCCTTTTCAAAGAGATGTGATCTGCAGCAAGTCTTGGCTGACCTGGCAAAATCAAAGCTGTTCAGTAGTAGAAATCTCCACTGTGCTCTCAGGCTGAAAAAGGGTGCCCCAAGGCTGCACAAACAGGAGGCCTTCCAGCAAAAGCGAGGAGCACACTGAAGGAAAATAATCCCCATCTCCTGATGCCATCAACAAAAAGCAGGAACATATGTGGCTGTTTCTTTTGGAAAGAGCAATGTCAAAAGCAACCTGACCATTCTGCAGTGTGACAAAAGAGGCTATGTGGGTTGCAAACTCAGCTAAGCCTCCACCATATGGTTTGAGAAAATTAACTACGTCTTACACATGCTAAGAAATGAAGCAGAAGCTTAAACTCTTTGTTAATTTTTCTCCTATTTTCTAAGGGTGAAAACCTTTTTTTCTACACTCTTTAATTAATTTTGTGTGTCTGTCTGTACAGAAAGACAGGAAAGAAGAACGATATATTTAGTAGTGGAACTAAATACAGTCATCATTCATAGTCATTGGATTAATTTCATTGTGGCTAACTTTCTATAAGGGTTCCTAGATAAAGCACTGATAAATGAATAGAAGGACTGATTTAATCATTGAGAAAATTGGGAAATTATTGAGAAAAATAAGAATAAACTAAGAACAATAAGAGATCAGAAGATAAAAGATTTAAAAGGGAAGGTACTGTGAGCTCTTAAATTGCTATTCCTTTTCTCAGATGAGAGAAAAACATCTATTATTTGCTTGAGTGACTTAATCTGACAAGATCTAGGAGAAGAATGGACTTTTAGATCATATGAGCATTTGCATCCTATAGATATGAATGCTCTTCATCAGAATGACCAGTCAACAGTAATGATGTAGTTGGAGAGTCTTCCTTCTACGTTAACTAGACTCCCATTAAACTTTATCCTGTATAAAACAAAAGCACAATTATTCCTCCTGGAGACAGCCTCTTAATTGGAATTAATTACCTGTTGTATTAATATCACAATAGGTCCTGTTTGCTCAAAGACCTTAGGTTAGTAAAATTTTGATAAAATCAGCAATATGTATATATTGCCCTGCTTACTTTTTTTAACGAAATCCTTAAAAAGTACACAAGTTTATTCCATTAAACAGCAGCACAGCTCATGAACTTTGAAGGTACAAATATCCTTCGGTTAAAAATCTTCAAGGTATTGGATTCTGTTTCCAAATTAATATCAAAGTCCTTCATAGAATGTTGAAGCCATTCACGACACAGGTATCATTCAGCCATTTGACAGTTTATGGATCTAGGAAACTAATTTAGTGTTTTGCAACAGGATCCTCAAAGTTTAATATAATTTTTTTTTCCTTCCTTAACAGAAAGAAATCAGAGGCACTCAAATTTACTTAATTTTACTTAATACAGACAATTGGAAGGAGTGTGTGTGTGTGTAGAAGGCAAATGAGAAAAAATAATGGGTCTAAACTGAAAATTATACCAGCTCTCCAAGACCAAAGTATTAGCAAATTCATTTCTCTATACTGAAAAGAGGAAGAATGAAGAGTCAAGACATTTGAAATTTACAAAACAAAATACCATTTTGTCATAAAAAAGAATGAAAATCCATCCACATAGAGCACCTTTTGGCATATCATCTGAGTTGTCCTGAGAGGCATTTGGAGTAACAATATGGATATTTCAGGAGCTCCCAAGATTTACAGTGAACTCCAGTACGCATTCTTGAGTGACCTATACTGTGCATTGCTCCTGTTTGGCGTGTCACAAGTCTGTCAACATATTTCTCACAATTGTGGCATGGCTCTGACTGTTATCCTTCCAACACATGCATGATGGAATGAAAATTTTCCAGTAATAGCAATACAGTGATCTCCACAGTGTATGCTGGACAGTTTGATTGCAAAGGTGCATTCTGAACGCGGCTGTGACAACCCTGTAGCTTAATTGCAGTGTAGTCTTTAACAGGAAAGCAGTGGACTTGTGCAGCCTGCTAAGAAAATCACCCTGTGGGTTTCTGGCATGACAACTTTCTGAAGTCTAAAGAATTTGTAAGAAATAACTATGTAGGTGATATTCGAAAGCACAGAGGTTTCATGCAGTTCTGAGAGGAACAATTTCAGATGGGCAAGGTAGTCATTTAGGGCTGGAAAAAGAATACACTGACTGTTGAGGCAGGTTTGTTAAAGAAGAAGCCAGCCCTCTGGATCTTCCCAACAGCTGTAGTGTAACAGAAGATTGTTCTTGCTCTGACTCCATAAGGCAATGATATTTTAGGTTTACAGAATGAGAAGGAAGGTCAAAATGGAAGAGGAGTTTTAAGAGACCATCTTATCCAGATCCCTACTGAGTTCCTTCTTATCTTAGTCTCTGCTCTTCCCGCTTTGAGCTGGAAAGTTTGGAGGAAGTGGGTGGTGGTGATGGACGAAGGGGCTGAGAAGTACAGTGTAATGGAAGTGATTGATGAGAGCAAAACCAAGAACAGATACCAGAAATTTCAGACATGATTTGCATTTTGGTCTTCTTAGTGATAGTGAAGCACTGAATTGCTGTATTGAAATCCTGGTATGTTTCTGTGTTACTTGATTTCCCCCTCTTTTTCTACTTCAGCCTCATATTTTTGCTTCTTTTTACCTACTCTGATTTGTAGCATAAACTGCTGGATTCATAAACTACCATTCACATAGTTTCATGATGCACATTGTGACTGAGGAATCCCTCAGTAAATTGCAAGAGATCTGATTTATTCTAACTGTAGGTCAAGCAGCCAGTGGCTAAAAACACAGAGGAGTTTCATCACTTTCTACCCAATCTTTGTATATCAGAAGTTCAACCTTTACTGACCCAGTCCCCTGTAATATACAATATGTATATTACTGACCCAGTCCCCTGTAATATACAATATGTATGCTATGTGACATGTAGTGCAGTAGAGAACTGAAAATTATGGATGTTAGTATAAGCTGCTGAAATGAATATTTAATTTACCATCTTTACTGCAATTCTGTTTTGGCTCAAGCAATTCTGAATGCTGTATGAGAAGGTGGCCCTTACCAGTAAAAAAAAAAATGAAGAGCAGGTGTAGCTACCTGCTATCTGTATGGATGGCTTGAGATTCAAATGGTAGATTGTCACACTCCCAGGACAAGTTCCACAACATTTGCGCCCATTACACTTAGTCCTTCATTTTCGTCATTGCACCCTGCAAGTTCAGAGGTAACGGATTCATAGGGATAGTGAAGAATGGAAACAGGATCAAAAGAGGTCGGATCAATATCCACAATTGCAGTAAAAACCTACCTGGAAGTATGTGTTCCATTTTTTCCTCTATCTGCAATAGTCTAGAAGGATGATAATGTAGGAAAGGTGTTTCAGAGTTTGATATGAAGAATTATGTGAAGCCAGCTCTAGGTATTATGGCTCAGTAGTTTTTGCTATCCCCTGCCCAATCCTCACGAAGATTTTACTCCCAGTTAAGTCATAGATACAGATTAATGCCTTGGATTTGGCCTTAATTCAAAGCACTCTTGTGCTCTTATGTGCAGACACTTTGTTTGTGTGATCAGTGTCTTTTTTTCATCTGTCTGATGTACCATTGGTTCATTTTTTGGCTCACGTGCATATGTATCACATTGGCTCATTGCGCTATGCGGTGAATAATGGTGGGAAGCAGCATAACAGATGCAACACAAAGCAATAATGAAAAAAACCCACAAGTAATTTTCTGATCAATAAGAGATAGATTGGTGAGATAGAAAGGATCAGTTTGGAGACACAATTTATTTTTCCTTTAGACAAAGCATGAAGGCCTTACAATTATGACTCTAGTGTCTGACTTACCAGAAATCTCCTGTGTAACTGCATATGTTTAGGTCACGTAGTGCAGGTGGTTGATGACTGATGGTTTTCCACAGTGCTATCTGTGGGTATGCTCTGCAGAACATAAGGGGTCTGCACAGACAGTAGTTTCACAGATGCTACAAGCATCCCCTTTTTTCTCTTTTTACTACAGATGCCAGGTTTCCATCTGCAGAGGACCTGGCCCAGTCAACATGATCCTGCTTATTTGATGTCACCCTGTGCTTAGGGGGCCCTTGGCTTCAAGACAGAGCCATCAGATATTGCCCACTAACTTCTGACAAAAGTAAAATAAATCTGGGAAATCTAACATACAGGTTGTAGTCAGAACGACTAACAAAAATCTGTTTGGTCCAAGCAAAACTTTAGGCTCAAAAGGGTTGAAAGAGTTCTGCTCACCCTAACATCCTGCACAGCCTTGTCTCTTAGGGATGACACCATCCATTGTCCATCAACCTGTACAGCCAGAGCATCTCACCTCTGCCTGGAGAAAAAGATGTTTCTCCATACAATATCTGGGATGATCCCTGGCTGTCCTTGGCCTTGGTAATATTACCAGTCCCTATACAACTCACCAGTACTTTCAGAGTGCTCCTGTGCTTAAGAAACAATTTTACTGGGAGCCGGCAAACAGTTTTTAATATACATCAAGTGACTGTAGCTCACTGCATATGTCAAAGACAGTTATTGTGCTTACTTTCTGCAATGAGTGAAGGGGTGTGTATAGTATCAGAAAGACTCCTTCCCCCTTTATCTTTGCTCTCCAGGAGTCTGAGTGCATCCTGTCTCTTCATCCAAAGATTTATTGATGTTTATTACTTCAAAAAAAAAAGTAGGTTCTCTAAAGTGTTTTTAATGAGATTCTGAGATTATATCTGATGAGAGACGTGACCAGAGTCAGATGCAGAATTCACCCCAAATTCTCACTTATGTTTGCTGGTAGAGTATTCCCAGGAGCTCTGAGGACCTCCTGTTAGCACATCACTGGTTTTACAGCTGTCAGGTGGGAATCGCAGTCTGATAATTGGTCTGGGTGAATTTCAGTTCCTCATTCCAGATTTCAAGTGGATGGGCAGCAATTTGATTAAGCATCTTTGTTCTTTCTTCTTCATGGCCACTTGCTAAAACCAGGATGATTTACTATCAGCTGTTAGTATTTGGCTTAATATTCTTCATTGCCTGTTTTCTTCTTCCACTCTTTTCCTTTGTCTGAGGCTGTAGAGCTGACATAAAAAAAGACAGTTCAGCGTCTCAAAGAAAAGTTACATGTTACTGTCACAAGACACAGCTTGACTGCATATTAGCAAATACTCAAGCAGTTTGAAAACCTCCTAAGTCTGATCCTCTGTATGTTTTCTGATAGTTTAACAAGTGAAGAATTAAAGAGAAAAATGAGCAATTAAAAAAAAGGGAGAGAACTAAAGCTACCGTCATAAAAATCTGGTAAAGACTTATCCTGAGGATGACATGCGAACTATTGCCTTTAGGATTCTATACATAAACTTTCATCTCACCTCTTCTATAAGTTGTTTTGACCCTTCCTGGTACCCAGATGTTCCCTCTCAGATATCTTTCTTTGCTAGCTCGTCACTTTCTGAGGCATTCAGCTTTAAAGAGGTATTTTTTCAGTGTTGGTCCCTGCCCGCCACTGAATTTTTTTCACCACGTTATTAAAAAAAGTGATTAAAAGAGAAAAAAACACCACCAACAACAAACAAAACCCCACAACAATCCAGGTTACATTTTAAGAATTACAGAATCCTAAGGGAATAGTGGAAACAGTCAGTATGGAAATGACCCAGGGGGAAAGGTGCTATTGAATCTTCTGTTGAAAAGCCTCAATGAGTAGACAATTTACAAAAAAACAGTGACAAGCATTTGAACAACTATAGATATGCCACAAATGTGTTTCTGAAAGAGAAGATTCAACATGGGATGAACAAGACAAAGTTTTAAAGGTGACCTTTATTTTTCACTGTATTATTGGTAATTCAAAGCTCCCTCAGTTCTTCTGCAGGTTTGGAGTTTGCAAGGCAAAGACTTGTTCCTGTGCAACCTTTGTCAGCTGACACACAGCAACAATTACCAGCTAGTTTAGAGGAAGAATCTGTCACTGTCTCTATTCTCACTTGCACACGTAATCTTTCCCTAAGGTTGCCAGCCCTCTTCATTTTTTGAAGCCCCCAACTGCAGCTTCTCCTGCTCAGCATGCTTCTGGATGCCTCCTCATTCTCTGGGTTTTGGCTGTCTGCCTACTCATTCCCTTCCCTCTAAATCCTCCCCAAATGAAGGTGTTTCCACGACTATTTCCTTCTTGCACACACCTAGTTATGAGTGCATCTTGGAGAGAAAGGAAAAAAAAATCCATTTTTTGGGTTCCTGTACCACGCCTCAAATATTGAAGTGTCATAGATGTGAACATCACCCATTGGGAGCCCTATGAAATACTGTACTCTGGACACACCTCCTCAAATTCAGGGGGAGATGCCCTTACAGAGGAACTATTGTCATTATTTCCAGTACTAAAGAATTGGCATCAGTTGCACAAAGTCTGTTTTCTCAGAGAAAACATCTTTCCACACTGAAGACTAAAAGACAGTGGCTGATGGCGGGAATAAAAGGTTTACAGATACTACAGAAGAAAATATTTGCACGACTTATAGTTATATATTTGTTTTAAAAAGAGTTAATCATAGCTTAGGATGTTTCTGGTATCCATGATTTCTGCTTTAGCAATGAAATATTTTATCAGAGAACTGTTATATGATTTCATCATTTCACAGCCATACTAATGAATCTAATAAATCTTTATACTGATAACATGTAACTGCATATAACCATCACTACCCATTTATAGAAGACAGATAGAAGAGTCTAAACAACTGGAGTATTTTTTGCAACAAGGCTCTTTAGAGAGGAATGCATGCAGGTCATGTAGAGTTTTTGGTTCCAGATACTGGAGGTGCTTGGTCACATTATTCAAGTGTGGCCTCCATTTGGGTCCCACATTGAACAGTAATTCCTGAACAGAGCATGCTGGATTAGAACTGCTTGTTAAACTGAGTAGACACGTCAGTTTTGATAGCAGCCATTATTTCTGGAGGGGGAAAACACAAAAAGCACGGTGAATATGTCATGATGTGATTTTCACAAGGTGTATTTGTACTGGGGACAGAGGAATTGATAGTTGTATGTCATTTTTCATTCCTTACATCTCCACCACTTTCTACTTTGAAGGACTTATCGCTGGTTTTATTGGTACTTTTAGCAAGGTGCTCTTAAAAGTATAGAGCTCCTGCAGCTTTGCCTCCTTTGTGGGAAACTGAAGTGCAAGGGCACAACCAATACACATGTTGTGGCAGTGAGTTAGCAACGGCCAGAAATCCCTCGCAATCCGTAACTTTCACATTTGGGCTTTCAACGCTGACATCAGATGGTGCTTAGAGCAATCTGTTATCTGGCTCACCCTCTCACCTCCTCACCTGTCTTTACAAGGATGGCTTGGAAAATAGCTCAGCTCCCACAAACATTCAACATCAGTGTAACCTCTTTTTATTTCTTCAGCTATTCCTGGTTGTTTCCCTGTCTATTCCTCCCACATCACCCTCTCAGAATCAGTAAATAGAAGAGAGCTGGTGTGTTTTTTCTTCACAAAGGCCATACGTATGGGCACTTAGTACTGTTTACAGGACAGAAGCCTGTGAAAATTAGGATAATATGTTTTAAGGGGCACAAACTCTCCTTAGCTGAGACTTGTTCTGCACTTTGCCATGCAGCTGAGCATGCGTTACCTGCTCAGAACCTTTTGCAAAAGCGTGAAATGTATGAAGGAAGCCATTTATAGTACACAGGGATAACAAGTGTGGTTGTCCTACAATAACGATGCAGTAATAACTTGTCTTTCCTGGCACATCCATTCTTTAATTCTTTACAGAGCACTGTTGTGTAAAAAGCAGATTGCACTCAATTTCACCTTGCTGGAAAGGGATAACTCCTTTGTCCATGGTGCAAAAAACTTCCATGGGCCATAACGGTGCATTTATGCTCGTGTGAGCAATTGGTACTTGGGGGGTAGGAAAGATCCATGGAGAAGGAAGAAAAGGAAGCAAACACAACCACATGGAGGTTTTGGCATGGTAACCAGTGGCTGTGTCACACAAGACTATTGAGAAGAGCTGAATACCTGAGGAAGGGCGTGGATGCGAAATCAGTATCAACAATCCAGTGTGGCCATGTGTGGTAGATATACCTAGCCAGTAAAAATGGCACAGAATGAAAAAAAGACCAGAAATTTATTTCCTGGAGGAGGTTTTCAAGCCTGCCACTCTTCACATTCCTGGTGTTTTCAGTGGGTAAGTGTATATTAAGTGGCAGTGGGGCTGCTTAGTCCAATTTTAAATGAACATTGTAAAGTGCAATTTTGACAGCTTATTAAAAATGTAAGTAAAATTCTAAACCCTTAGGTTAGTTGGTTTTATAGTTAAAATTTCTCTGTTGAAATAGCAACATATGATGTCTGTCAGCAAGCCAGCCACAATAGCCTTAGGCTGATTTTCCAAAAATAAAATAGCAGTCTATACTTGTCAGGACCATGCCAGTGCCATGTTCTACATGGGCACTTGTTCAACCTGATCATTCATATAGCTGAAACATGTCTAAGAGTCAGTGAAATATTCTTGGAATCTGAAAGAAACTCTCTTCCCCAGTGTGGCATAACCAGAGCAACTACTGGCAATGGGCTTTCACAGGTTGTGTCAGAAGAGCACCGAAAATTCACAATTTAACAGAGTTAGACAGATACATTGGGGGGAAAAAAACATAGAAGAGGGAGTATGGTCAATTTTAAAATGAAAAGGCAATTGTAGTAAATTTTTGTTAAGGGAAGTAAGATCAAGGAAATAATGTGCTTCAACACATCACTGACCCTGACTGCAACAGTGACTTAAATTTGATCAGGTTCGTGAATGATTTGGTATCTGATAATTGGTACAAACATAGTCTGACTGGTTTTGTTTTCTCCATTTATAAAAAGGTAATAATGTCACGACTGTGTTTTTTGTTTGCAATTGCAGTTGTATGTGTATAAGCACTCATACAAAATCTGCATCAAATGTCATTTTTTAGTTCAGTTTTAGTATAGGCTAAAATAAATTGTGCTGAAAAAGGCACGCTACTCCAGAGAACCCAACAGATTAGGAAGCTAAAAAGGGATCCACACACACTCCCTGTGCTGACTCACTTGTAGTGGCAACTCATGCCTTCCTCTTCTTAAACTAATATCTTAACCAAATGGATAGGGAGTCAAGCTGTTTTTAGAATGAGTTTTTATAAGAGGAGATAACCTTATCTGGTAAGATTGGCAGCTGGAGGAAGAGAAAGAGCAGGAGTACAGATGGTCTTAGCATGAGACGCAGGTGCATACCAAGATACTTGACTGTTTTGCGGTAACGGAGCACGCAATACTTTCCTCAGTAATAAATGCTGCCCTGACCATGAGAAGTGTTTGCAAAAGTGTTTTCAGACTCCAACCTTTACTCCATATAATGTTGTGATTTAGTAAGCTTGCGTTTTCTGTCCCTCTCTCCTAGTTAAAACTTGACCAACTCATACATAGATGTGTCTAGTATTTGGATATTTAATAATCTGTGTATCTCTGTAGGTATTTCAGCACACACACATGACTTCTAGTTACAGTAGGACTGACAGCCAGCCTGGGGGATCTTCTCTGGAAAAGAGAAAGAGCAGAACTAAGCTGTACTTACTGAATGCTCTCCAGTTTCTTGAGGTCTTTTTAATCACTCGTATTGTATGTCTATAATACTTACATTTGTGAGTATCACAAGGGCATTACAGGGAAGGATCAATTTATAGTTTCTTTTTTCTATTTACAACAGTAATATATTGTGACAAAGTTACAGAGCTATTGGAGTTTGAACATCGGAAATGACATGGAATATTTCCATTTCACTGCAAAAGTGATTGTTTAATACTCTGATTTTCCTTACAGAATGGAGATTCATAAGGATACTACTGTCTGCATTTCATCTAAGGGAACATATGAAAAAAACAAAACATGAGGCCATGGAATACAGCTCCCTTTTTAGAGATGTTGAAGTGACAGTTCAATTTGTCGTTGCGTTGAACGCAGCTGACCACTAAGGAAAAAAGATCCTCTGTCTAGAAAAGTCACGTTCTTAAATGAATCGTTTCACTATATCCCAGTGTTTATTAGCTTTATATATGCTGTGAAAAGCAAGGCATTCCCACCAAAATGGGTCCATTTTAATGTAACACAAGTTACAATTTTTGCTTGTATTTGTGGTAACAAGATTCTGCCCTAGAAATTAATTTCTTAGATAGGACTTTTGATTTCAGTTTTAACCCCAAATATATTCACAGGCAGTCTGTGTTTATTATTTTTTTTTGCTACCACTATACATTTTCACTTAACTCTCATTTTGTTAGGCCAAAACAAGCCAAGTGAGTTAGACTTTCTAACTATTGCTCTAGTTATTCTGCCAGCTCTTTTTCTCCATCTATTTCTCTTTCATTTCAGTACATGTTTCCTGATCACGGAACATCAAAATTGTACACGTTGTCTCATGTGGAGTCTTCTTGTATTTCTAGAAGACCAGTAACAGTATTCTGGGAAATACTCTCAATTCAACAGTGCCTAATTTTCTAAGGAAAAGTTTTTCCTCCTCAACAGCCCCTTATCTTACTGAGCCTAAGGTGCTGAGACTTTGTTGCCTCTCCCATGAGTCAAGTCTGAGAGTCAGCAAGACTATTATTACTGCACGACAATACAAATCACCATAATTGCAAATGGACTTACTGGGTGAAGAAAAGAGATACAAAATTATATCTACAAGACAGAACAAGAACGACAAAAAACCCAGAAAGAGGACATTTCTTATATTTTTTAGGGAAGTGTTGAGTATTGCACTTATTGCTACATGACATAGAAGTTACATATGTGATTGCCAAGTTTATGACTGTAACAATAGTATGTGTTGTGGCCACTATCCATCTTGCAATCTTGCTTTCTAACAGAAGGGGTGCTTTTCTGTTCAGTCTGATCTTCCATAGGTTATATTTTCTTTACTAAAGAGGATTGTATTGTTGCTCAATGATGTATGCTGGAGGCACTTTAGAACTAGCTTCAAAAAGCATTAAAGATATGGAAGAATGGGCAAATATTTCCATTACATGGAATGGACAGCAAATGTTTTTTATTCCATTTTCTTCTCCCTCACTACTGAATTGATCAATAGAATTTGTCTTTATGCCATTGGTTCTACCATGGAAAGGTCACCATTTGCTCATATACCTAAGCGACCTTAAGCTCAAGCATAGCAACCTATACTGAGCAAAACTGATTACACCTCGTTCTTGAAAGTACATGCTGAGAAGTAAGGGGTGAGTGTATTACAGAAATAGAATTTGTACTTCACTGAGCAATACTGTATAATATAATAAATTTTATATGAACTTTGATGTCCACTTTATAAATAAGAATTGTTTGAGGAATTGGAGAGCACCACTTGCTCCTCCAGATTTTTACTTCTCTTTTTCCCATTCATCATTAATGTGCGTAATACAGGAATAAAAGAGTAGTAGGAACCTCCTGATAAGAGAGCTGAATGCCAAATTATGTCAGCATCCATGTAAAAATCTCTTTCACCAGCTGCTCATGAACAAATTTCTTCAGACAGAAGTCCCATTTTAAATATTGGCTGGGCTACTCTCCCTTCGCTACTCTTGTACTTTGCAGTACCATACCACAAAAATGCCATGTAACTACAGCAACAATAAGGAGATTAAATTGCCATGATAATTTATTTTTGCATTAACTACTGATTCTCTGCAAATTGACTAACATATCCACGTACTTCTTACTTCATTCCCAGTGAAAATTTCCCTAGAGACACTGGACTTAGAGAGATTTTGTACAAGAACTCTTCTATAGATCAGGAATATATTTGTGTGAAGTTTAAAATGCATTTGTTTCTTTTCTCCAATAATGTCCTGTCATTTGACCTAAGTTATTTAATTTTCAATAAAATCTTTCTATCTCACAAATCCAGACCTTTGCTCTTTTGCAGCAATGTAATATAATTCTTCTTTTTATCAAATCTTTAATGGCATACTACATAACAGCAACGTTGAAACTTCACTGAAGAATCTGGAAGTTTTTATATTTATGGGCATTTCTACTGAGAATTTCACCAGAGCACCTGATTGAGTTGGAACAAATGTTCAAGAATGATACAATGAAAGAAATCTTGGTTAAATGTGTGTCTTTAATAACTGCCCATTATGAAGGTGGCTTTGATGGCACTGTGGGTAATGAGAGAACCAGGCTATGCATCTGGACAAAGAAATGAGGAGGTCCACATCTTTTGTAATGTGTACCTTTTCAGGCATCAGCAAAAGTCTCTATTGTTTCTGAAGTCCTTAATTTGGCATGGGAGAGTTCCTGGGCTATGTTCAGAGGTAGGCAGTGTGCCCAAGAAAATCTGACACTAGGCTACAAGGCTGGCAGGCACTTGCTGGAGACAGCTGATATGATGAGCTAAAATGGAGAGGCAGATATTCCACGCCTCTTCTGAGTCAAATTAGGAGAGAAAAAAAAAAACAAGAGAAACCATCGAGGTTATAAAGCAAGAATTATTGGAACCATGTCAGGGATTTAAGTTGGAACTGTACTGAACCCCCAGTATACCCAGTCATATCTCAGGACACGGAGAGGAGAATAGCCTGGTACAGAAAACAGACAGAAAACTGTGTGTGTGGAAAAGAAAAAAGAGAGAAACAGAAGTCCTTAAAATATTCAGATTCAAAATTGCTCTGACATTTCATCTTTTTACCCCGTTTAAGCTGATAATTGCCCAGAATGGGAAGGAAAACTTTAAAAGCACTAGATTGATTTCAGCTGATTCCAGATTTTAACAGGAACTGTGACAATGCACTCTAATATCTTTTCCAGGGAGAAAGTATCATGACATTCAGCCATATATCCTGTTCTTTAGTGGACAGGCATGATTTATTAGAGTTCTGGTAGAACTCTCACGGTTAAGTATTTGTCTCATACATTCACGTCAAGAGCATTATGTCATATGCACATGCCCCTTATGTGCCAGAAATATCCCTTGGAAGTATCACAAGAGAGTCAAAGAAGAATTAACTGATTTTCTGGTCTACCGTGGACAGTTTGAAGCTGCAAATTATCCAGTATATCTCAAGCAATTTAGCTATGCAGGAGGAGGAGTGAGCATGTTTTAAAGTTGCTTAGCATATCCACACAAAAATATGGGGTTCTGTCTGGTAATGGTAATACAGGAACTGTAGTGAATTAATTACACGTGATACAATAGTATCTCCTTGAATAAACTCCTTGAAAATGTCTTTTTAATTAGGAAGTGCAGAAGAAGATCTAAAACACTTGGGTTAAACTACAAATGTAAGATGTTCAGATCCAGATAATTTTGTTAAGGGTTAGATGAAATAAAACAACTGTCATCTACAATCAATATTTTCAGTCTTTCAACTGTTGTGCAAGGAATATGTGTATATATATTTACTTCCCTTTACTGAATTGCTTCACCTGTCTGCTGTTATTCTCAAAGCAAGGAAAATCATTAGTGTGACAACACAGGACATTTCCACAATGATGTTCAAAGGTTTCAGAGTTTTTTGCTATATTTCTATAGGTGGTAGAAATACCTATTTATTTCAGGAGACAGCAACCTTCAGACCCAATACATGAAAATGTTCTGGGACTGTCATGATAACTTACACAACTGAGTTTGGAATACATATAGCTAAACATGCTTATGTCAAGGAATGAAATCTTAGCCTCATTGGAGTTGCCACTAACTCCGGCACTGATCTCAACATCACAGTGATTTTAACAGTCATTTTAGAAATGTCAAGCATGACTTGTCAGTCTAATTGGTAGAAATGTTTTCATGAACCTCAAATTTAAAAATGCCATTTTACTTCAAGCACATCACTTGCTTCTATATTGATCCCAGGTGCAGGTATGGGAAACGCTACACTTTCTATTTTTACACACACACCTCTGGTAGAGGGATTCTTGATAGCTGGAGTTATTGCTAGGATGTGGAAAAGCATTAAGGAGCTACAGTTTTGTGCCTGCATGGATACCTTATTAACAACACCAAGCTGCATAACAGTAATATCAAATAGTTAACTGGGAAAACAAAAAAAAAACCCTTTTATGTGACGAAGACTTGTGCTGGAGTACCCAGCACTGCTGCAGTGCATATACAGCAGCCTAGGGAAATGAAACTAAAATCAGCTCATGTGATTTTGATCTGGGGTCCATCAGTGCTGGTCACTTTTTAAGTACCACCACTTAAACGTGCAGGACCAGGCAATTACAAAATATTAGAAGTCAAGCAGGTGAGGCAGAAGGCCAGCCTGGCTGAGCCTCAAACTGAGGCATAAAAGGATGGTGTATGGCCAGTGGAAACAAGGACAGGAGATATGGGAAGACTACAGAGATACTGTTCACCACTGTAGGACTGAAATTCATGCATCGGGTTTTGCACCTGGGGCACAGCAACACTGGATCTAAATACAGAGTGGGGACTGGGAGGCTGGAGAGCTGCTCTTCTGAAAGGCATCTGGAGGTTCTGGTCGGCAACAATTTGAACATAAGCCAACAGTGTGCCCTGGCAGCCAAGAGGGCCAACTGTGTCCTGGGGTTCATCAAGCACAGGACTGCCAGCCAGTCGAGGGAGGTGATTGTCCCACTCTACTCTGCACTCCTGCAGCCTCGCATAGAGTACTGTGTGCAGTTTTGGGTGCCACAGAATGAAAAAAGGATATCACACTACTGGAGAGGGTCCAGAGGAGGCCACAAAGCTTGTGAAGGGTCTAGAGGGGATGTCATATGAGGAGCAGTTGAAGTCACTTGGTCTGTTCAGTGTGGAGAAGACGAGACTGAAGGGGGACTTCACAGCAGTTTACTGACTTCTCACAAGCAAAGGAGGGGAAGCAGTTGAGAGGGAATGGCAGGAAGATGTGCCAGGGGAAGTCTCCGTTGGATGTTAGAAAAGGTTGATCACTCGGAGGACGGTGGAGCACTGGAACAGCTCCCTAGGGAAGTAATCAAGGTGCTGAGCCTGACAATATTCAAGAACCTTTTGGACACATGGTGTGAACGTTGGGATTGTTCTATGCAGGGTCAGGAGTTGGACTCTATGATCCATGTGGGTCTCTTCCAACTCAGGTCATTCTATGATCCTGTGGTTCTCTGATTCTGTGATCTACTGCATCTACATTTCCTTCTACTATTTCCATAGAGATCCCACTAAAGCAGCTGCAAGTACTCAGATTGGATAGCAATGTAAATTCTTCTTCCTCTAGTTTCCATCATGTCCTTTGCTATCAAACAACGCCAAACTCAGAATATCAGAATACAAATGAGGCTAGAAAATATATAAAATCACATATATATGTATAACATGCTGTATACATTAGCCCAGGTGCACATAGCGTATGGAACTGCTAAACCACTCTCTGCATAAGCTTCACAGGAACAGAGACCCTTTTATGAACTACTCCCCTCTATTGTTTTCCCCATACACTCAGGCTATTGTAAGATCTTCTCTCCCAGCAGTTCTTCCTCTCTCTTGATCTTTCACTCTCTCTGCTTTAGTCTGTCTATGAATGGCAATGAAACGAAAGGGAATAAAAATCAAGAGAAGAGTAATTAACAAGATGATAACTTTTCCAGCTCCTCAGAGTGACTTTGCAGAGTGACTCTTTGAGATCATCACTGCAATAGAAGAAAACAGTGTCAGGGATAAACAGGAATGGGCAAAACTGAAAAAAAAAACCAAACCCACCACAGATAAGCCAGAAACTGTTTCAGTTATTTTTGAGCCTCATTCTGTTAGAAGACTATAACATCAGTGAAATGAAGAGATTATGCAATTTAGGCTGGCATTTTGTTTCTCAGCTATAGCTGCTCAAGTGGACTGTATGGTTGTAACCATAATTGAGCTCCTTAAAACCTTATGTCATGTGTGCTTGAAAGAGTAATATCAGGAGAAAAGTCTGTTAAAGTTCATTTTTCCAATACAATATTGCAAAATTAGGTGAAAAAATGCTGTAGGTAGGCCATTGAACGCTAAACAGCTGCTGAACTTCATCTATTTCATCTAGTAGTACCTTGAGTAAACACAAGAGCTAATATAGGTTGGGGAATTTGAAATGTATGCTCCAAACATGCACATATATTACAGCAGTAAAACCCGATAGTGAACCTTAGGCATTTTAAATAGGATTTGGATAATCAGAGGAAAAGCCCTTGGTGCTGAAATTATATTCTTTTTATTGACAACACATTACATAATGGGACCATGTGAAGCTGAAAAGAAAACACACTGACTGATGTGAATATTACAGCAGAAAAAATGACAACTTCAGTGAGGCTTCCCTGCAAGCTAATAATTTGGTTTACTTTACTAACCCCTTGCTTGTCTCAAGGAATATTTTTAAATGAAAATCACACGCTTATGCCTTCTAAGTACTAAGGAAGCAGGTTTTAAGACGTCTGTTGTGTGGGCTAAAAGACCTCCTACCAGGAAGCCAAAAGACCTCCTTCCAGGAAGTCATACCTGGTGCACACTTCACACAGGGGTCATGGGGAGGTCCTGCTTTGAGGCTGTTTCTTCTCACTTGTTTTCTTCATCACAAAATCAATCAGTGACATTTCACGTATGCTTTGCTGCTAGAAGCTGTCCTATCCTGGCCCTTGATCAATAAGGTAAAATTATATATTCCATATAATTGCTGAATATTGCATTTCTGTTTTCATAGACTCACAGAAACACAGAATGGTTTGAGTTGGAAGGGACCTTAAAGATCATCCAAACCCACTCCCCTGCCAAGGGTAAGGACACCTTGCACTACATCAGGTTGCTCACAGCCTCATCCAATCTGGAATTGAACACCTCCAGGAATGGGGCATCAATGACTTCTCTGGGCAACCTATTGCAGTGCATCACCACCCTCACAGTAAAAAATTTCTTCCTAATATCTAAATTTACCCTCTTTCTCTTTAAAACCACTGCCCCTCGTCCTGTCACTACGCTCTCTGTTAAGGAGTCCCTCCCACTACTTTTCTCTTCAGGCACTGGAAGGCTGCTATAAGGTCTCCCCAGCACCTTCTCTTCTTTAGGCTGAACAATCCCAACTCTCTCAGTCTGTCCTCATTTGGGAGGTGCTCCAGCCCTCTGATCATCTTCATGGCCTCCTCTGGACTTGCTCTAACAGTGTCCATCAATACAATTCTGTCTATCCAGTATCTATTAATATGGTTACTCCTGCCTGCAGGAAAGATGGACGAATTTGGGAAAAGAGAGGCTGCAGGCAAGTGGAACACTGGGAAACTCGAAAGATAGATGCCTCGGAGGGGGGAGGCTGTCCCTTGTCTGTTTAACATGCCCTTCTCTCCATTATCCCTGACTTCTCTTTACGTGTAGTATGAGTCGTTCTTCCATGCAACAAGATGGAAAGAAAAGCATATTCTGCAGCTTTTTCCCTTTGTTACTGTTCTTTGGATTTTGCCAGTCAGCACACAGTCCAAGGAAAATATGAAAGAAAAGTGGGCATTGATAGAAGTCACTTTCAAGGGGCATTTTACAGGTGCTGGAATACTGTGTCAGGAGCAGTTATTGGTTAAACACTACAAACTTCTATTTTTCTGCTTTCTGGCTACATCTTATGAAAGCTCCCTGCTGGCCACAGAAGGCAGGTGCCAGCTGCTGGTACACAACCAAAGGAAAAAGGATGTTGCAAGACTTTTTGAGCTATTACATAGCCATTTTCCTAAGTGATATTTGGCTTTTGGAGTTCTGTCCCCTCTTATACCAAGTGTCATGTGATGGGAACGGAGGCGGAGGATGATTACTTATTTCTGTGATTTGTAGAAAGGTAAATATTTATCTCAGTTTTGGCACTGAGAGGAAGTGCAGAGAGGGTTTTAAAGGCACTTTGCATGTAAGTACTCATGAAACAATACTGCTATTCTCACACAGCAGCTGGTAAGCAGAAGAAGCAGAGACATAACTTAGCAATGCAAAATGAGGTCCATGTATCTGGTAATTGTACCTTTTTTTCCCTTTTAGAACCCTTCAAAACACTGAATTGCATGGGGTCAATCACCTTTTCTTGATGGTGTTCGCAGTGGTAAGAAGACTTTGGGGATCACACTTTCAATCAGAAGAACATTTTAGATTATTGAGGTATAGAGGGGTAAAACACAAGAACACACTGTTCATTTGCATCCTTTCCATGACCCCAAAGGGGTCTGGTTTTTACAACTTGTATTAAAGTTAGTGTGTTTTAAAATAATTTACCCAAAAGATCTTTTTCATTATATAGCACCCAGCTCAAATTTGTTTACATGAATTCTGTATTTCTCCCTTTATTTTAAGACATATAAAATTATGGATCTATGGAAGCATGTGATTCAGAGAAGCAATACAATATGCCAAATCTTTGAAATTCAAAGATGCTGGAGCAAGTGCTTGAGCATTGTGACAGCCAGGACCCTCTATAATGAAAGTTGTGGCTCTGGATGAAGTAGGTGTCTGAGATTCACTTCTCAGAGGTTTTGTCAACTGATTCCTTATGCAGCATCTAAAAGCCTGTGCTCCATACCACGTGCTCCAGTGAAGAGAGTGAAGAGACAGGCACTCCTGAATCCAAAAACTGAGTACACAGCCAACAGGAATGGGCATCCTTCCTGGTGCCACCCGAGGTCAGCACAAGCAAGCACCTGCAGAAACAAGCCACACATTTGCCACAAGGAAGGCTGGAAATGACACTGGCCTCCAGGTGTTCCTCTGCTTCATCAGCACTGGGCCCCAGGCAGTGCAACAAGGAGACAGGTCTTGCACACACCTTCTTCTAATGCCTAGAGATTGGCATTATCCAGGAAATCCTATGCTAACACAACCCTTTGGCTGGTGAAGTGATGTAGCTCTGTTATGGGTGTTACAGTGCAAGAGCTCAATCGCCAGAGGCAGCCAGAGTCACAGGTTTATGGCTGACTCCAACATGGCACTGTGGAAGAGGTTTATTAGATGTGCACCATCCTAATGGCTGCATGGGATTTCCTGGGCAGAGCTGGGCTGTGGCTGCCAGCTGGGAGCACTGACAAAGCATCTGAAGTACCCAATAAGTCTGCTTCCTCCATCTCTTATCTTCGGGATTTTGGTGAGTGTAGTGATTTGGTCAGAATTTGGAACCTGAATCTCACATCATTCCTCAAGTTGAGTAATATATATTATTTGTTCAGGTCCCATGCAGAAGGTGAATGCCTTAGGATTTAGCTGAAAAACATTTGGTGAGTGGGTATAAAATAACTGCAGAAAAACTTTATCTATCTATTAACCACCTCGTAGTTAATAATACAAACGATATTAAAAAAAAAGCGTTTAGCTCTCTCCACTAGTTCTACTGTTTGCAATTAAATGTAATCCATGTATTCCAAGGGATTGCTCATTCCAACCATATTGTATGTTTCAATTGTTAGAACAAGAGAAAGTTATTACTTTTCTGCCATACATTAAATTTAGTAATAGTTGCCATGTTGGAATGAATAATGGGGAAAACCTTTACTTGGGTTATCAGAAGGAGAGAGCTAATATCTGCCAGTAAATCCTATTATGATCATTATGTATGACACTAGGTTGGATTCATTCATAGATTGCACAGATATTACTAATAAGGTTTCAGGCAATCATACGTGAGCTTTTGTAAATTGTGATCAGGCCTCAGTTCAGTGGCTACCAGGTAATGGATTAACGAGCTGTCAGTATTAAATTCATTCATTTCTCCTTATCATTTACAGAGCAGGCAGCCTCTAGCTCTACCAGTCTGTGCAACAGCTCTGAAAGACTTGTAGCCTTTAGCAGAGAAATGGAAGGAGCAACAGCAGATTTCATTTATCAGGAATAACATTTTGTTCATGACCTTTCATCTCCTTCCACCTAGGTAACCTCAATCTGCTAATGCTATTGACCCTGCACGCTTTGGGCAAACCAGGGTGGAATGATGATAAATATACTGAAATAGGATAGGTTTTCTGTAACTTGAAATTAAGCGAAGGCTTGAAAGAATGTGCTTATATGTATGTATTCGTTGAAAAGCACATAGTGATTGACTGGACTGTATTCCACAGATTCCATGTATATTGGTTTCAGTGGAATTGTAAGGTGTGTAAGTCAGTGTAAACTTTGCCTTACCCTTCTCTGAAGCCAAGTCAGTCCTGGCTGCTTCTGTCACATAAACAGTGTGAATTCAGATACAATTAAAATATGTAAATTAGTTTGACTGATTTATTAAAAAAAATGAAAAGAAAATGTAAAACTAAAAAACCTGGAAAGGTTTGACAGTTATTCAAAAGTAAGAGCGTTAACCCCTAGTCTAGTCAGGATATATTGTCCTTTTTTCCCTCCTCTTTCCACTGTACTAAGCCAATAAAATATTTGGCTTGGAAAAATGAAAAAGGATGGGAAAGTGTTCCATTTTGACCTTTAACTCAACATCTTGTCAAATTGAATCTTCACATGCTAAAAAAATGAAGGCGGGCAAGAGAGTTTCTTATCACTAGGCAGGGCCTCAGTGGGTCTACTTTTTCTATCTCACTTGTTTACATAGCTTGTTTATAAAAATTACTGCAGCTCTCCATCTAATACTGCAGTAAACTGACCACAAGCTGGAGGAAGAATAATGATCACTAAACAAAGTGAAATATTTAACCTCTCTGTAACAGCAGGCAGCTTTTCCACAGGTGAAGATAAAGAGGAGTAGCATGAGATTTGCTGAAAGTGTTTAGTACTGCTTCTCATCTTGTCTTACTATGGCAGCAAGTGTTGCCAAGGATTCCTTTCATCAAGAAGTTGAATTACAGTCATCGCAAAGAATGAAGCCATGCTATTGTCAGCAAGGTTACTGAGGGTATTATACAACACTGTGAGCAGTGAAAATTTGCAAGACATGATAGGTTTGCCATCAAAGGAAAATTTTTCTTATGTGGACAGGGTTTTACCCCCTTTTTTTCAGAAGACAACGTTTAAACATAAAACAAACTAAAAAAACCCACAACAGTAACAGAATTCTAAATGTAGCCCATAAGAAAAATCATCCTGAAAACACCTGTCATATTTGGGAAGGTAACTTGAAGATATGAATTAGAGTATCTCAATAAAAAGAGCAGCCAAATCCTTCCTCGAGGAACCACGTATGCTTTCATCTCTGAGACCTAGATGTGCGCTAAAACTACCTCTATTTTCATTCCCAAAACACTACTGCTCTGGAGAGTACTCAGCAAGAATTCAGAAATGCTGTACCTGAGCAGTGTGGCCTTTAGAAGGCAAGTATAATGTAAAAACAGGTGACATCTGGACCTGAGCCGAAAGATTTATGCTGGAATGACTGAAAATTGGTGTGTATGATCTGTTTTGCCATTGGCTTTTCCAAAGAACACGCCCCATCTACACCTTAAACTTGTTCTCTAAAAGGGTATCCAGACACCCACATTGCTCATCTTGTGAAGTTAGCTGATGTCCATTCCTAATTCTCAAGCAGTCACACCACAGAGAAATCCACTTTTGCAATTCTTTGAACAGAAATGATTTCTGGTTTTATGCCTTCATATGGATGAACATACTCACATGGATCTTCACCTCACTCCATTTATATATAATTGAAATTATATGTAAGTTCAAAGGGCATAGGGTATTAAATATAAAGAGGAAAGTTATTGGCCTTCAAAAGTTACTTACACTAGTCAATAAACCCACATTCAGCCTTTTGGCACAGACACATACTTTCTTCCTGAAAACATGGAAGTTATGCTTTCATAGGAGCAGTCACCCCGTTGTTTCCCCAATGAATCAGAAAGTAGATGTTTCTCTCACGCAAGTAAAAAATTAGTACTTGAAGTGGCACACTCTCAGGCATCATTATTTCTTTTTGACTCTCTTCCTCCTCATTATTCCATCAGGTTAATGTTCTCCATGTGAAATTTTGAAGTAGTTGAAAAATAAACCAGTGAGATTAGTCTGTCTTTATCTGACTTGTGACCTACCGTTCGTAATACTTTCTCCATAAATAACTATCTGTATGATATATTTTTTAAAAAGAGTTTTCCTTTTTTTTTTTTTTTACTTCTCTGGTTAGCACTGACCTTTGTCCCCTGCTTCTAAAGTAAATGCTTGTTCCAAAAATATGCTAACCATCCAGTGTTTTGTTTGCACTCTATTCAGGATCTTGCATAAATATTCAAGATTTACGGAGAAAGAAGGAAACAAAATTCCTGATATTCTACTTTACGTTACTGGGATTCCTTGTGGGACTGAAGCAAACCCTTTGCCATGCTTGTTTCACACACTTTTGCAGATAACTGTTGTTGGAGGCTGGATTTTTACTCCTGTCATCTGCCTTCTTTCAGTATACGGGTCTTCCTAACAGTAAAGCACCTAACTAGGCAGTGGCCTGTCCTTCAGCACAGCTGAACACAGCCAACTGCTCTGATTCTGGTCCCTCCTTCACACCACTCCTCTTTACTACTCTCCAGCCAGCCTGCATCATCCACTTGCTCGCCTCAGTCTGTAGGCTCTTCCAGACTCTTTTCTGTTACCAGCCTGATTGCTATACCTCCCTGAACAATTACTTCTTCCCAATCCTTATATATGAAAGGGTAGTGTGTGTAAAATGCTTTCAGCTTGTTGGCTCAACAGTGTTATGCAATGAGAACCACTTATTCCATTGCTTATCAGGTTAATGTATAATTAGGTAAGTAAGACTTTCTCCAGGTGGCCAGCTTTAGTGTGTGCAGGAATGCTAATTGCAGGGTGGGGGAGATAAAGACTCAGTATTCTGAATAACCAAACATATACCAAGGAGGCAAGCCAACCTATTTGTGCCAATGGCCTTCATGTCTCACTGCTGACAGGGATCCACAGGTCACAACACACAACAAATTTACCCATATTTTGGAACTGCTCCTCAGTACACTCAACTTTTTGTTTTAAGGAAACAAAGCCTACACAGTCACACTCTCTTTCAACCCACAAGCATCTAACAGATTCTTTGGCAGTGTTTTTTCCAATGGTTATCCCCCTCTCACGTGCTACCATCTACCAGCCAGGACTCAGGCTGACAGTTCTGCCAGATGAGGATAGTACATAGGTACGAATTCACATAATGTAACCCATTTCCAGGAACTGTGAGTACAGAAACCAAAGTGAATCTGTATATGTCAGGGAAGAAGCCCACTGAAGTTTGTGGGAATCTCTTTGTTGTCTTTAATAGGACTTTGTACCATCCCTGCGAGAAGTTGCTCTACAGCAAGACTCTATGTGTTCTCCTGTTGGCAACACAACAGGAGAGTCCAAAAGAGTACCAAAGCCAAGACCTTCAAAGGATATAAAGGGATTTAGGAACATAAATGTACCTGCAGACTTTCTTAATGCTTTCAAGCTACTTCTAAAAATTCCTGTTCAACATCTATGTGAGGTTGGGGCTTTTTTAATTATAAGCCTTTGGTTTTGGTTCTCTTTTGGACTGTGAAACAAAGGCACCCAACTTTCTACTCCTGTAACAGCTGGAGGAAAGCTTATGCAGCCTAAACAATACCCCAAATCTAGCCACAATTCATCATGGAATTTAAATACTATTATAAAAATAATAGGGAGCAATAGTCTACCTCTAACATTTAAAAGCATTAGCTTTATTACACTTTGAATACAGAAAATCTTCTAGGATTAGTTAATGCTGGTACACTTTTCTTACACTCTGCCAGAAGTACCTGATCTCCTCTCTAGACACTTTTTCGCAGAAAGCAATTGACGATTTGTAATACTTACTGAATTTAAAAAGTTAATTGCTCTCTAACTGAAGTAGCTTATTATACAAGTACTGGGACCATGCCTGTCTGCCAGTTGAATACACCAAAGCATTCCATTTAAGCAATTTAAATTAAAATATCATTTTATAATGTTGTTTTGATTGTGATTGCATATTGAGATTTTAAATAATTTTTACTTAATTTCAAGGGAGACGGATTAATTTTGTATATTATCAAATTGTAATCATTTCTGTGTGATTAACATTTAATTTATGCCTACACTCTTAGCACTTTCCTTCCCTATAGCCATAGTTGTATTATACTCGTTAAAAAAGCTGAGTGTTCTGTGCAATGCACAGTGGAGATGAAGTAGCAAAAGCACGTTGAAAAATATGCTACATCTGGAGCTCTGCAAGAAATGCCACTATTGAGTTTTTAATAGAGACAACTAAAAATATCAGAGAGTACTCTACTGACTTGTTAACCAAACCAAGACTACCAGAAGACAGGTCTAGATTAGCCTTCAGCCCAAACCTTTTTTTATTCAGGATACAGTAACACAGATAAAATGAACGTAGAACTGCTTTCTCCACTGTCCTTCTTCAATGCCCTCTCCAGGACTCATAACCCATTTTGAGAAATGATGGCATAGTACACTCTCCACTGCAAATGTATTATTGATGAATGGAAGTGGGCATTTATTTTCCATTTTGGTAGTTAGTATTAACTTTTTGGGAGGGGAGGGTATGCAAAATAACTGAATGGTCAAGAAAGTGTGTACTATAGGTTGACTTTGGTGAATAGGTCCAGCCAAATTCGATAAGGCAGGAAAAATAAATGTCAGGAGCAGAAATTCTGACATTTTTAGAAATAACCTCCTTATTTTTTCATTTAAGTTCACTAGGGGACAGATTTTCTAGTTATTAAGAAGCACTTGAGGTGAATTACCTGGAAGTAGTCCAATTCAAACAACCTTGATATTGCTCAAGGAAAGCTGCAAGAAAATACGTCTCTGAATATACTTTCAAAGTTAAAGGACTACTCTAAATTCCCTGATCTCTTAGCAAACTGGTGAAGAACAAGTACAGACTATGAATTTAGCTTTTGACTTGCACTGAATTTCACCCAGGCAAATATTTCATAAAGTACACAGTAAGAGTTGTGGTCGGTACCACTTTAAACTCAAGTGTCCTAGGTAATTGCACTACTCTCCTTATCTTTTCTGAAGGAAATGTGGTTAACAGCAATCTGATTGAGCTCATCGGAAACGAGTACCAAGCAGGAATTTACATCCTGTCTTTGTCTCAGGACTTGAACTTGAGTTTACAGATTTGTTTTGCCTCCTAAGGTTTGTAAATGAATCTATGGATGGTTTGGCAATGCACACACCATGTGTTATTTTTTCCTATTATTAGTTCTTTCCTACTAGAAGTTCTTTCTACAATAAATATGCTATAAACCGAAATACACACACATAATACAGAAAAATAGAATAATAATCTGTACTGTAACAGAACCAGTACAGCAGGTGAAGGAATTTAGAAATTGACAAGTCTTTGTAATGATTCAGTAAAAGCAGGAAAAACAAAATCCAAAGGACAGATTCTTTTATGACTAAAAAACTGCAGATGCAAGTTACAGCAATCATATTTAAAATATATCTATTCAGAAAACTGCAATGGGACAGGCTTTTTGTGCTTTGTTATTTTTTTCTCTTCAATAATCAGCGCACGGAAGAGCAAACTTGAAGATTGTTATTTGAGAAGAAGATTTTTAAGTTTTCAATATCAAAGCCAGGAAGATCAAGGAATATCTTGGTAAGCTTACCAAGAATAAAAGGAAATTGACTTGCTGTGAAATTAGTTGCTTCATCTGGTCATTTCTCAAGTGCACAAGGTTAAACTAACTGTCATTTAAATAGTGTTGAATAGATTTTCTCTCCCAGGAAAAGAATAAAGAGCGTAGGCAGTCATGGGGCTCCCTCCCAGCTCAGGTGGGAAACACTCCAGGAACAAGCTGCAACATCCAGTGCTGGAGCACCTCAGTAGCAACACCTGTGTTTAATTGCCCAGTCAGCTTAGGGACCTTTGTAACTCTAATCCCAGGGAAGGCACAGTGTTTCTGCTCACAACACAGAGCTAAAGAGGAGACAAGGGCTTCCTGTCCCTTAACTGTATATGGATAACATGTATTGGGTGTTTGCCTGGGGGGGTTCATTATTATTTCCATAGTAAAATTGTAGTGGAATGCTGCAATATATGGAGTTGGAAAAACCTAGTTTTTTTCTTCTTCCAGTTTATAACTCATCCAGAATCGTGTTACTAATTTTTAAATTGAGAGGGACTGAAACTAGAAACGTCCATCTGAACCTCTTTGAATCTTCTGGAGAAATAAACCTTGAGTTTCATAGTTGGACAAATGTCTTCACCACCAGTTTTTGCATATCTAAAACTGTCAAAGCTGCTGGTTCTTCATCAGATTTACTTTTACACCCTATAGCCTTCTCTGTTATACACTCAGCTTCTTCATATTTCCTTATCAAAATATAAGAATAAAATTTCCTTCAGAAAGTTGTGCAATTTTTATCAAAGAAGAAGGAAAGCAAAACTGCAGAACTCCATTTACAAAAACAGATGTCATGTTTTCCATAGTCCAGGCTGCAGAACCCCAGATGAAAAAATAGCGGTAGAGCAGAAGAAATCACTGTTAAGAGGTATCTTTAAAAATAAGTTATATCTCACCAGTCTCAAGCTTTGCTTTGCACCTAAAAAGGCAAATCCCAATGATTAGGCTCTTCAGCTTGCTCTGCCTTCAATAAAATTCTACTTTAAAGAAACTGTCTGGTCAGCCTATCCAGCTAACAATACTCATCACCTTTTTAATTGACTTTGGGAAAATTTTCACTAAAATTCCAATTGTTTAAATGGCTGTGCATTGAAAATAAAAGGTTAGTTTAACTTATTTCAGCGAATAAGCCTCACATGAGACTTTTTAGCTTATCTAAATACAAATGCTTAAATCTACTTGGGTTGTAAGAAGGAAAATCCAGTGCTGGCAAATGAAGATACTGACCTTCACATTGCACACACACACACAAAACTATAAAACTAAGTGGTTGCAAAAGCCAAATTCTGAGTGACTTGAGTGTTGTATCCAGAGTGTTACTAAACTGGCTGAAGATGCCGGCACTTGGCAGCTCTGAGAATTTGCATAGAAGAGAAAATCTACCTATTGTCATGTTGCAGTTAACCACATGAAATCTTGTCATATTCTGTGATTCTGTGCTGCACTGTTTTGCTGTCCCTGCTACAGTGAAGGATCCTAGTCCCCTGCTAAGTCTTTCAGACGGCTCCATATTAAAAGTGGACAGAAGAACTGAGAGAGAAATAGTTTCTTTGCGTGGCATCTAGCATTTGTTGTATCTATAGAAATTGCATCCCTGAAACTTCTTTGTAAATAACAAATGGGGAAAAATTAATTGAACTCATCATCTTCATTCCTCCATTGATTCTTTATTAACACATGAAGTACTATAGAGGTCTCTACACGGCTGTAACCCTTAACCTTTACACCCTTCGAGACAGTTATGCATAACAAGGTGTAGTGTTTGACGTGACAGGCTCTTGCTTTGATTTCCAAGTCCTTTGTAAGGCTGTCTGAACTACTCAACAAACAGGACACCTGAAGGCATGGTGCATATGTAGGAGGTCATTCTTATCATTCACTTTGGGGATGACCTAAAGGTCTCTGAAGAACTTTCAGTTAGATGGACTCTCAGAAAAGAGCTAGGGTTAGAAGCATATGGGCCAGTATAACAAGAAATTAAGTAGAAAAAATTTCTGCATCTTCTTCTATTAAATACAATAGAAAAATCCTACAACACTACTCCATGCAGGATTTTTTTGGTTCTGGAACAATGATGTTCAGAAACATAGTTGAGTATTAATCTCACAATCTACAACACCACCTTTTTAATCTCTGCCATTTATTCTCTTTTGTACAGTCACAGAAATGAAAACCTGATGTAAAGGATTTGGGCCAAAATGAATGCTTTCTTCCTATCTTTGGCTTTTCTAGACTTGCTGGGGGGGGTATTGCCTGAAGAACATACCCTCCAAACAAAACGTTTTTACCGTCCCCATCTCAGAAGCTTTTGAAGTTAATATATACTTTTTCCCCCTCTAGTTACATATACTAAGTTTTCCAGAAATCCTAATACAAATATGTGTGTGCATACATGCAAATCCTTTATTATCTTGGCAAAGAAGCAATGATAAAGCAGACCTAGTGGCAAATTATTCAGAAAAGATCTAAAACTCCATAAAAGATGGAAAAGCTATTGTTTTCTTTTCTCCTCCTTAAAATATTGCTGTTCTGAAAAAGCACAAGATCAGCTTTGGGAAATGAAGTCCTTCCTACAGCCTCAGAAAAGGATCAGAATGGGTTATCAGTGTCATCAACATAGATCTCTGTCTTGCCCTTTCATCCTCGTGTGATGAGTTCATTCTCCTCCTACTTCCCAAACTCACTGCCAGCTAGTTTAGCCGATGTAGCAACAATTAACATGTCACACCCACCTGTCCCTTAGAAATGTGGATGCAATCCAAACAGGCCCATTTCAGATAGGCCAAAGAGCAACTATCAGATTGTTATCACTTTCAACCTCTTGCAGACTGGTCTCAGGAACTGTGGAAATTTTGCTGTTGACAAGCCGCACACAGATGATTGGTGCTGCAAAAAGCAGCAAAGAAGCTGATATCTAATAAGCTTACTGTAATCAACTGCATTCTGTGAAAAACTAATGAACAGAGGGGTAGAAGGAGGAAAAACAAAGCAGGAATCTGTCTCCTGGATGAATCTGCCCAAGTGTCAGCATGCTGGGATCTACTTGGTGGTAGATGCACACATGCAACCTATGAAGGAGGGTAGCTGAGAGAGCCTGCCCCACGACTGGCTTATTGCCCAGGGAGCCTGCAAGACTTTCTGTCTGAGCAGCTCCTGAATTCGGGAATACGGCCCAACTTGTGAGCCTACAATTAGAGTAGGGGCTAATCACCATGGTGGTGGTCCCAAGCTGGCAGACATGGGTGACCAGGCTGGGTAGAGGGCCTGTTCCTTCAACAGGAATCAAGGTCAACCTCTAAGGCAGTGAAGGAAAAACACACGTGCAAGGAAAAACATTGGGTCTCTAGGTGAGGCGACCCTGCATGCTTGCCTCTGCCCTCCCCACCTCCATCCGTGACACCTGCACTATCATTGTCCACCTTTGACCCTGCTTTCCCAAGGTGGGGGAAAAGACATATATCAAGTTTCCCAATTTTCAAAACACTGTTCTAACAATGAGCTCTTGCTGCACCTGCTTCCTTAGCACTCAGCAAGAGGCCACAGCTCACCTCCTGCTGCAAAGGCGAGCCTAGCCTGTGATGATTAACTCCAGGAGAACACAATGGTCAACATCTGAGCCGTCAGTGTGCCAAGGAGTGTTTTCCTTGTTTATCTTGGACAGCAAGTTTTTAGTGCTGCTTTTTCACAAAGGCCATGCCTACTCCAGATTCCCAGACAGTGAGTCACACGTGGTCCCTGGTGAACCTGCAGAGCCACGTGACGGAGAGGTGAGGAAACTTCACCCCGTGGAGGGGCCAAGTGGGTGTGTCTCTGGCACATGTCCCGATTATGAAAAACAAACCTATTTCCTACCACCACACTCTAGTGTTTGCCAGCTAGTAAAGAAATCAGGGAGCCCGGTGTCAGGTGCTAACCACCCTTCTCTTGCTCCCTGCCTGTCTTTCCAGTCTGAGAGCTGCAGCAGCAAAGCGTCTGCTTTTCACCAATGCTCGGCATTTTATCCTTGTACTACAGAAGCATGATTATTTTATTCTTTATCAAGGCTGAGTAATCTACGTATGTTACAGGGCTGTCATCTTAATTCCTAAGCCACCCAAGTACTCAGTCTGAAGTACACAGTGTGGATGTGCCGTCTCCAGCAAGACTCAACAACAAGAACAAGCCTTTGAGGTCATGAGCAGCCAGTCGGAAATTAGAGCAGCCCTGAGGCTAAGGAAATTCAGAGGCAGCAGAAAGGTTCAGCTAAGCAAGAAAAAAGTTCAATATTGCAAGCAGCAGCCATACAAAATGCAGAGGGTGTGCTACAAGGACATTTGCATTCCACAGCATTTGCCATCTCAGAGATGAGCTTGTTAAAAGTGAAAAGTATGGAGGTGATGATATTTTGCACCACCTTTCCCCTTCTCATTTTTGTAGCATGTAGCAATGACACACACAATTCATTTTCACTAGTACATTCTGTAAGGGTGTCACATCATGCTATGAAGTGGGGAGAGGTTATCATGAAAAGGGTGTTTATTATCACTGCTAAAGCTGGCCCCGAAGTCCCTGGAATAACCTTTGTAGGATGCGAGGTAGACAAGGAAGTGTGAACATTTGTTTTTCTGGTATGCTGTAGAGAAATTTTGCTCTGTCCTTCAGCCTGCGTATGTCTTGGCTTCATACCCCTGCCGTATTATGAACCTAACTGTGGGCAATACCAAGGCAGCCAAACTTAAATATAAATGCTTTCTCAGTTTCTGTGACACTGCTGTTGCACCACCATGTGAAGTCCAGCCCAGATCTGCCCAGTACTACTTGGTATCAATGTCCTTCTTCCATTGTTCTCTGAGATTTTTTCACCTTTTCAGATCTTGCCCTGTGTTACAAATTGGGGGTAAGGCGAGTGGTTATGGTGGTGTGGTGTGAATAGGTCTCAGGATTGGGAAATCAAAAGCTAGAGGGCCTAGGAGAAGGTTACTGAAAGGAGGTGAATCTCCTCAGGCCATCCTTGCTCTGCATAGTACTGGCATTTATATTGTCTGATCTACCCTCTCTTACCACCACTTCACTCAAGATCACTAAACTTTGTCCTGGCCTCCACAAAAGGATAACCTTGGTTTCTTTGTGGGTCTGGCTCCAGTTTGAATCTCAGTGTAATCAAGGTGGCAGGAAGAGAAATGTTCCTGCCTTTACTCCTATGGATATCTTTAGAGGAGAGCTGTGGGTACCAAGCTAGTGTATCTTTTAAATTGCAGTTTGTTGATTTACCTCATTGCAATTCTGCATCAGTTTTGTTATTACAATTTGCTAAAGAACTAAATGTAATGAAAGTTTTGCCTTTAAGCTGAGTGAAATTTCGTTTGGTTCCTTTTCCATGAAGTGCCACTTTCCACCATCTCCTCTCCCAGGCAGGGTTAGCCTGAACCTTGGTGAAAGGTGTGACCTCCAGGCTAGATATTTTCCACAAAATGCCCACAAAGTGTCTGAGACAATATGTGGTATCTTGTTTTTAACAAATGTCAAAACCAAGCTGTTGGTCTGATACTGAGCCCTTCTTTGGAAAACAGAGGAACTTTATGAGGAAGCCAGTATTCAAGCTAGAGTATCGTAGGTGTCTGGTGACTTGTATGATGGACATACGGATTATCACAAGGATTCCCTAGAGAAAGTCATGCTGGAAATCATGATTTACATCCCCAAGCCTCATTCAATGCAGAAGTTTTTCATTTTGTAAATGAACATGTGGTTTAATTTGAAGTCATGGTATACAGTCAAGCTTGTTGAATGGACATTTTTAGAAAGCTTTGGTAACATACATGGGATAGTGGAGTTTTGTTTTAGTTACAGGTTTTATGAAGGGTAGGGCTTTTTTCTTCACAAGTACAGCAACACAAGCTGGATGTACTAGACCACCTCAGTCATGGCATCATTTATATTGTCCTGGACTGCCACAATGATCGGTGTTTCAAAAAGAATGCAATGAAATGTTTATGTGGAAAGCTAATCATTGGATTTTATTTTGTCATGACACTTTACATGGTACTTCTGCTGGTTTTGTAGTGGGAAGAGAGTGGGTTTTTTTGCTTTTAGCTGTCTAGCTCTTTCAGTTGGTCTGATCCTGCTTCTGCTGAAACCTTTGGGCATTTCACCATCCTTGTGAACCGGCTTGGAGCCAATATGTATACAAATGTGATAACAGACGCCTCAAGTCTACAATGAACTCTGAGCAGGAGAAATTCCATCTCCATATATGCAACCTTGCTCAACTGCAAAACATGTCAGCATTAAGCCAGATTCTGTGCAGACCAGCTCGATAAAAGCAAAGCTTCTTTAATTTCGAGGTACTGCTTTAATACCACAATGTCAGCTGTTGTTTTTCAGCCTCTGGGAAACACATCTGGACTGTTGGTACAGTTTGCCTTACTAAACAGTGGTACTAAGCTCTAGCTCCATCTCCTTTCCTTGAAGAAAACAAGTTTCTGCTCTCTCCTCTGTGGATGCAAAGGCTAAGGGCCAGTAGACCTCTGGCCTTATAATGGACTTGAAAAAAATATAAAACAGATATATTTTTATTCATAATAAAAAGGGTAAGTGCATTTTTTTCTCTCATGCCATTCTGATTCCAAATTGGATATGCTCCATTTTAAAAAAAGGGAAGGGAGTGTTTTGAAAACAGTTAGAGTAATCACATTCACCCCAAAGAACTTGCATCCCAGATCCCACAAAAAGCCCAAATATTTTCCCAGTGTTGGTCCTTCATTCATACCACCTGCTTAACCATACCACCAAATCCACTCATCAGAGGATGTAGGAGCAGTTTGCAAGGTGGTTTTCCTTTATAGCACTCAGCTGGGAGGGGTAATATTTGCTTTAAAGTCTTTCTCACAGAGGGCTATTAAGGCAGTCCCTGGGGTGTGAGAAAATGGGAGCTGTACCCAGAGGACAGAGGAAGAGTAACAACTGCATGTGGTTTCTGCCTTCTTCCACAGGGGGGAAAAAAATTTGTGCTCAACTTTCACAAACCTTCCACCTCCTGGCTTTCCCTCAGCAGTTCTCCAGGTGGGGAGAAGGCTGAATTTAAAATGGACGTTAAGAGATGCCTTGTAACTGATCCTTGTGAAGACCTATACCTTGTAACATGCATGAGGCTATGGGCATCCTATCAGCCTCTCTCTTCCCCTTCTCATCCTCCCCTAAGGGGACACAGATCCAGCTGATAGTTTACTTTTCATGGCAATGACTTTTCACTAGCCATCCTGGTGTAGAGTAGTTCTTTATGTCCACTAAGTATGTTTTTAAGTATTTACATTGTCATTATTTTTCATATGTGGGGTTTAATTTTCTGCATTTATATGTGTTGAAATTATCCTTAAGAGCCTAGACTGAAATTCAGCATCCCAGAGACAGGAAAAATTTTGTTCCAACTACAGTGTCCTCTGCCTCACCTTGCTAGATGACTGCTCAAATAGTGAAAACTTCTGCTCAGCATGCATTATGCACTCTGTGCTGTGCCTTTACTTCCAGGGACATGAACCTGTCGCAGATCTCAGCAACACCTGTCCCCATAACAAAATAATGTTAATTTATTTAGGTATCAGTTTTGCAGATATTGTGCTGTCTATGTCATGTTTAGTCCTAGCTTAGTTGTTAAAAAGGATTTCTAGGAATGGCGCAAAGGAGGAAAGAGAACTTCCTTGCTTCCTCTGTTCTCCTCACAAACAGGTAAAACTGCGCACTCAGGTTTGACTGAAAGGACGTGACACAGCTGAGAATGTTTTTACCACTTATAAGCATAGTGTCAAATACAGAAAGCTACATGAAGAAGTGTGTAATAATGTTAGCAGTAAAGGACATGCTGTAGATAAGACAGGAGTTTGTATTTATCTTTTTAAGGCATAATGTGAAATGAAGGAGTAGTTTTTAAATTAGGACATTTTCTTTAATTATCATGTTAATAACTGAATTTTGATTATTAGCAGTGGGAATTAATCATTATACGTGGATACCTAGAAAACCACCAATAGTCATAGCAGGTAAAACAGAGGGTCATGTGGTTCAGCACCCTCTCTTCAGCAGTGGGCACAAAAGGGTGTGTAGGAAAGATAAGAAGAGAGCGAGCGTATGGTATGCTCCCCATGATTACTCTCTCATCTGCCAAACTTTTAAAACTCAGGGTTGAACTAAAGTGTTTGAAGTTTCTTTGCATTTGATGAACTTCAATAGATTTTTGCTGCATGAACTTATCTATTCTTTCCTCCCTTTTAAACCTTTAGTATCCATAACATCCTTTGGATATGCTCTGTTTTATGGACCACATCCTTTTCTTCTGCTCGCAGCTTCCTTTATTGTCCCTTAATGTTGTCCTGAATATGTTCATATTACAACACTATCAACAAGTAGAAGGTGGAATAGAAGGAAGGAGGCAAGTTCAGGCTTTTTATTATGCTCTGAAGTAATTCTCCCCAACTCAAGAGCAACGTAGAGTGTGGCACATAGCACATAGCCTTTAGCTGCAAAAAGAGGTGGAGGAAATATATCAGCCATACACAAAACTCAGATGACTGGAGGCTTAGAACCGCCAAAAATTCCATAGATAAAATTCACTCATCAGCATCTTCTAATCAAATGACAGCATACAGAAGCTTCTAAAGGAGGAGCAATGCTATGTGTTTGCACACACGTCTCTGTGGTCACTGGATTAAATTTGTCAGTAACAAAGAAAAACTTAGGTTTTGGTGACAATTCTCATACTAGAGAGATGTGCACAGCATTTTGAAAAATCTTGAAGAGCTGTAAATTATACTGTAACTTGTTTATGAGTTCAAGGGCAATAATATTCCTTGTTTTGAGTATCTAAGCCTCAAAACCAGAGGGGTAATTATCACCTTTCTTAAAGATGTTGGAGTCAAAAAAGCTTAAACTTTGAGAGTTCTCTGACAAAGCACTGTATGAAGTATGAAGCAAGAATAAACTCCCTAGAATACTGTGATGTGGGACTCTGTTGTCATCAATAGAAAATAGTTAGGTTCCCATGGGAACAGCTGATGTTCAGAAATTTTTATAAGAAAAATTCATCTATATATGAGCTGTATTTCCTTTTTAACAAACAAAAATGTAGACAAAGACAGGAACTGAAATTCCACTTCATTCAAAGTAGCACCCAATTTGCCTCTCATGTTACAGATCTCTCCCACATTTATGATTCAATTTAGGAGATAATGTCAATGAAATTGAGCGTTGCGACTGGATAATAGACAGTTGCTGAAAGATAAATGCTGAAGCTAAGAAATATATTTTCAGAGAAAAACCCTATTTTCTTAATGATGAAAGTTTAATTCCTATACAGGTATTACTATTGTATGAACTGAGACACTATTATTTGTGCAATGCAATGAATTAGTTTCTTCTACCCATGACAAGTGAAAAGAAATTATTTACTTTTTTACTTCATTGCATTTGATCGAAAACCTACATTCTTGTTAGCCAAAAGATAGAGCAAGTCAGTGTGGACTGTATTTCATCTCCCCAAACATCTGTAATTAACCTGTTCCATCTCCTTTAATAATTATCAGTCATATTGATCAATGTCTTGAACTATCTGAACCAGGAGATCATTCAGAACTGCAGAAACGTTCAGCTCAGGGTCTGTCCAGGACTTTCCTGGCTAACACTGAGTTTATACGGTGTAATTGTTGAAAAGATTGCAATAAAGAAAAAGTAAGTTTAAACACCAAGCACTGGGATTTCAAAGTCCCAGCATTTAAAACAATAGAAAATGAGATATGGAAAACATAATTCAGGCTCTTTCTTCATATGCTTTGCACCACAAGTCTGTGTTTTGTTTTGTATTATAACAATTTCTCCTCATATCGTTATTTTCCACTTCTGCTCCTTTCCTTCTCTCTCCCACTCTTATCTGTCCTTTCCCCTCCTGCCCCAATCTAACTTATCATTCCATCTTTGCTTCTTCTCTTTTTTCTTCATCCTTTAGTGTTTGCTGCCACAGGCAGAAGGAAAGCCTTTGGGATCTCATTTCTCATGTTTGAGCACTATGACAGCCAACCAGCAAAATGGCAGATCCACATTAGCTTTTGACTCCCTCTCTCAAATCTACTCATTCACTTTGTTGATAAAAAAGAAAGGAAAAATATCCAGCCAACAGTTAGAATTTTAAAAGAATGCAAGGTGCTGACTGTTTTATGCAGGTGAATCTGACAGCCAGAATCTAACATGTTGTGGGGAACCAATGATTATTTTTTTAAGGCAGGGAGAAGGCAAGTGGAATCACAGTCACCATTTATGAAGCTGCTGTTACAAATGCATGTGCACATGGAAACACACTAACAGTACACACAGTGCCAGGACTGATCTGCAGGATAGGCTTACAGCATGACTGCTTTCCTAGATGTATTCATAACGGATGTTTTACCCTTTTTCTCACAAGCACCACTTGTTGTGTGGTGGGTAACTGCTCACCTCTGGGCATTATCTGCTTTGTTATTAAAGCAATCTTGAAAGCAGCAAATTCCAAACTGCCTAAACTTGCTAAGTGTTGACCATATAGTTGAAGAACATCTTGGATTCATGCTTGTGCAGATGCACAAGCATGTGCGCGTGCAATTGGACCATACTGACTGTGAGGAAGATCACAGTATCACAGTATCACAAGGTTGGAAAGGACCTCTGAGATCATCAAGTCCAACCTATACCCCAACACTAACACCAACACTAACACCAGCCATCATCTAAACCATGGCACTCAGTGCCTCATCCAATCTCCCCTTAAACACCTCCAGGGTCGGTGACTCCACCCCCTCCCTGGGCAGCGCATTCCAATGGCCAATCACCCTTTCAGTGAAGAACTTCTTCCTCACATCAAGCCTAAACTTTCCCTGATGAAGCTTGAGTCCATGCCCTCTGGTTCTGTCACTGGTCACCCGAGAGACGAGACCAACCCCTGCCCGACTACAACCTCCTTTTAGGTAGTTGTAGAGAGCAATGAGGTCTCCCCTGAGCCTCCTCTTCTTCAGACTAAACAGCCCCAACTCCCTCAGTCGCTCCTCGTAGGGCTTGTGCTCCAGCCCCTTCACCATCTTCGTTGCCCTCCTCTGAACACACTCCAGTATCCTGACATCTTTCCCAAACTGGGGGGCCCAGAACTGTACACAATATTCAAGATGAGGCCTGACCAGTGCCGAGTACAGGGGGACAATAACTTCTCTGGTCCTGCTGACTACACTATTCCTGATGCAGGCCAGAATGCCATTGGCCTTCTTGGCCACCTGGGCCAAGATGCTTATTCTCATGCTACAGAAGTTCCATTTTTGGGACAGATACGCAACAGGTATCAGGAGCCCATGACAATTAGGTATAGATGAAGATGGAATTTTATGCTGCATGACTGCACTAAGGGCAAGGTTGCCCCGAGGGCACCCCAGGCGTACTTGTCTCAAGCATAGACTCAACACAGCAGGGCATTCTCTTCCTCTGGGTAGCTGAGGATGTCAGAGCATTGCAGATATTGAAGGAATACTGTAACTGCTAAATGCCCTTATTAGGATGGTCTCCAAATTTTTAAAAGGTAAGTCACATTTCAAAGCCAACCAGTCACACATGCCACGTAAATGCACTCAGATGTCCTAGAGATGCACTAGGGTTCAGAAGGTTCTATGTGGGGGAATCACTCCTAGCTTGGCACTGTATGATTGGGGCAGCACTTGAGAGACGGGTCAGAAGAAACTTTGGGATCAAAAATGTTATAGGCAGAGCTGACAATTTCATCTCCACTCCCAAATTATAGACACACACTTCCAAGTATGTTGTGGCTCAGCTGTTGTAATAGCTGTGTGTGCGGTTTCATAGACAGAAACTAATGGAAATATTGCCTAAATTGGACACTTCACACAGGTAGTTACTAAAATAGTTACAGGTATGCCACAAGGTGAAAGCTCTTGCTTTCCAATCCCAAACACATGGGAGATTTCTTTTTGATATTCCCTTGCCTTCACTTTAGACACTATCATACCTCAAAGACCATGCTGATGTTGGGTTGCCTTAGGCGACCGGTTAAACAGCAGCATTATGTACTTGATGGCAGTTATAGACTTGCTGAAAGACAGATAAAAAAGAGTGCAGTTGTTTATATCCTTTCAGAGTATTAGATTTACTTGGCCTGATTGGATGGTTATTATTTGTTCTTTGTGAATATTTCAGCTAAAAGGTAGACTGCAGGGCAAGTTATTTCTACCAAAATACTATACAGGTTTTTCTAAACATCAGTAATAATCTAATACTACTACTACTACAACTACTACTACTACCAATAATAATAATAATAACAGCAATGATATTACAAAGGTTGTACTACATCTTGGAAAAGTATATTGAGTGTTGCTCAGTATCCAGCAGCGTGTATGAACAGACAGACAAGCCTTCAGTAAAAAGTTTACAATGCGTAACCAAGAAAGGGATATACATCTTGTTGGTTGTGTAAATTTTGCAGGAGAATCAGCTATAACATAAATATTTCATTTCTGACTGTATCCAGGTGGCCTCATATGTTGTGCACAGGGCACAAAAGATAAACCGAGATTTAAAATATCCACTGTACTTCCCCCCATTGACAGGGATTACGAAGAATATTTACACATTTTGACCATCTTTAATGGCCATATAACTTCGTATGGTTATAATACATTTTAAAGATCTTTGAAAATGTTCTGACTCTTCTGAAAAGGAAAAAAAATTATAATGAACTAAAGAAAACCAAAGGGAAGTTACAATCTTTTTCAGAGTTTGTAAATCATTAATGAAAATGTGTCTTTGGAGATCGCAAGCATGCTTGGCAGTAAAGAGGCTTCATGGTTTTGTTGTTTCTTCAGTGCAATGAAAGCAAATGTTTTCTATGAGGAATATTCTTAATTCGGTGTTGCAGATTCTATTACCTAAACCAATACTGGATTTTAAAGCAATGAAGTAAAATTATTCATAGGAATTAATTTTTTTCATAAAGTTTTCCACAAATAAAAAAAATGGGCAATGCATAATTCGTGTTTTACAGGAAATAGGACACATTTTATTTACTTGTAAAAGTGAAAAAAGGATGTATGTTGTGAAGTAGCATGTGTAAAACTGGATTGATTTGTTATTAAAAGATGCTGTGAATTAGAGACATAAGATTCAGGAAATAAAGCAACTGAAAATGTACAGAAAAAAAGTCTAGTACAGAAAAAGCAGAAGACTGAGGAGTGTAGTGTGGAAGATTTTATATAAAATATTTTCTGTCAATGAGAAGGGTGAGTTCTTTTTTAGAAATGTGTAAAGTGACATTGCTGGTTGTCCACTTAAACTCATCAAATTAGTTCTATAATTACAAAATATTTTAAAGAGGGGCATTGTATTTAAAAGCCTACATAATTCAATTGGTTTGATTCTTTTATATTGTAGGTTTATGCACTGGATTTACTGGACATCTTTGCTGGACGGATAGCAGGGCTATCTCCAAATCTGGAGCAGGTTGCTCAGGGCTTTGCTCAAATGAACTTTGAAATTCTCCAAGGATGGAGATTTCACAGCCTCTATGGCAAAACAATGAAGATTTTATATTAGTATTGCAAAGCATTGATTTTTTTAGAAAGATGTGCGTTTTGTGTCTGAATACCAAATTCAAATCCTGTTTACATGCCACAGACCTATACAAGTTCTGAATTTCTTGTTCCCAAGTCAGTATGTTAACTGTATTTTAGGTATTTCCAGCATTTTAATTGCTTGTATATGAAAGACTTATTAACAGACAAAGAATATTATCCCTTTAGGAGTTTGTACAGCAATGTAATGCTGAATTCATTTCTGTAATGGTGAATACGTTTATCATTGCTTGAAAGCATTTAAAATTATTAATATAATTAATATAACTATACTGAGTAGTACTTCCTATGGACTGAGTACTTTAAGTCCTTCCCCCTTCTTGAAGTAGCAAGTTTAATTTCAACAAAAAATTTACCAGAAATTCTGATTTTCATTCTTTTTTTTTCCTAAAAGAAAGTGAAGAATCCTGCTTTTCTCCCAGATATGTAAAGCATCCATAAACACTACATCTGGTGCAGTTTCTGAGTTTTGACTAAACACCCCTCAAATTTACTCAAATTAACTAACTTTGTTGCACTAATTTGTAAGTGGTGGAGAGGAATCTAGACTATTCTTTGAGAAATAATATTTTTGATACTTGAAAGAATATCTGTGTCTTTGAATGATGGTATATATTATTGCAGACACGGATTTGGATGATCTGCTTTAGAGGTGATGAGAAAAGACAAACTTAAACAGTGACAAGTTTTAAAGGCACTGATGAGAAGCTAAAGCCTATGGAGTGGCACTGTCACTTTTTGTTTTATTGGAGGAGGAGATGTTGCACTAGTTAGTGCTCCTTCTGCTGATAATATCATGTGCACAAAAGGTGATGAGTTTGCTTTTTAGTATCCGCCCTAAATTCAATCATCAAGGTTAAAATCTACTACAATGTGCATGCAAAGCATGTCTCCTGCAATAAGTGCTCTTTCATCTGCTGCAGTATGCCAAGGTTACACTGCTCACCCCTTGAGAAAGAATTTCACTTGATGGTGTCTTTTTCTCATTTTGGTTTGATTTTGGGTTTGTACTTTTTATTTTAAAGATTCTCTATATTTGTGAAACACTAATGGTGTTCCTGTCGCTCAAATAGCCAGAATATGTGATGTTATCCATTGTGACAATGTTATTAATTCACTGTAATGATAAACCGTGACTATCTGTAGCACGGCTGCTGCACGCTGATAGTCATATGATTATACTATTTAATAATGGGGGATTATAGCTGCCTTTCCTTGTTGCTTTTTTCACACAGCTCTTCATGAAAATTTCAAGCGTCACCTACTCAGTAAGAAGTCATAACTCCTTTTAGGTGCCTCTGTTCTCTTCTCATACGTGTCATAAAGAATGGTCTGCCCTTTCTCACTCTCATTTTTTAAAAAAATTACTGTAATTGAAACACATAAAATTACAAAATATCTTAAAAATTAGGCACTGCCCTTTTTAATGAAACAAACCAAGATGGAGTTTAACTATTGACACTAGCATGATCCATTCTGCTGAACAGAGATTTGAGTTTTATATCTTTCTGAATGTATTTAGAAAAACACCCAACCAAAATCCTTGCTTTAGTTTCTTGAAGGATGGCTTCGTTTATTCTCACTTCAGTGACTCCACGAACTATTCAACCTGGCCTATATCAAGGGAAGGAGTTCCTTCCTGGCGGTGTCAACAGAAGCAAATTTGAAAGAAGTGGCCTCACAATTGCTCTGAGTTGCCCTCTGTTAATTCCAGATGGGACCCACAGATTTCCATCTGAAATTTCCTGAGGAAAAAATAAGTCCCTAGAGCTCTCCATTTCTCTGGCTTACCTGCAATATAGATGACCTACTGAGGCTTAAACTGTGCGTCGCAGCTCGTGCTATGGAAACAATATGTTCATTTTCATTAAGTACAGCGCATGTCAAACATGTCAGACCTACTGTGCAGATGATCAGTTTAGTAAGATGATTCTAGCATAATGCAAACATGCAAACACTTGCCGTCTGGAAAATGCCTCAGATTAGTCCACTTTCGTTAAAGGACCTAAACTGGTGTCCCCAAAGTCAGCAAGGAAATAAGGTGCTTTGTACTACACATGATCCATCTCTTTGTGAAGACACTTGTAGAGATTCCTTCTAGTTTCAATTAAGGGTGGCTACCAGTGCATCTCCTTCCACAAAAGGAACATGAGCATAGTTTCACTACCCAAGCCTGTAGTGGTTACTACGAGATGGTATATATGTTCCTTCCAATACAGAGATATCAATATACAGTATCCAAATGCACAAACATCTATGTGGGCATAGGGGCCACTTCTGTTAGCAAAAGTTTGTTATTCTTTTTTTTGAGTTCTTTTCTTTTTTTTCCCCAATGAATACACTATAATCTAAAAAAAAAAATGTACAGAACAATGTTTGTGCAATCCCCCAAAAGGACTTCCGTAGAGAACCCAAAAATTCAGTAGAAAATTACCTGGGTAACCTTCACTAATATCAAATATCTTTATCGTGGCAAAGAGTAAATGCCACTATACACTCCAGCAATAATATAATACAGTATTGATTATTACAATTCCATGAGCAGAGGAAAACTGTATGCTGAATTATAAACTTCACTGTAAATTTCAGGAAGATTTATAGTCCTCTTTTTTTTAATTGTTTATCCGAAACAACTGATCATGATAAAGACTCAGGCACTGAAAATACTTTACCTGTGGGTTATACTCTAATTTAACAACTCAATGTCTTCAGCTATCCCATATAAGATTTTGAGAGATGGCAAAATAAGAATGCAGCCTGTCAGGCTCTTTTATCCTCACTTCTTGGATTTGGAAGATGGAAGATGGGATTGCTTAGTAAAAGACACCATTTCCTTGAATTTAGATAGAGTTTTACCTCTCTGCAACCCACGTAATCCTTTCAATGAACTCTGTAGAAATAAGACCCCAAAATCAAGGAGAGGAAACAGTAAGTATCTTTTCCACAAAGTGCAGCTGCTCCTGATGCTGCTGTTGGAATTTCTGTCCTCATCAGTCTTCCATATTATATGATCTGCAGTGAGGGATTCCTGTCTGAAGCTGTGTAAAGTGAAGAGGAAACCAATACTTCTCAAATATACCACGACTAGGATGACTTATTTTTCTGCAGAAAAAAATGCATATATATACACATAAATGTAGCTGGAGCTGGAAGAAAAATCCATGGGAAAGGAGTGGGTATATTCCTTTTGTATTACCTTCCACTACTGGAAAACCATTCCTTTCACTCTTTAGCACTTAGGTACAGGTGGACGTGCCATTTATCTTCTGAACCATCCTTTTGTCACAGAGAGATTTCTTGAATTCGTTCTGATATTCAAGTTCACTTGACAATTTTATTATTCATTGTGTTACATCAGGTACACTTAGATCCTTGATCTGCAGGCAAATGATGATCAAGTGCAGGACCTCTGGTTATCCACCAGCATACATAAGTCTGTTAAGTTATGATTGGTTGCATCTGCATATCTGCAAAGACATGGCATGTCGCTTTGCTTCTGTGTTTTCACTTGCTCAGCGTATCATGTCCTGATACGTAAATTTAGATTCTGTAGCAATTCATTCTGGAACTTGTACTGCTGACCAGGTAGACAGTTCTGTAGTGATATTCTCTCCAATGCAACCATTGCACAATCCCAAGAAGTTATTAACGTGTTAAACTTAACAAGCTGACAATTAGTGGAGAACATGTTTCCTTGGAAGTGTTTGGAGTGTACATTTAAAACATGAATATAAATTCTTTTGCAGTCCTAACTGTTCTTTATTTACAATCTCTAGTTGGGATTGAGAGCTATTAATGATATTGACCTGATCTCAAGCCACTCATGCCAGGACTGATTTTGTAAAGGAATAAGCACTCAGGACCCAATTCTGCAAGTGCTTCTTACTCATATGTCTAACTTTAAGCCGCCTGAATAGTTCCATTTAACATAAAGAACATACTTGTGCTCTGAGGTTGAACATGCACTCAGCTGCTTTGTTGGAGCAGGGCAGAGGTGTGCATCCCTTTTAATACCTTTCCACACACAGCAATTTAATTATCTTATCCAATATCTTGTTGCTTGGCTTCCAGGTAAGTCATCTAGGCCAAAGACTCCTCTCTAAATCTTCCATCCCTTTCTGTCTCCTATTTTGAATGCTGTAACTGCCACTATGCCAACAATGTGTTTTGGATTAGCTTGACATTACTTAAAATTGACTTCTTTTCAGCAAGTTAGAAGAAACCTAGAGAAGCCGTGCTGAAAACTAAGCAGGGATTTTGCATCAGGCTTAAATTAGATGCATATAACCAAACAATCTTCTCGACTTTCCCTTTTATCACACATCACTTGAACTGTGTCTCTCTTGGTGTGAGATATTAAAAGGAGAAAGGAATCACAGACCTACTGTGTCTGTGTGTTTTCTCTGAAATATGGGGCGTATATTACATAATAAATTTACACCTGAATTAATTTCACTGCAATTTAAGTGCAGTCAGATTATTTCGAGTTTGCCATGATTATTAATATACATCTTCCCATTATCATGATCAAACCAAAAAAGCTCAAATATTATTAATATTTAGCCCCTACATTATGCACCTCATGAAGTACTTCTGAGACCCATTTATGCCAAGTCCATGCAAGTTTCTCATGTACATGAGTTTCAGCTTAGGTTAATACATCATGTAATAACGCATCAGTAATAGAAACCCAAATGGGATTACAAGTGGCCAAGCTTACCACAAGTCTAGCTGTAGGAAGCCTGATTTAGTGAAGTTTAGTTTATGTAAGGTCTAGTTTAGGAATGGTCTTACTAGACTGATACACAGCTCTGCACCTAGAAATACATCGGTAGCCATGTGAGGAAGAACATTGACCGCAGCATTTGAAAATCAGTTTGGGAAAGTTCTTCGTGACAAAAGTGCATTCTTGCTTGAGAGCGCCTAGCATCCTCTGCCCAACCCAAAACCACAGAGGCAGAGTATCAAATAAGTCTCTCCTTCTCTAAAGCCGTAATGAAGGACTACATTAACAAGGTAATAAAAAGGCCTGCCATAAATTAACTGCTCTTTTTTTCAGGGAATATAAAAAATTTCATCAATTTCTGTTGATTCCACCTTCTACACTAAACTGCTCCAAGGTGGTGGCAGTTACTTGGTCCTCAGGGAGAGTCCTGCTCTCCCTCTTGTAGGTCTGGTGAGGATGCTGCCCACCCATGACATGAAATATGTAATTTCTGTCCTCTCCACCCACCCACAGTGGTGCAACAAGGAGATAGAAAGCTTTTTTAATACGTCCCTGTTCCTGTGTAATTTCATTCCGTTTCTACAGAAACCGAGTGAAATATCATCCTTGCAAAAATAAGAAAGCATCAGCCTGAAGCATGACCTTTATTTCCATACAGTTATTTTATTTGGGCTGTGTATTAGTGAGTAGCATGATCCCAAAAAGTAGCAGATATGGAGCTTATATTCTCATGTTATTGGTTAATGGTTTATTATATATCAAATTCAGTAGACTAACTCTCTTGCTGGATTTCTTGGTACAAGATGTATGTACATGCAGGTGCACAGATATTTGCGTGTGCGCACGTGTGTTGAACAACTTCCTGGGAGAACTGATGTTTCAGCAGTGTTTATTGGAGCAAATAGTGTTTGTTCACACAGCTCCAAAGTAGATGCAAGGCTGTGCTTTTTATCTCTTAAACCAGATTTACTGTGAAAATACATGCAGTATGTCATGCTGATTTTTAGTTTCTCTATTTATCTCTACTGACTCTTGGATTTCTTCCTTGCTTTACTTACTAATGAGCCTCCTGGTAATGAGTCAATAGCATTTATTGAGTTAATAAAAGGTTCCTGTTCTCCAGTCCTGTTATAATTTCCTATTACATTTCTCAAATCAATTATTTTTACTCATTGATATCCAGCCTTGTAAGAACACCTTTGAATAACAATCACATTAAAACAAAACAACTATTAGAAAATATTTAACAAGAAATATCTCTCCCCATCCTTTAATGGGTTTCCTTACTATCCTAAGCAAATGTTTTGGAATGGAGTGCATCATCTGTAGACTGCCCAAGAGCTAGATACAAATGCACCCATCTATCTGTCTGTCTATCTACCTACCTAGCTATTTATCTTCTGTTTTCTTATTGAAACATTTTTCCTGGATAGTTTATTTTCGCAGCAGAAATTTGCAACATCTGAAACAAAGTGAATAAACAGTCGAATATACTGTTATTGAAAACTTTCCACAAGAAGAGCAGACTTTGGGAAGTTTTCGTTAAATGTTCAGATCCTTGGTGCTTCATATTCTCTGTAAAAAAAAAAAGAGTGAAAAATGAACAAGTCACGGATTTTCAGTGCTTTAATGACTTATACTAATGTATTCCTTCATCTAAATACAGATTTCTATTTAAAATTCAGTATGCAAGGTTATTATGAATTCTAGTTTAATAGATTCCAAATAATTGCCCTTTAGAAATGATGAATAGCTGTTTAAAGGCACTGATAAGAATATACTATTTCTCTCCTAACAATGGGCCTACCACGTTAACTGTATCATATATGCTTGAAATTAGTTTATTAATTTTTTTTATTGATATGCAAACTACAAGCTGATGGCAGATGGCAAATAACCCCTCACTCTAATACCAAACCCTCCCGCAAAAAGCCTTGTCTCTGCTAGTGTTCTTGTACAGGGACAAAAAAAAGAGAGATAAGAAGATAGATTTTATATTGAAGGCAGACCACTGAAATGCAGATGATGCCATCCTCTCTTGTACTCAGTTTTCAGATTTCCTGGCATAAAAAGAATAAGATATAAGGTTGAATTAATGACCAGATTTCGCACAAATGCACTTCAAGATGCTTTCTCTGTGCTGTTCATCCTATCTCTGACTGCCCTTTAAAACAGCCGTTCTAAACTTGTTCTTTCATTTCAAAGATGAGCATCCAGAAATACTGAAATTAAAAATACATTATTCATATGTTCAACATAGGAATGACCTGACAAAAATGTCACTTAACAGAGTGATAGTTTCCTTATAACATGTGAAACCTTTTGAAAACACCAAGAAAAATAGATTAAATGCATCTATAGTTGAAATTGCAGTTAGGCATGCAATATGAAATTGGAAGTTTCTGAGGCTGTATGTGTGTTGTGTACTAAATACACCTGCTGTACTTACATGCAGCAGTTGGGAAAATATATGAAAAATATTAATGTATTATGTTAAAAAATAACAGTAGCAGTTTCTTCTTTAAAAAGTGTGAAGTATTATCATATTTATATATTTATTATATATTTACCAAGATATACAATGATACCGGACACTGACACCAGTAGTTTTGTCAATTAATGTTTTCATGCTGAAGTCAAAAATAGTGCAGTGGTTTTTCCACTACAAAATGGTTGAGTTCAACCAAGCTTTTAGATTAATGCAGAAATAAAACATTTGCTGAATGAAAAGTACATATATATATTAAAAAAATAAACTGCAGTAAGGAACATTGGTATTTCCTGTCATGTGCATATTGTGCAGCATAACATCCTCGTACAGTGCTTGCTTCCTCTCTCTCTCCATATATGACTGCATGCCATTGTATTTGTCTACAGAGCCTACATCTGAGCTAAATGTTTACTTCTGGAAAATATTTGCAAATATCCTTATTTGCTAAAGCTAACAGCAAAAAGAAAACCTCTCCTTTGTTAGAAGTTGAAAAGTTACTGTAAGAGCTGTTTTACTTTCCTCATTTTCATCTTTCCTACCTCCAAGCAACGTAGACTTGCTTTCCGATTAATTTTCTCTTGGCAAGGTTGCCAATATCAAGAGGTCCTAAAAGTGGGTTGAGGCAGTTCTATGTCTTAACCATAGCTGTGTCTATAGTGCTTGGCTCTGGTCCCTTTAGCCTTTTATTTTTTTTCTATAGGACCAGGGCAGTTACCCCCCTCTCAGGGCCTTTTCTTTCTCCCTCTGGGGTAGGCTGCCTTCTCCACACACCACTAGTACCCAGAAAAGAATGGTTCTTGTGTTTGTCTGACTGCTTGCATATTGCATCCATTGCTCCATTCAGCCTGTCTTTTCAGGTCTGCTAGCTGCTGCACAACTTAGCTTTTGTGCTCTGCTGCAAGGGGTTTTCTGAAGCCAGACGCTTTTTGAAAAGAGGGTATATTTGCATAAACAATAACACGTGAGGAGGTCTGCTGGAAACAAAATCAAAATTCAACTGAGCAAATCTTCCTGAACAACTCGTTTCTTGCAACCAACACCTCCTTTCGTTACCATCTGTGTACTAAACTATGGCCGAACACGTGTGCAACTCTTCTTTTCACTTGCTCTTGTGTACAGATTCCTCATATCAGCTGAAGTATATTTTGTTTTCAAATTCAGGCTGAACAGAGACCCTTAAACAGAATCCGGTATAGAATGAGAAAAATATGGTTGTGCTAAATAAGGAAGAGAAGATCAGCCATGCATCAGATAGATAGCTTGCAACCCAGATTGGATTTGTACAGAAGGCTCATCAAAATGCGTAACAGAATCAAGATCTACCCATCAGCTTGCTGAGATTTCAGGTCAGTGACGGCAGGGCAGCTTTATCAGAACTGAGCAGGGAGAGGAAGGCTTACTACTGTGGCTGATAGCTGAAGGAATCATTCTGGAAATATGTGTGCTTAAAACAAATCTCTTGTGGCTTGAAATATTGGATATACTTAGCGCTTATGTATATGTACGCACATAAACAAACATAAAGAGGTCATACATATGTATACATGACTGCATTCATGTATATTTCTATGCACAAGCAAACACAAACACTGGTCTGTGCTACATCCTCTGTGTGCATTTACAATATCTTAGCCATGGGACTAAAAATAATTAGGCTAACCCTGCAAAGAGACTGGCAGGCAGGCAAAACAAAAGTAGCCACAGGGAAAAAAAGGAGGAATGTTTCATAAACCAGTGCTCAAGTCTCCCACTTATTTGCAATTTTTATTGAAATATCTAGCTAGGTAATACATCTCTCACTATTCTGTTAAATTGCAGCCTTAATTTTACTTCCTTGCTCAGATGATTTGAATGTAATTATTAACAATATTCAAAATGTGTCCCTCCTTAGTGCATTAGGTCTGTAATATCTTCTAGTTTGCACTGTCTATTAAACCACACTGCTATGTCAGAAAAATTATGGCTATGGATGTGTTCAGCATACAAAAATACCATGAATGAGGGGTTCTCCATCCACCCTGTGGTCTTGATTACTGCCCACTTTCTAAGTCCTAGTGCCAAATGAGCTGGGAGAAGCCAGATTGTCTCTGAGTGTTGACTCCATCCACAGGTCAAAATAACGTGCACAGGGCATTTTTATGGGCCTCTTTTATTGATCTGGTTTCTTTCCACACAAAACCCAGCTCTGCAGGGTAGTTTGAACAGAAGGTCTCTTGTCCCATCTTATCACTTGCAGAGAGGGATCCTATCAGACATCTTCCTGGACACCTACCAAGCGTCTGAAGTAGCCCCTTGACATGCATCAGACTTCATTTCCATCACGAGGCTCCAGTCAGTTTGTACTGAAACATATAATTACCAGAAAACTGGAAATACATACATTTACTCCTTCATATAATTTCCAAGTCCTCTACAAAATGTGGAGCTTTATAATTCTTACCTGGAACGTAAAATTGCCTGTTTCAAATAACTCTGGAAAATGAAGGTCAGTAAATGTCCTGTTAAGGAACTGGGTTTATTAACTCTTTTTAATAGATTTCAGTTTGGGAGAATCACTTCTTTATGGTATTTGCCATGGGTCAAACCTACATAAACCACATTCATCAGCATTTAATATGTGTGCTAGGGGTAGGAATGTCCACTACACAACATCTGTAAATATGACTTTAGTATTCTGTTTCATTGTCCCTAAAAAATACCCCTTATTTAAACCAGTCCCAGTATTAGTTTGCAGTGTAAGTGACTGCATCAAGCAAAAGAAATAAACCCAAACAAACAAAAACCAAACCCAGAACTTTGTGCTTGACCAATAAAATCCAAAACGCCTGCTATAACAATATGTCATAAAATTCTGAGTTATGTGCTCTGACTCTTCAGGATGAATGCTCAGCACACAGGAATTGGTTTCGGTTGTACAATAGTTAAGGGATGCTGTTTCTTTAGCCATGACTTTTTTAACATATTTGCTATAACTGTATTTGTCCTTAACAAAGAGAGTAAACAAAAGCAGTCTGTGAAATCTGTAGGATAGGCAGGGCCTGCTCAAGGTAACTACAGATAAAAAGTTGGTATTGATGGAGGTGGAAATTTGAACACAAGATGCATTAGCAGGTCCAGATGAGCTGCAACAACAAATGGGGTTAGCTGAGGGTCAGAAACTGGCCATGAATTCTCTTTTATCTTGACACACAAGCAGAGCAAGTGGCCATCTACTCCAGCAGAATTTCAAACTCAAGCACCAGAGAGCATGTTTGTCACCCAGCAGCATCAGCTCCTGGTTTTGTGGTAGAATGAATCTCTCACAAGCTCAGTCTTATCTGCACGTCCCTATTTAGCCCTGCAAGGCCAAGCAAGGTCCTCTGTCTCTCCAAAAGGCAGATGTGACCCCATTGCTACCTCATCCAGCTCAGTCTGTTCCTGGCTGGTATGTGCATGTGTTTCCTCCTAGAAAAGTCTGAAACAGGTCTACTGATTTCACTGGTCCCTTCGGTGATGCTGAAACAAGTTGGAACGTCACGAAGCCCTCCAGAATGGGAAAATATCTGTATTGGTGTCTTGAGCCTCAAATCACCAAGACATACAGAGGGCAAGCTGCATTAGTCTCACTGAAGGCAATTCATCATGTTGCAGCGAGGATATAAATAAGGAAGAAATCATATTTCAACATTAATCGGTGTCACCTCACCATTCTAAAATACGGTGTGAACTCCCTTCTTTTAAGTCCAGTTATATTCATGGTGAATATTCTTTAAAATGACTCAAAAGGAAGACTAGTTCTTAAACAAACCTCAGGAATATGTCAGTTAGAAAGCAGAACTTGCACTTGAGTGATTGACAATTATGCATCCTGCAGTTAATAGGCTTCACATATGTTAGAATATACAGTAATCTGCATGTTAACCTCTGCTTTTCTGAAGATTTTCTCTACATTACCATCCCCACCCTGGGGAGTGGGAGTTGGAAAGAAATTCACAGAAGAAACAATATCATTTATGTGAGAGATATTTCCCGATAAGCATTAGCTGTGTGCTCATTATAGTGCAAGAAAAATTAGAAAGGAGGAGAGGGTTAGAAGTAGGGGAAAAAAAAAATGAACTCTGTGTTGTTTGCAGAATGGGTTTTTCATGGAGTCTGCAAAATGCTTTGGACGCGAGTTTGCATGACTGGATTTTGTAATCCTCATAACTTGGAAATCAATAAGATAAATGGAGGAGAACTGAACAGCTAGTGGCCTCAACCTTGATGATTCCAGGATAAATCCTTTTAATAAACATAAAATGCAGCAGTGCAGAAACTCCAAGTCCTACTTCAGATTTAAAGATATTTACCTCTGTATCTGTTACATTTCTCGGGTTTTATTCTCCTCCTATCTTTTCAGCTTTATCTCTCTGGCTACCCATAGAATTAATTGGGTTTTACATTTATTCTTCAACGATGAGATATGTGTATTTGTGCATAACACATCAATATATGCAGATAGTGGGGACATACATGTAGTTTTGCTTTGTAGCGGCTCCCAAGAAGACTTAATGGAAAATTACTGTCATCTTACAGTCATTTTGTTCATCCTTAAAACATGCTGTTTTCTGTATGGGAAATCCACATTTGTGGAGCATGCAAAGGGGGAGGAAAAGAAGGGAAATATAATTTAAAGAAAATTTACTTACAGATAGATTTTGCTTTTGATGGTGGGAACAAAGGAATCATTTAAAAAATTGAAACAAACGGCACCATTTTCACAGCAGTAGTAGTCCTTCACTAGTTAATCCACCAGAATTGGGATTTGAAAAGGCTTGGTTTATATAATAAATATTTGGTTAATTTATACATTTCTACAACAACAAGAATTTAGACGTTCAAGATTTAATATCCAGGCATCCCTTGATATACACAGGGGGGAAAATGCATTTAGATCTCTCATTTGTTTTCCAATTAACTGTTCTTTATCTGCGCATGAATATTACAGATGTCTCAAGAATAATTAAAACAGATAAGCAATTTATAAAAATCTTCAAATTTCATGCTAATTATCATAATGTAATGTTACGTTTCTATTAGCAGCTTTTGTTTCCTCCCTCCAGCCTTCACATCTAGCAAGCCTGGGGCCTCAGCCAGTCAGTGTGTTATAAATCTTTGTTAAAATATGACACAAAGCTAAGAAACTTGCAACCAAGCAAATTGGATAGTGATGGAACTCTCCTTTCTTTACCTTCATTTCCCAACAGCCAGCTTGCCATCAAATATGAAAACAATGATGAAATATGACAAATATGAAAACTTCTCACTGTGAAGGCTAAGGATTTTCCAGGGCAAAGGGTTGTGAGTGTGGGCTTTGAAGGATCACAGACATGCCATAAGGAAGGCAGAGGAGAGCAACTCGATTCTATGTTCCTCCTAGAGACATAAACCATGGGCCCAGGAAGGGACTACAGAGCCAATATACCTAATACAAACATATCATGCAATTATATTAACAAGCAATTAAGCCCCATGTGAAAATTAGTTGACTTGTTTGCTCCAATCATCCTACACAAGATTATTACAGGGATTTACAAATAACCATTCTAAGGGGAATGCCTACTGATACTTAATGGTCAACCAATCAAGTCAGAAAAGAGAAGTAATGTTATGTGGTGTGAGTTTTGGGATCGTACAGGGACAGGAGTTGGACCCAGCGATCCTTGTGGGTTCCTTCCAGCTCGGGATATTCTATGTGGTATTACAATAGCTCTCCCACACTTCCATTCCAGTCATCAGTAGAACCAAACATGTAATCAAGGTGAACAGCATGGTTATATTCAGAAGTTTGGAGTAAGAAATAAAAACAGGTTCAAAACCTTGATCTTGTGAACTGTTTACATTGATGAAGGGGTTTCCTGTGCCAAAATATGAGAATTCATATCGAAAAATGATGTGTGTGCTCCAGTGTTTAAAGGGATAAACTTGTCCAATGAGTTATCTAGAATGAACATGATCAGCTCCACTGGCAGCAATACAAATGGGCAGCACATAAGCACATGCACACATGGAGTCATGCACATGTGCACACTCACTTCTCCTCTGGCACTGCATGGGAAAGCAAAGGGTTCAAGTGTGCTGTTAGTTGCATCTCTCAGCAGCCTCTTCCACTCAGCCTTTGAGCAGTAATTTGCATCATAATGCAGATAATGTACCTCCATATGTTTCAACAGTACATTCATCTAAGCTTTCAGAAATAATAATGTAGTTTAGGTTTCATTTTGGTTTTATTCCTGAAACAGACCTTGATACAAGGTGTTGAAAATGAGGTAATAAATATAAGTCGCACGCCAGTCCCGACTGGATAAGACTCGTTTTTGAGTCCTGAAACCTTTCTTTAAGAAGAGTACATGTGCTCATCTCCTCAGCTGCTATCCAGTCTATTGATTCAAAGCTACAACAGGTTTTTTATAGTATTTAATTTATCTTTATTTATTGCAACACTGATAGCATTCAAACTACATTAGATAATGTACTAGATAAGATGCCTTTTTAAAACCTCTTACTGCGATCCTATTGGGACTGGCATGTAATTGAAAGCACTTAATGGACTATTTCAGGGCACATCACCAGAGAGTGGACAAGAGAATCACATTTCATTTTAAAACGCCATACAAAAATCACTTAAAATGGTCATAGCTGTGGTTTAGCGTAGAAAAGGACGGGTATTATAATTTACATACTCTTTCTTTCTGAAATTATTTTGCCTCTTTGTTTGTTTGACAACTCATTCACCTTCCTTTTAATTAAGTAGCAAGAGGTGACAAGAAATACATTTCTAAAAATTGCTGACCGTGTTGAGTGTGTTTTCAGCTTGGGGACAAATCCCCAGTTGATTCATTCACTTGGAAAGAAATATCAGTTCTTGCACATTCTGCCTTGACCTACTCTGTGATGGTACAATCATGCTACAGACTACAGAACATCCCCTGCAGGCAGCACACATTTGTACTGAAAATCTGTCACTGAAGTTCTTCCTTGAACACTTTTGAACAAGAAAAACTTCTGCACAAGAAAAACTTTTGTACAAGGCAAAAAAGTTTCCACCAAGAATGTTGTAGTCAGGAGGACCACTAAAAGGCACCCTCAATTGACACAAACCCCTCTAAGTTAAATGAATAAAATCAAGAAAACTCATTTCAGATGTAAATTTTAAAAGCACAACTGTCTTTACACACAGAGGCAAGTGTATAATATTTTGCTGATTCATGCTTGGCCAACCTCATACTAGGAGTCTGTCCTTGTGTATGTGAGGAACTAAAAGGAAAACACACAAATGTTTTGTTGTATCACTGCAACTGAACAGCCTTGAGCATTCAAATCTTTTTGCCCTAATTTTATAGACTAATATTGTTTAATTGCTACTGACATTTCAGGTCTCATTAATGCTGAAAGTATTTATGCCACAAAGACATTTGTCACCCAGCTCCAGGCAAAGAATCCACCTGGGGCAAATGACGGTGTTTGGTTTAGCTTCTGTTCCTTTAGCTATCTCCTTCCTAAGCTGCATTCCAGAGGTAAACAGCACTGGATTGTTTTTATCCTTGCAACAGGAGAGAGAAACAGATCCTTTCTGTGTCCTGGCTTTAAAAATCAGTGCTAAATCCCAATAAAATTCTTGAATTCACCATTCCTTGTGACACTGTGCTTTGACACACAACTCCAGATCAGAATGCATTTGAGCCCTGTTTGTAACTAACTCTTCTGAAACAAATCTCTCAGCATCATTCATCAAATGCCTTAAAGGGTATAGCTCATCCCCGGTCTATAATCCTGGACCTGGATTTACAAGAGTCCAGGGATGTGACCACACATTACCATCATATGTCAATGTATACTTGCCTGCAAGTTTGGGAACCACGTTAGTAAATAGAACTTACATAAATGTGCAGCAATGACAATAAAATGTAGTGAATAATCTAAGATATGGCTCATCTTTTCCATTTGTCGCAAGAGTCTGTGCGGCTATCAACTAATATTCTCTGCAGGCAGAATTTTCCCACTGGGCACTCAGAAAAGGTGAAGTTCACTGGAGCTGTTCTCTCTTATTTTCTGGGGTTTTTTGAGTGTATTGGAATTATGACCCTGAATCTGGAAACTGAATGTAGCGAGGAAGCCACAATCACCAAAAGTGAGGTGGCTTAGCAGCTTGATTCTTATTTTGCAAAGGTCAGCCCCAAGCATTCCCTGATGCTGAGAGATCTCATCTTACTGAGATAAACTGAATGTGGAAAGATCCTGTGGTGAGTAGAAATCTCCATACCAGAATGGAAATTGGAAATCAACACACATTTCAGCCTATGGAAAATAATTTGATTGTGTGAGCTATCCGCATTCATGGGTTTGCAACTGGTAATGTGGGGGATTTACCACTTGCTTGAGCAGGACCAGCCAACCCTTTCAAACTTAAATCATGATCTTCCTAGCTAATAAAAACAAACCAGTGTCAGTTACACCATGAGTAATAATTAATACCTCTTTCAAAATACATCCAAACTTGTCAAACAAAACAATCATCTAGATCATATCCTATCTGCCTCTTGCAAATCCCATGCACATTCTTAATAAATGATCCTGCCATTGGCTTCTGAGGCACAGTGATCAAGATTGAACAACACACAGCATATGTTCACATCTGGGACATGTCAAATGCATGTTTTGAACCAGGATATAGAACAGAGTTGCCTAAAGCAACAGTGACAAATATCTTCCTTATGGCTATGATTTAAAGCCCAGGTTTACATTATTTGATCTCATCTGCCTTTGACAAAGTCACAGGTACCAATGACCTATTTCTTTTTATGGTACCAGGCTGGAGTGAATGTTGCCTTGGAGGACACACTCCATATATTTTCTGGTACTTGAGGTGACGAACACAGGTTAAAAAAAAGTAAGTAATCAGCATGGTGAATGTGCTATGCAATCTCATATAACCATCATGGGGGAAGGGTATATGTGCAGTGCTGCTTGCCAATAGACACAGATTGTTTAACAGTCACCTCCAGGCAGTAAAACTGGTTGCCAGTTCAAGTGCCAGGTAATTTTATAGGATAATTATTAACCTTACTGAAGTTATTAGAGACTAGCTACTTGGGGTTTTGTGAAGTGTGAATTATCACTATCTCTCTGACCAGGAAGGATAGCTAATCCCCTCAAACATTTTATGCTGAGCTGAAGATCATCCCCATATTTAGATATTAGAAAAATCTTCAGGAAGGATCAAATTACATACAATTTTTACAGTTGTGGGAGAGTATTTACAAGATTTCTCTATCATTTCTCTACCACCCACCCGCTACCCTTCATACCCACCCTTCTTTCCAAAAAGATATTAGGAAAACACAGTTCTGTCTGAGCTCTTTCTGATACTGCCGCCTTCTTAGTACACTACAAGCAGAACTAGTGATGTGAATTTTGTTGTATCTTCCATAGAATATATTACTAAAGATGACAGCAGAGCTTACATCATATGCTAAGGCAGTCAGTGCAGCTCCTGTCTCCCCTCCTCCTTCCCACCCTAAGTAAAATTTGTTGTGCTAAGGATATAGAGACCTTTTTTTTTTCCTTTTAGTCGAGCCACTGGTAAGCTACCACTGCAAATAGTGTGGTTACCTTCCTCTCCTTCCCACCACTTTCACCCAACATCATCCACAATGATGAGCTTTCAGTACCTGCCCTGAAGCCAAAGGCCTCTATGGAACATCACAAGGCCATATCCTGTTAAAGAAAGTGTGAGCAGGAAAGCTCTTCATCTACCAGGGCCAACTTGCTTAAAGAAAGCATCACATGTACATATTACTGAAAAGAAATGAAGGGTAAACAGAAAAGAGGAAGTTATGAAAAGCTGTACCCTAATTTTTGGAGGGTCTCTTCAGTCAACTTGTAAAGGGAAATGGCAAAGTATCACCACAATGTACTCTCTTGTATATGTTAATCCTCAACACTGGTGTCTCAGCTCTGCCCTAACACAAAACCATGTGTTTGCATGTCCTTTTTCCCTGGGTGTCTGGCACAGTCATCTGTGAGGAACACGAAGAACTTGACTATTTCTGCAACAATTGCAGAAACATGATCTCAGTACCCCTAGAGACACTAACATATTTATTCTAAGCTCCAGCTGATGATGGTCACACCCATTAAGCTCCTCCTTTGCACTGTCATCCATACAGACCAGTGTTAACTGTGCAGGTGGAGAGATGGTTTTCTGATGTGAGTTACTGCCATTTCTAATCCATGGCTCGCAAATGTCTACCACTAGGGAAAACAGTAACTTTCAAAATTCTGTTCTGCCTTGATTTGTTACCCATCTTGCAGCTGTTTCCTCTCCTAATTTCCTCATTTTTGAAAAAGCGTGGCATGGTTTGAAGAGAAGTTCCTTTTCTTCTCTTATCCTCAGATTTTCTCCTATCTCCAGATCTTGGTCTTGTTTACCCCATGAGAGAAAAAAAAAGTACTGTACTGTTGTCTTCCTTTTCAGTGAATTGTTACACATTAGTGCACACAGACTTGCATTCCTTATACTACTCTTTTTCTCTATATACACTTTATTTCTTGATGCGTAAAATTCCTCAAGGACTATACAAAGGAAAAATCTGCTATTCCTGTTGTATCAAAAGGGGTAAATCTATGTGATTAAAGTCGCAGAAGACACAACCACTACAGAGCAACTCCCGTTTTACATGGCCCAAACCGGAAACTAAGAGACAGAGACAGTTGCACCAATGCATTTTCTTTTATGGAGTGTCTGGTATCTTTGCTTTATTCCCTAATTTTATCCTAAAGCTCCCAAAACACTGACTGTCTTGTCTTCTTTTACATTATACTACAATGGAAAAAGAAGGGTTTTGTTACCTTTTTGCCTTTTTTTATAGAGGTCTTGGTAATACAGTTTGTAAATTAAGAGAGTATTGGGAAAGCATCACATAAGAGGGAGTTTAAAACTACTCTTTTGTTCTAATGGACTTACTCGATCTGCTGAAATTCTCAAACTTTCTACCAGTCAAATATGAAATATAAATAAATTTGTAAATTATTGGCATTTGTTGAGATAGAAGGGGAGTTAAACTATTGCAGTCTCTGGTAGGGAACCTGCAGCAAAACCATCTCTTTGCAGTCATGTAATGAAGTATCCTGAAGTTAATAATGCCCAATATAATCTATATACTTTACTGTTCAAAGTGAAGGTTTCCAGGGAAATTTATTTTATTTAATTTATATATTGCATCTCATGATCAACGTTAAGGTTAACTTAAAATAAATGTCAATAAATATTTCAGTGTGACATGCCAGTTATATCAATGTTGGCACAACAGCAACAAGTCCTTTGTCAATAAGTAAACCTAATCCAGGTCTTTTACAGGTTGTTTTACTCCCTGTTTGATTACAATTAGTGCATTCCAGACTGAATTACTGCTGCTTAAAAATGAAGTCTTAGGAGAGGCTGCAGATTATCAGATGCAGTTTTTCTCATGGTACACCAGTCTGCCCTGCTCAAAGCACAACACATATATCCTTCATACAGGAAGATACTTTAGGGAATTAGTTGCCCAAGTGTCGTTTCACATGGCTTAAATGTTCTTTTCAGATTATTCCATAATGAAGTTCATTCTTTTTCCATTATTTTGTAAAAAATATATACACATTATTATTATATTTTTAACCAAAATCAAGTCTAAGAGTTGTTATTGTTTTCCAGACTTTCCCATTTTACTATGTGGGAACCACTGCTTTCTAGCCACATTTACTCACTATAAACTTAGAAGCAGCTTTGAACTAGTAAGGTTATCTGATATTCTCTTGATTCCCATATATTTCCTCTGCTGTCTGAATGTGTTACAGAGCCCCAGAAACCCGTTTATTTGTCCAAGGAAAAACTTCAAAATTGCCACATTTGATGGCACAATAATGTCCCATAGAGCGACGGTGCATCTAAAATACTGAGGATGAAGCCAGCCCTTTACCCAGGTGGGGTGAGTATAGGTTTGAGAGCTTGAAAAAAATAAAATAAAGATTTTTATAGTCCTTTTCTTTTATATATATAGAGAATTCTGCTTGAAGACTGTGCTCATCTGGGAACTTGGAAGGCCAAGTCCTGAGTGTCACATTCAGCCAAAACGTTTGGGTCAACAGGACCTTGCTTTAGTAAATAGGGAGTTTCAGAGTATTTAGAATCTAATCCTATTAATCATTCCACTCTTTACACATCTTGGCTCATGAAAGTCTTAAATTTTTTCTTACTTAAATGAGACTCTTACTCCTCTTGCATTCAATGTTCGGGAAGAGTTCTTTCACTGGAATAAAAACATTCCCATATGTGTTTATTTCAATGAAATGCAACCATTTCTGGTTCTCCATTTTCCTTGATTTCATTTCCTGAGAGTTAAATTTGCTCTGGAGTGCCTGCCATAGCTGTTTGCATGGTTTTATTTTATTTTTTCTAGTCTTCATTTATTGCTGCAGTCCAGGCTCAGGTTCATCAATTTTCAGCCTAGGTGAACTTAAACAAACTCACTGTTTCCTTCCTCCTGTTGCATGCATCCAAATATGGTAGTGTCTTTTTCCTATGAAAATCTTTGCCAAGAGACTGTTAATCTCACCTTGTGTCATTATATCTTTTATGGAAATCCATGATGTAGAGAGGTCTTTACCATCTGCTTCCATCAGGAGGGTTATCTCAGTGTCTAGACACTGCAGTGATAGGATTTTTAAGGTTGCTGATACATAGACAGGGCTTTGGAAAGCTTGTGTTTAATCCTCTTCAGATGTGGATGGATGTTTTCCTGCAGTCTGGCGTGAAGTTCAGGATTGTATGTCAAACAAATTTTCTCTGGAGTGTAAATGGGACAACTTTGGTTAACAGTATATTCTAACAGGTCTGAGGGGTTGAATATGTGATTAAATAATGTGAGAATTAGAAAGAATCAGAGACAATCATTTTGATATAGGATATATTTATCTTCTTTTTTAAAACAAATTAAAAATCTTCAAACAGAGTAAAAAATTATTTATACACGTAATGGTAATGTGTTCTTCAAGGAAAACCGTTACAAAATACACAAAAGAGCAAAATAGAAAGGGTGCATGTGTCTATATGCACATGAAACTTATCACTGACAGCTTAAAATGTATAGATTATTAAAAAAAATTAAAATCTTGCTAGATACTATTTATTTATTTTGGCACAATTCTGTTCTTAGAAAATAAGAGCAAGGCAAAGAAACACACTCCTGCCCCTTGTCATGTTCCAGTTCCCATGTGAGAGCACAATGCAGCAATGTTTGGGTCTTCAACAGCAGAAAGCATGATCTGTTCTGAAAACCTGCGTCTGTGGGAAGTTTTAAAACTGCCAGACATTCTTGCACTATGAGGTATATGTCCTCCAGCAGCATTCCTGGTGTTCCTGCAGTCCCCAGCACAAGGAACACAGCCCCTCCCTGCGAGGTGGTCAGTGCCCCCACAATCAAGTGCTTTTAAGCATGTTGAAAGTGGGTTTAGCTAACAGGAGAAGCTCACTGTCAAGGTGCTGGGTCTTCACCTGTGCTCTTCTCTGGCTGCTTGGAGTGCATCTTTTGACAACTCCCCCCACATCAGCCTCCTCACCTGTGAGCTTCCCTGGGCAGACTCACACTGTTCTTGCTCTGGCTTCCACTCCAGCTCCTCAGTTGTCCCTCAATTTGAGCTTGATTACTTTGGGTAGTATAGATAAGATGCTCACAACTCCCCTTCAGGAGAACTAGTTCGTCAAGGCAAGTTCCTCAGGCAACAAGTCTGGTAATGATCTTATTTGTATTGTTTACCCATACAAAAGTAGGTATAAGAATGAGAAAATGACAATTAGCCATTACCAAGGGCAGAAAACACTTTCAGGAAGGAAGGAAGAAAGGAAGGAAGGAAGAAAGGGATAGAAATATAAGTATAAAGTAGTGCATTTTAATAACTAATAGTATCTGTTCTGAGATGGAATCGATTGAAAAATCAGAGAGGATAGACATGTGACCAGATTAGTCAAATGCAAGATGGTTGAAGATAACACTATAATAAGATTATGGAAAAGATATATATGGCCCCTGGAGATACACAGCAACTATCTCCAGCAGAAGAAAGAAAACTTTCATGCCATTATAAGAAGACGTTGATAGTAACCCAACAAGAACACTGCACACTGCATTCTGACAGTTCACACTTACAACCAATATAAGTGGAAACCAAATATGAGAATGGAAGGACTATCATGCAAGAAAAAATAAAAGGCCTAGGCCTGCTTAGCCTAGGTAAATGAAATCTTTAAGTAAATACAGTTGCTGAGGAGAGATGCAAAGTTGGAGAACTACTGAAATTATCAGAGAATCCTGGCAGCAGAACAAATGGGTAGAAGGGAGCCATGGATACAGCCACACTGGGAAGCAGGAGAAAGTTTCTAACCATCAGTGTCTGGAGATGCAGATCTCAGCATGTGAAACAAGCAGGTTATTTTTCAGTGTCTTCAAGACAGAACCAGACATGTTTCTGAAGGAGACCGCAGAGCATTGCCTTCTCCAACAAGAGAAGACTGAGTGACCCCACACATCCCTCACTCTATGTCCAGTGCTGCTTCAAGCAGGTTATGATTGCCAAGGAGTGCAACAAAGCCAGACAGCCTTTTGAGTACTCTTTCAGTTTAATTTTAAGCCACAATATCAAAGTGAAGACACCGAAACTTTGACATGATTGTCTTTCCTGCCATGAATTTAACTTCCTTTCTTTACAATGTTCTACAGTTCTGACTTCCTCAACTCTGTGGTACCCAGGGTTTAGCTTTGCTCTTGCCCTTCTCTCCCTCATTCAGAGATTTGTCTCATCAAGCTTTCAAACCTTTTTTATGAGCCTTGTTTCACCTCTGGGAGACAATTCTGCATAGTGCTGGAGAAGGAATTTAAAATTTCACTCTAGAGGTGAGTCCTACATATTGGCTAAAGCACATTTATCAGCGAATACTTCAATAACTGCACAGGACAAAATCCTACAGGACTGAAGAACAATTTAATTTGCTGCCTTTTCAGTCATTTACCTGTTGGAAGAGACTGTTAGAATGTACATTTGGCGCAACAGACAAGATTAAGTTCACCAACACTAAGTTCAGCCCAGGGGTGTAAAGAAAGTAAAATCAGCAGCCCAGCTGAAGTGCATGTACACTAATGCATGCAGTCTGGGCAATAAACAGGAGGAGCTGGAAGCCACCATGCAGCAGGAAAGCTGTGACGTAGTTGCCATTACAGAAATGTGGTGGGACGCCTCGCATGACTGGAGTGCTGTCATCAGTGGCTACAAGCTCTTCAGAAAGGACAGGCAGGGTAGGAGAGGTGGAGGGGTGGCTCTGTATGTTAAAGATTCTCTTGACTCTGTAGAACTTGAGGTCACCAACAATAGGGTTGAGTGCTTGTGGACCCGAATCAGGGGGAAGGACAACAAGACTGACATCCTGGTAGGAGTCTGTTATAGACCACCCAACCAGGATGATGAAGGGGATGAGTTATTCTACAAGCAGCTGGCAGATGTCTCAAAATCGCCAGCCCTTGTTCTTGTGGGCGACTTCAACCTGCTGGATATCTGCTGGGAGCTCAACACAGCAGAGAAGAGGCAGTCTAGGAGATTCTTAGAGTGTATAGAGGATAATTTCCTGCTCCAGCAGGTAAATGAACCTATCAGGAGTGGAGCCCCACTAGATCTGCTGTTTACAAACAGAGAGGGGCTGGTGGGAGATGTAGTGGTCGGAGGCCAACTGGGGCACAGTGACCATGAAACAATACAGTTTTCAATATTCAGGGATGTAAGGAGGACCACCAATCAAACCTCTATGCTGGACTTCCAGAGGGCAGATTTTGACCAATTTAGAAGATTGGTCCAGAGCACACCCTGGGACACAGTCCTCAAAAACAGGGGTGTTCAGGAGGGATGGATGTGCTTCAAGGATAAAATCTTGAGTGCACAGGAACAGGCTATACCAATTAGCCAAAAGGCAAGCCGGCAGGGAAGACAACCACCTTGGTTGAATAGGGAGATACTGAAGGAAATCAGAGATAAAAAGAGAGCCTGCTGACTGTGAAAGGCAGGGCTGACTACTCAGGAAGAGGATAGGACTATAGTTAGAACATGCAGGAGGAAAATCAGAGAAACAAAAGCGCAATTTGAAATTAATTTGGCTACTTCTGTTAAGGATAACAAAAAGCGCTTCTATAAATACATTAATAACAAAAGGAGGGGCAAGGAAAACCTCCATTCTTTGTTGGACCTCAGGGATGAGGAGAAGGCTGAGGTACTCAACACCTACTTTGCCTCAATCTTCACTAGTAGGAGAGGTGCCCCTCAGGATAACTGGCCTCTGGAGCTCACAGATAGAGTCAGGAAACCAAATGGCTCCCCTGTGTTCCAGGAGGAAATAGTCTATGAATTACTGAGCCACCTGAATCCACACAAATCTGTGGGACCTGATGGATTCCATCCTAGGGTGATGAGGGAGTCCGCAGAAGAGCTTGCCGAGCCACTCTCCATCATCTACCAACAGTCCTGGCTCTCTGGGGAGGTCCCAGATGATTGGAAGTTGGCAAATGTCACGCCAATCCACAAAAAGGGCTGCAAGGAGGACCCGGGAAACTCTAGGCCTGTCAGCCTGATCTCAGTGCCTGGCAAGGTTACGGAACAGATCATCCTGAGTGCAATCACACAGCACCTTCAGGATGGACATGGGATCCGACCCAGCCAGCACGGCTTTATGAGGGGCAGGTCCTGTCTGACCAACCTGATTTCCTTTTATAATCAGGTAACCCGCCTGGTGGATGAAGGGAAGCCTGTGGATGTAGTCTATCTGGACTTGAGCAAAGCCTTTGACACTGTCTCCCATGGCATACTCCTGGATAAACTGGTAGCCCATGGCTTGGACTGGTGCACTCTCAGCTGGGTTAAGAACTGGCTGGATGGCCGGGCCCAGAGAGTGCTGGTGAATGGGGCTGCGTCCAGCTGGCGCCCGGTCACCAGTGGTGTCCCCCAGGGATCAGTGTTGGGTCCAGTTCTGTTTAACATCTTCATCGATGATTTAGATGAGGGGATTGAGTCCATCATAAGTAAATTTGCGGATGACCCCAAGTTGGGAGGGAGTGTCGACCTGCCAGAAGGCAGGAGGGCTCTGCAGAGGGACCTTGATAGGCTGGAGAGATGGGCTGAGTCCAACGGGATGAAGCTCAACACAGCCAAGTGCCGGGTCCTGCACTTTGGCCACAACAACCCCATGCAGTGCTACAGGCTGGGGACAGAGTGGCTGGAGAGTAGTCAGGTGGAAAGGGACCTGGGGGTAGTGATTGACAGGAGGCTAAACATGAGCCAGCAGTGTGCCCAGGTGGCCAAGAAGGCCAATGGCATCCTGGCCTGTATCAGGAATAGTGTGGCCAGCAGGACGAGGGAAGTGATCCTTCCCCTGTACTCGGCATTGGTGAGGCCACATCTTGAGTATTGTGTTCAATTCTGGACCCCTCAGTTCAAGAAAGATATTGAGGTGCTGGAGAGGGTCCAGAGAAGAGCAACAAAACTGGTGAAGGGACTGGAGCACAAGTCCTGTGAAGAGAGGCTGAGGGAGCTGGGGTTGTTTAGCCTGGAGAAGAGGAGGCTCAGGGGTGACCTCATCGCTCTCTACAACTATCTGAAAGGAGGTTGTAGACAGGTGGGGGTCAGACTCTTCTCCCAGGCAACCAGCAACAGAACAAGAGTGCACGAGCTTAGACTCTGCCAGGGAAGATTTAGGCTGTATATCAGGAAAAAGTTCTTCACAGAGCGAGTAATCAGGCATTGGAATGGCCTGCCCAGAGAGGGGGTGGATTCACCATCCCTGGAGGTTTTTAAAATAAGACTGGATGCGGCACTTAGTGCCATCATCTAGTAATCATGATAGCATTGGATTAAGGGTTGGACTTGATGATCTTGGAGGTCTCTTCCAACCCAGATAATTCTACGATTCTATGATTCTATGAACACTCTATCCAGCTGCTGTCCAGCTGTTGAGATCACCAAGAGTGCTCTATTCCAGTCTGGCCTGTACAGTCTTCCACTGTCAGGCCTATAAACCATCCAAGCCTTTTCCAACACAAGATACCCCAATGATACTGCCTTTTGTCTGCCAAAACTAAGCAAATTATCACTGGCAAGCCAAGCATGGGTTCAGATTCACACTTCTGCACGGAGGAGAACAATTCAATTCTTCCAAGTGGTTTTACACCACTTTACCCGAAATAGTTTCCTTGAAAGGTTCCTTGAGTGTTTTCCTCTAAAGTACAATGGAATGAGTATTGCTCTAACTTGTCCTGGCAGCCAACTGAGTCAAAATACCATATCTGCAGGTGAAGATAAACAGATAAAGGATTTATGGGATATGGTCTTTGATGTATGGCAGTCTTGCATGGAAGAAGAGTGGATGCCTTGTATTTGCAACATCACAGAAAACTGATGCAAGAGTGAGTACCTCTGGGACAGACTAAGCTATGTATTTCCCTTCAGCTGGGATTTAGAAGTCAGAAAAGTTGGAAGGAGAGGGATTTTTACTTGTGCTTTGCAGCCAGCCAGAAGAATGCATGCTTTCTGGTCTGAAATGCTGTATGGATATTTGTGTCTGGTTTCCATAACTATCACTTGTTATTGTTACCTCTTGGAGAATAGCAGGCAAACTAGGGAAAAAAAATGTTTATTTTTCTAAGAAGATCTTATTTGACAAGTGAAAAACTTAAAATCGGATAATTGTGAGAACAATTTACTGTGGAAAAAAAAATAATTAGTTGTAACTCAGAAAAAAACCACTCGAATTGGTGGTCTACAATATGACTAGAAATAAAGGAAAGAAAATATACAGTATGAATACAGGTATCCATTGCGTCTGATCTGTGAAAGAAGAGCTTATGTTTCTGCTCCTGTGTGGGTTACATATCAGATTTCAAAGCTCCAACTTCAAAAAGTGAAGGAATCTCTTAAAAACATAACTGTTCTTAACCAATGGGCATATCATAACTCCTCAGGCTGTAATTTATCAGCTATTTAAACAGAAAGAGATTGATCATGAGAGGCCTCACAAATCCTTTCCCATTGTCAGTATTCAATGATGTTTTAACATACTGAAGCGTTTTTGTTGCCCAAAACACTGCAGTGCTATGATTTATCGTCTAGGTTTGATTATGTTTCTTGTAGCACAGACGGCTGAAGTCTTGGTCAGGGAATTTTCTCATATTGAGAAAATGGAATAAACAGAATAAATTCTCAGCTGCCATGCCAGAGTGTGAGGGTCCTTCACATCGGGGAGAAGACAGCACGCACCCCCACGTGATGCATTGATGGGTGCATATCTGTCGTATTTGTGACCATGCGCGCAGTTCTTCCCCTTTTCTCTCAATGCTTGCAGAACATATTCTCCTAAAGAAAACTTCCAGTTATCTGTTAAAAACAACCTATATAACCACTGAAATAGCAAACACAGCTAGCCAGTTAACTGGTGAAAAGAAGACGACTGTTGGATCCAGCCACTACTTACAGGTCTTGCTAAACATTAAACTCTGATCAGTAGCATGGAAGCAGTAGGATGAGAGAAGAAAGCACACACACCTGCTTCTCTGTCAGATCAACAAAGAGTTCAGGGACACACTTGCATTCTTTTACATATAGAAGAAGGGAGAGAAAAGGAGCAAGAGCAGAACCAAGAACTATTGCAAATTTCACTTGTCATCAGACAGCCCTCCTACAGCACAGTACTATTTCAGAAGTGAGGTCCAACCTTTAAACAGCGGAGGGCAGGTGAGAAATATTGGTTGTTTCTGAAGCAAAACGTGCTCCACATACTTTTCCCAAACTGCTATGTCAGTTTCAGCATATGGGTATCTTTGCTATGTTCAAACAGGGTAGACAAAGGAAAGATCTTGAGTCTACACAGAGAGAATCATTGCCATGTTCCCACAAACCAGGACACACAATTTCCCAAACTGCTTGGACTTTTGCACCCGCTTCCACAGCTTAGATTGCCTGCAGTCCTGAGATGGCTCTGACAAAGTTGGTGTCTGAACACACTCCTTGGCTTTGTTGAGTAACAGCTCCCATTCCAAAACCAGTTGCCAATGTGACCAGTGGCCGCTGAAGTGCTAGCAAGGTTAAGGTTGTTTGCCAGAAATACTAGGAACTATAAAAGGTTTCCTGGTCTCTGAATGCACTGCTCTCTAAAGTTAGCTTGCTTTACCTTCTTTGTTACGCTTGCTTATTTTTTTTTTCAAGGAACAGACTTCTGTAATATTTTATATCATAGCATATATGCTATTATACTAGAATACGGATATTTCATTACTTGGGTTTTTTTGAGTGGCTATTTGGACCCAACTCCAATTCTTCCAGATAGAATAGGGACCATATAGAGAAATTTTTCCTTTCCTCTTAAATGAGAGTTCAGCACATTTTGCTCAACAGATATCATTCATTGACAGCATATAATAGTCAGGACTAACAAAGGTAAAATCATCCATCTTTTCTCTGAACGCAGCTTGCTACAGGTCTTCACTACTGTGGGGATGTTTTCTTAGAAATCTACTTATTTTACAGCTGTAATACAGCATTTCTCTCCACTGCTGGAAATGGAGAAGCTCCTGCTGGCTTGGAGCAGAGACTCTTTCTCTTGGAGAAGAACTTTCCCTGGTTTCTCACTGGATGTAGAACAGCTCACAAAGCTGAGAGGCCTCACAAATAGCATCTTACTGTTATCTTTGTTCATGAAACAGGAATTCTCATGTGATGACAGTTAAATAAGTGAGAAATCTCACTGAATCTCACTACAGAATTTTCTCCTTACTGGAGTGAGATAGTGTGCTGTAAAAAGCTGTTTGAAAATGAACAAGTTTCAGATGAAATAAGTGAGAACTGACAGGTTTGGTCCTGCATGTTACATTCTTTTGTAAACCAGAGAGATGCTTTCTGTGAAGATTTTCCATGCTCCATTAAAAAAATAATCTTTTGTCTTGCGTATATGCTGTAGATAGAGGCTGCTTAACTCTAACAGTGGATGGGATTTATAAGGAAAGATACAGTTGTAAAGCAAGAGAGAAAGGGGGGAAAAAGGCTTCATACACTCAGAGGATTACATTTTACACTATGGAAGGATAAGAATATAAGTTTCACTAAGTGTTACTAACAAGACAGAAAGCTACCATCAGAATCTCAAGCACATACTAGCTACAACTTCCTAAGTCACAAGAGCAGGCTGCAGGGCTTTCAGGGCTCTCCTGATCTCCATAATTCTTAGCCTATGAATTGAGGGGAAACGTTCAGCCTGATCTTTGACAAGCCTACCTCTGTACTCCACTTCGTCATCTTCCACAGGAACTCATGGGTTGAACACTGGAGAGGAAGGAATCACTGAGGAGGAAGGGATGCAGTTGCAGAAGTAATGAACCTAAGTTGTAGTGGGAGATTTTGGTTCAACCTTCAGGAAAATACCATCTCAGACCTCAAATTCTGTGTTGCAGAAGCCAGTTTTCTATGTACTGTAGACAGAGCATATTTTTATTGCTAGGGAAAAATAAAAGCTAACAAAAATAAAAGCTGTAACTAGAACACACAATTTTCTTCTTAGATATATATATGTATATATATATGTATATATATGTATATATGTGGGGAACATACAAGCTGATAAATTATCTTTTGCCTCTATTTGTTACTAACTTGAAGCCAGATGCTGATGTCTTTACTCACAATGAATCAACCCTTACTATTTAAGCCACTCGGTCATTGACTGAAACAGACCTGCAAAAAGAGTGAAGTATTGTTTGAGTACTCCTTAGGGGTGTCAGCACCAAGCCCTGGAAACCACACTAGTTTTAAATATACTTTTGAAAACAGAACAATATTTAGGCATTGCCACTTTTGGTTGTTACATTTCTATGACAAACTGATTCCTGAGCTCCATTGTCAGGTTATGTTCAGGTTGGCAGGACAGAATCTTATTTGCAAATTAGAGAAGAATCTGGTAAAATAACTGTGTCTGCTACAAACCTGTGCTTGGAAATCTGTACTTGTGTTATGCAGAAGGAATGGTAGCGCTTAGACTGCCTGGCTCCTGTAAAACTCTGAGAGGAATCACAGAAGAGTCATTTGAACAGCTGCAATAGACTTAAGACTGTTGAGTGACTGAATGAAGAATGAAAATAAATATACTCACCATGAAATAAGACAATTCAAATCCAGAGAACTTTTTCAACCATCTGCAGAGTATTTAATTGGTATTAAATTAGAGCTTGTATAGTGTAAGCAGAACCCTTCAATTCTACCATGGCAGTCTAACCACAGAAAAAAACCCCACTCCAATGTCCTTACAAAGTTGAGGCCTGTGGGTTTGGATTGACAAAGTGACATTATTTTTTTTTTTAGATCAAAAGTTCAGTTTGGTTTATTTTGCAGCTTCTCCATATGTCTCCTGCCAGGCTTTGACTGAAAAGGACAGCAGCAGTATGAAAATACCATATATTCCTGCTCTTGCAATACTTCTGGCCCAGTCAAAATCAAGATACTTCTGCTTTCCCTGACCACTAGCTGACTGAAGTCAGTTCTTCCAAAATGATTATTTAAGAGGTGTGACTTTCAGACCCAGCCAAGCAGTGTTTATTTCCTCTGCCAATCCTCTTTTTCCCAAGATTGCTGTCATTCTCCCAGGGACACACACGCTCAGAGGGCAGCGCTTCATCAGCCTCCCTGGACCGTATGCAAGGCAGCTACTTTATTGCAGCATTGTGCAAAGGGTTTCCTCCCAGTTCTTTTTGTGCAGCCACACATTATATATCCTCTAATGTGGGGAAGAGCTGCAGACATGGATCAAAGCTGCTAATAGAATCATGGAATAAACGAGGCTTAATAGGCTAACTACTTCAAATGTGATTAAAGTTACAAGAAACCAATCCTTCTCCTTAACCAGGCCTGGCAGTTCCAGGTTAAAAACTGATTTTGTGAGGTTAGATGCTGTTTTTCCTTGTTAGTCTAGATGCTGTATTTTTCCCCTGTTCCTACAAGCTACAATTTGCACATTTCCCGACAGAATCCTGCCAAGTCATCAAATAGACAAGCTGGCAACTTTAAGGACTGAGGAGCAATTTTAAGCAGAAGAGAAGAAGCCAGCAAGCTACTCAGCCCCCTTCCCCCTCTCAGAGAATCCCCATGATAATTTTGTATTTCTCTTCTCCTTTTATAGCCAGTAATTTATCAAGTTTGTCTTTCCCTGTCCCTTGTAGATCTGCATATCTTATTGATTCAAACACAGAAAACACATTAAATTTAAGAGTGTTCCCTTGCAGTAGATACTGCATGTAATTTCAATGTTCTTCATGTTTATCTTTGAAAGTATTCCACATATTAAAAATACGAAACAAAATCATTTTTCATGCTAATTGTTACTGTGACAGAGGGTGACGTGAACGTAAGAGAAATTGGCTACACTAATGATAGATCACGAATACGTTAATATTTCTTCATCTCTGTAAAACACGCCATGTGATTGTTATGTATTTATGATCAGTCAGCAGTAAGTTCAGGAGAAGAGACGACTTGTAACTGTTGCTACCTGGAAGATGACGAGATTAAATTGCTAAAAACAATAGAGGAAAGACATTATTCAGAAGATGTGTTGCAGCACATGTTGGATTTTTAAAGCATTGATAATTTTCTGCATCAGTAAGGCTAATACCATCTGCAAGGCCCTTACTGCCTGGTAAAGAGCTTTCCTAAAAGAAAGAATTAATAATCAGAAGGGACCTACACAGAGGTCTGCGTAATCAGAAGCACCACAGAGAAGGTGCACAGGGATGAACATTCACTGCCTGTCACTATATGACAGCTAGGGGATCTCAAATGAAATTAACAGGTGGCAGTTTAAAATAAACAAAAGGAAGTACCTTCTCTTAACCCATTATACTATGGAAATTCATTACCACAGGATGCTGTGGATGCCACAAACTTGCACAGCTCCAAGAAGTGATTAGACAAGATAAGACAAGAAAAGTTAAATAAAGGCTAATGAGCACAAAAACATGGTTGTTTTTGCAGAACATCTCTAAGCCACAGGTCATGGGGGAAGCATCACTACACCCTTGCCTGTTCTCGAAGCTTTCCTGATACGTCTGTTGTTGGCTACCACCAGAGGCAAGACACTGCTCCACAGGGCTCTTTGGTCTGAGCAAGAAAACCATCCTTACACTTTTATATCTACTGTCAGCCAAAGTGCCAGATCTGGCCAGTAAAGCACTCTTGCCTGGTCTGCTCTCTTCCTAGGAAGAGATGTTCAGCAAGCAAATGGTTCAGCCACACTTACTTGTAACACAGCTGCCAGGGGTGCAGCCTCTGCCAGCCAGCCACAGCTCCCCACTCGCTCACAGTGGCAGCCCTCAGGTCGGCAGGATCCTGCACCATGCCTAGCTTCCCCAGGGAAGCAGGGAGCACTCTGAGGGGTTTGCTCAACACAGGACCAGGAGGAGCTTTTACTGTATGTAGGAAAGGAGAGAGGCTGTGGCCAGAACAGTATGAGTAGTTACCCTGTGAGTGAGGGTAATGTGTCCTGCCTCTGGCACGGAGAACATGTGCACCTACAGGCTTAACTGTGGTGAACACTGGAGCATTTTCAGCCTTGCCTGTCCATTGAATCATGTCATAAAATAAAATACAGACCTAAAATCTTCTGCATCTTTTTTTCTGTTCTCTTAGTATACATCCACTGAAGCCAATGGGAGTTCATCTGTCACCTACCAGGGCATAGGTTTGGCCAAAAAAATGCAAGCCGGCTGGCACAGGGGGGGTTCTGCTTGATTATCATGTTTGTTCATCCTTATATTCTAGGCAGAATTACATGGCAAATACATTTACCTGGTGGATTAATCTGAATAAAATCTCTGCTCCTTCTCCTGGAGGTAGCCATCTGATCTTATTCAACACAGATTATATGATTCTGAAGTCTTTGAATGTAAGAAGCCAGAAATGCTCTGCAAAACATAAGATACATCTGAATACATTTAGTTTTGTAAGATGGTGTTAATATTCAAGGAACATGAAAAGCACAAGTTCATCATCAAGCATTCCAAAGACTGATCAATGTTGATTTGTGAATGCATGGATAACATATATCGCTCAGCTATAAGTTAATGGGTTATGCTCCTGTAAAGAAATCTGTGAAAACTTAAACAAGAAGCTGTCATCCTATCAGCCCTGAAAAGCTGAGACTGCAGAGAAAGGTACTTTGCTAATGGAGGCCTGGTTCCATTTTGCTTTTTACCTAATGATTTTCCTTCTGCCTTTTAGTTATTCAAGCTACTTTGCAATTTAAAAATAACTATACCACAGCAGAATAAAAAGTTTTAGTTTCTAGAGCTCCTTTAAGAAAACTGGATCAGAATCTTCTTTATAGCCTCCCTCTAGACAGTATTGCCTTTTAAAATGTAATTCTCACCTGCACCCCAAATCCCACTCTGGTTTCAAAGAGCCAAGTATCTTTATTTGCCCAGCAGGAATTAAGCAATTATTAATAACTTCATGGCATATATTTTAGACACATATATGTACCCAAAGTAGCATCTTACCAGCAAACACCAGCCTATCTTTCTCCAGAAAAACTCATTAAAAAAGGGACACACACAATCCTTTTTCTTGAGCAGAAATCTGTTCCTTTCCTAAAGCATTAAATACATCAGTTCTTTAAAACACATCCTGCTGCACAGATCAATGAACAATGGAAGGGCTCTTAAAGAACCAGAAGCGCATCAAGATTTACTGCCATGGATGCATATTCTTTCACGATTCTTCCAACCATTTTTTTTTCTTTCCATTTTCCCTTTTTCTTTTCAGTATCTGACAAATAAGCTTTCTTATTCTTGTCCCTGAAGAGGGCAACAAAGAGTTTTACTGCTGGTCAAATGATTTGATTTACACCCTGATGAAATACTGTAGCCAGCTATACCATCCTCTGGCTACTAGGCACTTGCGAGGCCTCAACAGCCAGCCCAGAGCTCTGAGCTGACCCATCACCTCCCAGAACGTGGTATTGCTGCCTGGCTGTGGGTGTACTCCACCAGCTGGCTGGCCAGGCTCCACATCAAAGGCCTGATGGTTCTGACTTATTGTCCCATTTGTCTCTCAGAGAAACGTATAAACCCTGCAGAAAAAGGCATGCAGACAGGAAAGCTAGGTCTGCAACCACTCAAAACATCATATAATGTTTTGAAGGTGCTTTTATCCCCTCCTCTAATGCAGCTGTTGAAGTACTAGGCTTTCAAAAATCTTGAATCAATAAATCAGTTTTTCTTTAGAAGAGTAGAAATATTGATTTAGCAAAAGTATAGGATAATACTTAAAATAAAATTACATGTAGAAACAATTTTCAGGTCCTACTCTGTGCTGTTTTGTGGATGTTAATAGAAAACCTGAAATATTTAAGTACACAGTAGCTCAAGGTGTATTCTGCTACACACAGAATATTTATTCTCACCCATATCTGTTCTGTCCTATCATATTTGTGTGTATGTGTGTCAGAGTGCAGGAGGGCAGCATTCACTCTGCTACTGCAGAAGTTTTAGTGTGCAAATGCATTATGGTTTGCAGCACAGCTCATGCCTGCAGGCTGACAGGTTCCTGTCCTGGATTTCTTTATTATCATGAACCCCTGACACTATGGGGAAACCTTCAGACAGCAGGATGAGCTGCATGAGTCCACATCTCAGCTGCATGGATCAGGGTTATCAGCCATCAGGTGAAGGATTATATTGGCAACTTTCAGAGACATTAAGGAAAAAATGGTAGGGCCTTAAACAGCAGGTGAAGAAAGACTTAATGACATTTTGTGTTGGGTGTGTGAGGAGTCTCCTTGGCTACAGTCAGCTGAATACAGCTATGAACACATTCACAGATGCCTACCAATAGGTACATCTGCATTATCCAAATACCTACCAGTCCTATCAAATCTCCAGAGGTTTGATGGGTTTTTGTTTGTTTGGGATGTTTCCTTTTCAAACTATAGCTAAGACTGGAGAGTTGGACAGCAACACAAGACAGCATGAGCCAGCCCCATAGTGAAGTCACTGGTTATAGAAGGGCAAGCCAGATGCCCCTTGCTAAACAATTCTCCATCCATCACAACTGCTCCAAAGCCTTGCTCAGACCTTGTAGCTGAGATGGCCTCAGAATAAGTGCAGGAAAGTAGGTAGGAGGGAGAAATATTTATCAACAGAACAACTGACAGCATTGGATGGGGAAATCCAGGAAGGCTTTGGCCAGACCAGTCTTTTTCCATGTCTGAAACAGTCTGGGAGAGCTCATTCCATATTCACACAGGAAGGAAGGGTTTGCTTCCCACAGGCTTAGCACATTGTGAGTCAGCCACTCCCTCAGGTGACTCAGATTTTTACATGTCATATAACGTACAGGTTTGCAAATTCAGGGCCTAAAACACGTCTAGAAACTTCAGAGCCTCAGAAAAAAATCCTGGAAAGTTACACAGAAAAAGTTAGTGCTGGAAGTTTTTTTCCTTGGGTCTAGTAAGGAAAAATCAGGGGAGGGGAGGAAGGAAACATTCATATGATATGTTCTGTCTCAAAATGAACAGTGAAAGAATGTTTAAAGTAATGTTTACAGCAATACTAGAAAATTTCCCTAAATGGATATTTTGTCTGAACATCTCCTTCATCCTCTCCCTTTCCATACTTCCTGAGGAAAATACTTGCTTTCAAAACTGACAACATTTCCAAACTTTTTACATCTGTAGCAAAGTTAGGGCTGGGGCAAAGGTCTGGGCAATTAAAATAAGGCAGACAGGTAAAATAAGGACTATAAGACAGAAAATTTAGGGTAGGTTTCTGGTTGGTACAGACACAGGACCAAGTTTGAGAAATAGTGCTTTTTCCTGGAAGCACACTGTGAGGCTGACAGCCTTTGCAAGTATATATCACCTGACGATTTAATGGTGAAGCTCACAAGCATCCTTCTGTAAACACCAGGTCAGGTCTATTAGTTCCTACAATACAGACCAAAGGGATAAAATAAACTACAGAGTGTGTCAGAAAGTTGCCAAGTGCCATCAGAGGTAATGCCTGGACTCAGGCACAGAACAGTCGTGTCTAGAGAAAAGATGCCTGTGTTACTCTTCATTTTTGAAATTAGTTTTCCTAACTGTATTACAGAGCTAGAACTCTGCTCACGGGGCTTCTCTGAAAGCCACATACCCCTGAGTTCTTGTTTCATAAAAGTCAGCACTACTTGCTTTTTATATCCAAGTTTTAACTTTTATGTCCCGTCTTAGGGATATGTCAACAAACACACAAACACTAGTGTGTAGGGAAGCGTCACCTTCGGCATTTGGTACAATCATTATTGTTCAAAAGTGAAATACTTGTTTGCATTTATTTTATATATTAATACTTCCTAAATTACTAACTATAGTTAGCTAATTAAATCAGCAGATTATTTTGTTCTTAAAGAAATGAAGTTTCATTTTCATAAAAGCATAAGAAAGGCAAATATTTTAAATTTTCCCAAAATTTCTGGATTTTCCTTTCCTCTAAAAAAAAAATGTCCTCAGATATTTCTCTCTTCCTCAAGAAGACCTGTAGGTGTTCTGCCTTTTCTCACAGTCACATTTGCATAGCTCAAATTGACCTGTGATAGCTGTCTGTGTGCCCACAGTAAATATCATATAACTTGCACTCTCCATAGTCTCAAAGCATCAGAGAAAGGTGTTTTAGCCCATATTTCACATACAGCTTCTTTCAGCCATGGAGCCAGATTTATTGGAGCCCTACTTCCCCCTGTAAACGATAAGGTTAATTATAGTTCACAACCAGATGTGATTCAGAAAAACCTTTCCTAATGTAACTCCCTCTAAGGATCCAGCTAACTTCGAGAAAGTGTTTTTGGAAAGTCAATTAAGACCATGTCTGACCTGTTTTAATAGTGTGGCCAGACCTTGGGAAAAATTGTGTCTAAATTCATGGGGTTTAATACCTTCTTTAAGTTATTTATATAGTGTAACAACTGTGCTGCTTGTTACGTTCCATAGATGACAACCATAGTTGAAAGCAGGCAGGAAAGGTTGACACAGAACCAATGTATGGAGGGTAGGAATTAGACACAGTGCTCATTGCAGAGACATTTCTCTATAGTTTCTCTCACATTTCTTCCTCCAGAGGCAAAGTTACACAGCATCCCTCCTTAGAGTGCTGCACAAATCTCTCTTCACTTTGCAGCATGAATTTTTCATGAATATTGATTTCTCCATACCTTCTCATAGCTACAGGTCCGTGGCCCCATAGCAGTTGGAAAGACTTGACAGCAGTAAGTTAAACTCTGTTAGCATACATGTGTCCTCACAAATTCACCCTGGGGAGCCACACCTTGACGTCAGGCTGAGCACTCTCTCAGTTACACCCTCAAGTAACTCAGGGTCAAGGCTAAGAATAACTCCTTGATGCACAGCCAGCTTACAGTGCTCACAAACTTCACCCTTATTTGTGTAGGTACCGCGACTGCATTGTGGGTTATTCGCTCGTAACACCCACACAAACACATCTCAGCCTTCACCAGATCTCCACTGCTCTCTGTTACAGCTCAGGAAACAGCTGGGAGAGGAAAATTCATTTCAAATATTTGTACTAATGCAAAGTTAATTTCTCGTTGAAGGTTTCTACAAATCTTTCATGGTTATCTCATACAAATCCTTCCAAACTCAAGTTCCCTGGCATGAAAATCCACAGAACAACGTTCGTCCTTCTTTATTCACCCTCAGCAAATTTCAGCTGAATTGTAACCCAACTGTGAGCATTAACAATTCAAACACAGAATTTAATTTCTGTATTTATAGCTCATGGTTCTCAGTGGGAATAGTTACATAAATCACACTGTTTTGCTGTTTTCCTGATTGCACAATATAACAGTGTGATTATACCAGAGTGAAAATTTCACTTTACATCCAGATATGGACTTCAAAATTTCTTTGGCTACTGAAAGAGGAATGGAAAAAAACCCATATAATTATATATATACAGCATATATATTTAGCTGAAAAAAATTAAACTATTAAAATTGAAATATCCTAACAATTGATGAGTTACACAACAAATACACTTTCTTTAAACTATTCTGACTGGACATTCTAAAATACATCCCATTGGCAAGACTTATTTGTTATTCAGTATAACTATCAGTAGAAGGAGGGATATAGAAGTGAGGCCAGAGAAACATGCATAGATCCCTCTACGTCGAAAGAGCTTGGCAACAAGCTACAGCTCTGGCTCCATCCAAATATTCTTTTGTCAAACATAACTTATGTATTTCTACATACTCCATAGGCTTTTTGAGCTCCCACTAAACTAAATCAAACTCACAGCTCTGAAGTATTACAGGTGCCATCGGGAATGGCATCCTGATGGGGTTTTGGCAAGATTCATTTCGGCAAAAGATTTCTAGCAGCAGGCTGCAGGTTTAAATTCCCCTGGATATCTGCCCTGGGCTTCTTGGAGTTGTGCCTAAATATCTAACAACATCCAGGTACAGAGAAGACTGAATTTACTCTCTCTGGCCCAGAATGCTCACGCTGGGGAGGGGAGCAGCAGGGAGCCGGCAAGCCCCATGGGAAATTTCAGAAGCACAGTCCTTTCCAGCCTCAGGCACTGAAATATTTTTAGGATGCAGGCTTAGTTTTTTTGTTTGTTCATAGGAGAAGTATAAGACGTCCAGATGTTTTGTTGACCTGCCAGTCTGTTCCCATTCCTGCCTCTGCCTTGTACTCTGTGCAGCCTTTTAAACCATAGAAAGAGCAAGCACATCATTTGGCTTCAGCCAGAAGCTGTAGTTCACCAACAGTTTACATCAGTATCAATTACTAGGCTGGGGAAAGCAGTGGAAAATCAGGCCTTTTGTTGAAATGGTTAGGTGGTGTGGGTAACGCACACGAAGAGTTTTGAAACTGCTTCGGTCTATTGGCTTGCAGAAGGATGCACAAGCCCACTCCCTTGTTCCAGTACTCAGCAGTGAACTTCACATATCATTGACTGAGATTTATGGATGGTATTTATTTTAATAGTGCTCGGCGAAACCAATCCATGTTTTCTCAGAGTGACTACACGCATCTGAGTGAAAAACAAACACAAACTATTTTTCTGGGGAAGGGGAAAAAATATCTTAGGAAAGAATCAACATAAATAAATTGGAAGTATCTCATTTAAGAGTGTAAATAAAGTGAAAATGTCTCATTTGAGAATGACCTATTGAGAGAATGGTCAGCAAAACTAACATCCTAGGGGTCTTTGACTTGAGTGCCTCCTCAGCATGAACCCTCACTCTGACAGGCCATGCTGTTATTGTTCTCAATAAGTGTTAAACTCGGAGGAAAGGGCCACTGCAGCTACACTCAAGGAAAATTAATTTTCCGTGGTACTTCACTGTACCACAGCACATTCTAACTTTCCCTATTAGCAAACACAATCCTATGCTAATGACAAGCCAGACCTGCACCATGAACAGGAGGCACTTATTTTCTGAGGGAGAGTAACACTTCTTTTTTTTCCCCCCTTCTTTCTTCACCCTCACCTCTAACCCCCTGGGTGCAGTACTCTAATGAAAGGTCAGAGGTTAGGACTTTATTTTCCTCCAGACCGTGAATGCTAAATAGCGTCAGCACGAATAGTTCAATGACCCCTGTGTGTTCTGAAGCTGCTGAAAAATGAAAACAAATGTTAATCTGGGGTCTGACTCAGACTCCCTTTGCTGATCTGTACTTATGGAGCACATTAGGGCCACTTACAAAATCAGACCGAGCGGTGATCTCTGACCTCACTCCATTTTTCAGATGGCCTTGCTTCATTTGCTGGAAGCATGGTGCTGCCGCTGGCCCCGCAGCGCAGGGGCTCACCGCTAATTCTCCCGCAGTGCCCACTGCTGCTCACGTGCAACTTACATAAGCCAGAGCAATCACTAGCACACATCAATGGCAACGCTCCAATTTAAGAGTAGATGGCTGGAGTAGGCGTTATTAGTACCCTGTGTCAAGCTGTGATTGCTCACATATGGCTGCAGGCTGAATAGCACTTTTGATTCAGAGGAGAGAAAGAAAAAGTTGGTGATAAAATAAAAAGATGAAGCTGGCTTGATCCTACTATTTTCTGATTTGAAATGTATGGATTAGAAATAACTACAGCCAAAAAGTTGGATGTCAACGACACGCCTATAGGTATCATCTTCTGGATTCCTAGGTGTTCCTGTTCTTAAGCCAAAGTCCCGGTCCTGCCACATTAAAGCCACATATTCCATAGCAAATCAGTTGTATGGAAAAGGCTGCTGCTGAAGAACACATTCTTCTTGGTAGCATGACAGAAGAAGCAAGAGAAAAAATTCTCTATAAATTAAACAATTATAGCGTTCTTGCATTTAATCTCATTGTTCTGAGAGACAGAGTTCATTTTTCTTAATTTTGCCCTACCCTTTTTCCTGCTCAATGTCTCTAAAGAAAATAAAATCCAGAGGTTTAAGTTTGCTCTGTTGAGATTGGAGGATTGCTATTGGTCTATGAATGTGAGCTATGTGAGAACCGTTACAGAATTTTCCTTTTCTTTTTCCCCCTGGAAAAATCATGTATGTCAGATTAGATCTGTTTGAATATTTGTAACTACAGGACTGCCTAGAATGTATGTGTTGTACACATGCAGCATTATGTGAGGGGAAAAATGAATCGATGAGGCACGATAGACTATTAAAATCTGCAAAGAGAAATAAACAATTAAATAAAATTCTCCTTTGAAAAAATTAAGTCTCAAAACAGAAGGAAAACCAATGAGCACTTCATCAGGATGGTTTGAACAAATTTCTAGGCTTATAAGTATGAAAAGTCCTGATGTACTAACGAATTGTAACTCCCTGCTTGTGTATTTGAAAGCAATGTGCAATTATCTCTGCTTCAACAGGGCTCTTCTAGTGAAAAGGCTGAGCACTAGGGGTCAGAAATCACTAGATATTCTCTTTCATAAACTGCAGTTCCTGTACACTTTGAGTACAATTAGTTTCAACCGGTTTGGTATTTGCTTTTGTGGACATGATCTAGCATTGTATTTGCAACAATAAAACTAATGTTGGCCCACTTGAGTATTTACCATATCTTTGTTTCAGGTTTCAAGGTAAATCTAAGTCAATTGATAAGGTCAACATGTGGTGCCTAGCAATTCCATTCAGAATAACAAAAAATCATACACTTATTATTCACGATTATTATGTCATTTAGATGGGTCTGGCCTATGCTGACTGAGTTATTCAGTAAGGTCTTTTATATTGTGATGGATACATATATTGGATTGTATTACAAAGTCATAATTTACTGTAAGTTTCTAAACTGTTGTCAGATGACACTCTTCATAAGCGGGTAGATTAGCTGTAGACGTACATTCACCTTTAAGATATAAAAATTAGTAAGACTGAGGAAGAAAAAGCTGATGTGAGGGAAGAGAGAAACCAGTCTATAGGAGCTGTAGATCACCAACATTTCTGGAAGAAAAGCCATTTGAATTAAGGACATAAAATTTAATTTAGAAATGTCTTTTCTTGTGTTTTGCAACTTTCTGTCCTTCCTTGTGTTTTGAAGTTCATCAGTAATTTTTGCCAGGTATATGTTGACAGTGCATTGTACAAAAAACCTTACTCTTGAAACCTCCCTCCCTACCTGACAATCTGAATGGACTTAGTGGACTCACCCAGCCAGCCAGGAGCTGAACTGACTGCCAGTAGACAAGTCACCTAAATCCCAACATATTTTGTCTTGGGTCATGGGATGAGCTAAGTGATTAACTTAGTCATGTAATTTTGAAGAGTCAATGAGGTCTCAAGGGGTATTTTGCAGAACTGTCTAGGACAAAAAAAAACCTCCCTTGCATGCTTCTTGTCTGCATTCCTGGCATCCTTTAAAAACTGTTTCATTTTTGCTTCATTCTAATTTTGAGGGGGTTTGCATGTCTCTTCTTTCTTTTTTCTTTTGCTTTTCTTTTGAGTGTCTATAAAGCAAGAAGTCTTACAGTGACATAGCCTAGTTCATATTATTTTCAAAGTCATCTGCAGGTTTTGAGTCTGGCTACCAAATATTTATGTAATCTGTATAAATTATCTATATGATATTATGTAATTGATGTAAGTATTTCTGCAATTAAGTATGAGAATACAAACCATTAAAATAATACAAAGCAGCATTAACACTCTATAATAATATCAAATGGCACAAAAACGTAGCAATTTTTAAGTGGTGTTTTTTTCTTAAGTGATCTTAGTGCTCTGGTTTTGGATGAAAAAAACAGTGAAAGAGGAGCTGAATGTGAAAGGAGGACCCTCTTCTTCCAAAAAATTAATTAGCTTCAATTACTATGGTGGTTCTCTCCTCAAGTATTGGCAAAAAAATACTTGTGTACGTAAGATATGGGAAAAGTTTGATCTAGTCTGCATAGAAATTTTTTGGTACTACTTGGATATTACTCTAGTAGTCCTCTCTTGAACAGAGGTTATATAAACATTGTATTACTTGTCTTGCTTTTTTTCAGGGCTGAAGTTTTAATTTAGGTCTACACAGCCTTTTTATAGGCCTACTAACTGAAGAGAGTCGTATAGATTGCTCTCCTCTGGCTTCCCTGTAGAAGCAACACATAGATGCAGGAAATCCCATAGACCTGGTACACACAAATGTGAAAGCCAGACCCAGAAAGCAAAGCGTAGTGAAGCCAGAAAAAAGTGCTGGAAATGAGGCCACGATTCTTGTTACCCACCTCCATGTCCATTGATTGATTAATACAGATTGATTATCTCCTTCCCAAAAACACCTGATAAAACTGAGAAGACAGAACTACAAATCCTACTTCCTAGGACTCATTGTAGCTTTTATGCAAGAGGGGTCAAGGGTATGACCTCAAATGCAGACAAGATTTACTTTTCACTGCTTTGAGTGAAGTGCTTCACATGTTGTCACTTTGAATCTCATAATATAATAGAAAATGTAAGTTTAGTTGAAGGGATGGGTGGTTATGGAGAAGAAGACATAGGTTTAATGTAAACAGACTCTCAGCAACAATTTCAGAAAACAATAGAAAGACAAAGAAAAGAATGAAAAGGAAGAAAATATGCATTATCTTCCCTACCTTTTAAAAATACATATCTTCCATACTGAACATCAACTGATAGAAAATTATTGATCTTGTAGCAACATCACCATTTTTCTTCAGAAAGATTTCAGAAAGTTTGTTGAATGAGTTAGGGCTGTGAAATTTATGTAAGCTATTTGGAGCAGGATCTATCTTTTATGTATTTGTGCAATACCTAGCACAAGGTATTTGTAAATGTCTAGTCAGATAAATGGAGTCATTGTGTAGTGTCACTTAAAATACGATACTTTTAGTCTAGATGAAGTTTATTTGTCCTTACATCTTTTTTTTTCACTTCTTCAGTTTACAAGCATAATGTTTCTGAACAAAAAAAGAAAAAAGAGCCTCTCATATATGCCTCAAACTTTGTCATCATGCAAATACGGTTTGATAAAACAGTCCTTGAATCCCCAGGAAATAAAAAGGAATATGGAAATAAAGACAACAGCAGCTATAGATGAATAAAGACCACGATCAGCTATAATTTCTCCAAAATGAATAGATAAAATAATTTTTCACCCCAAAAAACCAAACAAGTCCTCCAGGCTGTATTTTTCTCATCTTATCTGTGGGTCCTTGCATTAACATTGATTTCTACTGATTTAAATCTGAGTATCAGCTGGGGTCACCAGCAACACTACCAGGATTCCTATAATTAAAAAAAAAATCTTCATTTTGAAGACACTGTACTCTCAAAAAGTGGGAAAATAGATTTGGGTTTATAGACCCAGTGAGTGACAGAGCTGGCTGTAAATCCCACGTTTGCCAGCCTCTGCCTCCATGGCCTATAAGAGTTCTGTGCTGGCATTCATCTGAATCACTAGTTTACCTGAACTGTAAAAATCCTCCCTTAACTACATGCTAAAAGGAAGGATGACAAACCTCTGTGCTTGCTTTCCCAATTGCAATAAATGCCAGATACCCTTCTAAAGCAGTCAAGTAAGTTGACACAATGGGCACAAGACTGGCATTTGCCTGTGCTGGCTAATTAAATTGTTAGTCAGGCAGATCTATGGGATAGTATCATGACCACAGAGCTGACAAAAACTCTGGGTCTGGAAATCTGGCCTCATGTTGTCCAGATTCTTGTCCCAAGGAAGAAGAGCTGGGGCCAACATCTCAAGAATATATTGTGGCTAAAGACAAGTAAGTTCTTCAGAAGCTGCAGATTTGCCCAAAAATGCAGCTGCATAGGTATGAATGAAAAGGTAATTCCAGAGAAAGAAGAAGTTATACAAAGCACAGTTAAAAAACCCCCACACACTCATTGTAAGAATGTTAATTTCTAAAAGGTTCAAATGACATTTTTTCACATAGCTCTCCATGTGGTGTTACAATAAAGCTTCTCCATGCTGCTTCTGTTTTGGCAGATGCTCAGCAGCTCTCCCTGTCTTCTCATTTCTCCGTCAGCATCATCTGGTTGCAGCATTCCCACCTCTGCAGCTGTTTCTCAGCTGTGCATACAGACGGGTGGAGCATGGGCGATACACAGCCAGCAGGAAACCAGGCAAGACAGGGAAATGCAGGCTGGAAAAGAGGTTGCAAGAGGCCTTAGAATTAATTTCCAACCCTGCAGGGTGGGAGGGAAAGAATAAGGGTCAGGTTTGGCAGCTAGTGGAGGACACAAAGGCAAAAGAGACGTGTCCATGTGGTGAAAAGACTGGAGGTCCAAGAGAGGATGCATGAGGAGGTATATTGTGTCCTCCACCAAACTAAAGAAATACCTAGACAGGTCTCATCTGCGGGCAGTCCTATAGCCAGCATTAATTCCTACAGAGTGCAGAGACACTCCTTCAGCAGCTCCTTGTCAGGTGCCAGTGAGAAGACAAAGAGTTCAGTGTTATGCACGTTTTGGCAATTTACCTCAGAGGATGTGGTGGGACAGGAAGGTAATGAGAACATCAAGGGTAGTCTCTGTGCCTCTGCACAGTATTTTCTCTCTTTCATTGAAACAACAGTTCATAATCCCTTAAAAAAATCCCGACTGTGGACTGGATGCAGCTTTAAACCAAAAGACCTGTGTGTCACGCACACACAGCCTTGCCATTATGTGCAGAGACTTTAGTCTAAAGAAGAGGAGGCTCAGGGGAGACCTCATTGCTCTCTACAACTACCTAAAAGGAGGTTGTAGTCGGGCAGGGGTTGGTCTCTTCTCTCGGGTGACCAGTGACAGAACCAGAGGGCATGGACTCAAAGCTTCATCAGGGAAAGTTTAGGCTTGATCTTAGGAAAAAGTTCTTCACTGAAAGGGTGATTGGCCATTGAAATGCGCTGCCCAGGGAGGGGGTGGAGTTGCCGACCCCGGAGGTGTTTAAGGGGAGATTGGATGAGGCACTGAGTGCCATGGTTTAGATGATGGTTGGTGTTAGTGTTGGTGTTAGTGTTGGGTTATAGGTTGGACTTGATGATCTCAGAGGTCCTTTCCAACCTTGTGATACTGTGATACTGTGATACCAGGTGTATGATTCCAGGTAAAGTTGAATGGACAGACCAGCTTTCTGGAGAAACGTGGGACTATATGAGACTCTCCTTCTCCCATCACTGGATGGCCTTTCTCTGTCCCTGCTCACACTTCTCTCCCTCACTCCAGTCTCTTAACACCACACCAGTGATGGAGCTGAATCCCAGTGGAACGGCCGTGCTGGTGAAGATTTCAGCACGTTCTCAGTCTGGGATGATAGTCTTTCTCTAAAGAACACTGAGGTCTTTGTGGACCACTGCTTATCTAGTAAACATCTGTCACTGCTTCAGAAAGGGAAAGGCAGAACTTAGTTGCTGCTACTACGGAGGTTGGTAAAGCTCCTTCTTTACCAATTCAGTTTTTTGAGAGATTTCTCACAAGTGAAACAAAGGAAATTTCTTTTTTAGCAGATTTCTTTCTGCCTTCATGAGGTTTACAATCTGCCCTCCTTTCATTGGTTGGCATTAGTCTTAAAATATACAGTATGAAGAATTATGAAAGTACCTCTTTTTTTAAACTTTTAGAATAGGCTTATGATATAAAAATGCTATTCATTCAGAAAGAGAGAGGCACATAGGTGAGACAGATCAAAGAAAGTATGGGCATCAGAATAAGTAGCAGGAGAAAGCTGCTGTAATTGTTCCTGAGTCCAGCAAGTCATCTTCCCAAGCGCCAGGAGCACAAGCACACTCCCTGCCTTTGCCAGCCCTGTGTTCAGCTGCCTCACCACCTCCAGAATCCACCTCAGTACCCATCCCCCTCTTCACTGAGGGCCAGAGCTGTGCTGAGGTAAAAGGGAGGAATTGGCTTCTCTAACCCTCATCCCTCACTGACTGTTCAGAGGATAAGGAATTGGTTGGACGGTTGCATTCAGAGAGTAGTAGTCAATGGCCTGATGTTCAGATGGAGACCTGTGACAAGGAGTGTCCCTCAGGGGTCCATACTGGGACTAATTCTGTTTAATATTTTCATTAATGATGACAATGAGATCGAGTGCACCCTCAGCAATTTTGCGAATGATGCTAAGCTGAGTGGACCAGAAGGATGGATGTCATCCAGAGGGACCTGGACAGCTGGAGAAGTGGGCCTGTGTGAACATCGTGAAATTCAACAAGGCCAAGTGCAAGGTCCTACACCTGGATTGGGGTATCCCTCTGGTATCAACACAGGATGGGGCACGAAGTGATTGAGAACAGCCCTGAAGGGAAGGACTTGAGGGTGCTGGTGGGTGAGAAGCTCAACATGAGACAGCAATGTGTAATTCTGGCCCAGAAGGCTGACCGTGTCCTGGGCTACATCAAAAGAAGCATTGCCAGCAGGTCGAGGGAGGTGATTCTCCCCTTCTACTCTGCTCTTGTGAGACCCCACCTGGAGTATTGTGTCCAGTTCTGGAATCTTCAACATGAGAAGGGTATGGAATTGTTGGAACAAGTCCAGGGAGGGCTATGAAGGTGATCAGAGGGCTGGAGGATCTCTGCTGTGAGGACAGGCTGAGAGAGTTGGGGTTGTTCAGCCTGGAGAAGAGAAGACTTCGGGGGGACCTCATAGTGGCCTTTCCGTATCTGAAGGGGCTACAGGAAAGCTGGGGAGGGACATTTTACAAGGGCTTGTAGTGATAGGACGAGGGAGAATGGCTTTAAACTGGAAGGGGGAAAATTTAGATTGGACATTAGGAAGAAATTCTTCACAGTAAGGGTGGTGAGACACTGGCACAGGCTGCCTGAGGAAGTTTTGGATGTCCACTCCTTGGAAGTGTTCAAGGCCAGGTTGGGTGGGGCCTTGAGCAGCCTGGTCTGGTGGGAGGTGTCCCTGCCCATGGCAGGGGAGTTGAGACTGGATGGGCTTTAAGGTTCCTTCCAGCCCAAACCATTCTATGATTCTATGATCCCTAACAGTAACCTCCAAGTCAGTGAAAAAGAGCACATATCCTGCCTAAATTATAACCATCTCCAAGACTCCCACAAGACAGGGTGACTTTATGTTGCCTCCTGTTCAGGCTAGTGGCTAAATATTGCTCTCTGGCCTTACGACTGTTTTTAAAGCTTTAGTTCTCCTCAGCTGTGGTGGGATTGCTGGGGTAGCAGTGGGATGCTGACCTGGAAAGAATGAAAATGGTGGAATATGCTTGCCAAGCATATTCCAAAGACAAACTTTGGAAAACCATGTTTTGTTTTTATGTCTATACATTAAATTAATCTCTCCAGCAAGCCAGGTTTGCTCAAGAATGTGATTTTGAGAAGGAGTGGCAATTAAAATTCCTTATGTACTTTCCACCCTTGGAGTTGAGGCCAATGCATCTTAAAAAATAAAAGCAAACCACAAACACATGTGCACATGTGCATATCTGATCACCTGACTTCAACAATGGATATTTATTTATCTGAACCCTCTTTTTCAAAAGTGTCGATTGTCAAAAGTGATCCATCTTATGTTTTTATGGGTATGCCTACCAGAGAGATAGACAGACAGACAGACAGACAGAGGGGAGAAATGTGCTTCTGCTCCAGTGATTACCATGCAGCTTCTCTTTTTCCAAGCAAGTCCTGTAGAACCTTTCTAAAAGCCTCCACCAGCTATTTGAAGGAGTGTCATTGCTGGAGGGGAAGAGAAAAGAAACAGACTTTCATTGCTTTTAATGTAATGGTTACAAAAACAAGTACAAACCTTTTTTTTCCAGCCCTTGTGTCCTATCTATTCCTTTTATTGACATTTCACAGTCTTGGGCTGCCTATATTCAAAATATGACTTTGAACAGGGGCCCCCGTTGTCCGTTACTTTAGTCATAAATTTAAATCACACTTAGCCTCCCAGGGACCTTCTTTTTTTTTTTTTCCTGAAAGCAAAAGATTTCCACATGGTTTGGGGTTTAAAATGTGAATTGCTTTTCTTTAATAGGAGCTGTCTGCTGAATCTCCATGAGACTCAGCCACCTAACCCTCTTAGGCTTCCTTGGAAATCCCACCCTCAGCCAGATAAAGCATGGTATTTTAGCTGAGGAATGAAGTTAGCATTCACATGGCTGGCTTATCCCAGGTTTTGTTATTTGAGGACAGACTTAAAGAACATGAGGACCGACCACCAGAAAAAATAACTGGAACTTTCTCACTCGGTTAAACAAAATGATTGTGCCCAATTACAGATGCAAGAAAGTGAGGTCTGAGCAGACATGAGAAGCTAAAAGCCAGCTGCTGGAATATGAGCTCTTTCCTTCCCACATTTCAAATGAGAGACCTGAATGTCCTCCTGGATCTCAGTGAGGAACGGAAGCATAACCAAAATGGCAGGAAATAGAGCCATGCAAATGTGGGGTGCAATGCTCTTCTTTATTTCTTTTTTTTTCTTACACATTTCAGAAGATACTCCAGTTCTGATTCGAGAAATGTATTTATGGACTCGTTTGTACAGCACAGTTTGAAGAAAACAGCTACAAGGTGGAAAAGTAAGTAAGATGGGAAAAAATGCAGTCATGTCTAAAAATGATTCTAAATATAAAATAAATCTTCAGTCTCACTTGTAGTCTTCAATTTTATTTAGAGAATTAGAAACATGAGTTTAAGGAAACGTGTTTGTAAGGAGAAGTATAAATATGCTTATAAAATAAATCTAACATTTAATCTGCTGGGAATCCTTTCGAAAGCTATGTATATATATATATACACAAGTGTGTGTGTGTGGGGAGGTGGGGATGATGCCAGACACAGTAATGGAGCAGTATCAGGACTTTTTTCCCTTTTACAATAGACTTTTCTCTGAGAGGAAGCTAGCAGCTGTTTAGCAGTGTGATGCTACTAATACGAGCATCTTACACATAACAGGCACTTAGCCTATATCCAAATAATACAGTAAAGTGAACTTAAAGAACTGCTGCATCTGAAACTAGGTCCTCCATAATGTGAAAATTACCTTGGAATGTGAATAAAGACAAATGGCACCATATTTTCCCATTTTATGTATGAACTCCAGGCTTAAATGTTGGCTTAGTCAGGATCCAGAAGCACCACCTTTTATTGAATCATTAACAGCCTTTTCTTCAGTATCAGGACTGTGTCTCAAGTACTAACTTAACCCAGCTTTGCTTAAATAGTAAGGTGTAATGAGCCGATTGCCTTTTTTTTTTTGCTTTTTTTAATGTGGCCTAGAAGAGTAAAACAAGTTAAAGAGCTTTGGCTTAGTTGAGACCTAAGATTATCAGGCTTTAGCTGCACGCAAGCAAATTTAGCAGTGAATAGTAACTTGGCCCAGTCTAGGTCAAGGCTTAGGAAAGACCATTTTGGGGAAGAGGCGATCGCCACTCTACAGCTTCCGAAAACTGCAGCTAAATTAGATGGTGGCTGCTAGCCAGAGAAAGAAGACATTTTTCCCTATTTTGCAATATATCCAAAAGTCATGTTCTCAGGGAGACTTGATACTGCTGACGGTGATTTCTATAAATCTGTCAGATATTCAAGAAAAATATAAATCTTCCCATTCACCTGTGAACCAAAGGTTGAGATCTCCGTTACAGAGTTTAATATGTTCTGGCTTGGAAAACACTTAGGAAATAGGTAAAGTTTTCAGCTGTATTTAAAGATGACTAGTCTGAATCTCAGGTTTCAAAGACAGACTGAATTTCAGGAATAATTACCAGCCATTCTATAAAAATCAGGCCCCTTTCCCCTTTCTCATCCTTTGCATTAGATGTCCAAGACTTGACATTTCTTCTGAAAACCTTAAGTTTTCAAAATCTATATCTGCAGAAAGAGAACCCAGAAATATAGTCCTTGGTGCCCCAGGCAAGTGTCTGTGGCCAAGCCTGAAAGGTGAAAAGGCAGTCAAAGTTCAGAACTGTTAGTTTTGAGGGAACAGAGGTCTGAGTCACCTAAAGTGGCTGAAATAGCATATTTGTGCAGTTCCTCTGATGAGAAACCTGGATGTCAGATGGGGGAAATTTTGGTTCTCATGGGAAAAAAATTAGGTAAACGTGTTTCACATCGAGCATGGTCTGCCTACACAGACAAATGCAGTTTTCAGCCCTCTTAGTTTTTCTCCTTATTTAGTAAGGATATACACATATAAATGTAATCCTTTTCATCTTCTTGTGGCTGAAGCCATCTTACAGGCTTCCAAAATGACACCACTGAAGAGCAGAGTCTAACCTCAATGTTTGGTTAAAAAAACACAGTAAAGTCAGTACCTCCCCTGGGGAACAGAGAAGAAGCAGTGAGCAACATTTCCAAACATGTGGACAAACAAAAATATACAAAGCAGCCACTACAAAGTCGGAGCATCTCTTCTCATTTCTTCTGGATATTTAAGGTGAATCAAAGCCAAGCCAGACGCTCTTGCAACAACAAGGAAACAGTCCAGATGTTTAGGCCATTTTCCTGTTGCATTTCATCATAAAAAACTGTGAAACACAACAGTTTCTGCTCTAAGCTCCTTAGTGTTTGTATATAGTTCCACATAAAGTAGTCACTGACAGCAAAGAACTTTTGTTTTGCTATTGCTATTTTCAGGAATAGTAAATCTCCATTTAGGATGAGAGGAGAGAGGGTTTTTTTAGGACAGGTGATGGTGATGAGGCAGAAAAACCTCCCTTCCTCCTTCATTCTCTCTCCTATCCAAAGGATCTGTGGTTTGTAGTGAGTACCCATGCTGGGATTGACACGGTTCTTGAGCATTAACCAGTATTGTCTAGTTCGAGAGAACCTTCTAGCGTGCTGTGAAGAGCTGGTAACAAAGAAAACTCATCATAACCCATTCCTGCCCTAATGCTGAATAACTGGATTACAGAACTCCTGAGAATGTATAAGAAATACCCATAGGCAAAATGATAGGTACCCGAGAAATCATATCCCTCTGTCAAAGCTGTATTTATCTTACAATCTACTATTTTAATAGAAAGGTCATTTTAATTAGCAAGTGGGGGCAGGGAGTTATTGTTGGTAGGCACAGCCTCATATTGATGTCTCCTCTATACGTCAGTGCATGAGCATTAACATTGCTCAGATAATCTTGCTGGCAAGAAAAGAAACAACTATCATGTTACTTGGGAGAACTGAAGCTATATTGTGTAGCAGTCATTAGTCTTCTTGAATCTGCTCATAATGATGAATGCATCGTTCTGCCTGCCTGTAACTTGTGTAACAAACAGCACAGGCAAGTCTTTTCCAGTTGTGTTATTCTGTTTTAAAAAACACTGACATTTTCTTAAACAGACATAATTTACAATTTTAAGTAACACAACAGTGCCTTGGTATGTCAGGGCCAGCAAGTAAACAAGACTCCTTTCACAAAGACTAAAAGAAAAAACTAAAAAACACTGTCTCGTGCTCTCTGAGGTCACCATGGCTTGAAACTGGGGCGGGGGTAGGGGAGGAACTGAGACATTTCTGTGACTTATCTTTGGCTTTGAAATACATATTATGCTGCCACAGCAGAAACTCCAAGTGCAAATAGAGTTAAAAGTCATATGGCAGTATGTAATGTCCTCTGGGGAAAAACAGCTTCTTGTATCTACACCGTCTGCACCTCAGGCAGAAGTTTTGGGGTCTGAATATCTATGCTGTTTTGATCCCTGATTTATATTCCCAGCTTGCCTGAGTTGCCCCGACTGCAACACCACATGGGAAATATCAGGAGCATCCAACTCTCACAGCATGCATTGAGGTGTCCCTCACACACCATCCGGCTGAATCACCTTGTCAGGTACCAGTGGCTGGAGCATCCTCCACCTACCAACATGTCTGCACTGGATGCTCCTCACCACTCATATTTCCAGGCAGAAATCATTTTCCTTTATAGGATGGGTTCAGCTAGGAGGTGTGCTCTGCATGCCCATCATCCGTGTGCCACACATTTATACGGGAAAGCATAAAGTGACATATTAGTAAACAACATGAATTGAGCACCAAAAGGAAAACTGTCGTGCTTATCGCCCCAGCACAGCTGGGCTTCTCCACGGCTGCAGTGCTTCCTGGGCAAGTCAACTTGCCTCAGTCTGGCAGCAGAGGACAGATCACAAGCACATGACATTACAGACCTTCAGGAAAAAACTAATGGTGTATTTGTCAACGCTGAACTGCCGTGGCATGGGTCTAGAGGAGATAAGCGTGGCAGCCAAGGAGTGAATGCACTTTCCTCTCCAGCCTTGTGTAGAAGCTGCTGTACAGGGCCATGGAGGGGGCTTTTTATGTCTGGAATTAGCTTCTTGCTCTCTTTTTTCCCATGTTAGGAGGACAACATAACTCCCCCTGTGGAAGACGGTAACATACATGAGAAAGTCAAACTGTTTTCTGTCACAAAGTGTTCACTGAGGACATTAGTCTCGAATCCCAACCCTCACGTTAATACAGCCTATGGGGACCATCTTATCCCTGGCTATCTTGGCAGTGGGCTCATTTTTCCCTCAGGCAGAGCACTTGGCAGTCCACTGTTTCCTCTGTTGCCCTCCAGTTTCATTCTGGACAAGAAGACCAGCATGACACTGTAGAACACAAGTGATGAGAGGCAGCTTGCTGTCTATAGGATGTGGGATCAAGATGAACTAGGTCTAGGGCTTGTGTCTAGAAGTACTATGCCAGAGGGCTTGTGTGATGCAGATGCCTGAAGCAGCCCCTTGTAATGTGCATGAGCTTGCTTGGAGTCTTTCAAAAAGCTTACAAGGCTGGATGGCACATACCCTACATTGCTCCTTGAGGAAGCTGCTTAGGATTAGCCTGGCAGAGTTAGCAGATACAGCCAGAGATTTTTCATCTGATCTTGATCCTTGTTCAGCTGAGGCCATTAATTTACCTCCCACTGGTTTCAAGACACAGGTTCACACATTTAAACTCTGATTTTCTTCCCCTAGAAGACAGTGTGAAATTTTCTGGAGCTGATTCACTTTTATTATTGGTGTTCTCCTACCTCTGTTCTTCCCTCATACCTTTAGCACTGCAGAAACTCAGAACAGACATACAGTTCTCAGCTTACAACAATATTATGGCTTTACATGAACTACTAACTGATGTCACAGCTAAATAAACCATCCCATATATAACTGCCTCAGACAAAATAAATATATAAATGTATATAAATATATAAAAAATATATATAAATATATAAAAGTCCCTCTTTCCTGAGGATTCTCAACTCTGGCTTAGTGACATGAGGTCCACAATCTAAAATCCTTCACTGACATGCTGTTTCTCTATTCCACCTGGCCTCTGGGACTGCAGCAGGAAGAAACAGCATCTTGTCGACTCTGGAAGCCTATGAAAAGTGACTGCTATATTGAATTTGTGACAGACTGAAAAGAGCAGGTGAAACACAAACTGCAATGCTGGCATTATCAAATAAACGAGCAGAACCACCCTTTGAGGATAATTCTTCCTCACAGACTCCCAGAGCAGCTGAAGTGGGAAACATGGATAACACGCCCTGGACTGCAAGGAAATTTGCAATAAATACTGTCCCAATCATCTACGCTCTGCATTTGTGGCTCAGGCTTTCTGTGTCATGACTAAAGTTTGTTTAAATCTTAGGGATTTTGTTATTAACTTTTAATAGACATTGGGTTGCATACCAAATACTCAAAAAATAGCTTTAGTAGAGGGAAAAAAAAATATATTTACATTCTAGGGTTCAAATGAGATCGTAAATGTCCTCAGCTGTTGTAGGAGACATTTTATGACTGAGCAGAAACAGGAAACATGGTGACTCACACATGACAGTTCATACCTGGATATTTCTAGAAAATCTCATAAATGTGAGTAGCTCGAATAGTTCAGATAAGGCTTAGGTAAGAATGCACATTTGGGGGCTTTATCTGAAAGAAATTTAAGCTGTGAATCTTTTCCAAAAGATCTTAGACTGGGGCACACCCATTATATTGGTTCAGCCTTTTGGTCACTCTCATATTTTACTGAAAAGGCAAGTTTGATAATATTTTCTTCAGTCCTTCTTTCCCCATCTTCCAGAATTTCAGCCTAGATCACTAAAATAACATGATATACAGGGGAAATTGTCATATTTTTCCATTGTCTACAGGTGAGAGAAAATTTGAAATAAATTCTGAAATTAAAAAATATTGGCAGTATATAAATTCAAGGTAGTATTAACTAGAAACTTCAGCATAAAGTATATCATTCTGATCAAAGCAATATTCTATAGCCCATAGAATCTTTTGAAGAATATTTAGAAGTAAAACAAGTGGGAAAAATATCTCTGTGCCAAATTTCAGGCTGTTTTTTAAACACACATCAAGGCAAAGCCATAAAGCAGCCTATTGCCTCTATCTACTGCCAAGAGCAGCATTCCCTCTTTCTCCCCCTCATTTTTTCCCTCCTTCTCCCTCCAAATGAATGAGATCAAGATCAAGAAAATTCTATCAGGTCCTTGAAGTGCTTTTCAAGTTTGTACAAATATTGCACTCACGTGAGTATACACACACAAACATTCACACAGACACAGAGCTTCAGATGTAACAGGCTTGGGGTGCCTGAGTCCCTTTAGATGCTTCTGCTGCCACTGCCGCCAAAGAGCAAACACAAGACTGTGGAGATAGTGGCATGGAAAGCTGACTGAGGGAAACAGAGAATTTGGTAGCCAGTGGAAAGCTGAAAAGCAGAAGCAGGGGCAGAGAGGGAGGGGGGAGAGCAGATTGCATTTGCTCTGGATGCCAAAAATGTCCCCCTACAGCTCTGTGCTAATATTATGATTATTATTTTGGCAGAGGCCGTTTTGTTTTCTTTCCCAAGCTGACCCTGCTCCCCACTCTTGTGCAGGTATTGAGTTTGTACTGGGCCAAAAAAACCAAAAGAAATAACACCATCACTTTTAGATTCACTGTGGTCTATCAAAGATATATAACACAGGGCAGCAGGGGAAAGCAGGAGGAGAGGACAAGAGGCCCATGTTAACAGTCACAACCTCAGTAAGGACCTTTGACTTTTCTAATAGTTTTAGCTCAGGATGAAAATGTGACAGGGTTGAAGAGAAAAAGTTTTAATTCCAGATTCCCTCTGATGTAAATGACCGATGCAAATAACTTGGTGTATCTGATTAGCCTGAAACTCTCTGAAGACATTTAATAAGCATTAGCACTAGAATATTTTATTGGAGGAGGCTATGGTCATAGGCCTCTACTCTTCTTTCTCACTCTTCCTTCTTCTATCAAACTGCAGTATGTAAATCATTAAAGATCTTTTATAGTTGCCACTAGGTTACATCAGCTCAAGCCCTGTGTGCATCACATGCTGAATCAACAGCCTTCCAAACAGTGCTCTCCGTGACAGGCACCGATGCCCAGAGGCAGTAAAGCAGTTTTAGATTCCTGACAGCCTGAAAAAACACCTTATATATAGTTAAATTTTGCTCTTGAGCAAAACTATTCCTTAGATAAATTCCTTAGACTCCCCAAAATCAACCCTTTTATTCTTTAGACAACAAAGCTCTGCACTCTGAGACATCTCTGCATCCCTCCTGCCGTTGGGATCCCTTGCAATAAAAGGCTTACAAGCACATTTTCTCAAAGCTCCCTAGCATGGGAAAGTGTGACAAATTATGAGGCAATATAGATACAAATAAGAGTAGGAGCTGAGTATCCATCATGCATGTTGTAAGTTAGATTACAGACTTAAGAGGAAGTGATCAATCCTAAATTATCGTTGCAGTAGCCCCTATTTCCACTTTCTAGTTACATTATTTTTTTGTTCATTCTATTATTCTGACATTTATTTTCATATGTTACTTCCCCCCGTAAGCCTGTTACTTTTATCATAGATATTTTTCCTTCTTCTACTTAAAAGTCACTACAGTATTTTACATACTTCTTCTCTTTTGTAAAGTCTCTTTTCTGCCAGCCTCCATTTTCTTGTATCTGAGACAGCTGCACTCATTTGTTCTCTTTAGGGTCTTGACCTGAAAACCATCTTAAATCAGAACACACTTATGCACAGGTTTAGCACCGAGGTTAATTTTGACATGAAGTGCAAGATAAGCAGTTACCTGAAGTTGATCAAAGTTCATCTTCTCTGCCAAACAGGTGTAGATTTTATATCTATACATATATATACATTTGCACAGATAATCACACATGTACATGCATATAAGATAAATGTTTTGGTTTGAAACTGAATAGCTTTCCATAAGGAGAACACTAGCTCATGAAAAGCATTTGGCAAATCATAACCCCTGTCTCGGATATCTAAGACATATTGCATTCATCACTATCACTCATCTCAGTGCGTATCAAATAAGACCCTGCACAAAACACATCCTCTCTTCATCCATGACACACGACTGGGGGGGGGTCTTCCCAGACTGTTCATTCCTTTGCTGCACTGGACCTCATTAGATTGAAGCAGCCACTGCAGTGGAAGGACTCCTGGCAAAGGAGCAGCAGGACATCAAGGGGAAGAAGGGCATCTTGAAGTTATTCTGGTACAGGGGCACAAGTGCTGTAGAACACGTCTGCCAGCTTAGATGATAGAAACGTAGCATCACAGAATGACAGAATGAGCCAATTTGGAAGGGACCCACAAGGGTCATCAAGTCCAAATCCTGCATAGGACAACCCCAACATTCACACCATGTGACTGAGGCATTGTCCAAATGCTTCTTGAATACTGTCAGGCTTAGTGCCATGACTGCTTCCCTGGGGAGGCATTCCAGTGCTCCACCACCCCCTGGGTGAAGAACCTTTTCCTAATATCTCAATGAAACCTCCTCTGGTGCATCTTCCTGCCATTCCCTTGAGTCCTACCATTGGCCACCAAAGAGAAGAGATCAGCACCTGCTCTTCCTTCTCCCCTTGTGAGGAAGCGGGTCCCCTTCAACTTCCTCTTCGCCAGGCTGAACAGACCAAGTGACTTGAGCAGCTCCTCATAAAATTTCTCCTCTAGACCCTACACCAGCCTTGCTGTCCTCTTCCAGACACTTTTCAGTAGTTTGATGTGCTCTTTATACTGTGGCACCCAAAACTGCGCACAGTGCTCGGGGTGGGGCTGCATCAATGCAGAGTAGAGTGGGACAATCACCCCCCTTGACCAGCTGGCAATGCTGTGCTTGATGCATCCCAGGACACATTTGGATTGGTGCCTAAAGTTCTGCAGAGCAGCTGAGCTGTCTCGCTCACACACGGGCTCACTAGAGCTTCTCACTTGGAACTGCAGAAGAGGGTGGCAAGACCACGGGCCCACAGCACGCCGACAGCCACCCAGAGAGCTCTTTCAAGTTGCGGTGTGAGCACTTTTACAGCAGAAATTTGGTTAGAAGAGCTTCCATGGGATTCCCACCCACTGCTACTGATTGTTTTACCGAGATTTAGGTGTACCTTCAAAGACTCATTTTTCCATTCAACTCACATTGCAGCTTTCTCTCAGGTTGCACACTCACACATGCCTTTAACAGGGCTTCACTCCAACTGACCCCCTTCACTCTGTCAGCCGGATAGGCTGAAAGATGAGAATATTAATTTCAGGCATAGGACAGATATGGTTTTCTAACCAGAGCTATTTCTCATGAAGGATTCAAGAAAGTGGGCAGAGGACCTTGAATCTGCTTATGTTATCGGTCTCTGCCAGATGCAGGGCTTGACCCACATACTCCCTCTGCCTTTCCTCCTGGATGAGTTACTTTGCTCAGCACTCAGTTCATTGCTTTTGCTGAACCTGTTCTCAAATCCTCTAGTTTCTCCTTGCATTGCACTGGGGTCTTGAACTGTGACTTCTGCTGTGAGAGGATTGCCTAAAAACTGGCTTTACAAAGCCTACATCCATCTGGGGATTCAGTCATTAAACCCACTTAGATATAGCAATTATATCAAATGCATTTAGGTACTTTGCAGAACAGAGACTATATTAACATTAATAAGAACTACTTCCACAAGACAGTAACATTAAAATTGGGAGGCTTTCTGTTTTGCTTCACTTCTAATTTTGGAGTCCGCTCTCAGAGTAAGACCTTGGGTGAGAAAGTGGGAAGGCAATTACTTCCAGTATACTAGATGAACTTGCCAGAGGAGAGAAACTGAATGTTTGATGCATTCCCTAAGGCCAATGTTCCACAATTATAAAAATATACTACCTCCCGTGTAAGTCTGTGAATATAAAATGAAGCAACTTACCTACCATTAATTAGCTATATTTTGTAGTTTTATGGACATTGAACATGGTGTGTTGATTTGCATACATTAGCATGTAATTTACATGCTTACTTCAAGGTATTCAGTTTTAGTGCCATTACCTTTTGTGGCCTATTTCTCTAATGACTGTAATGGAATACAAAAGAGATTTCTCATTGAGTTTACCCTGTTACCTTATACATGAGTTTCAGAATAATGTGTCGTGCTGAGAAGTGGAAATTTTCATGCAAAAGGTTTTGCTTTCAAGTTTGAGCTACTTTGTTACCACCCACCCTGCTGAATTTTCGAATGCTGCTTATATTTCTTTAGCCACTGCTCTTTTTTTACCCACATAAGGACACACAATATTTTGAAAGTCAGGTACAAATGCAGAAATATGCTCCATTGCCTAAACTAAAAAAAGAAAGCCAGACACAAGAATTAATGGGTCCTACTCTGTCTATCAGCACCTAAAGACACTGAGAGAGAAAAATAATCTGCAGCTGGGGAAAGCTGAGCAAGGTCAAAGGGCAGTGCCTGCATCTGCATTCACTGAGAGGCAGAGAAGAAAAATAAAGGGTCTCTTTTTGTTGCAGCTCAGCACTATTTTAGAAAGTGCAGATACTAACTTAATTACCACAGTTCCCTTTTGCACTAGAGCACTGCAGCAGGCTATAAATCAATACTTAAGGTCACATTGCTAAAAGCTCTGAAAAACAGTCTTTCCTCTCACTGTAGCATGTTGTTAGCCATTCCTACGTCAGTGTCACGGGAGTTCAATATCAGATACAGAACAGGGTTAAAACAAGGATTACAAAAGAAATCAGAACTGCAAAAATAGTAAAGTGCACAGCAAGCAAGTCCAGCTTATGGAAGATACCAGGATTGTATCAAACCTTCCATCGCCTCCAAGCTGAAAGGCAGGAGGTGCATCAGCAGGTGCCTTGGAGCATGAAATATGTTTGACTCTGTGCTGAGATCTTGTTCTGGAGGCCACATTGATGTAAGAAGAGCAGATCTGAAAAAAATGCCAGTTATTTCTGCTGAGTATATCTTTGGAAACTTTATCATACATCTGAAATCAATGCATGCATGATAACTTATTCCAATAAGTTCTTGGGAATGGGGCTCAGGAGTTGCAAAAATAGATTTTTTTTTCCCATTTGCTTTTCTATAATACCTGCTGACCCAGATATTTCACAACCTTTGGAAGAGAAAACAATTCATATGAGATTGGGAAGATACGGAAAAATTCACTTCTAGCTGACATACAGCTTTGCACAGTACTGAATGGCTTAGTCTCTGGGAGGCTTCTTTTTGTTTGGGTTCACACCGGCAGCAAATATGAATATCCGATAGACAGATAGAGAACTTGCATCCAGGTGCCCAGAGTACTACAAGAATGAGCCATTGGATCCCATAAATACCTAATTTAGGTGCTAGATTGTCTGAAGTCTGCTGTTACAGACTAATTTATGGAGCTTATAAAAATTTGAATTGGAAACAGAGGGGAAATAAAGAAGTGAGAAATCTATCCAATATTAAACAAAAAAAAAGGTAAAAGGAAATTTTCATTTTCAAAGCATAAACAGATTTTCACCTAAATTGAAATTTCATTTCCAAAACTTGCGTGTTTCCTTACAAGGGACTCAGATCCCAGAGGCTGGTAAGCCCACGTCACAACACATGTCTAAAGGGTGTTGCAAGTTCAGGTGTGAAGTGCTGTGAATGCATTCAGTTTACAGCTATCACTTCTAGACTCACTGGATTTCTACCTAAACACATTCCCTGGAGGTCTGTCATACAAATGGGACAGCAGGGGCACATGTCCGGGGCTAATCATCTCAGGCATGTGCTGTGCAGCTCATCAAGCCATCCATTGATTTAGAAGAAGAGCCTTGGACAGCACATTTTTCACTCCACAAATCATGTTTTCTGATGGCATCTTTTGCAAATAAGTTCTGAGAAAACAAGCAAGAGCGTGATGTCATTTTGAGTTCAAGGGGAAATTATTTTTTACCCTTTTGCACAAGTACAAACAGCTCCAGTAACTTGTGATATGTCTGTCCTTTTACTAATAAGAGACCACAGAGTACTGGAGCCAACTTCTTGAGATATCATTTGACAAGGAACTGGCCTAGATTGTGGTATACAGAGGATAGAACTGTCCATGCACACCTTCAAGTTTATACATAAAGACAAGGCTAATCTCTTCCTTTTCATTCTTTGCCAAAACTCGGGCGTGGCTAGTGGACACTTGTTGGGTAGGAAGAAGAAAAAGACATTATTTTTAAAAAAACATTGGTAGTCTGATGATGGGCATTACACTAGTTTCTAAACAGTTAGAGAGACAGGGCTTCCTTTGAAAGTATTCTTGGTTACCAATGCACTTGTGGATATATTTAGGTTGGAAAATTTTGAAAGCTTCCAGACTTCCTGGGTAAGTATTTGTGGTAAAATTTGATGAAGTTTTTTTATTACTGTAAAAAACCAGTAAAATCCCAATATTCAAAGCTACGCTCAGAGTAAATCTACTACTTCGTAATTCTTCATGCTATTGTTGATTTGAAATCATCACTTAAGGTCTATAAGTCCTCTATGATAAAATAATCTTTGAATCAACAGCTTTGAAGGCTTAAGTAGTGGTGTAGGAGAAAGGAAACCTCAATGCAGTTTAAACCACAGGCAATGCCTAAAAGTCTGGCAGCACAATATTTATAACATTAGTTACTACAGTGACAATTATGAGCACCCAATTAACTATGCATTCAGAGCATTGCTATATTTATTTAAATTTGATCTTTTGCCATAGCTCATCTCAGTCTTCAAAACAGCTACATCCCAGGTTTTCAGAAAGTTATAAATGGGAAAGTGTTTGAGGATAAAATATTGTGCCAGAACTCCAGAAACTAAAACATGGGTTTTCAGAAGAGACCTGCAATACCTTGAAGACTTAAGGCATGTCCCAGGAAAACCTTAAGTGAATATTTTCTACATCACATAAAAAACTAAGCTTTTTTTTTGAAAACAACCATTGCTGTTGCATGCTACAAGTAGCATGAATGTAAGAAAGCCAGACTGGACCTTGGTGGTTATTGTCATCTGAACTTGTGCCACTGCATACACTGTGTTTCTGCTGCTGAGGAATACATTTTTTATGCAAGGATGGATTATGCTGATCATTAATCACAGCCTTACTCAGGCAGTGCCACTATAAATACTAAAAGTGCATAAAGGTCACTACTGAAGCTATACTGACAGTTTTTTACCCCTCCCACAGACTATCAAAAGCAGAAGTGATGCAGAGAACACCAAAAATATACGCAGAATAAATGCAAAAACAGCACTTCCTCATATCAAGCAGATTTTGCTTCAGGGATGAGTTGAGACAGTTAGTTTCGAAATTCTTGAATAGTGTAGTTTTCATCCTTAATACATATGGATATTCTTCAGCCATAGAGAGTGTATGGTATGAGAGTTCAAAGAAAAACAAATCCCATAATAATTTCCATATTACTTGCATTTTTTTCTACATGCAGCCTCATAAAAGTATATTTCCTTTACACTCACTGTATCATATTTAGATCTACATTTGCTACCAGGTTAAAGGGAACGGAGAGAGCTGAAAATATGCCCTTAAGTAATAATATTGAACATACATCCATGTATAGATCTATAGTTCTATATTTCTATGTCTGATAAGCATACTGGCTTGATTCACTAATGAATAAAGAAGGAGAGAATGTTGTTATTTCTAAATATCTCTCTTCTATATTGATAACTGCACAGCATGAAATTCATAGTGCTTCTATTTACAGGTGTTGCAGATGCATATAATATCTGTGGATTTTGAGGACTAGAATGAACAAGAAAAATTCAAATAGATTTGTACCCACACCTGACTTCTCTGCAGATTTTCAGTATAATCTTAGTCAACTCAGAGAAAATATGCTTCTTAGTTAGGTGATCCATAAATTGGGATGAGATTTTGAATTTACATCGTTGTGATATTATGATACTCAGTTACTACAATGAAGGCATTTTTGTGTTTTACGTATTTTCGCCAGAGAGTTTCTACATGGGATACCCATTCCATCACTGCATGAAGGGATTGTTAAAACAATACTGGATAAACTACTCACAAGGACCTGGAATCATCAGAAGAGCCATTGATTCCAAAAAGTTTGGAAACCGCAACATATTCTTGAGCACCATCTACTGGTACTGCAAATGGTCAAAAATGTCCATAAAATTGAAATTGTACTCAAGAAGAGATGTTCTCTGTGTTGTTTTACTGTTCACTTGGTGTTTTGTGATTTGCTTTAGTTTTTTTTTTGGGGGTGATGAGAGACTCAGAATCAAATCCCTATGATAAAGAGGAATGAGCGATCAGAAACAGTGCTGAGGATTAGTTTAGGAAGATAGATAAAGCAGGCAGACATTTTTAATCGTTGCGGAAACATTGACGGTTTAGGTAGAAGGTGCATGTCCAGATATCACCATGATGTCACCCAAATGCAGTTACCCATAACTTTACCCTCATCTAAGGGTAGGGAAGACCATAGAGTTCAGGCAAACCTGAAATCAGACCAGACTCCGGCGCAGCAGCATTTATAGCTACAGATTATCCGTTAACCAGAATAGCTTGTAACACTCCAGGAGGCAGTTTCACTGCACAGTGTAAAGCACAGCTTTGCTGATATGGATGCATCTGCAGTATGAGAGTTTCAGTAATTTCACATACCTGTCAATTGGGCACAATACAGACATAGCTGGTGAGGAGGTGGAAGGCAGAGAGCCCTTATCAGCTCTGGAAGTGGGATGTGTTTTACCAGGTCACCCGAGGCAGATAAGTTGTCACAGAGACTGGAGAGAAACTTAAGAAAGTAGGAAAGAACTGGGTGATGCGACAGATCACAGTATCACAAGGTTGTAAAGGACCTCTGAGATCATCAAGTCCAACCTATAACCCAACACTAACACCAACCATCATCTAGACCATGGCACTCAGTGCCTCATCCAGTCTCCCCTTAAACACCTCCAGGGTTGGCGACTCCACCCCCTCCCTGGGCAGCGCATTCCAATGGCCGATCACCCTTTCAGTGAAGAACTTCTTCCTCACATCAAGCCTAAACTTTCCCTGACAAAACTTGAGTCCATGCCCTCTAGTTCTGTCACTGGTCACCTGAGAGAAGAGACCAACCCCTGCCCGACTACAACCTCCTTTTAGGTAGTTGTAGAGAGCAATGAGGTCTCCCCTGAGCCTCCTCTTCTTCAGACTAAACAGCCCCAACTCCCTCAGTCGCTCCTCACAGGGCTTGTGCTCCAGCCCCTTCACCATCTTCGTTGCCCTCCTTTGAACACATTCCAGTATCCTGACATCTTTCCCAAACTGGGGGGCCCAGAACTGTACACAATATTCAAGATGAGGCCTGACCAGTGCTGAGTACAGGGGGACAATAACTTCTCTGGTCCTGCTCGCCACACTATTCCTCATGCAGGCCAGAATGCCATTGGCCTTCTTGGCCACCTGGGCACACTGCTGGCTCATGTTGAGCTTCCTGTCAACCAGCACTCCCAGGTCCTTTTCTGCCTGACTACTCTCCAGCCACTCTGTCCCCAGTCTGTAGCTCTGCATGGGATTGTTGTGTCCAAAATGAAGTACCCAACATTTGGACTTATTAAACATCATCCCATTAGAATCAGCCCATCTCTCCAATCTGTCCAGGTCCCTCTGTAGGGTTATATTCCTTAAAAGATACATTCCTTAAAAGAAGCTATACCTTTTCTGGCCAGTAAAAGGCAAAGCATGATGATTTATCCTCAGCTATGCAGATATTCTGCTTTTAACAAGGGTAAGACAATGACCCTCTGCTTATCCTCTTCTGGCAGCGTTAGGCACTAGTCTCGTATGAAGGAGGTTGAAGTGAGGTGGATGCTCACCTCTTCTCTTAAGCAACAAGTGATGGGACAAGAGGAAACGGCTTCAGGTTGCACAAGGGGAGCGTTAGATTGGATATCAGAAGAAAATTCTACACCAAAATGGTGGCTAAGCATTGGAACAGGCTGCCCACTGAAGTGGTGGGTTCTCCATCCCTGGAAGAGTTCAAAAAGTGTGTAGAGATGGCACTTCAGGATATAGCTTAGTAGGCACAGTTGTGTTAGGCTCATGGCTGGACTTGATGGTCTTTTCCAACCTTAATGAATCTATGATTATATGATATTTTTACAGAACGCTTTCACAGTATTTTGGGAATATAGATTAAGTCTTTTCTATGGAGACCACTGGATTCTCCAGTGGCAGACTTGAATTGATTCATGAAACTGACAGAGGGAAATCAAATATAAAACCCAAATAGTGGGAAAAGAAAACTGTTTTTCCCTCTTTACAAATAGTCTAAAAGACTGAGATACAAAGTATTGCATATGTTTAATAATCTACTAATAGTGCATATGTTTTTCCCTAAAGGATCTCAATCTCTGCCTTGAAGAAACATTTTGAATATCATGAAGCCATCTAAACATTTCCTGTATTCGTAGCAAATTTAGGCAGGATTACTGTAGCGATATTCAGGCTTTTGATTCTGTTGACAAAGTTTAAGTCTCTCCACCTAATATATACCTCTTGTATTTATTAGTCACAAGGAACACTTTCCAAGACCAAATCTCCATAACAATCCCTCCAGTTTTTCCATTTAAAGGAATTTTGGCCCATGAAATTGTATATGAGGGCTGGATAAATTGGGTTACCTGTCAAAAGACTGGCAACATATGATGATGAGATAAGCATCAGAAAGCCTTGCCTCTGTGAATCCTCACACCTTAAATCTTTGCACAAGGACCAAGCTCAAAGGACCCTGTGGAGAATGCTTGCAACCGGAGTAAGGGAAATAGCTCACAATAATCCAGAGCACATGGGTTTAAATAACTAGTGTTTCTGTTCAGATAGCAAAAGGAGGTAAAGACTTAGGAAGGAAGAGTCTAGTTCTGACTGAATGAACATGTCTTGCTGTGGTTCTGCTCATTAAAATGAAAGAAGAAGGGCAAGTTTTAGGCTTACAGGTTGTATAGATTGAATACAAAATGAAATGTTTAGTTCAAGAACTAAGAGTTAGATTCACAAAACTACTGAAGTGAGGAGGTTTTCTTTTTTAGCCCCTGCTAGAAGATGAGTATCTTCTCATATTTAAGCATTACTTTGTCTCCATTGACGTGTCCTCACTCTTTTTGTGTGTGTGTATGGTCTGCTCTCTCTACACAGCTAGCTTCTCAACCTGCTTTCAGCTGCCCCATCAGCAGAAGAGTCTTCTCCTCACATTTACAGACGAATAAGACAAATTTCATAATCTGACCCTATGTAATTAGGTCACAAATTCTACTGTCACAAAGTTATACACATTTTTCGCTGATGTAGTTTCCAAAGGAGAGAATGGAGAGAGGAAGGACATGTCCAAGAACAATGACAGAACTGGGAATTTTTTTTAAGAATTTTCTCCTATATTGCTGCCACCATATCATGCTCATTCATACCAGCAAACATGATTTATGCACTTTATGCAGCTGCAACTATTTGTCCAATTATGCCTCCTTTTTCAGTGTAACACTTCATTTCATTAGGTATCATCACCAGTTTTTTGTTTCAGTTTGGTTTTTCCCTGATTATGTAGACTATGGCTTTTTCAATAACATAGGTTTCCTCATAAGATTTTGTTTCAAAAAAGGATTGCATACTTCATTAAGGACAAAACACAAAACTCACCTAAAGTAACAGACACACACATATACAGGCACAAAGCAATAAACGAAATTAAACCTTCTGTGACAACACCATTTTCCATTGTTTGGGTGATTAGAGATTCCAGTGCTTTTTATCAAAGACAACCTCTTTCTCTCCCTTTGAGCTTTAAATAAATACTTGTGCTAATTGTAGATAGCAGCAGAATACACCACCGAGTTTTTCAAAACTGGTATAGATGTGAAAGGGAATAAACAAGATATGGTAGATTAAACACTGTGGAGTGCTGTTTTTCTGTCACTGTCAGAATGTGTAATAGAGAGTCCCATGCTATTTTACTGTTTCTGTCCTTGTAATGCAAGCCGGATACCTATAATTTATGACACAGAACCATTGCTTCATGAGTTGCACTTCCTTTTAAACTGATGCTGAACTCGTTAGTGGGGGAAATGTGACAGGTTGATAGTGGTTTCTTATCTGCAGGTTAAACATTGTCAGAATAATTCATGGTCAGGCAACTGTTAGAACTGTAATGTTTGTATAATTAGAGCTGGAGTGGACTGTTCACTAAGGATCTGAGCTCCAGCAAACAAGCCCCCATCACTGTCAGTCTGAAGTTCATTGCCTTCCTATCCATCAGATTTCAAGGAGGAAACATTCTGAAACTCGATCTGCTGAGCTTGAGAGCAATGTCCCCAGCATTGAAGGTAGCAGCACTCTGAGGAGCCAAAGATGACCGTATTTCCAGTCATCACCATTCAAAAATAATGAGTCCAGGCTCTATAAAAAGATTCACATGGTAATCGTAACTCATTTTTGGGGTTCAATGTTATTGCTATATTTGTCCTCTTGACTTAAAATCATTAAGATATGTGTTTTGAAGGTTTTGACACCAGAATCTTGATTTACAATTCCTTGAGCAAAAGCTGCAAGTCCTTTGAAATTCTGTGACTCAGAGATTGAGATTTAGAAAACGTACTATGAGACTTGTGACAAGAAAATCCCCAAACTCACTCTACAAAGGTGACAATCCCCAAAAAAGGCTTTCTAATACAAGTTTAATTGCTCTGTTCATATACCAACTTCTTTCAACTGAGAATCTGATTTAGTCTATAATTTCAGCAGTGCATATAGTCCAACAACTGTCCAAGTTACCTGTTAATGGGTATTTTCTATGTTCCTCAAGAATCAGAGTATACTCTAGTATTTAGTACAAGGGGGTAAAAACGTATTCAGTGTCTGTATTATAGCTCTCTGCATGTTTGGTGAATTCCATCCCAGATAGGTTTAACCCAAAATCTCACTGTTGGAATGCACAAATATTCCAAGTAAGTATGTTGTCAAAATTGAGCCCAATAGCAATAAAATCAACTTTGTTTGTCTTTTTTTAACTGCCCTGTTGTGTCTGTCCATTCATTGCCATACAAATTTCTTGTTCATTTTCTTTGTCTATTTTTTTCACAAGAGCCATGGAAAGTTCTGGGGCCATGCCTTCAAAAAGTGACACCTGCTTCTAGCTACTGTATCATATAATAAGACACAAATCCTAATTTAAGCTCAGTCACCTAGGCTTATATTCCCTTATATTCCTCCTTATATCCTTCCTTCCAGCAGATGAGTAGCTTTTTTCCTTTCCAAGTTTGTTAGAAAAATAAAAATAGAACGTTTTTAGAAAAGAGAAAAAACCTGCTGTAAATAAATCAGTAAGCAAAAACATGTGCATTTTTAATAATGCATGAACACTTATATTAAGAATAATATTCATGGAAGAACTATGATTGTTATATGCCTTAAATTCCCAAATGGCAAAATATAATTAAAGTAAGAACTGTTGAACACATAAACCTGTTAAATACACAATATTACCAGGCAAAATGGCTAAGCATTTATCAATTTGCCGCTGTAATTACACTGACTGCTGCTCTTCATGCATATATTAATATCTCACCAACATTATGGAGGCTGAGACATAAATTACAGAGCACTGACATAAAGGAAGATTTTTAGCCAGGCAGAGTACAGTGGCAACAAGTATGAGCCACTTTTAAAAAAGAAAATCTTTACATTGAATCAGGTTGCTGGTTTTATTTGGATAGTCATTTCTTACAGTCCTGAGAAATCCCATCCCTCTAAAACAGTAATTAATGAAGTGCTGGCTTGGAAAGCCTGGCTAGAGTGGGTTTCAGAAACTACAGGTCAAGAGACTCACTCTGGGATTCTGAAAATAACTGAAGTGTGAAACTCACAGAAGATATTCAGTTTATCTTGAGAAAAGAAAGGAAAGGAAAAACAGTATGCCATTTCTGTTTTCTGTGTAAATAGAGACTACTATTTTAAGGTTGTTCAGATTATTTCAGGAGGTTCTGCCTCACCATTGACTGACTGGATCTGGCTTTGATTGGCTGTGGCAGCTATTCAGAGCAAAAAAAAAATCAGGAAATTCGTTCCCATGGGATGAACTTTTCTGAACCTGGAAATGAGCAAAGAGACTTGGAAATAACTTTTGCCTATTTGGGTGAATGATGCCAAAGCTGCCTTCAGCACATTGCAATTCTTATAACGTATGCAGCACTGCATATGTTATGAGACTACAACCTGTTAAATACTGTTATTGGGCCTGAGAAATCCCTGGGATGTGAGATTTGGTTGAAGAAAATTAGGGAGACATTCTTATAGAGTAAACCACCTTAAGGACCCACATACAGAGGGCTTATTAAAAGTTAATATTCGACTAATAGCTGTGAAAACACAGACATGAGTAACAGATGTTACACGGGGTTATAGGCAACTCAGAAGAAAGTGTCCATACTGTTACTGTTCCAAAATACTAAATGCATTAGAAAATTTAGGCCACAAAGTCAAGCCTGTGAATATTTAACTGAGCCCAGTTGTGTGTATTTATCCACTCAAGTCACATCCTGCTTTCTTAATGTTCCCTGCCTCATCCAGAGCACAGGAAAGAAAACGCCTCCACAATGGGAATCAATATTCTCCCCACAGAGCCCATTCACTAACTTTGGGACAGAAGACAGACATAAATCTTGTTCTACATACAAAGATATCACTGCCTTCATTGATGCCTAGCATCCCAATATTTCTATTGTTCCCAAGTATTAACAGTTCAGACTTTCAAATATCTCAATGGAAGGAGATCATAGAATTTTTCCCATTTGATATTCGAGAGCTAAGGCAAATTCAGAAGGTCAGAGGAGTTAGAAAACCTAAGACCTAATTTTTCAGGTTCTTTCACTTGTTATATCATTCTATGCTTTGGCAGCATCAGAAAACTTAAAAATCAATTGTAAAAGTACTTGACAACTTGCAAAGCTGCCACTGGGTGCTGGAAACTGACATTACAGAAAAATGGGACACTACTGCCCAAATACATGTTTATTTCCATGTATTTCCCAAAACTGCGCAGAAACTGTGTCCTAATAAGAAGGGTAGAATTGCATTTTGATGGCAAGTATTATGCTGCCTTTGCCACAAAGCCTTGCAATCTCTTCCTGTTGTCTTGTCTCTCCCACTGCACTCTTCCAAAATCATGCTATTAGAAAGGCACAAATGTTCTGCTAAAATCTTTATTCACTAGTCAATGTTGACTTGGTCCTTGAGCAGGTTTATTCAGTCCTATTGAATGATGCAGAAGCAATATGAGCAAACTCATGATCACATGCATAAGCAACGTGAACCTGTAAAAGGATCCAAATTGAAATTTCACTGACAACTTGAGGGCTAAAACCCTTGGGTTCTGACCACATGACCATGAAATCTGAGTTAAAATCAAACAAAAATCCATGAATATTATGTTAAAAATTAATACGTAAAACTGCATTTAGGGGAACTATCATGGGACCACAATCTTTCCCACCACCACATTGTCTTTTACTAATTAAACAGAGTAACCAACACCAACAGGAAGCAGGAGGCTGTTAAACTCAGTAATTTGCCCTTAGTGATGGGATGAGGACAAAGCTTGACAGTCTCTTTCACAACTACTTCCCTCACAACCTGAATGTTCCAATTCAGGAACCATCGTTTTCCAAATCCATGGAAGTACACTATAGAAAGCTTCCTGCTGTTCCTTCCCATGGTTCTGCATGTTCCAGTCTCCCTAATATTTATATTATATCATCCTTATAGGCCTCTGTTTCATCCTGCTCCAGTCTTTATAATGCTTAGCTCCTGCCGGCCATTCTTCAGATATATCAGCATACACAAGGCACCTTTAGTCATCCACAGTTTACAATAGTTTTGCCTACTATATGAAGAAGAAAACAGTAAAATTTTTGAATAAAGCAAGAATTTCTACATTTGATTTATGACTGTAGATCAAAAAAGTATTCTTTCAAGTTCAGTTCAGATATTATTTTGTAGAACATTCTGAAAAGTTCTTTCGTTTTCACTGAAATAATAAAATTCCTGCTTTGTAAATGAAAATAAAATCTACCAACTTACATTTCAATCTACCAACTTACATTACACATGGAAAAGCAGATTTTCGCTAATATAAGCTGCAAACATTCCCATGAACTCAAGAAAAGCTGTACTGTTTTGCACTACTGTGTTTAAGAACAGCCTTGTGGCTTAGAGCAATGCGAACATTAGAAAACATAAAGAAAAAGATTTTTTAGTAAAGACGCTCAAAAAGGAAATTTAAGGGAGAAATTCTCTGGCATAAATGACACTGTCAGAGAATAACATAGACCACTGGAATAACAACCATTCTGTCAAAACATAGACGAAGGAACACAGTTTGAAAAGAATTAGAGTATCATTATCAATGACATGAAGAAAAAAAGATAAGAGCAGCTTAACTACTGCCTGTCATCGCTTGCACCTAGTTGAGCACCCAGCTTAAATAGTATTCAGGCAGCTGCCTGTGGATATACCCGGTATTACATGTTAATGTAAAAGTTAAGACTGCCAAGATTTTTTTTTCCTTGTTCATTCAAATGGAAACTCAAAAGACTATGTTAAACTTTATTTCCTGTTGTGTACTGTGATTGCAAAATTGAATACCAAGATGTTCAGGGTGGCTCCATGACTGACAGCTGCTCCATGCTCTACAGCGTAGTTGAAAAGGAAAGACACCCAGCAGGACTCAGCATATGGACTAGACTTCAAGTTCTTACTAAAAAGACTCCTGCCTTTCTCAATGTTAATGTCATCCACATCTCTTCACCTCTCAGTAGCTCAGATTTCACACCTCTAGAATGAATAAGAGGACTTGTCTACTTGGATAGTATTGGAAAGGAATTTGATATCTGCCTGTCACGAGGAAATTCTGTTCAAAGCATGAGGCAAAACACTCGAAGTAATGAGTCTGGATTCTAGCCCTGATTTTATGGTAAAGAAATTGGATAACAATGGGCAACACTGTTTTACATTTTCATCTCTTTCGTTTCCCTCCTCCATATTGTATTGGATACTGGAGAGTTTATGGAGAGAACGTTCTCTACTGGGCACTTTCATTTCTTTCTTTTTCATAGTACAGAAGAGTCCTTTACTGGTAACACTGTTCAGAACATCTGTTGCTGTAATTTGAAGAATTTTTTAATTTCATGTAACTGCCAAATAATTGTTTTCTTTAATGTACTTAATATGTCAAACTGCAACTCCACAAGTCCTGAAAGGAATGATAAAAGAAACACTGTGTAAAACTGAAAAAAAGTCAGCTTTATAGGCCACTATGGCTCAAGAGGAATTACAGTCTGTCATTCAAAAAGTCAAATACACAGTGGTTAAATACTAGAAAATATTTACGAGACAAACAGCAGTATTCAGAGTTCAGATAAAGAGGCTGTTCTGAGGCACGACACAAAATGGCATCTGTTGAAATATTTCAAGCACAGAGAAATCTGAGATAGCATTCTTTGTTTCACAGGTATGGCAGTCTCGATCATTTCCCTCAGTAGATGGATTAAAATGATGATAGATGAAGATCCATTGCCAAAGTAAATGAAGGATCACATTTAGATATGTAATTACTTGGTTCTGGGCCATTAAAAAAAAAAATGCAAGCTAAAACACAGACTGAGAGACCTAGACAGGTAATATTAAATTGTTCTTTGGCATTTTACCAACTGTCAAAAACTCAAAGTGGCAGTGATTTTCTATCAGTAAGGATCACATTTGTGGTGAGGCTCTGACTCCCTTTGTTTTTAGTAAACATCTTTTGTACCATACAGTTCTCAGTTATAACAGGTGTATAAAATTATCTTCTTCAAGTAACACTGTCTAGTTTGTATGTATGCAGATTTTTCAGATCTTCTGTGCAATGAAAAAGGTAAGTCCTGTTGCAGTGTTGAAGACTTGGCATGAAACCCTGACCCTACTGAAATAAATGGGAATTATTCCACAAACTTCAGTAGGGCTTGGATTTCACTTCTGGATGAGACAATAAACACTTGATACTTCATTTGGTTCCTAACCATTCCCCCTAGTCAAATAGGACATAGTGTATTAGTATTGTACTCCTCAAAGCCACTCTTTCTGTTTCGACATGGTGACAGATGCCAGCCATACTGGAAGCTTTTCAAATTGACTCCAAATGAGACATTAACTTACTGTATGGTGAATAAACTTTCGTCTTCTTTTCACTGAGTGCATGAGGGAATGTTTCAGACATATTTTGCAGGACAACCCCTTTTGTTTTGCTAATAGGGCTCATGTACAAACTTCCAGTGGGAAAACATCTGTTTTACAGATCTGTCCTCCTAGATATAGCTCGATTCAAGCTACAGATTTTGGAACCTCATCCAAACATTCCCTAACTTCAGCAGTGTTTGAATAAGGGAGTTGGACTGAAGTCATTATGTAGATATAGGCCAAGTTAGAGATTTAAGCTTCCTACACTTTCAGAGACAATTTGGGATTTTGCCTTAGGTCCAGCTCTGCTTCTCATTTACAAGCACAGTTATTTAATGTCGTTTTGGGCAGGCAGGCATCACCTATCCACATCAACACAATACAAACACATGTCAGTCAAGCGAACTACACATGAAAAACTGTGAGATTAAAAGCAACTCTCTAACAACCTTTAGTTCATCCACCAAAGAAATTCCCAGACTTCTGCTTCGGTACACACCTCAGGCAGACAACACTATCCATAACAAAAGTTTTAATATTGGGCTTAGCATACATTTAATAATAAAGGTAATTATCTTAGTTTTTTGAAAATCTTTATTTTTGGATCCTCTCCTTAATAAACTGTTATCCAGTAAAAATAAACAAGAAATAATTCAAGAAAGCCTTGAAAATTTGGATCAAAGGACCTCTGTGAACTTTTAAAGTGAGGGATTAAAGTCTTCTGAAACATCTGCTGCTCAATAGTCTTTATCAGGTCAAAAGTTTCAAAAGTAGAATCTATTCCTGGAAAACACATAACAGATGTTGCTGTTCATTGTTTTATATGCTATATGTGAGTATGTAAGAGAGGGGAAATGAAGGAAACAAAGGTAGCAAAAAGTATTCTGAAATACCCATGTTCCTCCTGGATACAATATCCAGATTTATGCCAGTAAAAAGGCCCACACTGAAAGTCATAGCTTCAGGTACCTAAATAATTAGAAAACACCCTAAGCAAATGAACTGTCCAAGCAGAACAAAAAAAATCCTAAAAAAACAAATGGCCATAACCAATTACAATCTACACCCCTGAGATCCCTAATCAATACCCTAAGAATTACGTATTGCTCTAAATCCTCATTACAAGAGGCACTAATTACAAATAATCAAAATAATGCAAGTTATAATAACATCAGTCGTTGTGTCTATGTGTAGTACCTGACGCCAGAGATTGCTAAAAGAGAAGTTCAAAGACAACTGAAGCTGACGAAGCCAGTGACGTGCGCCTGTTTCCAACTCAAGCAGCCTCTGTCCTACTCACTCCTTCTGTTGATGCCCTTTCACTTGTTCCCCATGACAGAACTGCTATTTAACAACAGGGTGAACTAGAGTAGCAGTGAAATTCTGCTAAGAAATACCTCTTTTTTTTTGCCACATCATTTACTCACAGGGAGTGAGAGTGTAGGGAGATAATAGCAAGGAGCAGGTATTGTCTAAAAGGACACCAAACACAAAATGATTGCTGAAGACTATGACTGTGGTGAGCTTTGGGCACAACGGTTGTCTCTCTTTCAACTTTGCCAGCAGTAAGTGATGGTAGCAAAGACCATCTCAACAGCTCCTATGGGGTTTCCTCCCCAACTGTAACAGCAACTTACATCATTTTCTGGATGACATAAAACCCCATAAGTTCATGAGAATTTGTATGCCATACACGCCATCTAAAATGCTCTGGCTCCGTAAAGCTGGAAGAGAGAGGCACTTTGTAAGTTGCACAAATGAACAATCGGTATAAGAACAGCTCACTGCTCCTGACATAAAAACACTGTCATTGTTAAATTCCCAGGGTATTACCAAAACTGTGCCCGATGTAGTGCAGTTTTCTCTGAGAAGGACTGTAGTGAAATGTCTCAGAGGCAGGCTAGAGGACCCCATGACATGTTGTTTTACCAGGATTGCTTAGGTTTAATGAACAGATTAAACGAAACTAGGTTTCTTTCAACCTCCACATCTGGACTTCAGTGCAATACTTTGGTCTGTCTCAGACTGCAGCACAAAAAGGCAAGTGTGCGGAGCAGGTGGTTCACCTCACTCATCGTGAGCCCAAGAAGGGAGGTGGCTCTTGAGAGATCTCTTGCAGCCTGGCAGCAGTTCAGTCCATCTCAATGCTTCTTGCAAAGATCTGGCAGGATCTAAGCACTTAAAAAAAAAAACCCTCCCTTGCCTCCCCCCAAAAGCCACAAAGTTTCTTTCTGTGTGAACTTTGCTCTATAGCTCAAGAGGCTCTGACTGTTGTAACCGGGAGTGGAAGCACAAGGTCATTCCTCGTGTAGTTTCTTTTGAGCTAGCACTGCTGGCCTGGCTTGTAGAAGAAAGCACAAAGTAAGTACAATTTTAATGAACTAACAATCAGGTAGACTTGTGGATGTTTTGCCTAAAAGCAGAATTAACATAATGCATTTATTTTCCCTTGAGATTGCATAGGGCACTGACATCGCAGAGAAGCCAAAGGTCACTAAAGAGTCGGTGTGTAGCATCATCCTCACAAGTCTTTAGAGACAAGATAGGGGCATTCCTCTTACAATCACTTCTGGACAGAGCTCTGAAAGTATCAGACAGGATGATTCTTTTTACATTACAGTATTTAGCTACCTTCCCACTACTGAGAGAAGATTCAAGGAATCAAACAGGAAAAGACATATGGAAGCAATGAGGACTCCCTCTGTCAATAGAAAGGTCCTATTAATGACCTTGGGTTGGTGAGAACAAAAGTTTTCAGACCTCTCATTTGCAATCTTAAAAAAAGGGTCAATGACCCACTCAACAAAGTGTCTATATAACAAAATGGGGCCCACTATCACCATGATTAAAACCAATCAGCATTTGTGTTGGCAACAAAAAATCTAAGGATTAATAGACATAGAGAAGACACAACCTTCCAGCCTCAGAGGCTATAACTAGCATTTCCTAGCTTGAGGAAGATAGACAGACTTTGCCCATGCAAGACCTGCTTGCTATGTCACACTCAGGAATTATTATAGGAGGTTTTGATACGTTCTTCAAATACTAAGTATGAAAACACTGTCCCATTGGTGACAAAAGACCTCCAGCTCCTTCAGTGTTGTATGTTCTACCGGGACTCAAGGCAAGACACCCTGTCCCTTTCCTTTAAAGGTTCCTAAGTTAACACAAATTGGAAAATTATAAAACCTCTTGTACCCCAAGGAAAAAAGCAACATTTCCATGCCACTATGTTCACAATTCTTTTCCCAGAAATTTCTTTTAACAAAAAATGGCTCTACCTCAAGTTTCAGGTCCCAGACTTAGAGTTTAGCCAAAAAAGCACTATGGGTAATACATAGTTTTTTCATGATCTAGTTTTGATTTAAACAACAGAAAAATTAATACACTTTTCCGTAAATGAAAGCTCCCTAGAACTTGCAGCTGTTGAATGAAACTGGTGTCCTGTGATTTTTACAAATGAAAACTAGGAAAATTCCCAGCAGTCACAAAGGAAATTAGAAGTTCTCCAAATCTGCTGATGAAAATGGTAATCTTGATACTGGCAATGCTTGCAGAATACTTGTTTCTCGGCCAGGTGTACAAGTTATGTCCGTATTAGGATTTAGTGCAGGCCAATAGGAGGTTGTAGAAACAGTCAGTACAGAATATACATACTTCAAGGTTGTTTTATCTTGAATACTTACTCGTCTTGTGGACTGAACTGTGATTAGTAATGGAAGGAGGCTTTGTCTGCTCATTGAAGACATCTTTCGGTTTAGTGTAGTTTGGACAGAATCCAGCTACAGAGCCTGAGACCTCTGTGCAACGGAAAGCACCGCACAAGAAGTGGGTGCAGTCTGGAGACTCACTTCTAGAGGGTATACATGAACCAAACAAAAAGGTTCATGCAGATACCACTCAAACAAAGATAAGCAATAATTTTGACTAGACAGTGAGGGAGAAAAAAGAAGCAGGGTATCCTGGCTGTGTGGATATACGAAGAGTTTCACCTTCCTTGCAGTATTTCAGCCCTTCTATGCCCATTCAGGTGAATCTCAGTTACACATCTTGCTCATCTGGGGAAACTCCATGTCTGTTGGGATCAAGGGAAGGACGGGCTTTAGTGATTTGCACAAGTCTGGTCTTTCTCACAAATAGTTCTATAAAGCTAAAAGTAATAGTTTATTTTCCTATACACCCAATTTTATGAGTCTTCTGTGAAATACAACTACAACAATTAATATGGTAACTGAGGCTGTCCATGTTTTCTGGGTGTTTGCTGGGAGTCCTGACAAAAAAAAAGCAAACCATCCTATGTCATCCAGAATAGGAATAACAATGTAAAAAAATCACATTGACAAATGAAGTTGAGACTGGGTATGTGAGTGTAACCCAAAGCCTGCAAAACCTAAGACTTCCACAGACCAGGCACATCTTTCTTCTCCTTTATTACTGGATGATGAACAATTAATCATCAGGGGAGAATTTATGACTTGATTATGAACAACTTCCTTTTTGTCTTGCTTTTCTGAATCATTTTTATTGTAAACTAAACTCTGTGTGGATCATTGTAATTCATTAATACTCTGGTAATACCATTTTTGAGGCTGATATCTATCTCTGGTATCTATCTCTGATAACTTGTCTGAGAAATTAGGGAAGATAAACTTTTTTTTCCAGGCCATGAATATCTGCAGAACTTATTTTTTCAGTACCTGGACTGTTTTTTGGTAAATGAGTGTTAGTAGATAATCAAGCAACCCAAGCACGCGTAAAAAAACCCAACATAGCTATCTTATGGCTTCTCAGCAACATAAGGAAAAATGATTATGTGGCCCCAAGAAAAGACAGACCGCAGTTGTAAGGTACCATCATATCTTGTTATTTGGTTGAAAAGGGAAGGCTTTGGGATGTACAGTGGGAAACCAGGGCTGTGAAACCAGCTTTGAATCATACAGAACTGAGAAAAGGAGAAGGTAGACTGGAAGGGTCACTGGCAAATGGAAGCCTAATTTATATTTTGGGGGGACTTTCATACTCACTTTATCCTGTAAGACTATAGAACTTCACTCAATCTCTTTGCCTACGGTAGCTGATTCTGGACGTGCCTGTGACATGAGGATCATAGTTAACATGCCAGGAGAGGCTCTCGTTTCTTCCACGATTTTGTCCCCATCTTCCAAAACAACAGACATGACGAAACAGCCAGTCAGTCTCCTTCTCTGCCTTATTATTAGTGAAGGATGCACCAACACACTGCGGAAACTGTTTTGGCTTCCAAGTGGAGGTATTCTGCGGCAGGCATGTTTCTCTTGGTAAGGCAGAAGTCAGAGTTTGCTTGGGGATCACTTCCTTTTGAAGACAGAGGATATCCCTCCTTGAAGGCTGAGTGCACTGCCCCTTTTCTGGGTGAGTGATGGGGAAAGGATGAGGCAATGGACTTCTGTTGGCACAATTTGTTTCCTTGTCTTCCACCATCTGTGTATTTTAGGTCACAGAGGAGGTGGGAGCGTAAAAAGAGCGAATTGCCTTAACAGATGCGTAGGCCCATAAAAACTACCCAGACAGAATTAATTCTGCCAATCCAACTCCATTGCTTTGCAAACTTCCTTGGAAAACAGCAAGAATTTTGACCAAGTTATTTTGTTCTGAAACACAGAATTAGAGCTGGTTAGAAAAAAACCTCACATGAATGTCTTTCTGTCATAGGTTCATAAGGGCACCTATAATGACATATTCTGTCTTTGAGAAAGATTCTTTCCAAAGGAAAAAAGGGTTTTATAGTTTTTGATAAAGTCAAAATATTTCAAACCAAGCTGTTCAGAATGGCATGTTTCACTTTTTTTCTCCTGAAATTAATTTTTATTTGTAGTTTATAGATTGCCATGAAACCCCAAATTAATAGTTTTAAGAACTTTAAATTAAAAAAAAGAGTTGATACTTTTTTTTTATCCTGATACAGTATAAAATAAACTTGAGAAACACAACAAATTGAAAAACCCAACCGTTACTCAGCTTTCTTGAGTCCTCTGATCAATTCAGTATACTTTTTGTATCATTTCAGTAATTTGATAAATATTCTTTCAAGAGATTACTTCACACAAGTCTTGACAATGACCACAGTGCTCTTTCACTCTGGATACTCATTTCCTTCCTTTTGCTGCATCTCACCATGGTTTGCAGTTGGACTTCTAGGATGGGAACAGAACCATCTTCAGAGTTCCAAAATCACTGGATGCTTAATATGTGTCACAGGAAGTTTCCTGTATTAAAATACCAAAGTATTTGCTTTAATTAATTTGACCAGAGTCTAGACTCCATCTTCTGTCCGGAGATGTAATTATAAAACCAGTCCTGCACTGTGCATCGTGTGTACAACATGTGGCTGAGAACACAGTTGTCCTTGGACTTGCATCTTTTCACAGCCTCTGTCATGCGTGTTGTTCTTGCTGTCACACTCCAGTTTCCCAGACAGGCAAAATCCAAACTACTTTGGAAATGCTACATTTCTTCTTCACATAAGAATATGCGGAGCCCATACAGGGAACATCAAAATATCATTTCCTGCTGTGCAAGTGTGACGAACACATAGACAGCTTTTGCAACAAACAGAGAGTAAGAAAGACATGTTCAGCATTTGCATAAATCACACGTCTCTGCTGACCACAGAATTTCATGAAAAGGCATGGAGTTATAGGCACGAGTGGGCACTGAATTCTGACAATCTATATACTACCAGCAAAAATCTCAAAGAGGAAAGCTACAAATATTAGAAATACCGTGTCAGTGAGGGAAGGATAATCCAGTGCATAGGGTGCATAAGGTGCTCAAATGGGAGCTCACAGCACTAACCAAGGTGTGACTGGACAACCAGCTACCGCCAGGTACCACTGGCAAACTGTGCAGTTATCTGCTTAGTCTGTTCCAGCTGTAAGACTAACTCACCTTATAGTATCACAGTGTCACAGTATCACAGTGTCACAGTATCCTAAGGTTGGAAAGGACCTCTGAGATCATCAAGTCCAACCTATAACCCAACACTAACACCAACACTAACACCAACCATCATCTAAACCATGACACTCAGTGCCTCATCCAGTCTCCCCTTAAACACCTCCAGGGTTGGCGACTCCACCCCCTCCCTGGGCAGCGCATTCCAATGGCCAATCACCCTTTCAGTGAAGAACTTCTTCCTCACATCAAGCCTAAACTTTCCCTGACGAAGCTTGAGTCCATGCCCTCTAGTTCTGTCACTGGTCACCAGAGAGAAGAGACCAACCCCTGCCCGACTACAACCTCCTTTTAGGTAGTTGCAGAGAGCAATGAGGTCTCCCCTAAGCCTCCTCTTCTTCAGACTAAACAGCCCCAACTCCCTCAGTCACTCCTCATAGGGCTTGTGCTCCAGCCCCTTCACCACCTTCGTTGCCCTCCTCTGAACACATTCCAGTATCCTGACATCTTTCCCAAACTGGGGGGCCCAGAACTGTACACAATATTCAAGATGAGGCCTGACCAGTGCCGAGTACAGGGGGACGATAACTTCTCTGGTCCTGCTCGCCACACTATTCCTGATGCAGGCCAGAATGCCATTGGCCTTCTTGGCCCCCTGGGCACACTGCTGGCTCATGTTGAGCTTCCTGTCAACCAGCACTCCCAGGTCCCTTTCTGCCTGACTACTCTCCAGTCACTCTGTCCCCAGTCTGTAGCTCTGCATGGGATTGTTGTGTCCCAAATGAAGTACCCGACATTTGGACTTATTAAACATCATCCCATTGGAATCAGCCCATGTCTCCAATCTGTCCAGGTCCCTCTGTAGGGCCATCCTACCCTCTAACAGATCAACCCTTCTTCCCAGCTCGGTATCATCTGCAAACTTGCTGATGATGGACTCAATCCCCTCATCCAGATCATCAATAAAGATATTAAACAGGACTGGACCCAACACCGATCCCTGAGGGACACCACTGGTGACCGGCCGCCAACTGGATGAGACACCATTCACCGGTTTTAATGACCCATAAATCATATGTTAGAATCCTAACGTGTGTTTCATCCTTCTCTCAACTAAGATTTCATCAGCGACCTTTGACAAGATATTTTGTTTTAGACACTGTAAAAACTGGGTCAGCAAGTTCCTATTTTATAAGTAGGTTCTGTGAAGGTATATAACCAACACAGAGCAAGACACTCAGAAGTGTGGACAACACTGGTTAGAATAATAGCTAAGCACAAGGCAGCTAAATTACCTTGGTTAAAGCTTTGTTGTACATTAAACTTTGAATGTTCATGAGGACAGATGCACTATGAATTAATAAAGCGGTGATACCCTCGTTAAAATTTCAAAATTTGCTGTAATTTGAAAGTTTACATTAGGACAGACTCAGAGAGACAGAGAGGCAGGCATACACACACATATCCATGCATTCATTTGCACGTGCAAGTTCAGGTGCATGTGAAATGCTCTTTTTTTTTTTTTTTGCAGGTGCAAATGTTTTCCAGTGTTAAGGTTTACAATTCGGGAAATATTGCACATTTCACAAGGGTGGAAAAAAGTTTTGATTTCATGGTAAATATTTCATGAAACAAAGACCAGATGTTTGCCTTAGCTCCTGTTTTTACTTTGCCTTACTTCTCCAGCTGGAGTTATTAATTATACCTTTTATTCTCCTACTGCAGCTCTTACCTCTAAAAGATTAAATGGCTTGATTAGCAGTGTTTAGCTTTTCCTAGGTGGTTTATTGAATGTCACATTTAATATTCTAGCATCTCACAGATGAAGCTAAATTCTTGCAGCCTTGAGGAAGTATGGCTATTTATCCCAGAGAGCAAGAGAAAGGCATTTTTTACGTATTTATAAACACATGACATTGGACATTTTTATTTGTTCTTTAACACACTCTTACAAACACATAGCCTCTCCTAGAGTGTATGTTAGTTATAAATGTTGATATTTAGTTCTTTTGGAAACACCTTCTGGAATTTTTTTCATAAAAACAGTGACTGGAATACTTACAGAGACTCAACAGGATATTCTCACATGTTTTTTGCAACCCTTCCACCTTCTTGGAAGCGTATAGAGAATGCAATGAAGTACACAGTTCTTTAATGGATAAAGAGCACTTAATTCTTCATCTTGGTGCTGCTTGTACAGCTGTACCTATGCTCATGAGACAGAATCAATAATTCACCACAAGAGATCTTTGATGCCACTCCATTAAAGACTAGTTAAGGCCAAGAGCTGTGCTTTCAAATTGCCTAACAGCCAAATTCTAAAGCTCTCTTCTCAAATGAATTTTGAGCCAACCGTCAGATGATGGCCATCCCAATGTTTGCATTGGACCAGTATCTAAAGCCAGAAGGCTGATGTGGCATTGCTGTGAAACAAAAAAACAGGCCTAGACTTAACACACACAGGCTGTGAGTTAAAGTACTTGTGAACAGCTTTTTCTCTCCTCCCTTCTACCCTCTAAAGACTAACATTGTTAGCTACCTAGCTAGACAGAAGTGCTTTTGAAAAAATATCATGTTACATCAGTTGAATCCATGTTCTTCATCATCTTTTCAGATTCTAAATTTTTAAGAACTTTTAAAAAATATCATAAGATTTCTTTTCACGTGTTTTATGTCTGCACGAAAACACAAAGTTAACTGACCAGCCACGTACTTGGAAAAAAGAGAGAAGAAATAATCTAGACTCAAACTGTTAATAGTAGAATACAATAAGAGGTAAAGGTTGAACACAGATTTCACCCCATGACAAGAGAGAGGTGCTACGTAAAAACTGAAAGTTGTTCCTGAGCAGATGGAGCCCATGTGAGCTCAGTTCGGTCAATTTTTATAATCATTCCTTTGAATTCAGAGGCATCTGGTCTTAAAAATTTTCCTATTTCTTCCAGTTGGCATTCACAAACACATGTAAATGCCCACAGAGGAGGGACTATGTCTGCATCACTAAAGAGCACAGCAGTGAGAACTGCGTGGAACTTGCCGGCTGGAGGAGCTCAAACTACAAAGCTGGAAGCAACAAGGTCAAACCCTGAGTAAATTAGGGAGCGACCCCCTTTGTTTCTTTGCCAAGCATCCTGCACGCTGGACATGGGGCAATATCAATACATTGTGTTTACATACTTACACCAGGAGCTCTGACCATTGGCACAAGCGCAGTAGCAATTACGATTTAGAGAAGTTTCTAAACCTGAAAATACTTTTATTTGTCACGGATTACCCCCTAACCCTGCTCCACCCTGTAGTCTCTCACTGTGGATGGTTTCCCATTTAATTTAGTTCCAAAGTGGACCCCCAAGCCCCCAAAATCAAAACCAGATGTGGGACTAAAATGCTATTTAGTGTCGTTGTAGCAGCCCTTTGTTTTGCCTTGTTTGTTTAGCAGTAGTTTTTAAAAACTTAGGGGAAGAAGCTCTCAATCTCTCTTTGTTTACATCTCATCTGCAAAAGGACCTCCTCCTTTTTTGTAGGCTCTTGCATTCTACTGCAATAAAGATGACTGTTAATAATATGACCTTCAGCTAGCTGGAATGTATTCAGCAATTTAAGGCATTGACATTGGAGAAATCCTTATGAATGCCTGAGATCATATAACCCCTCCATTTGTTTTCAGGCCTATCTCCAAGCCGTGGTTAAGTAGCTATCATTTCTAACATTTGCATTCCTCTTACCCCATAGTGTGTAAGGGGGATGGTACTATCATAATTATACCACATTCTTCTGGGTTCCATAACGAGCTATTATTTTGCTAATGGAATATTCAAGCAGTCTGCAGTAATTTATCAAATAGTCCCAAGTCCCATTTTCTCTGTGTGAATCTTTTTGTTCACAGGTAAATTGATGTGTGGGGGGTTATCAAGGCTTTTTTGTAATTCAAATTAACCATTCCACCCCCCTCTCTGAAAAAAGATCGTTAGACACAGAATGTTATTTTTTTTTCTAATGATGTTTAGAATTAGAATTGTGCAGGCTTCCTGTGAGTGGCAATTTCTGCACTTTAATTCATTCTTACAGTGTTTTTGCATTTTAACACCTAATTTTGAAAATTTGCCTAAATTAAAGGGGAGCAAAATGTAATTCCATTTCTCCTTACAACTGTTGTCTGCTCCACTGTCAGATTAAACTGTCAACAGTGTAGAGTGCCTCTGAACTGGAGATGAGAGAGAGAAAACATCACCCCCTTGGTTTATTTTACTTACAGTAAAGAAAGCCAAAACTCAAGACCGAGACTTATACATGGATCACACTCAGCACACACAAACACACATCTCTTTCACTTTGTATTGCTCTGTGTAAGAGGAAGGGGAAGCAGAGACAGTGTGTGTGTATCTGTGTATACATGCGTGCATGCATGTAGGGTAAGAGGGGGAACTGGTACGTAATAAAAGAACAGGAAGTGTAAATTATTACTGTGAAATACAAGATTTCTTTCCTTCTCAAAAAGTCTGGCACTGTCACAGCTCTTCACTTATCTCTTAACTAAAGTTAGGGAATTAATAGCTGGCAGTGTCAATGGAGAGCTTTGGCATAGAATCATAGAATGGCTGAGGTGAAAAGGGACCTGTGGACATCCGAGATCGCACATGACACAAAACTGGGAAGAGCGGTTGATGTATGTGATGGTTGTCAGCAAGAGCGGGTTGCTCAGGACACTTTCTGGTTTTGAATATTGTCATGGATGGAGAATCCATAGATTTTCTGGACATCCTATTCCACTGTTTGTCCATCTTCACTGTTAAAAAAGGATTTTTTTAATGTTTAAATGGAATTTACTTTGGTTTGTGCCCATTGTCGCTCTTCCACTGAGCACCACCACTGAGCACCTCTTGCCTCCATTTCCTCAGGTCTCCCAGTTAAGTGTTTATACGCAATGGTAAGATCTCTCAGGGCCTTCTCTCCTCCAGGATGAGAAATCCCAGCTCTTAGCATCTCTCTGTATGTCAGATGCTCCAAACCCTTTATCACCTTTCTGGCTTTTTGCTGGACCCACTGCTGTGTGTTTATGTCCCTCTTGCACTGGGGAGACCAGATGTTGTACCCAGCACTCCAGATGCATCTCATCAGGATGAAATAGAGGGGGAAGATCACCTCACTTGACCTGCTGGCAATATGTTTTCTAATGGAGTCCGGGATGCTGTTGGTTTTCTTTGCTGCAAGAGCACATTTCTGGTTCATGGTCAACTTGGTGACTTCCAAGACCGCCAGGGCCTTTTTTACCGGACTAATTTCCAATCAGGTGGCCCCAGCCCAGCTTGGTGCATGGAGTTATTCCTCTCAAGGGGCAGGACTTGTTATTTCCATTTCATGTGCTTCATGAGGTTCTTGTCACCTATTTCTCTAGTCTGTTTATGTCCCTTTGGATAGTAACATAACCATCCAGTGTATCTATCACTCCTCCAAGTTTTGTTGTCATCTGCAGTCTTACTGATAATATGCTCAGTCCCATCATGCAGGTCGTTAATGAAGATACAAAATACTGCCTCCAGCTTTTCGTTCATGCCCTTAGAATAAAGTATTTCCTCCCTCACCTGCTGGATGACCACTGTACATGCAGAGCTGACTTCGATTTTTCCATTCGAAGAAGTCACATCAGATATATGCATCGCTCAGATATACACGTCTAACACAAAATCGCACAAAGGGGAACCTTATAGATGGGGTATCTTGACTGTTTAGAGTAAAAACAAACAGGTCAGATAATTATTTTTACTCAAACCACACAGATGGTATTAACTGCACTGTTACTGGCGGAGGGAGCTGGGACAGTGGGCAAGAATTTTCAGCTGAGGTAGACATTCCTACCAGAAGTATAGCCAACAAGGCAATGTGCAATGTGGAAATTTTAACCCTGAAGCAACATTCTGCTACAAGTGAGCAAATCTCTTGCAAATCCCTGTGTGCAGGCTTTTTTTTTTTAGATTTCCATCTTAGAACATATGATAGATCTTACAATATTGTAACACATTTTCTTTGAACTGTATTATTCCCTTTTATAAATACGTCATCTGAAGTGGTGAAATACCAGGAGACTACTCTATTGCCACATCATTCATTGAATATAAATATTCTGAAGTTGAGCGTCACTAGTCACATTTTTAGTTGAAGAAAATTGTGCAATATAAACATTTGGTTCATAAATAAATAAGGCATAAACATCTTAGAATACAGTTTAGGTTAAATGTAAGCTCAGCTCTCTGTGCTTCCAGTAGGTCTATGGCATCATGGTTAAACCAGAATTCACTTGTTTGTTTAGCCCATCTTCCAGACTGAAGTTTGCCGTCACTGAAAACCTGCAGTCTTTGCTTAAGGCAGAAAAAAAGGAAATGGTAGTTTGTTGATGGCCTTCCCTTGGATTTGTATTTGCTTTATTTGAAAGTGTGAGGTTTAGTATCACTTTGGCTGGAGCAAGAGTTGAAACAAAACTAAAGGCTTATGTTTTTGAACTGGAGAAATTTAAAAACAGAAGTATGCTTTGTGCTCCAGAGTAACACTCATATAAATACAGTAAGAAGTGTCTTACCACTCTTTTAAAAAGATACACAAGCCATTATCTACTCTATATATAAAAAGTTACATTTAATTCAGGATTCCTGTAGATAAAGACAGATTTAAATTACCTATTTTGCTGGTAAAGATCAGTTTATCAGTTTCTCCTCTTCATAATCTTACCAAAAAAAAAACCTCTACAAGAAAATATTTATATGAAGATATGCTATTAAAAGAATGCTTTGGTTAGCACAACTCCAGGGGAGTGCTGAGGAAACTTGAGTAAGTCTGGGCAGGGCTGCAGATTTGCCTATGTAAAAGCACTGCAAACATGAAGGCATTTACCATCATAACAGACTGATGTAACTATTCAGACCTAGTACAGATTTGTTCTGAAATGGAACTTAACACAAGTGCAGCTTAGCAAGACAGGATGATATTAGACACATATAGGAGATATTTGGTGATTCATGGGTGCACATAATCTACCCTATGACTTACCAGGGATGGTCTTCAAAATATGGAAATCTGTGCACTGAAAACGAGGCAAATGCATTTTGCAATGGGCTGATGAACAAGATAGCAGAAAGCAACAACTTCCATCTCTACCAAGTAAAACTGAAACAGAGCAGCCTTTCTACAACTGAGTATCCCATTGCTAATCCTGTGAGCTAGTCCACTATTTATTTGTAGCATGACAAAATGGAGGGAGGGCGATAAGGGGCATAAGCTTGACAAATTGGAGGAGGGGGATAAGGGAAGGTGATATCTTCATCAGCAACATAATTCTCTTTTTCGATACTAATTTATATGAGTATTAGTGAAAACTAGAGCACGCTATGTGTAACCTCGTGATTCTCCTTTTTCAGCTGAGTAGGTTTCTGCTTTTCAAATCGTTTGATCAGTTCTTCTTGTCTGGGGATGAATCCTATAAATTTTGCCTCAATCCGGAGCTGTAAATGAGCATATACGCACGGAAGAATGGTCCAATGTTAAGGGCATTATCCCTTGGAGAAAAAGGCTACAGTTCCTGCTTTGCCACTGACTTCCGATCTCACAAAAGTCATTAACTTGGTATGGGTGAACACAGCGAGGATGAAACTTTTTCTCTTTACGAGGAGGAGCAAAGGAAGAGTAAAAATTGTCAGCTGCTCATACATATAGATAGGTTAAACTGTTAAAGATAAACTTCCAACTTAGTATGTAGTCAATCATGTTTCAATCATAGGCATGTGGGGCCAGACACAATAGTCTGTACTTTTGCCATTGTTGACACAATGACACCCTCATCTCACTTGTCTCATTCTGCCACAGAATGTATTATTGTTAGTTTTACTATCACAGCACGCTTTTTTGAGACAAATACAGTTCTACTTTACAGAATCTTCTCATATATACAATGAAATACATCTCACAGAAGAGATGGACAGTCAGCTGCAGTGTTCTCTTTTCACCAGACATTTTTTGTGTGATTAAATGTTTAATAGAAAAATTTCCAAAATAACAGCATTACCACATTTGCTTCCTACTTTTTTCCAGAAGATATTTCCAATTCGTCATATTCAGTCAAGAGTTACTCTACCTTCCATGCTGATGTAAAGTGATTTGATTAGTTAAAGTGGAAAGGAAGGCTGAAACTGCTTGCTCTGCTAATGCCACTGCTTAGTCACAAAACTTTTGAGGATCCACTCCATCTTCTAAAACCAATCAGTAGTAAAATACAGTCAGAAAGCCGTTCTGCTCTGAGTATAAGAATGAGTGGAGACCCTAAAGAATGGAAACAGTGCATTTTGTGATAATTCAGGAGCTTTCATTATTAAGACACCACACATTGATAATCTGCTAATTCTTGCTCTGCCTCATTGCTCATTAAATCCAAAATACTACGTTTTAGCAGAAAGGAAACGGGAGTGAAGAGTGGAGAGAATCTCAATCCTTTGAATGGCAGAGGCTTGACCAGCACGTCCACAAAGATGCTGCACAAGCAAACAGAGTAAGCTCCTATCACTTGCAAGTGTGTCAAGTCCTTTTTGAAAAAAGGCATATCACTGCAATATTTTTCAGAGGCAGGATTCTGCAACACTCAGAGGCTGCATCTGTGGCCTATTCATGTAGAAAACAGGAGCTCTTCTGTTTCCTGTGAGAGATGATGGGCCAAGACGAAAATCTTCCTTAAGACCTTCCCAGTTCAAACTCACATTCCCTTGCCCTCATCTCTCCCCGTTGCCATGTTCGAGTTAATGCAAAACTCAACTGAAAGCACATAATATCAAGAAGAATTTAAACACATGCATATATGCACAGTAATCACAGTTGATGGGAAGATCTTCCACAATGTCACTGTTCCCTCGACAATATTGTGGAACAGTAGAATTTATAACTGGTCCCAGGCACAAAACTTCACATTGCAGTTTTACATTTGGCATCCTAGTAAGCTCAGGAAAGGAGAAAACTTTTGGGTTGACCTTAATCCTGACAAAGGGCTTAGACGAGCCCCACTACAGGAGCTGTTTCACTTGAGAAATCTTAATTTGGCTGAAAATCCTTTCCTGCACTCTTGTTTTCAAAATCAATATGTCATAGAGAGTTATTTCATTAAGTATTCCTCATGCTCTGTACACAGCTCGTCTTTGAGGATAACTTTTTGATAAGCCTGCTGTCTGCAGTGCTGCTAGTAAAAGAACACCTGGTGTTTTGGAATGGGGATATGCCATGTGGACTCTTCCTTAGTCTTCTCTATAAATATATGTTACAATTACTCCCATTACTAGGGAAAAGAAAATTGTCTTTTTCTCCTTAGTAAGAATGATTTGCTCCCTTCCTCCTGCATTCCCAAGTTGACCACTCTTCTACAGGCAAACATGAAGGCAACCTTAAGTGACAATGAGACAAATTCGATTTTATTGTGAACTGCTTTTTCAATTATTTTTCTCCTCTCTGTTTTTCCTGTCTGACCTGGACAGGGCAGTTACTCTGACAGGGTCTCTAACCTTCAAGTTAAAATATGCAAATTTTTATCTTTCCTTCCACTTTTACGTCTGTCATTGTAATTATGAGGAAAAGTTTGATTCAGATTTATATGAGAGAACATAGTTACTTATTTCTGTCATCTTCCTTAATAAAATATATCCAATTTGACATGATGTAATCAATGTTCAGGTACAATATAGATCACAGAGTATTTTACATTCAGTAAGGCAGCCACTGGTAAGAAAAAATTAAACAACTTCTGAAAATCTCTTATACCCACTGCCTTACCTTTCACCTCCTACCTTTAAATTAGCATTAAGTGTTACACTAAAACACTGTGAAGAAAAGCAGGTGCAACATATCAAGTTTTCAAAATAATTCTTCAATATTAATGACCATTGGCTTAAGACTTTTCACAGAAATTATTTCCAACTGGATATATTCTAGTTTTCAATTACTGTAAAGCAGAATTTAACTCTTATTTATGAAGTACAGAATTATACTACACAAAAAATGGCCCTATGTGGAGATTTTTTTCCCCCTCCTCTCTAATTCCTCTTGGTTTTTAACTCGTTCTAAAACAACCTGGTCAGTAGTATCATCATTAATAATGATGATATACCGAAGGTCTCTAGGTGCACAGAGATGTCAAAACATAGAGCGCCGAAGGAAAGCTGTACATGGTCAAAGCAAACTCTTTTCACATTTTCCAGGGAAATTTGGAGACATGAGGGGAGGAGGAAGAGGCTATTTCCAGAATCACATAAACACAAATCACTTTCTGTCCCAGATGCTACTACACTGTAACATAATAGCTGAAAAGCTGGAATTCCGTAAATGCAATCCTACATAATTGATCCAATTTTACTAACACGTGATATGGAGGGCACACTGCTTGAAACAATATGCATATGTTAGTGGGAACCTGAGTAAGAGAGAATATAGATAGTTGAAATCATGGTAATCTTCCCCAAATATCTGAGCAATTCTGCATTTACAAAAAGTCCACTCAAAAATGTTGCATCTTGTCAGCATCTAGCTAATAAAATAACCTTATGAAACAGGATTTCTTTGTATTTCATTTCACCTGCTTGTGCATCTACAAATTGAAAAGTTTTCTGAAATTTTGCAGTGTGGTAATTTTAGAAGGATATCATTAAATGTGTCTAACCTTGCTCTAACGTACTCTGAAGACCATTTCCAGCAGTTGAGCTACAGTGTGCTAAGAAATTGTTCCTGCTGATAACTGCAGGTTACCACTCACATGCCAGGCCTAGACATATAACATCCTTGCTGTTGACTCTACGAGGAATCTCAATGTCTGGATCACTATATGTATTTGTGAACAAAGTATCCAAAGTCCTTGACCACTATGGGAGTTGCTCCTTGAAACACTCCTAGATGCCATCAAGCCACATTCATGTATGCAACACATACCTTCAATTTTCTGTTACAGAAACATCTTCATGACTGGGAGCAGCAAAGTCCTCCAAATTTTCTCAGAGACTTTGAATCAAAAAAAATTACACACAAAAGTTGTAATGATTATGTGAGGCCAGGTGGGCACTCTCTGATGGAAGAAAATGCTATGTAACTCTTCAAGGAGTTATCCCAAACAGTATGTGCACAACCCAATTTATGCCACCTGGCTTTGTTTTTTATTGAGAGGCTTGGGCACAACCTCAGTGACCTTCTTTGTTCTCCTTCCCTTCAATCCATGCTCTCTCCTCCGCAACCTTCTGGGAGGCTGGCATTCGTTCCATAAACGATCCATGTCAGGTAACACCAACTCTTTCTGCAGCATGGATAGCTGCTCAGCTGAACTGATCCGGGACCTAGCAATTTAATATATCTTAGCAAATAGTCAACAGATTGTAATAATTATTCATTAAAACCACTAAGAATGACAGTTACAATGATAAGCTAAAAAAAAAGATTTAGTATCCTGTTATCAATCCCTCAGCCTGCTGCTTCGTATAAATAATACTATCTGGGATTCTTATTAACTACAGCATTGCTATTTAAAATCCTTCCCAAAAGTCTGGAAAACTCATTCTAGAGAAATTTCCAATATAAACTTGGTTTCAATTTACTTGTTAGATTAGTCTTTTAATTAGACTTCTAATGAGTGTATTAATTAGGCATCATTAATAACTCCAGTATCAACAATGGATATCTGTTGTCCCTTAAACTAAATATGATTAACTTCACTTTTTCACAAGGGTATAATTTTGCAAAAATTAGCAAGCATGACAACTCCCAGAGAGTTGGGGCGAATGGAGTTAAGTCCAATTGGCCATTGGTCACAAGTGGTGTTCCTCAGGGCTCAGTGTCGGACCTGGTTCTGTTTAACACCTTTATCAAGGATCTGGATGAGGGAATTGAGAGTGCCCTCAGTGAGTTTGCAGATAACACCAAGTTGAGTGAGTGCTGATCTGCTTGAGGGAAGGAAAGCTCTACAGAGGGATCTATACCGGCTAGATTAATCGGACAACACCAGCTGTACAGGGTTCAACAAGACAGTGTCAGGTCCTGTATGTGGCCATAACAACCCCATACAGCACTACAGGCCTGGGGACAAATATGTTGGTCAATAGCCAGGTGAATATGAGCCATCGGTGTCCCCAAGTGGCCAGCAGGATGAGAGAAGTGATTGTCCCCCTGTACTCAGCACTGGTGAGGCTGCACCTCAGGTACCGAGTTCAGTTTTGGGCCTCTCACAACAAGAAGGACATTGAGATCAGGAATGTGCCCAGAGAATGGCTGCAAAACTCATAAAGGGTCCAGAGCACAAGTCTTATGAGCAGCAGTTGATGGAACTGGGGTTGTTTTGTCTGGAGAAATGTAGGCTGAGGAAAGACCTTACTGTTCTTTACAGCTGCCTGAAAGGAGGTTGTAGTGAGGAGATATTAGGAAATATTACTTCACCAAAAGGATTCTCACAAGTTGGAACAAGATGCCCAGGAAAGTGATTTAGTCACCATCCCTGGAGGAGTTTAAAAGATGTGTAGATGTAGCACTTAGGGACATGGTTTAGTGATGAATATGGCAGTCTTAAGTTTACAGTTGGACTTGATGATCTTAAAGGTGTGTTACAAATTAAACAATTCAGTGATTCTGTGAAGTTTTGTACATGCTTCCTTTCCCAAAGTCTTGCATTATACGCACACCATAATCACAGATGCCTGTCCTTTTTTTCATTGCATTAGAATTCAGGGCCCAAGTTCTTCTTTCATTTGTCCTGATGGAACCACTTCACGCTTCAAGAAGTTAAGTAATTTATGGAAGGTAGGTCAGCAAACTGTGCAATATAGCATTCCCAGTCCATGACGCTATTAGGAAGGCTGGTATTCTTTCAAGGGATGGAAAGACAATGTTCCCCACAATACAGAGAGTACCCTCTCTTTCATATACAGGAATTGTTCAGTTCATGATATTGCATTAAATCCTACATAATCAGACTTAGAGCTAAATATTCAAGCCCATCTGATAGAGACTTGCCTCAACCTCATGCATATTCCCAATTGTTTACACTCCTGTCTGCTCCTTCCATTTGACCTAACAGTCCCCAGTGGTTAATCAAATAAAGGTGAACACAACAACAAAGCATTTGCTACTCCCCATCTGTACAGAACAGATAATGAATCAAACTTCTGTCACACAACCACTCCCAAAGGGTGAAGTCTTTTCGTGATCAATTGGCGCTTCATCAAATGGACCCCTTGTCCTCCCAGCTCCAACTCTTCTGATTGTTTTCTGTTAACTATCCGAGACAAAGAACTGCTGACCCCAACTTTCAAACTTCAACTTTCAGCATCGATCAACAGTAAATAATGGATAAACCCTTGACAATACATTTCCATGCTATATCAATTTTTCTTCAGAGAGTGTATCAAGTCACAAGGATTCAACTCTATCCCCAGAGACCATAGAGGTCTTTGAAGTTCCTTTAAACTGAGAGCAATCCATAACTTTATGCACTTAAATCATCTTCCCACTGGTAGGGACACCAGACAGTTGACAGCCGATGTCTGGGAGCATTTATACAGTTTTAGGCAACCCACAGCACAGCTTTCAGGCTTTCAGGAAATTAATTAATTCAGGATAATATAGTAAACTCAGAGCCAAGAAATGAACCATCATAGTTGTAGAGTCTGCTGTGATTTCATATTGTATTTTTATGGTGAGAAAGGCAGTATTCCATGGTGCTTTTTTTAACATTCATTTACATGAGAAAAGGATACTGGGCAATCAGTGGTCAAAAAGCTAATTTTGGATGAGGTAATACGTAAAGCAAATGCTTTCCTATGAAATAAGTTAGTGACTAGTGCGACTATTCACATATTGAAGTCTAGGAATCAACTGTGAGGACAATGGGGGCAAAGAAACAACTGGACTTTCCCATGTTAAAAATTTTTTTGTTGTATGTGTTTTTCATATTATGCAGGTTTGTCTAGTGACATCCAGCTCGTTCATTGTTTTAAAAATAAATAACAAATCTTCAAAATCGAGTCCCTTCCCTGTTGAGCTCAGTAACATAGGAAAGTGGAGGATACTCCCTTGCCTTTTCTCACAGTGCAGAGCTTCAATTTTTTAACAAGTTCTCATTTTCTGAGCATCAAAAAACAATCTTGGCAGCTTTCCATCCTGGTAAAAAACTTGTTTTCAGCAGGCAAATTTCTATTCAACCAAAATTCACTTATTTCATTATGTTAATGTTGAACTTCTACAAGCTCACCAAAAGGAGTCTTTTTTGTATCTAGTACATTTTGGGGAAACATAGCCTTGTTTCATGCACCAGGGCCTCAGGCTTGCTTATATTAGTTTACATCGTGGAGGAACTTGGCCTAGCAATTCCCAGTGTTGGCTCATCATTGCTAAACTATAAATGGATATCTCCAGTGTGGCTGGGTGCCCAGGCAGCTTTCTTTTAAATTCTTTATCCCACTTAAACAACATGTTCTTAATAGAAACAAGTGGTGCTTTCCACACAGTATCTAAGTAACTAAAGAGAGTACAGCCACCACCAATTACTTTCTCTCCAGCATGACACGCCAAAATGCTGAATTCTAAAGGCTATCTAACAGTTCTGTTTCAGATGCTGCTGCTTGTGCTTTTTCCAGTGAGCTCTTCAGCTTTCTTCTATAGACAGTCTGTAAGAAAGTCAAATTCTGCATCAATTTTCTTGGTGCAATAAACTTAAGTCAGCCTCAACTAACCACATTAATCCCACCATTGTATGTTCCTTAATCCATTCACAACCCTTAAGCATCTTCTGTATATCTTCCCCAATACACAGTTTTCCTCCATAGGTCCTCTACTTCTCATCTATTTTACAGGCAGGTCTTACTCTCCTTTGTACAGCTACAAAGAGTTGTCTTGTCATTATAGCATTTATCCATATAGATATCTCCATTCTATCTGCTGTGTTTCCATTAAAACTATCTATAATATGGTCTGGTGCAACTAAAAATATTTTGTCCTAGGTAAAAAAAATAAGTAGTAGATCAGATAAAGCATGTAGTTAGCCAGGAAGAACACAAAAGAAGTCCTTTAGTGGATAACTACATACATCAAAAAGGCTGAATAACACTAGAAAAGTAAAGCCAAAATATTCCCCCTGCAAAAGAAATACAATCATCTTGTCACAAATACACCTCCTGCCAGCTTGTTCCTTCACTAATAAAATACATAAATACTTAATGGCATTTCTGATCTGTAAAAAAAAAGAAAGTCTCTTATACATATACTTTGTAGGCAATAAAATGTAGATTTATGTTTCCCAATCTATTTTAAGACTTCCTAAAGTAGTTCAGATGCGAAAGCTGAGTGAAAAGAGCACACATGTTAGAAAGTGAGTATTTACTTGTACACTTAAACAGCACGGTTACCAACTTTGATCACAGTTGCACTGGTGAGTTTATATGGCTACAGCTAGCCAGTGCCCCAACTGCAAGTCAAGAGAGCCTTATTTGAGACTCTAATCTTCTTCAGGAGTCATAACCCATCTTAAAACTCGTAAAGTTCCATTTACTTCTATGGTTAATGGATTGTGTAAATATACATCCCTGAGTGTTTTCTTAATCAGAGACTTGTTTTCTTTAGAACCCTGAGGCATTCCCATGCAACCAGTTTGTTTGGGGTTTTTTTTCAGTTGTGAATGTGAAGGACATCTAGGTCTTCTGGCAAAGCCCTGCTGGTATGACCCATGACACTCTCTGCATGGACGCAACAGGGAACGTGGCAGGTTCACTATGTGGGGAAAAGATAAAAAACGCTACTGTAGGGATACAACCCAAACTACTTCTGTGTCTCCTCGTCCAAATACATTGTCAGAAGCTGATCACCAAACCATAGATAAGTTTTTAACAAGAACTCTTCTAGTTCCAGCACACTCGTTCACTTCTTTATTACATTAGTCACTGCCTATTGTGCGTTGTAAGTTGTTTTAAATAATGCAGTTACTTAGCTATTTGTCTGCAAAGAAATAATAAAGAAAAGCCTTCAGAGATATGATTAGCTCTAAAGGTCATGTTAATCTTGGGAGACAATAGAGAGAAACAGACTTTTACCAGAATGTGGGAGAGTATTTATATACGAAGGCTGCAAATATTTCAGTTAAGTGGATTTTATTTTGCGTTCTATCTGGTTTCACTTATATCATAATTGAAGGGAAATGGTGAGAGAAAATAAAGCACTTTCCCATGCTGTGTCTAAACTTTTTTCATGATTAAATGTCATCATGTCTCCAGAGTACCAAAAATACTGGTGAAGGCCATCTTTATTTTGAAAAACAAATATGCATGAGAACTGGTTGTAGCTGGACAGTTTTAAACCAGAGCAGATCTGCCATTAGTGTAAGTCTTATTATTATTTACCCTGGAGAGTTTGCATTAGAATCTTCAGGAAAAAAACAGTAAACAATTTTAAAATCCAGCTCTAACACCCCCTCTGCGTGGAAGACTGGCCAAATCACTTGTTATTGTTGTAAGTGAAAATACCACTAGAGGCATAACCGTAACTTACCCCCTGAGAACAGAGCCAATCTCTGCTCTCACTCCAACAGATAGACCTTCCATTTGTAGTGAGAACAGAGTTGGTCCTTAACAGGAAAAGAAAGCAAGGCAAGAAAAGTTCAGAGAAACACAAGCAGCTAAGAAAAGCACAAAAGGGAAAGGTGGGCCAGAGAAAAAATTTTCTCACTTTCTCTCCAGCTGCTGATGCCTAAACAGGAAGTTTGTCTCATTCCTACTGACTTGGCTGTAATTGAATTAAGAATCTGTTCCCATATATCGAACCATTTCATTCCCATCCCATATGACTCAGTAGTGACTCTAGTCATCAAGTATATATTTACACCTCGCATATATTTCCCCTCCTGCAATCCATGAGGAGGAAGTTAGAGACCTGCTGAGCCACTTGGACCCTCATAAGTCTATGGGGCCGGATGGGATCCATCCTAGGGTGATGAGAGAGCTGGCGGATGAGCTTGCTAAGCCGCTCTCCATCATCTTTCAGCAGTCCTGGCTCACTGGAGAGGTCCCAGAAGACTGGAAGTTGGCCAATGTGACGCCCATCCACAAGAAGGGCCGTAAGGATGATCCAGGTAATTACAGACCTGTCAGCCTGACCTCGGTCCCAGGTAAAATCATGGAGCAGATAATCCTGGGTGAAATCATGCGGCACCTGCAGAACGGTCAAGAGATCAGGCCCAGCCAGCATGGGTTTAGGAGGGGTAGGTCCTGCCTGACCAACCTAATCTCCTTTTATGACCATGTGACTCGTCTGGTGGATGAGAGGAAGGCTGTGGATGTGGTATACCTGGACTTTAGCAAGGCCTTTGACACTGTCCCCCACAGTAGACTCCTAGAGAAGCTGGCAGCCCGTGGCTTAGATGGGAGCACTCTGTGCTGGGTTAGGAATTGGCTGGAGGGCCGAGCCCAGAGAGTGGTGGTGAATGGTGTCTCATCCAGTTGGCGGCCGGTCACCAGTGGTGTCCCCCAGGGATCGGTGTTGGGTCCGGTCCTGTTTATTGATGATCTGGATGAGGGGATTGAGTCCATCATCAGCAAGTTTGCAGATGATACCAAGCTGGGAAGAAGGGTTGATCTGTTAGAGGGTAGGATGGCCCTACAGAGGGACCTGGACAGATTGGAGAGATGGGCTGATTGCAATGGGATGATGTTTAATAAGTCCAAATGTCGGGTACTTCATTTTGGACGCAACAATCCCATGCAGAGCTACAGACTGGGGACAGAGTGGCTGGAGAGTAGTGAGGCAGAAAGGGACCTGGGAGTGGTGGTTGACAGGAAGCTCAACATGAGCCAGCAGTGTGCCCAGGTGGCCAAGAAGGCCAATGGCATTCTGGCCTGCATGAGGAATAGTGTGGCGAGCAGGACCAGAGAAGTTATTGTCCCCCTGTACTCGGCACTGGTCAGGCCTCATCTGGAATATTGTGTACAGTTCTGGGCCCCCCAGTTTGGGAAAGATGTCAGGATACTGGAGTGTGTTCAGAGGAGGGCAACGAAGATGGTGAAGGGGCTGGAGCACAAGCCCTGTGAGGAGCGACTGAGGGAGTTGGGGCTGTTTAGTCTAAAGAAGAGGAGGCTCAGGGGAGACCTCATTGCTCTCTACAACTACCTAAAAGGAGGTTGTAGTCGGGCAGGGGTTGGTCTCTTCTCTCAGGTGACCAGTGACAGAACCAGAGGGCATGGACACAAGCTTCATCACGGAAAGTTTAGGCTTGATGTTAGGAAGAAGTTCTTCACTGAAAGGGTGATCGGCCATTGGAATGCGCTGCCCAGGGAGGTGGTGGAGTCGCCGACCCTGGAGGTGTTTAAGGGGAGATTGGATGAGGCACTGAGTGCCATGGTTTAGATGATGGTTGGTGTTAGTGTTGGGTTATAGGTTGGACTTGATGATCTCGGAGGTCCTTTCCAACCTTATGATACTGTGATACTGTGATATATCCATACCTGCAGTCCTAAACAAAGCAGGCAGCTTAAATTGTTCATTTTTCATCTATTTTACTGTGACATTTCTAGGTTCCTTTTAACTTGGTTCTGAATATTTCTGTTGTTTGTAATCTAGTTTCTTTACTATGCTTTCAAAACCTGGTCAACGAGAAACACGCTTTCCATAAGACATCCCAGTTCTTTCCTCTCCAGTGACGAAGGAATATGGGTGGTGAGAGCCAAAGCGTAACCAAAGTGTAGTTTTAAAGGAATGTGAGAGCAAAAGTCTGATAGCTATCAACCTGTAAATGCGAGTTCAAACTGAATTAATAGTGCTGTCCTAAATAACCTACTTGTCTCAGCTTATGGTTTTAAGATAAACATATGTCTGTCGCTTCAATTTCCTTGTGAATTGGGACAATTTTTTTAAACAGTAAATCCTCACTAGAATATTAGAAATTGACTTTCAAAATCCCATTGCTCACAATAGAGGCCAAGTCAGTTAAGCAATTAAGAGATTACTATTTTATTATTTTATTTTGTTAATTTTAGAACTCAATCATGACATTTGACAAGAAGATTTTCTTTTGTTAGCATGTGCATTTGGACACTATTTTATAAATTTCCACTCTTTGGATTTCAGAAGTCTCTGTTCCCAGCACAGATACCTCACAAGATTCCTGTTATCTCATTTTCCCTTTTTTTTGGCCTTGCACTTTGACCCTAGTATTCTCAAAAGGACACTTGGCTTTTTACAGTAGGCTTCAAACACAGACTAGTGTTCTAAACAATAAAATGCAGTAACTCGTAGTCCATACTTGTCAAGAGTCAGAGAGACAAGCTCCACAAGCCAAATATATACCGTGGGAAAATCTAATTTGTAATGTACCAGACTAAACATTTTAAAATCAGACAAAATAAATATTTCAAAGCACTAACCTGTAAACCATTCCTTGAAGTTGTTACTGTTGTAGCTCCTTGTTAAGAAGTCATGGCTCTTTAATGCTTTCAGAAATCCTACATATAGCACAAGCAGTGTACATTGCCTCACAAATTATTTACTGCCCTTCAGCATAACCTACTGTATTCAGTGCCATACCTTTGAACACTGGAGTTCCAGTAATTAATGGAAAGCCTGCCCTTGATAGAATCAGTTTATCAACTGATGCCCTACAATTGTGAGGCATTGCAACGGTCCCATTTGTTCTGAGAAACATCTACTTTTAAGATTTTTTTTTTTTCACAGAGCAGATGAGATGTTAAGGTTACAGAAATATATTCTCCTCATTTTCCATGAGCTCAGCAAAATTGTACCACAGAGGCATTAGACTTCCTTCTGGATAGCAATTGCCAGCCCAGGATGCCTTAGAGAATACCAGGTGTCTAGAAGAGACATATCTTATAAGAAGGTTCTCTGTTGCCATTTACTAACACCCATTTGTCCCTTACTTCTATGTGCACCAAAATCAAGAGTATTTGCCCTATCTGGTTTGGTTATTTGCTTTTCAAAAGTTTAACATTTTGAACAATGAGTACTTCTAGCTATATGAAATAAGAATATCAGTCTCAGAATAACAGTAATAATAGGAATTATGACCACTATAATTCCATAAGATAAAGCTACTGAGACCTGCAGGGGTTACCCTGGTATCAGGTAACTGCAGAGAGCCAAAACAGGCACCACCAGCTCAAGGTCACCTGCTCCATATCCCTCCAGGAGAACAGGAAGGTGGGTTAATATAACATAAGCTGCACTCCTGAAAGCCTCAGTCATGCTGTAGCATTTTTCAATCACAGCTCAAGCCTGACTAGAACCTGGGTATAAGGACCGATCTGAATTAAGAGCTTATAGTAGAGTAGGTACTCCCTCTGGAATTGCACCCTCCATCCACAAGGCATTGCTGCTTCTCCCAGCTACCTGCATTTTCTAAAGCTTTGTGCTTCTCCCTCCTCAGACAGGCTCTCATCAGGCTTAGAAAACAACATAAAGCTTATCAGAATATGTCTGGCATCTGTTGTATCTCTCTCCAGAAGTTTGTGAAGGTTTTTTGAATGATGGGGAGGTTGTTAATTATAGAATTATACTCAATGTGGTATTCAGGCAGCTTATTAATTTAGTGTCACTTAACCTAAAGCGTGCAGATCTGAATACATCGTATGCAGAAGTGTTCGTGATTGCCAACATGAAAACATTTTGAGATTATCCAGGGTTTGTACCCCAAGCAAATCACCTACCTGAGCATTAAAACGAGTAGTTTGGATAAGAAGTATCAAATCTGGATTTATTATTGCAACCAGAAAAATGAGATTTCTGTTTTAAAAAGAAAGCAAATTAAAAGACTTGCAGCTCAGAAGCCCAAGGAAACATCTGATAAAACTATCTTGCAATCACATTACTGTAGGTCTCTGTATTTTCAGTTTTTCTTTCCTGTTCCAGTGAGAAGTTTATCATGCTCTCTATGTCACAAACATGTAAACTGAGAGGTCACAGAAGATATTTCTGGAGCCTTTGAAAGAGTCTGAAAGAGTCAAAATTTCCACTGACCAATGGGAAGGACATCAGTGTTCCTCCAGTTTGCTTTCCAAATTGCTTTATCCAGCTTTCATAGGGAGAAAATATTGTCCAAACCAAAAGAATCATTAAAAGATGTGACACTGGTATCAATGAGGAACAGGTGTACACCACTACTATTACTGTTACCTGCAAAATTAAAGAGTGAGCAAAATACTTCTCTCAGTCACTAAGTCATGAAAGCTTTTATTCATTTCCTATCTTCACTCTGGGATTCTGTTAGTTGAGGATTTAGGTATAAAAGTACAACTAACTCTTTCAAAGTTAAATCTGATGACCCCACTCGTGTAAAACTCTCAGAGTTAAAACGAGTTTGTGATTGGATCTACTAGTGTCGTCGACACATTTCTAAGAAGGGAACTCTTGGGGAGCAGGTGCTCTCTCTGCATTAAGATTCAGAGGCAGAAGAGCAGGCCATAAACATGGTAACATTGCATGCTGAAGTTAATAATTTTGTATCAATTAAAATTAAGTGTTGAATGCCAAGAATCCAGCACGATTTGCAGTGGTAACCCAAAGAAGCCATGACACAGGGAGACAAAACTGTCCATTTTCGTGAAACAAGTTAGTAATTTTACAGGCCATAAGGCAAAAAAGAGTGGCATGTATTATGAAATTATTTATACAAGCTAATAGACTATCACAGAAGTTTATTTCAAAATCCAAAACCATCCTGTAACATCACTGCTGAGACAGGATATTTTATAATTCATTGCTATGTACGTCTCAGTGCTATGTAATCTGTGTGTGTATGTCCATGTACTTTAAGTTTCTCATGGTACAGAACCTACTCATTAATGTGACCGTATATGACATGGTTGTTGAGAACTGCTAGAAAAAAGTATTTGCACTACTCTAATGTCTCCTGTTTTGTATTTGATTTGTATTAAGAGATAGCATAAATTCTAGGCTTTATATCAAAGCAATTAACTGGCACGTGACCATATACAGTAAGGAAGGTGTTAAAAACTGTATATGAGGTCTTTTTCAGCTATCAGAGGGAAGCAACAACCTGACTCATGCTACCTCTTAAAGTAGCTAGTTACTAGTGTCTTCTTTTAGAACATGACCCTATGTGGATTCCTGGACTCTTTTTCTGGAATAAAGAATATCAGCACAGAGGGTTTATACAACCCAGGCTCTCATTTCTGCAAAAAGAAAAGAAAACCCTAACATTCCTTTGCAGAATTTCTTTCAGAGCAGCTATTTTGTAGATTCCCACAAGTGGAAAAACTCTTGAATCTCTGATCACAGGTTAACGTGATCCACTGTGATAGTGAATGTTCCAGCTTATAAGAATAAGGCCTGTGAGTGGAAGCAAGTGAACGAGTATGTTCATTAAAGATCAGGTTTGTGATCTAATAGTAAGATAATGATAAAAATCAATCCATTAGTTTAATGAGTACTTCAGTGGATAATATTACTTACTGATCTTAATGTACTAATATATCCTAATAGGAAGTTTATATGTTATCCTTCTTCCTTGCTATGGGAAGATTTCTAAAAAACAGAACTAATCCTGGTATGAGCAGCACTTACCGTATCTCTTTCTAAAATGCAAAATCTATCAATCACTTAAATTACATACTGTAAATAACCAACAAGAAGAAAACTCTCTAGATGGGCCTTTCCATGGTTTAATAAGAAAGTGAAAAAACTAATTTTCCACTGCACTGCATAAAGCAAATTAGTGGTACATACAGTTAGCTACTGAAAGGACTTAAAACACATCCAGCACTGCACTGGAAAGTCTTACCCTTAAATCACAAAATTCTCAAAGGCAAATGTGTACAGTAATTCCTGCACTGCTCAGGAAGAGAAATGCCACCAGCTCTACCACTAAATACAACACTGCACACCTAGTCAGTTTGAGTATTTGGTCTGAATTGTCCTATATACCAAGGACAATACAGAATATATATATAGATCATAGAAACAGGCAACACCAAGTCGCTTCCACTGATATTAAATCCAGAGCCTGAACTCCTAGAGGTGTTGCTGCAAGGACACTGATGCTTATCAGACATGACACAGGAACAGAATAGACACATGTGAAAATAGCAAATGCTGTTTGTGAATGCTGGTAAGCCTGGACAGCTGTTGTGCAAAATCAAATAAATACAATGGTCTGGATCTTCACTAAAGGAAAGATCTTAACATAGGGCCCAGTCAAATAATGCAAGTACTGCAAGGCCTCTTATACTAACTACATAAATTGTGAAGGAACTGTGTAGAAGAGGCTTAGCTGAAAGGTAAATTATATTTACTTTTAAAAGAACCAGTTTCCACTACCAAGGCAAAGAGTGGAAACGAGACTTACGTTTTGAAAGGTAATACATCACAACATTTAATATGAATAAAATCATGCAAGAGCAATCATACCTGGTGTATTAATTTCTGATCATTCCCTCTGTAATACTTCCACCTTTCTAAAATATTCACAGTGTTAGGGTTCTAATCACCTGTTTGTACATTCTTTCTCTGGAATCTCTGGATTTCCAGCCTGACATTTTTTCTTCTTTTTCCCTAGGAAAACTGAATTTTAGGAATAAATTTTGTAATAGATTATTTCAAAGACAAATTATTTATTACATTTTAAATGTGAAGGGTAATCCTCCTACAGCTTCATATTCAGTGAGATGCAGGAACATATATGAAAAAGTAAAGGTTTAATATGACCATATATTCCAGATGAGGTAGTAGAATTCCATTTGCTTTAAGAAGTGCCTATGCATCTATTTTCCACTCTCTTCTAATGAATATTTCATATGGGTTTTAATGCAATGCAATGGTAGACCATAATATAGGTAGGTGTAATGGATTTAGGACAGTGCATTGCTGCTGAAAAGCCAAGTAGACATGGTCAAAGAGGGAGAAGCAGTGCCCCTGTGGAACTTAAACAGCTCTAAGAAAACACTTCAGCAAGCTTTAGTAAGTACTGTGAAATCATCTCCTTCTTTGTTATTGTTGAAATACGCTTGCAGCATATTTCAGCCTTTTCACTTTGTTGACTGAACGAGATGCTCTGCAGTCCTGAATAAAAAAAAAAAATCACACACAGCACTTCTTGTTTACAGATCACTTCATTCATGAAATATTCCAGATCAATTATCTGAAGAAAAGATACTGTTCTTTGTCACCATGGCTGCATAGGCATGCATTTATTGATCAGAGTATTGAAGCTGAAAAGAAAGAGACAAGAAAACATTTCATGCAACACACCAGGTAATGCCAGGACTACAAAGTCATTTGATACGGACAACATTCCATTTTGATGTCATGTTTGAAGTATGGCTGGTTTCCATCTAATTGCAAAAGAATAAATTATGTTTATGTTTCACTGAAAGCCCTTAAGCTTCTATTATCTACAAATGTGTTTGAAGCTTTCCACAATCCAGCAGATGTTTAGTCTCCCTATAGGTATTTTTTTAATCTGACAAAAAAAAAGCTGTTTTACCTTTTTAAGGCTGCTCAGAAGTCTTGCTCATGATATTTGTGATGTTATACTAGAAAACACAAGGACAACTCAAAGTCAAATCTATACCTCATGGAGTTGCAGTAGACTTTCCCTAATCCATTTGCTACAGCTTACAGTCTAAAGGACTGAAAGGGATAAATAGTAGAGTTCCTTGCTCAAAGCACATGGAAGCAACCTCAGCTGCCTTCCTATGAACAAGGGCAGGTGATGGCAAAGGTAGCAGTACAGTACTTTGTAGCTCCCATTCTTAACCAAGGCAGAGAAGGAAAAATAATTCAGCCCTTGAGACATTTGCAGTGCTTTTTCATAGGCCCAGCATAGCTGCAGCAATGAACAATTTTTGCTGGTACAGCTAACATTCCCCTAATTATAAAAGTGAATTCATCAGCCATTTTAAGTGCTTTTTTTTAAACAAAAAGTGAAAGAAAAATAAACAATTCCTTTCAGTAGGTTGTCAAGCTAAAGGATTCATTATGAAGACAGTTGCTTTTATGATATTGATGGCATACATAAAGAGACAGATATAGGTAAGAGGCGATGGCTGTAGCCAGGATATTGTCCTCCATCATTCTCATTCACCTTTTTCATTATTCTTCACTTTTTGACTTACATGGAATTATTTAAAGGTACACATATTATCATAATCAAATTATCATATTCTGCTTTCGTGCACTATGGAGATTTCATAGGTGGTTCCAAACGTGTTGGTTTGACTATGGTGAATTGGTTTTTTCCTCCAAGTACCCTCTGCCTGAGGACTTCCTCCTTTTCTGGATGTTTTCCTGCTGAGGACACGTAAAGGTAACAGTCTGTAAAATGGAAAATAATGAAAGAACATATTTCTTGAAGTCAGATTGTCTGTACTGTCCTTTTTCCAGAACATTGAAAAGGAAGACTAGATTTTCAGTTCTAGCTAAAACTCAGACAGGAAATTAAAAAGTTTGTAGCAGGGGTATACAGCAGACACTGGTATCTCTTCCTTTTCATTTCTCATTCTTTATATACTCAAAAGCAGCTCTGTCTTGCTTAGGCTAATGGGTGTAATACAGGCCTGAACTGAGTTTCACAGCAACATCCTCGTGAGAACCAGTCTAGTCATACCTGAAACTCAGCTAAGCTGATTCAGGAAAATTTTCCTAATAATTCAATAGTTTGATCCAGGACTGTCGTCTCTATCTAGAACCTCAAAGGTCTGCGATTTCAGTGTGCTAAATGCTGAAGTGTAAACTGTATGTCCTTGAAAGGAAAGCTGCCTACATAAAAATACTTCACTATAACAAGTATTGGAGGAACTGAAGGAGCCACCAGAATATCAAGCATATTGAAGCCCTTTGAAAATACCTTGAAATATTTGGCGGGGGCGAGGAGAGGATACGATATTTTTTATCTAGTCCTGTAGTGCTCGCTATTGTTCACCCTTGTAATCTCCACATAGGCAATATGATAAAACAAAATGTATCTGAATTCCTCATGAAAGTAGAATTATAAAATATATTTGAGGGACAGGGAGTAATTCAACTTTGTCAGGAAATTCCAGTTTCTCAGAAACCCTATTGGTCTCCTGTTTACATGACAGCCACAAGCAATACTATGGTTTTTCTGAGTATTCAAACACAGCTTTACGAAGTCAAAAATTCACTTGTAGGTAAGGATGCCATGTTCGGTGTAAATGGATCCTAATTGTTTTCTGTAGAAGAAAAAAGTAGAAAATTTGTCTGCTAATTTTCTGATTTTAACTGTTTCACAGTAAAAACAAAAATCTCATCTCCATTATCTTTACTTGTGAGCTTAATTTTAACACGTTTCCTTCAGAACTAATTTGGATTCTTTAAAGAAATATTGAAATATTGAATCTCCCGGCCAAATAAGAAAATAATTTCAACTGAAAAGTTCAACCAAAAAGTTTCTGACAACTGCAAGAAATCAATTGCAATATTGTTATAAAAATATATATTTTTTAAAAAAACAAGATATATTTGAATATGTTATTATGCCTCGGCTTTAGCATTCAAGCTCAAGGATAACAAGAACAAATAAAATCCACATAAATATGCATAATGTAAGCCAAAAAGGCAGTGGTGTGTGATCTAGATGAGATGGTTAGTAATAGAAGCATGAGAAAACTGCACCAGAGGGTAAAAACTAATGATTGACAAATATTAAACACCAAAAGGACTGCATGCGAAAGGGATTTGTTGACAAGTGAAGAGCAGTGAGAGGAGATGAACTGAACATATTTTTTTTTAAAGAGGTGTTAAGTAGATCAACTCAAGAGACTGGGTAATGACTGTGCTGATGAGCTGGCCAAGGGTGTGAAAAAAGCTGATTAAGATGACATTTGGAAAACTCAGGAAAGAATCGAAACGTGAGATGAGATAGCTTAAGAGGAAAAAATTAACTACTTGGGCCACTCAGATAACTTTTAGTGCTGTTAGTTGTGCAAGGGCTGCACAGTTTGTTAAGGTAATACATATTACATATTACATAAAGCATGAACAAATTTAAAGAAAAAGCATGAACAAATTTAAAGAAAAAAAATGTACCTTATACCAACTCCCTCACTCCCAGATAAAACTTCTGAAAATGCAAGTGCTCTGTTACTCTTCCTATCTTCAAGTCTTAGTTAAGCAGTTAAGAAGTGCAGCTAAACATAGCTACTCAGTTAAACTACACTAAAGTCAATGCAGAAGTGCACTGGACTGTCCTTGTAAGGAAACAGGTATTCATCTGGAAGTGTCTGGGACAATGTGTTATATTTTAGGTGTTCCACAGAAGTTGATCAAAGTAGCAATAGCTGTAAATACAGAGCAAGATTTTAAGTTTTCTACCTTCTGACTTTTACCAGCTTTTCTCCAGATGGTGAGGGATGGGACATTCAGTCAAGTCAGTCTTTGTATCATAGCTACCAGCGACTCAACATAGAAGGACAAGATGTGCTTCCGTGGTTCCTCTATTGGATGTCTGAATGCTTTCTCATACTTACAGGAGTACTGGGCATCTTCTAGCTTTTCCCATGCATTTTACTCTATGTCCATAACATTTGTGTCCCTCTGGAGAACAGGGGGAACAGATCTACCACCAGCAAGGCAGTACTGCACTTGCACACTGTGTCAATGGAGCAGAGAGAGAAGAACAAAAAAATAGGTAGAATTTGCTTCATCAAATATCAGAATTTTTCAAAAAAAGAAACTCAAATCAACTCTGTGGGAAAAATTTAATGGGAAGCAGAGCAACTAGGAGCATTGTCAGGTTGTGTAAAAAAAAGAATTGTGTGTCTAAAATAGCTAACAGTTGTTTGAAGGAACTTGACAGTGACAAAGGCAGAGGAAGTTTGTGGTGGATGCTGAAGGATGACAAGGAACAGGATGTGTTTATCATCTGCAGAGATGCTAAATATAAACTCCAAGGCAGAGCAGAGATGAAAGACAGTTCATCTGTAGAAGGTATCTGTAGAAGGCTAGGGTGCAGTATAAAAGTGGGGGAAAAGACATACGCCACTAGTCTCACAGAAGACAGCAGAGAAAGATTTTATACCACTTCCCCATGGTTTTTCTGGGCATATATATATATTTTTTTTAAAAAAAAAAACCCTACCTTTACAAACTGAAGTTTTATTTGTACCAGAAACACAGAAAAAATAAGCTGAAGAACCAGTGACCCACACTGTATTACTCCACATAAGCAGTTTTTTACAGAATAAAAATTCTATTAAAGTCTCTGCAACATATCTGCATCTGGCTGCTCTCATCAGTTGAGATGAATGGAAATATTAGGAATTCAGAGTTGTAGTTTTTCTCTTGTGTTGGAAGTGAAGATTCTTCTGAGTTCTGAGAACATCATCCAACACCGTCACAAAATTAAGAATGGACTGTATGAAATATTTCCTTTACAACAGAGTCTGAGAAACTGCCAGCATGACAATCCATGTCATGTTAAACTTAAGATTAAATATGAAGGTTTTTCTCAAAGACAATTTATCAAGTTTCCTGGCCTGTGAGTTATGTCATAAAAAAAAATGAGCTATTAATTCATCTGTCAATTAAAAAAAATTACATAAAGGCTAAATATAGAAATTCATGAAGCAACATAAAACTTCTGAAGAGGGTTAAGACCTTTGCTCTTTGTTTCTGTGGTTTTATTTCATCGAACAACTGGTTTTTTAGTTAATCATAAAATCCATTTCTGATCACAGTTCTTTCCAAGTCCATTTCCTGAGTCTTATTTTTCAGGTAACAATCCAATGGCTCTTGTATCAAGTGATTGTGACAATGAAATCCATACAGAAAGCTCAAATAAAAACAGTCTACGCTTAAGTGTTTGTTTATCTTGAGCATCACAGCTGCGTTTGATTAAAAATGCAAGGTAATATCAAAGGGGAAAAGTAGGGTAGATGAGCAGGTATAGAGCAGGGGGAGGAATGATAACACTGCTCAGACCTGGCTTTTCAGATGTCCTGTGAAGAAAGTGATAACTGTACAGTGAGCATCAGCTCACTGTAATAGCAGGATGAGCAGATCGATTTTTGTTGTTATTTCTGCTACCACACTCATCTTGTCAGCTGTGAAGTGTTAAAACCTACTAAAGGAACTTTCCCAATTTGTGTGCTGACAGAGGTCTTTTCACATCAACTGGAGCTCCAGCCCAGCTGGGCTCACTCTGGATCAGATGGTAGACAAAGGAATCAACAAATTCAAAATAGAGGAACAGGGAGGAAGAAAAGGGTGAGATGCTCTGATGAGGAGAAGAAAGAACAAAAAAACCCCAATAACAACAAAAAAACAATAAAAGGTTTCAATTTCCATTTCAAATAGAAATGCTAAATATTTTCCCAGGAAGCATGTCTTTTTGGACCACCTGAAAAATATATGTTTTATTTGATTATTATGCTATGCAATTACTAGAACATTATGTGGCCAGAGGAGCTTGCAGCAGGAAGTAGATAATGAGATAGACTAGTTCAGTAACATTCAGTAGTTTTAGAGGTATTTTTTTCTGCTGCTCTTAATCAGAACAAAGAGATCAGCAGACAGGCCACCTGTGATGAAAGGCAAGAAGAAAAATTGAGCTTGCCGTTGTTCTTAAAACTGTTATGCAGGTATCTGACAGTAACTAACTTAGATCAAAGCAGAGTACAGAGGAGATTGGAAAGAAGCAGCCACCAAAGCAGGAAAAGATGTAAAAAGATGTAAAAAGAGATACAAGCCAACTCACCACAGGAACATAAAATTGATATTGACCAAAGCTGCAAAACAATGGCACCCAATGGCATCAAATACATTGTTTTATTTCAGAACTACAGAAGAAATGGAAACATTAATGTGTATCACGAAAGAAAGTGTTGTAATAAAAAATGAAAGTGTAACATGAAGAACCTCTTGCACAATTAAGTTGCAAATACCTGGCAGGGGAGGTAAGGCACTCTGTGTTTTCGCCCACATAAAAATTATTTAACATAAACAAACAGGTTTTGCACAATAAAAAAAGCGGTCCTGCTATAACACAGAGAGAGCAAAAGTGGAACTGGAATAACCTTTTGCTTCCTATAGGTTACTGCATTAAATTTCAGGGATTGTTAAATGTTAGAAACAGGCAACCTTAACCAGTTTTGGCTTTCCCACTCCAGGTTGCTGTCATCCAATAAATCCACATATGTGGTGACATGCATCATGATTTGTATGCCAGTCGTACTCACCCCAGGCCAGACAACTCTGTCTTATAAAAAGCCCAAGAAAACTGGTAACTGCAAAAACCTTCTCTTGGATATTTCTCAACACGGATCCCTCCATCAGTAAGAAAGTCAGGTAAGCTGAAAGGCTCTCCCCAGAACACCAAACTCAGGCCTAGACAAAAAACACTGTGGATTTGCCATTTCCATGGCTCTCTGGCAGGGAACCTTTATGGGGTTCTCCTATTTTCTAAACAGTAAGCAAGTTTCAGTCTGGAAATTAATCCAGGTAGGACAATCAGCATTTTCATTTTCTAAATCAAGTTGTTCAACCATGTGAAATACAGAAAGCAATGCACATAGTCACACATCAATGGCAATCATCAAAGAAGAGCCCTTTCTTCTGACACTAAAATTTAAGCTTTACTAGAACAATTTGGGGGAGGGGGGAGGAAAAAAAAGAGAGGAAAAAAATAACAGTAACATCTTCTGCCCCTCTCTTTTCATTTCTTGTCTTCAAACTGTAAATTCTCTGGCCTTCTTGTACCTCACTTCCTCCTATCAATTTGGAGACACCGCTAGCAACCCCTCACCAATGTAAGAAGCACACAGTGTTGCCCAAACTTAGAGCAGAAATGACATCAGCTTTCTGCTCTGCCTTCTCTGTCGCTGAAACAGCGATGAGGTGGCAGCTGAACAGCAAACAAGGTGGATGGGAAAAGGCTCTGCACTGAAGGCTGCAGTACCATGTCAGGAAAAGTTCAAGTAGAGGATGTCAGGGTCAAGGTCTACATCTTCCCTGTGACCTGTCCTTCCAAGGGGACAATTTGTAGTTGGTATCTGTGTACATGTGTAACTATTAGAAAAGTACTGTAAATCGTTTCCTTTCTGTCAGATTAATTGCTGTGCACTTTATTTAGGAGAAACTTAATCACACAGAGCATAAAAATAAATGCGTGCTCAGCAGCTCAATTTATTCTGAAGTCCTGTTCAGGCTGCTGTGAGACTACAGTTTCAATCATGAGAGGAATTCCTCTTCAACAGATTTCTTGCCAGAAATTCAGTGGAAAAATCTTCCTTCATAGCACATAGCCAGTCTGCTGAGAACCTGGCATTTGTTGACATTGGCTTCACTGAATTCAGGGACATGGATCCCAGCCTCACCAGGGGTTTTAAAGCTCCAGTTTTACACTGGCTTTGAGGAAGCATTTATTAGTAAGTCTGAAGTTGAGAAAAAAATAGAGAGCAGAGAAAAAGAGGGTATAAAATGAAACTGATGGGGCTTTTAAAAAAGAGGCTTACACTGAAATTCTGCCTTTTGCATCATGACTACATGCCAGGGGAAGAAAAAAAAGAAGGAAAAAAACCAAAGCAAAACAAAAAAGCCCCTAAAAACTCCCCTCTTGTTTGTTAATATGAAATATGCAATAACAGCTCTCATTAATTCATATGATGAGCATGAAATGACTCCTGCGTGTTGAAAGAACGTATAAGTATATAGGACAAGAGTTTTGGAAACCATTACCAAATGATTGCTTTAGTGAACTCCAAATTCTATTTGGAGAGCTGGAAATGGCTTAAGTTTTTAATTCATCCTTTCAGTACCATTAGAATAGAATGTGTCAGAACACCTCCTGATCTTGAAAGCTGCCTCAAAAAATGACTAGCATTTCAACAATAAACCAATAACCAATAACCAATAAACCTACTTAACAATAATACGGTAATGACATAAAATTATCTATTTTTTTATTTTTAACCTAATTAAATGTCTTAATGACACCACAGAAGAATAGGAATTTGGTTATTATTATCAGTTTTATTGATACCTTAAAAAAAAATATGTTGCAGGTTTCTGAGAAAGGATGAACCAGTTATCCAAAAGAAAAATTCATCTTAGAAAAATGTGGGCCCGTGGCAACTGACTCTCAATTAAAGTAATTTATTTTTTAATGAGGTGGTGTGCACATCACACTTTGCTGCTTTGGAGAGTCAGAGCTCATGTTCCTGCAGTTCCCTGCATGGCAATGGGCCTGTCACTATTCCCCCATTCCCAGTAGAATCAGTGGACCTAACCAAATAAATGTTACACACTGTATTATAATGTAAGCCTTAAGTGATTATTCTTGAGAGTTTTATGATCTTAGAAATGTTACTACATTATTAAGTAAACAAATACTTCACGGGGTGCAGAAGGTCACTCTCCAAAAAGAAAAGTTAGGAAGATCACTGTTATTATTACTTCTGCTGGTAGCAATACTTTTCTGGTATAGAGGGATGCAAATGAACCTTGATGTAAAAGGCAAAATGAATTGGCTATTGTTTCAGAGGTGTCAGTGAAAGAAGCTGAGAACTGACATGTTCTTTTATCTTCCTCCTATAAAACACTGGAGTGAAAGACAAATTGACTGGAGTGAAAGTAGGATTGAAATTGTAAAGACTTGAATCTATAGGAGGGACACCAAAGCAGAGAAATATTGGAAAGCTGTGGGAGGGCTACTAGGTCACTGAAAAGAGAGGACAGTATGAAAGAAGGCAGGAGGATAACAGCTGCAGATGGAAACAAACAAGCTAAGTTAATAGTGATGCAATGAAAAAAAAGAAGATTAACATGTAGACGTGGAAAAACACTGTAAATTAAAAACACAGGAAGTTTCTCTGCAAAATATAGCTGTCAGGTGGCTCTAGTTATAAGCACACATATGAAGCCTTAATCGTGTTGTGCTTCTCTTTCTAATCCTTGTATAAGCGTATCTTGGAAAGGAAGGATATGGCCCAATTGTGCAAGACCTCAAACATCAAAAGGCATTCAAGATCGATACAAAGAGAAGGAAAAGACAGAGACTGATGGAAGGATCAAGAGAGTTTATGCCACTGTCTTTGTTCAATGGGAAGCAAGAAGAGATAAAATAAGTTACAGTCCTTTGGAATCTGAAACACTGTTCACATATTGGATATTTAATCTGGTTCAGTTCAGTTACATTACCACAAGCACTCTAAAGCCTAGTTTAATAAAAACTTACCTGTATCTTTGAGTGTGGAAAACTGCACTGAGCATCCACAAAGAAAAATATGTGTGTTTTTAGGATTTCCTCGCTTGCATACAAAACCAAATATCTCAAAAAATTTTTTATGTTGTGCTCCCTCTTCCTATTTGATCTCAAAAAATACATATTTATTTAACACTAAGTTTGAATGTCAGAAAATATCACGATGCAGCAGTTTATATTTTATCTGAGCAGGTTTGCCTATTCCTGAAGAATATTTCTAAACAGAAAACAGAAGAGTGATGCTAAGAACAAAACAACAGGAAACATATACACATCATAGCCAGTAGTACAGGGAAGAGACTTTAAATACTAAGTAGTGTGCCAGTCACCAGCACAGCTTTAAAATCAGATAACATTTGCATATACCCAGTTCTGCCATCACTTTTCATAAAAAAAATCATTTCAGGTGTTTTTTTGTTTTGTTTGTACATACAGCAGAAGCATGAATTCCAGCCAAATGAGGAAAGTGTAGTCTGCCTTCCAAGAGAAATATGAAAGCCTGAACACTTCAAAGCTGGCATGTTTTGTTCTGACATCTGAAAGCTAAGTGAAAAATGCCCTTTTATAACACAGTTGAGCCACTTCTGCTCAAGGGACTTTAAGTGATAAGAAGCCCAGCATGAAAGACACACCTGTTTGGGGTTTTTTTAAGTTCTTTGTTGAAATTCTGACACAGGTATGAATATGCTATGTGAATTATCAAAATATAATCAAGTGGTACAACAGAACAGTTTTTTAACAATCCTTCAACTCCATATTTATGTTAAATCCCCACACAGACACACACACAGAATGAAGACTACAATTACTAATTAAAGAATGAGACCATGCTGAATGGTAGGTGTGCTGTTTATCAAGTCCATACATTTAAAGAACTAGAAAGTTTATATATCCCAGTTAATAAACATCAGTCAGTGACAGTGTAAAAGTAGCTACTAATGGCAGTTGCTATTTCATCTTCAGCAGTTCTGTATTTGAGTCGTGCAGAATTTTCTTGGTGCAGAATCAAAACTAAATTTTGAACGAATTCAGTGACATAATTACAAAACACATAATGCTGACCAAACCACAGGGAGGTCAGTCTCACCTCTGTGTCTGGCAATATCATGGAGAATATCATCCTGGAAACTCTGCTGAGGCACATGAAAAATAAGGAGGTGATTCGTGACAACCAACGTGGCTTGACTAAGGGCAAGTCGTGCCAGGCAAACCTAGTGGCCTTCTACCATGGGGCCACAGCATTGGTGGATAAGGGAAGAGTAAATGACATCAGCTACCTGGACCTGTGCAAGGCATTTGACACTGTCCCACATGACATTCTTGTCACTAAATTGGAGAGACACATATTTGATGGATGGACTGCTGAGTGGATAAGGAATTGTCTGGATGGTCACACTCAAATAGTTGTGATCAATGGCTTAATGTCCAAGTGAGGACCAGTGATAGTGATGAGTGGTGTTCCTCAGAGCACGGTATTGGGACCAATGTTGTTTAACATCGTTGTCAAACACACAGACAGTAGGATTACGTAAACCCTCAGAAATTCTGGCAATGACTCCAAGTTGTGCGGTGCAGTCAACATTCTGGAGGGAAGGGATACCATCCAGAGGGACCTTGACAGCCTTGAGAGGTGGGCCTGCGCTAACCTCATGAAGTTTAAAAATGTCCTGCACCTAGGACAGGACAACCCAAGCACAAATAGAAAGTCTAGGCAGAGAGTGGATTGAGAGTAGCCTTGAAAAGAAAGACTTGAGGGTGCTGATGGGTGAGAAACTCAACAGGAGCTGATCTCAAAAGCACTCCCTATTCCCTGAAAACTTCAGTCCACATGCTACAAACAGCACTGTCTTGATATATAAAGATATTTTACAGCCTCCTTTATTAACTGAGTGGGGATATGAACACCCATTGGAGTGAATGTTCCAAAATGACAATATCAGAAATAAATTGATTATTTCCATATCTGTTTAGGTTGCTTTCTAAATACTGAAGTCTGTTATTCAAGTAACACATGAATCTCAATCAGAACATCCTCCAAAGTTTTAGCCCAGCCAGCCAAATTCTCTCACCTGGAGTACTGTCTTTGGTTCTGGAGTCCTCAGCACAGGATGAACATGGATCTGTTAGAGTGAATCCAGAGAAGGGCCACAAAGATGATTAGAGGGCTGGAGCACCTCCTATAGGAGAACCAGCTGAGAGAGTTGGGCTTGTTTAGCTTAGAGCAGAGAAGATTCTGGGGAGACCTTATAGCAGCCTTCCAGTACTTAAAAGCTGCCGACAGGAAAGCTGGGGGGGACGGGGCTCTTATCAGGGAGTGCAGTGATAGAATGAGGGGTAATGGTTTTAAGCTAAAGGAGGGGAGATTTACCTCAGTTATTTGGAAGAAATTTTTTCCTGTGAGTGTGGTGAGGCACCAGAACAGGTTGCCCAGAGAAGTTGTGGATGCCCCATCCCTGGAGGTGTTCAAGGCCAGGTTGGCTGGGGCTTTGAGTGACATGATCTAGTGGAAGGTGTCCCTGCCCATGGCAGGTGAGTTGGAACTAGATGCACTTTAAGGTCCTTTCCAGCTGAGACCATTCTATGGTTCTATGATTCTGGATTTCCAGCTTTTTGTTCCTGGTGTAACCATTTAACACATTACTTGGATCAACTGAACACACTACTTACAATGAACAATCTCATTCCTGTTTATTCTCTTGTGTTATCACAAATCAAGGACATGAAACCGATTTAACATTTACAAAAAAATATTTGTAAATGGACTTCACTGCTTAATAGAGACAGTAATAGAAGACAGGAGTAGGCATTTTGGTAGGTAAGGATCCTATCTTGTATGTAGGACTTTGGATATGTAGACTTACTTAGACTCCTGAGAATTACAAGCTAGTCAGCGTAATGCCACATGTGAAGATTTTATTTAGTATGATCTTGTAGATTATTCATTTTAAGTAATGCTGAATGGATTTAGAAAAAAACCAATGGTAATTACCAGTCTCAGCATGTTCTAGCTCATCTCAATTTACAGCAAAGAATAAGTGACAAACTTGTAAGTGATCCTATGAAATGCTTTTAGAGAGCTGTTTGAAATCAATCCATTTTCCTAAAAACAATAGGAGAACATATTTATTCTTCTCAACATGTGACTTTTCTGTTTTTATATCTAGTTGTAATGCAGGAAGATTGAAAAAAAAAGAATGAAAACATTTATTTTGTCACTTTGTGTTATTATGTATTTGAACTTGCATTAGATATACCTTTAAGTTTGCTTTGCTTTGGCATTTTCTTGCTGGAAATCTGATTAAGTTACCCTTACAAACTAGGGTCCTTATATAAAACTCACCTAAAATTCAACTGGGATTTTGCACAAAGAGAAAATTAGAATCATAGGCTTTAAGGCAGGGTGCAATAGATTTGCATGTACGTTTTATTAATGCTCATATACAAAAAGATTTCTGCCGCTTTTCCGGACTAACACAAAGGTTTACAGGAATGGTCACTGGGCCAGACAGAAAGTGATACATTTACATAAGCATTTTCAACCTATTAACTTCATGCAGTTTTACACTTCTCCCTATTGATGCTGAAGCAATGAAAAGTCACAGTGCATGCTGGATAAAGCAAACTTTCAACATTCACACTCCATTAATTAATTCGTCACCTAAAAGCTAAGTATTGATTTTTTAATGGCTCTACAAATCTGTTTAAGCTACTATGATGTAATTAAGAGGACGTGTGTTTACTGTAAATTATCTAACAAGTACAAGGGCTGTGCAGTCAGCAATGAAAAAATCTTAGCTCAAAGCAGACAACATGGAAAAATGACTGAAAATGTTTTCCCACTAATTGTATAAACTACCGTGATTATTGTCAATCTGAATTATTAAAAGCCTCTTATAGTACTAAAAATAGAAAGATCTGATCTTCCTTCCATTGAAATAAAAAAGAGATCTTGTGCAAATTCAATGGTGGGAAGTCAGCCATTTAACATAGGTGTCCACAGGGATGATGAATTTGACATCTCAAGCCAAGCCTTATAGAAAAATTACTGTAGTGCATGGACTCCTAATAATGTATTCCATCCAAAATACTAGCAAAAAGAACAAAACCGTAATTCTCACAGGTGACATTTGATTATGCACTAAAATCATATTTAAGAAGCCAAACTAATATATGAAATTAATATTAACTTCTTCCATCAGGATAGGGTTGTCAAACTCGATGGCTCCCACTGTTCTGCTCCCTCTCCTGCAACGTAACACACGTCACACGCTGCACATGTGACTGGCGCTGGCAGAAGTGCAGGGACAAGGAGCTCGGCACTGCCGTTGGGTACAAACAAGATGCCAGGCCAGATAAAACAAGGTGGAGGGGTGGATTCAGCCCACAGGCCATGGGTTTAACAGCCCTGCAATAGAAGATTGAAGACATCGTTAAATGCATAACGTATCTCGTGTGAGCATGAGAAAAGCCCCAGTCAAGTCAACCACTTACCTGTAGACTACATAAACAATAACATAGGAGCAACCTAATAATGGGTACAGACATAGCTTGTTGCAAGTACAATCAGACTTCTTACCTGATATTTACCCTGTAAAAGTGAAATATGGAGTGTGTATCATTATCACTATCAGGAAAAGAAAAACAAAAAAGAGGTGGAGAAGAAGGAGGAGGCATAACCATAGATACGAAAACAAGACATTTTAGATGTAGTGCTTGGGGGTTGAGGAGGGCAAAAACTATATAAGATAAATCTCTTATTGACACATTAAGAAATCAGTATGGAAAGGTCCATGAGATATTAACCTCTGACCAACCTCTGCAACCCCTTCTGCCTGAGAAGACAACCTGCAGCTATCTTTGCCTGCAATTCCCTAGCTTTTCAATTACTATAGAAAAAATTCTTGCCATGTATACCTCTATGGTTGAAATGTTGAATGCATATTTCGTTTTATAGCAGCCTCCAGAGGGAAAGATTCAGCAGTTCCGCTGAGAATAGTTACTATTATTACTCAGTTTTTAAATGACATCCAACTGTTAATGGGAGAAGGGAGGTTATTTGAAAGTACTCATCATGCGGAGATAAAAAGACACCAGAATAATCCAGCTATGCCTTTTGATAACATTAATTAGCAGTAGAGCTTAGTTAGATTTTTTAAATAAAATAATGCAACAGAATTTCATTCTTAGCAGTAAAAATGCAGAAATTTCTAAATATTTAATAGCAAAAGCACAAAAATATTTTTTTCAATGGACTATTTTGGTTGAAGGAAGGACTTTCCCAATGGTATACTAAGTTTTTTTTGCTTTGCTTTGCAAGTGTAATAAAATTTTGCATAATCAGCCTTTTTCACAAACCTAATATTCTATGTTTACTGGTAGGGGGAACAGAGGAGCTGATTTTTACATCAGTAAGACTCACAGGGGACAGATATCTTAGTGTTCAGAGTCCATTCTCTTGAATGGTTGGGAAAGACACTGGCTAGCTAAAAGCAGTTCCAATCTATGACAACGGAATAGAGGAAAACATGAAGGTAATTATTGCATGTGCGCATGGCACAAAGTGTGAATCAATAATTAAAGAGTTAATTATCTCACCAGTTATGGATACAGACTGGGGATTAATCCCTGGAAACAGGCCGAGAGACAATTATGCTCCCCGTATGCAGCACGAGATAACCAGCCCGTCTCTGCTGCACAGATGGGGATTCACAAAAGGTGCTGTGCTCCCATGGGGTGAATCATTTGGAAATGATCAGTAGCAACACACTGCAATAACCAGCAGCAATGTTCAACACCTCTGTATGTCCAGATTGAGAATCCTCTAGTAGTGATAATAACGTAGCTTTAGTGCATCCTTTTTCAGAAAATCGAAATTAGTACCACTAAGTGCATCATAATGGTAGCTAAGAAAATTAATTTGCTATTTCCTCATTGTTGTATGCTAAAAGCCTGTCTTTATGCTATAAAAAGTGAGTCATGGATTTAATAAAATAATAACAGGTGATCTGGAAAATGATTAATTTTAAAATACTTCAGAATTCCTTTCAGAATACATTTGTTTGCCCATTTTCCCATACAAAAAAAATGGAGAGGCTTTTATTTTTTAGTCATATTTCCAAATGAAATACGGCTTAAAGAACTGTTTACTTAAAGATAGGATGTGGTTGTTGAGATTACTCTTCTTAACAAAGCCAGAGGCCTGGACTGTCAAACACAGTTCCTATGGCAGCAAACTACAGCCCAAAGCAGAATCTGGTTTTGGAAGAGAAAAGGATACAAACTGGTTTGGGGACTTTACGCGTATAACTTATTATTGCCAACCTCAAGCTTTTGAAACCCACAAGTAAAGCCACAAAACATCATGAGATTAGCTACAACATGAGTTACTGAAAAATAAATAATTACATTTCTGTGGCTTACTGGTGTTTTAATGCCGAGTGAGTTCAGGTCAGGTTTTTGAAGCCTTCCTTCACAAACGCCAAGGCTACAGACTCACTTTCTTTTCCAAGCGAATTTGAGTTAAGAAACCCTAAGACTTGGTAACATTCACACTTTTCAAACATCACACACAGCTATGCCAACTGTGAGGGAGTTTTTCTTCCCCTTCCACAGTTGTGTTGTAGGCCAGTTGAGTGGATACTGGGACTCAACTACAGCAATGGGTCTGTGAGATTCTCAACAGCAGTAGGTCTGTGGGGAGCCAAAGGAAGCATGAGAACTGAGTGACCAGGGTGTCCTGCCAGCAAACAAGGACTCACAATCATGGTTTGAACAGATGGGCATGCTTAAGGGACATCTCACTTCCTCACTAGCTGAACATTAGCCATGCAAAGAAACTGCATTAGGCCGAGGGATTGGAATTTCAGCCACGTCTCTTTCCAAAAATTACTTTTCTGCAGTTAATCTTCATTCTTTTCAAAGCGTTTGGGCATGTTCTAGCCATTAACAACCATCACAAAGAGCCATTCTTATTTCTGTGTCCTCTGCTCCTTCTTAGGTGGCATAAATTAAAAATTGTTTTTGTGAGTGTTGAAATTAAAACTACTTCACAGAGGCAGTTGGGAAAAATCTCAGGAAATACTTTCTGGTGTGTTTTTTTTCATTGATTTGTTATTAAAAAACATGATTTCTGCTCAGCAGAACCAAAACTTTCTGTAGCAATGGATTACACCTTTTCAGATAGCATCACATACAGTGAGAGCAGCTGTTCACCTGCTGCTCAGGGAAGTTATCTGGAGCATGCCATTGCAAGTGCCAGCTCTGCTCCATTCAGAGTGGGGACTTATAGTTAAAGGAACATCCTAGACACTGCTTTTTTTTTTTCCCTAGCTCACAGAATCATCTAAAATTTCAAAGTGCAACAAGAAAATCTCTGAAGTTTGAAAAATTCAGTAGGTCTTCTGGTTTGAGCTAAAACAGAAACAGTTTTCTAACTTTTAAGCTAAGCGTCATCTAAGTAACTTCATTTTCTGGAAGTTAACAACATTTCTCTGGGTGATAACGTCTGATGTTTTTAGTTGTCACTAAAATAATGGGGCATTGGTATGCAGAAATGCCGTTGTTTTCATCTATTCCTATGGTGATGTAGGTCATCCTTGAGTTGGTACAATGCCCTAAATCCAAAGGGAAAAAAAGGGCTACATATGCAGGGAGGAGCAGACAGGACAGGTGACCAAAAACTGACCAACAGGGTGTTCTATTACATATACATCATATTCAGTATAAAGCTTAGGGATCACGAGGTCTTTGATGGCCAGCAACCAGTGAGGACTTAGTCCATCTGTCTGCACCTGATTCCAGTCTGTGCCTTCCTGAGTCTAGTTCCTAAATACAGCTCCTATCTGCCACTGAGTTCAGCTCAGAACCTTCCCCATACCTGCCCTGCGGTGTCAGTAGTGACACATAATCATCAGTGGGTTCAATTTTGTATATTAGTATATTTGTATAAATTTATTATTTTTCTTACTTATATAATTGTTCTTTATAATATTGTTGTTAAATTAAAGTTGTTTTAGTTTTAATTTCTAACCCAGAAGCCTCTCTCCCTTTCCCTCCTACCTGAGGAGGGGACAGGGATGCTACACCACAACCACCTGCCAACCAAGTCTGAAGCTGGAGCTGAACTAGGACGATAAGATAAATTTACCTTTCCTGCTCTCATTAACTTTCAGATTAGCCATTTCAGATATTTACCAGCTTTAAGATTTATACAAATATCCATCCCTGCTTGACAAAAAGTCAGTACCAAGAGACTCGCTTTTAATTTGGAATACATATTGTTTCCAGAACTTTAAGAAACTGTACTTCTCATATTTTTTTCAGGTTTTGCCTTAGCACATACAGAAGTGATGCCTTATTATAAAACCGTATGGTCCAGGAAACCATAGAGAGTACAGTAGGGTAACATTTCTCTGAGGTTTTGCTACAACTCCTCCTCTTTGGTTCAAAACCTTTGATTTGCTCCAAACTGTTAGGCATATGTTTTTGTACAAACTTACTCCTTCCTGTGCCCTTTTCAGAGAACTGTCTCTAGGTCTACTGGTGATTTATAGGAACTTTTCAAAATAAACACATTTGTTTTCCTCGTTTGCCACTATATTTTACTGCTATGACAGACTGTTATTCAGCCTCAATCAATTCTTTTTTATTTGTGCATCATAATACTGCTGGGTAGATTTCCTATGGCTATCTAAAACATATTTCCCTCCTTTGTCACAGAAGTCTGAATTTAGCTAAATTAATATGGCTGATTTAGCCTTCCCTAAAGGAAATGTATAATATCTTAGGAAAATAGCGTGGCTTTTATATAAAAATCCCACTATAAATCATAGAAAACTATCTTCAGTATCCTGCTTACCCATGAAAAACAACTAACTCAAAATAGCTTTGCCCATAAGCGAAGACACACGTGCATGGGATGCTTTGCCTTTTCATCACTTGTATCTACTTAGAAACGGTGCTGGAAGGGCAGACTTGGAAGCACAAATCCTGATTTTATCTACACAGTCAATGGAAGAGAGAATTCCATAACCGCATCTCTGCAGAATGAGCTCAATGAAGGAACAGGCAGTTCCTTCTGGGTGCCCTCTGCTCCCCTGTCCCAGTGAGTCCATTGCAACGGTGACTGTTTGCAAGATTGCCTCCAAGTACAAAAGCAGAACAGTCGACTGTTCGGTTCTGATAGCAATTTTTGATTGCTGTTAACTTAGGTTAGCCTTCCAGGAAGAACCTAGATCTTCTCCTTTTCCCTTCCTGAGCTTTCCTTCTGTCATCTCCCGGCTGATAAACAGCTATACTGATTCTCAGAGTCCTTAAAACATAGCTTTCCATCCTGAGCTGAAACCTACCCATCTCGTCCATCACCTGTGTTTTAAAATCATGTCAACTTCTACTTCCCTTCAGTATGACATACCAGCCACTATCAGCCACCTGTCTGAAAATTGAAAAAGGCAACAGTTTTATCTTATGCTGCCCTTCACATATAAAAGACTTCCTGTCAACACCAACATTACACATTATCTGTTTTCAAATCTCACCTTGAAAATATTCTTTGTTAATATGTGCAAAGCAAAAACACTAAAAGCAAGATAATTCCAGACAGGAAAACAGAAAGTTAGCAAATTGAATATAGAAATATTTAAAATGGATGAGCTTACTAGAAAAATATTGGGAAAAGATATATCTTGTCAGTTTAAAAAGTCTTGACTCAGTCTTCTCTGTCTCTTCGCTACCCTTCAGAAAATGCTTACAATTAGATTGTATCTTCAGTCATCTAAAATCTTGACCGTCTGAGTTTTACGTCTTTCAGCTTTCCTATACTATAATAAAGGCTAAGAATTTAATTTATTAATGAAAAGCAACATCACAGGACTCCAGGAGGGGAAACTTTAACAAATGCATCAAATACCACAAACCTCATGATGCAAATAATCAGATCTGCTAGTGCAGGAGAATTAGAAAAGGGTCTGTCCTACACTGATGCCTGAGGTGGTTGTCTGCCTCAGCTCACAGGCTCTCTGAAACAGCCTGACCTACACATTTCTCCTCTTTTCTCTAGGCCTCTCTGGAAGACAGATTTCTTGGTACTATTGTGAAGTTCACTAGGAGGTTAAAAACATGGAGAGTTATCTTTAAGTATAGAAAGAGCAAAGTTTACTGTGTAAACATTTACACTGTGAGCTGACCTTCTTCTGACTTTAACTGCTGAAGAGTCCAGGGGAGAATGTTTTGGAGCTGAGTGGAGTGGGAAAATAAAGAGTGGGCCAGAGCTGAACAGGGCAGTGGGGAGAGAAAAAGAATGCTTCCTCTGGCCCATGAAAAGGACCACACAGCTTTAGAAAGGGATTGCATTACACCGTGCTCTGAGCTTATCAGGGCAGCAGATTTGGTGACCTAGAAGTTCCTTCCTGTGTCCTTATCAGGACAGTTTCTTAACAATTTAGGAGGACAGAACATTTACTTGAGGGTGCAAAGATGGAGGGCATCCCAGGGTCATGAGGTAATACTCACACTCTACCACCCTTTGAACTACTCAGCCACAGGCAAGACCCTATGAATGACTCCTAATTCAGAGGCCTGAATTCTCCTGTGGTCAGGCTGTGCAGTGGGATCCAGCTGCCTAAATGCAGTTTTATTTTAGATGCTCAAGGGCACGCCACTGCCAACCCAGAAAACACGTGTGTGTCGGATGGAGCTCTCTCTTGTAGGTCTCACTTCTCATCTCTCAGTCACACAGGAAAGCTTCAGACGCTAGGATGCCTCAGGTACGTGTGCATGTGTCAATCTGGAGATAGATACAAAGCTTACTGACACCCAGAAGGCTTTGAAAGACTATAGAGTGATGTATCTTGTATACTAATATATAACATACAGGTTGTAACACATTAAGAAACTATTTCTCATATTTTCAGAAATCTGAACGCTGAGGAGCTGCTTCAGTTGTCCACACATGGCATATAGTGCCTAGGACATTTAGGACATCCTGGGGAGTGTAAGACATTCAGGCAGCAGTAACAGGTATCACACAGGACCTGAAAGAAGCGTGTGACGACCTGGCTATGAGCCAGAAAGAAAAGTGTTGAGTAACTCAGACCATAGCAGGTACACCTGAATGAGCAATCGACAGTCTTTTCAACTGTAGTGATTTGACACCTCCTAGCTAACTTTAACAACAGTGTCCCCTCACCTACACCCTAATTTCTGCGTGCTTGACGTGGTGGAGTTTGTGGTTTGGGATGCAGATTGGTGAGGATCTATGTTGGTAATACTAGTGGTCTGTAATTTACCGACAACTCAAATGAACTGTGAGCCCCAAACCACTGGACAATTGACATTTCCTAGTCAAAACAAAACAAAGATCTTGAGTAGATGTGGATATGAAAACATTGTGTGGAGGGAGATCTGTATAACTTCCCTGCTTGTAGAATAACCAACACACTACCACTGTCTATTAAGGACAATGATGGTTAAAGCTGTGACCTAACTTCCACTTACCTTATTTTGGAACTTTTTCTGTACACATCAAAGAAAACTCTGTAGATACTTCACCAAGTCACTCTAAAAGAACATAGAAAGTGAAGAAACAATGAAGTTACAAGAATGTTTTGCTCAAAGCTAAGGCAATGTTGTATGTCCTTAGAGAATGAGCTTACACTGTAATATAAAATCCCAGACACCACTTTGCCACTTTTTCTTTTTCTGCCTGGGGTTTACATGCTGAAACTCGCTTTCACATATGAAAGAATGTAGATTTGGTTTGCTATCACACCCCTTTTAATCCCAGTGTGTCTCTCTGTATCCTTCGTAAGAGTTGTTCCTCCAAAAATCAGTCACTGGGCACAGGAAAAAATCAGTTACACAGAACCATAAAAAAAAAAGGATTCAGCATAGAATTGCAGGTGCAAGTGTTCAGTTAAGCTTTATTATATATTTCTGTAAGCATTCATTAATTTCAGTGGTCTGGAGTCACAGAGACAGCTAGTTCAGATTTTTTTTAAAAAAATTAATACCTCCAAGTTCCTTTTTCTCACCTATTTTGGTAAATATAGTAGAGAAAAAGATTGTGCTGACAATTACCAGGAGCCTCTGTCAGAGAGTCAAGAATTCAAGCAGAATTACAAGGAATGGGTTTTAAGTAAGGCAAGGGCAAGAAGGGATAAAAACCAACATGGTACTCCTTTGAACTCTGACGAGAGATGAGCCTGTAGCTAAGATGCTTGAGAATGAAACTGATGGCTTTCCATGGCAGAGGTTTGACTGCGAGTTCAGATCATCTATGTCAGATCTTGATGTGAGGTTTAAATTACAGAAAGTTTGAGTTATTTCAGGAAAAGTTATAGTGAGCCTTGGAGAAGGAAAGGTAAATGTTTACAGTACGAAGGTATCCAATAACTTCTAAACAGTATGAGATTCCTGCAAGTCTTCATGCTTTTCAGCTGTGGAGTGTTTCTCATCTTTTTTAAGAAGGCTATTAAGGCACTGCACATTTACTGTGCAGTGAGGACTTGCACAGGTATTGAGCAGTAGAGAAGTCACTAAATTAAGTCATTGGAGATGTGATTTCTTACAAAAATTCCTCTCCCTCTCTTCTCTAAACAAAGTTGAGAAAGGTCTGTCTCCTGCTGCTGCCCTACATATATCCACTCTCTCGTTCTCTGGGCAAATTCTTAAAGTGTCCTACATAAGGGGTGTAAAAATTTGCGGTGAATCAGACCCTAAAAATCTGACAGCAAATCCCATGCTGAAATCCTAGAGGCAGGGTGGGAAAGATTTCTGGAGAATAACTGGAATTCTGCCAAGAATTTTTAAGAGCTTGAATGTCTTGGAGGAATATATAAAAACAACCTCATGATTCAGCTAACCAAAGCAGTAAAACAAGTTCCCCAAGGTGAGGATCAGCACTTTGAATATATTTGGGTGCTCTCTTTAACTCCTGCGTTTCTTTTTCCTTCTTCTGCCCTTTTCCCAGTTCCTTTCTACTTTTAAGTTAGGAAGGTAGGCTTTATGAGCTCCTTTTCCTTCTCACCCAGCCAACAGGGAAGGGTCATAAGTAGGGCAGCCAGTTCTCTCTTCTTTGAAAGTGTATGACTGTTCTTTAGATACACATCCCCCCGCCTAAGACCCAGCACAGCATGAGCTCTATCACAAATTTATAAGCACCAGTTCTGTCCTGTATACCACCCAGCCCAAACACGTAACAGTCATCTTAATTGTAACTCAAATGTAGAAAGCATGCCATTTTTCATGGTTAAAAGGGGACAAACCATCTATAGCAGTGTCTTATAAAATGGTGTTTAATTTCCAGCACACAAAAGACTAAGACTGCACAACTTTTAAACGCTTGTATGCATTTTCTGTTCTAGAAGCAGGATCTCTCCTGTTCGAAGAAGCCTGTCTGACCTCCATGAATAATGAACTCCTTAAGAACTTCAAGAAGAATCCTCAAAGAGATCAATCAAGTGAGACCAAAGGGAATGACAAGAACACAAGATTAAAGAAAAGTCTCTGATAAAGTCTTAACAAAGTTGATTTGAGCATCTAGAATTTTAATAGATTTAACTGACAGTGGCTAAAGCTAATTCATACTTCAGGGCTTGTGTGATCCTTGTTGAAGCATTTTAGACATATGTGAACAGTCTCAAATCATTTGGACTTTCCAAAGTATGTCATACTTAGCTATTAGTTAACAAAACGTGGTGGCCATTATAACCTTATTGGTTCTCAGAACTATCAAGCTAATATCATGTTATAATTAAAAAAAGAAAAGCTTCTAAGAACAAGAAAACACTAGTCGACAGCTATATCTATGTTAGCAAGTAATCTGACAGAGCAGACAATCTATTGAAGCAGTCACTGCTGACACCTCTGCCCTGTATGCCATTGAAAGGCTTTATTTCAGGTTTTATCTGATCTCATGAACCAAATGACTCTTCCATATACATTGTTCAACACTATCAAAAGGACTAGTCCTTGGTTTAATACCACTTGGGGTTGTAGTACGTCTGATATGCATTTGGAGTAGACCTTTCAGTTTGTCTTTTTAATAATTTTTGGTCCAAACATGAAAATAAAAATGTTTTTGAAAGCCAAATGAGGACAATTCTTTCATTTTTCAGGTGAAAACAACATGAAAATAGAAACTTCACTGTGTGCTTGCAAGGTTTTGGTGTATTTTGACACTCTGCTAGCAACTTTGGGTTCTAAGGAGAATATAACAGCAGTGCAAAAGGGAAAGTTGCACCACCAGGAATGGTTACACCTTCCATCTTTAAAACAGTTTTGGGATAGAATGTGAAAGGCTGTTACAGGAGAAGAATTTCTACTTAGAAATAACATAGAACAAGAGTGCTAAGTAGCCTTTAATGACTAACTGAATTTCAAAAGAAAACTTGACCAAGGTCACCACTGAATTCTCTAGAAGAGGTCCCAGCTGTTCACTCTATCCAGCACTTCCTGTACAATAAAAAATCTTCAGCCATCACGAGGAAGCTGTTAATTATCCCAATTTAAAATGTTTTGTTCCTGAAAATAAATATTTTTATTTATCTCAAGTATGAGAAGCAGTGAAAGAAGGAAGAAAAGACTCTAAGAAGGAAGGAAAACTTATCTGAAAATCCCACCAGTTTTGAGGTGCTCCCATGGAGTAAGGAAATGCAGCTGAGGAGATTTAAAATAACTACATCATCCATATGCACACGTTAATCTTCTTATGAATGTCAGGCAGTACACTACTAGGCCTTGCATCCCAAATCTCTAGTTCATTTAAAATACATGTCCAGTGCTTGATCTCCAGATCTCCAAAAATATGAAGCCAGCAATCAAGCATGGAATTTTGGGTGACATAAAGAAATAGTATCCATGACTCAAAGTCCCCAGACAAAGCCTTTTTCAGTCACACTGACGTTCAGTCCCAGGAAGCAAAAGATTTAAACAAACTGTTTCACCAGCTGTGTGATGGGCAAGTTGCAAAGTGAGGACTTAGAGTAAGGCATGGGAAAACTAAGCCTCTCCAGTAGAAACTATGCCTTCCCAGAACTAACCAAGAAAGGGCTACGCTCCAACTCAAAGGATTTGAGGATCAAGAAACAAAGCAGTTAAAATTATCCCATCATCACGCTGCAGAGCATATTTCATCAAAAAGAACAGGCTTTTTCATTCAGTGAACAGACAAATAAGTTTTGAAGTGGTCGAGAATATGAGAATTCTTCTACAACCAAATTCTGCTTTACAAAGAAAATGGTTAACTTCAGTCTCATCTTTCCTCATCTGAGAAGAACAATACTTGACCCAAGAAAGCACACAAAGGAACACATATTTAACAACATTTAAATATACAAATAAACTGACTGGGGAAAACTAGCCTACTCACAGACTTTAAATGAGGCACAAATTAAAGCCCTTCACCAAATCAATGTCTCAGTTTGCTGAAGCAGACTTCCCAATTGGCAGCAAATGAGCCTGAGCAAGAGGTGTCAGGTGTTACTTGTATATTTAACTACAAAGGGCTCACATTTCATAAGCCCCACAGCAAAAGTGAATGCTTTAAAAAAAAAAGGAAACTCATTCTTTTTTCAAAGAAGTTTCACTTCCACCTGCAAATATTAATATCAACATGTAAGAAGTTTATTACAGGAACATAATCATAGAATGGTTTGTGTTGAAAGGGACCTTAAAGAGCATTTAGTTCCAACCGCTACTGCCATGGCCAGGGACACCTTCCAAGTAGATCAGCTTGGTCAAAGCCTCATCCAGGTTTGAATAACTCCAGGGATGGGGCATTCACAGCCTCTGTGGGCATTCTGTTCCAGTGTCTCACTACCCTAACAGTATTGGAATTTCTGCCTTATATCTAATCTAAATCTACTGTCTTTCCATTTAAAGCCATTGCCCTTTGCCCTGTCACTACATGCCATTGTAAAAAGTCCCTCTTCCTTTTCTTGTAGGTCCCCTTTAGGTATTGGAAGGATGCTGTAAGACTCCCTGGAGTCTTCTCTTTTCAGGGCTGGAAAACCCCAACTCTCTCAGCCTGTCTTGATAGGAAAGGTGTTCCAGGCCTCTAATCATCTTTGTGGCCCTCCTCTAGACTCACTCCAACCGGTCCATATCCTTATTATGTTGGGGACTCTTGAGCTCAACGCAGCACTTCAAGTGGGATATCGCATTAGCACAATCACCTCCCTCGGCTTGCTGCTCATGATTCTTTTGATGCAGCCCAGGATAGAGTTGGGCTTCTGGGCTGCAAACACAGTTAACTGGCACATGTTGAGATTCTCATCCACCAGCACCTCCAAGCAGGGTTACTCTCAATCCATTCTTTGTTCAGACAGTATCTGTGCTTGGGATTGCCCCAACTCAGGTGCAGGACCTTGCACTTCACCTTATTGAGTTTCATGAGATTCGCACAAACCCACATCTCGAACCTGTCAAGGTCCTTCTGGATGATGTCCCTTCCCTTCAGCTTGTCAACTTTACCACACAGCTTGGTGTCATCAGCAAACTGGCTGAGGGAGCAGTCAATCCCACTGTCCACTTCACCAACAAAGATGTTAAACTGCAGTAGTCCCACTTCTGACACCTGAGGTAAACACTCATCCTTGGTCTCCACTTGGACAGCAAGCCATTAACCTCAACCACAGCATTTTGAGTGTGACCATCCAGTCAATTCCTTATCCATTGAGTGGTCTATCTATCTCTTCAATTTGGAAACAAGGATGTCATGCAGAACAGCATCAAATGCTTTGCACAAGTTAGTTAGCAATTAACTTCAATGTTAACAAAAACAGTGAACCCAAACCTAGATGTGTAAAAAATAATAATAATACTCTTCTGCATTATCTAGTGCTTGCATTTTGTACTTTCATAGGCCCCTCTGTGTATCTTAAGTTTTTTGATTGTTAATTCAGACAGAAAAAAGGAGACATTGAATATGGGCAGAATAACCTTTTCCTCCCCCTCTAGCGATGTGAATTTTTTACTGGTTTTAACACATCTTAACTGAAGTACTCTTAATTGACTCATCAAGTGAAAGGTCTTTACCTGAGACTTCTCAATAGACAGCATTGTCAGGGACATCAACAGGAATTCCTCATGTGACACTGACATATTTACATCTCTAATCCTACCTAGAATTCTTGAAGAGACAGCAATAATTTGGTTACTCTACAATGCTGGTAACTGAATCAAATCTAGCAATGATTTCAAAGCTAGGTGTTTGTCAATTTAGTGTTACTGAAAGAATGCCAACAAAAGTATTCTCAATGCCCAATGGTATTCCTAACATGGAACAACACATGCATTTATATACTTAGATAGCAAAGTTGGTTCTATTAACAAACACAAATATCTCATAATCACTGAAACTATCTTTTCCAGTTTTGGCAATGAGGCTACTAAATTATTCATATCAATAACAAGAATCTTCTCTAAGGCACCCACCTCTTGGTGAAAAACAGATCAATGGGTTCTGATAGGCTGTGACAGGCAACAGACACTGTCTTTACAAATGGCTGTGAAAAGCCACAGATCTCACCTTTGGTAAGACCTTTGTCAATCTCTTACCAAACTCCTCCAACTGCACTAGGGAATACCATCTAGATGAAATTAGTCTGAGATGCACTGTTGGATGAAACTTGTATTTAAAATGTGTTTATCAGCATTCAAAATAAAACAGAAGATACTCATTAAATATGATCACCTAAAGTCCATAGTATTATACAGTTTCATTAACAAATGGAGTAAAGAAAACCTTTGTGTCCTTTGAAAACAGCAGCAAACAACATGGGAAACAGCATTTCTAAGAATAAGACTAGAATGGGAAAGACCTTTGTCCACTGGAGCATTACTCTAAAATAGAGATGAGGTCAGAAAGGAGTAGTACAAACTCCTGCATTTAAATCAGAATTAACAACTCTATAAATATAATACTGGGGAAAATCCAGCTGATCAGCTTTGGAGAAGAGGATCTGGGGGATTCCAAACTGCATATGAGTCAACTAAGTCAGGCTGTTTAAAAAATATGTCATACACCAATTAAAGATGTAAAAATAGGAGCACTATATGAAAGGCAACCTAAGGAATCCTCTCACTTTTCACATTTAGGAAAAAGTTCCAAATAATAAAGTGTTTAACAAAATAAATAACAAAATAAAGTGTTTAACAAAAAAAGTTAGAGAAGGAAGGGTGAGAACACTGTATGAGTATCCTTTCTTAGCACTGGGGATAAACAAGTAAGGTCTTACGGTCTCTTTCTGCTGTTGTGTCTCTAGGTCTGTGAGAAAAGAATTGTCCTCTACATCTTATGTCAGAGAAGCTCCTCTGTTAATCATAGAAGGTAAGATAAAAACTGTCAGACAGGCATCTTCTCCGAGTCTTTGACTGAGTGTTTGTTTGTGTCTGTGTCTGTGTCTGTGTGTCTGTGTGTCTGTGTCTGTGTCTGTGTCTGTGTGTCTCTGTGTGTGCACTCACAAAACTTTCTGCGTGAGTATGTACCTTCCTTCATACATGTGTTCATGTACATGTACAAGCCTGTGTTTATACAAATTCTCGTGTGAATTTGGTGTTAACTGGCTGAAATTTTGCTTTAAAAATATTTAGCAAAGGCTTCCCTCCACTGAACCTCAATATTACAAACAGTTGGAGTATGTAGTGTGGGTGGTATCCAGGGATGCTTCAATGCTGGTATTCTTGCCCACTTTTGTCCCAAAAGTACAGCAGGTGTAGAGAGGTATAAAAGTAAATGTGAAGAGGCTTCTTGGTTTTTTTTGAAAGGTCAGTTGACATTGTTCTTGTGTCCTTTAAATCTATATATAGCACTGAAGGCAGCAAAATGACAGCAGTATAAAGTTGACTTGAATAGACAAACATATTTTTGTATGATTATATTAATATATGAAGAGCTATTGATCTGAACATTTGTTCCACAAGGGTGAGTAAGACTGTTGAACAAGCATGTTGATGAGACTTGCAAACAATAGCCTAACGGTGGAACCAGAATATGATACAAAATAAACATCCGAGCAATGCAGACTATATCTAAACCTGGTGAATGAAGGAGACATTCAGACCAAATGTTTTTCATTTACACTTGGCAGCTCTTTTTCTCCATTTTGGAATATCTAGGCAAAGTTTTCCTCAGCACTGCATTCCCACTCTATAGTTTCAGTGCTCTGGGTGGCTGCCCAATGAAAAGCTAATCGACTATGTATATTTCACTTAATCATACCAATACATCACCTCTACTCCTGACCACATAGCCCAAAGAGTGGCAGCACACAAGAAATCTGAGAGCGCCCTGAAGTTTGATGGGAGGATATGAAGGAAATTAGGTAGTTTTATGAGAACAAAGTTACTTAATTAAATCCCTTTAAAAGTTTATAAGAAAGAAGTTTATGGTCTTACAAGGCCAGGAAATCAAGTTTTCCCCAAATGGAATGCAACAAAGGCCAGCCATATTACTTGCAGGAAAGAGACAATGGGAATTTCCCCTAAAAATATTTAGCTGCTTCCAGCAATGAAGAAAATTATTTGCAGTATGAAAAAAATCCTGGGGTTATATTTTTTTTTAAAAGGGCCCCACTCACTGGAATAGTGGCATATCCTCTATTGTTGCTTCAACAAAGACTCAGTCTTGGAGCTGGAGGAAGAGTAAAAATCCCAACTTACACATGGTCATTAGATTCTCCCCGCTCAAAGTCCCTGAAGATCTTCTCTACATTAGTTGTGCTTAAGGCTCTCATCATGCCCAGTAGCAACGACTTCTTGGGCTGCACATGTGCGTTCCCCAAGGGTGAGTGAGTATGTTCCATTCCCTCAGAGCTCCCCAGGCTCTCAGGGCTGCACATGTACAACCCAAACAGATAACACGCCAGACCCAGGCTGCTGCAGCTGGCAGAGCCAAAATTTTGCTGTAATGGCTGGAACTGTGACCAAGAACCTGTCTCTCCACCCCTCCTAGTAATCCCCCTGCTAGCAGTATATGGCAGGAAACTGTCTCATTCTGATGCAGGAAGGATCAGAGGAAAAACTGAATAGTAAAACCAGGGAGTGGGGCACAAGAAAAACAGGCATAAAGATAGGTCTAGGCAAATATATTACGAACTGGGAGAATGTAGGGAAGGAAAAGATGGAGAGAATTAGTCCCATGGGGTAAGAGAGCTTGAGGCTGGAGAAGATGCCTGGAAAAGTAAAAGAGACATGACAGAAACAGTTTAGAAGAGAAAGAGTAAAAGGCATCAAGCTGGAAAAGGAATTAGTAAGAAAATTTGTGCCCAGTATAGCATGTGCTCCTGCAGAGCCTGAAATAGAGCACAACATCCCACTTTGTTTGACCACTACAAATAATATTATCAAAATGTCTTGTGCTTATCTAGTTATGATCATTCACACAGGACAACTTCTTACAATCAATTATTACTTAACTCAAGCGAAAGAAATCTGAGGAATTCACCTAAAATATTATGATTAACCTCTCTAGAAGACCATTGGTCTCATTTTCAAAACGGGGAGAAATCACACATGTAGACAAAGAATGAGCACTGCTAAATTTGCCAAGTCAAACACTTAGGAAAAAGACAATGCTAGAATCAAGGCTATGTCTGTCTTGTGTAAGTCTCTCACACAGATGCTTGAAGACAAACATACAAGGTTTGAAGACTGCTTTTGTCTTAATCGAGAATCATGATGCATCAGATCTAAACCAACACACTACTCTTCAATATTTTGGGGCTTTTTTCCCTGAATTTGTTGTTTCTTGCAGTTGAGTGTTTTGTCCTCTTTCTTTTTTTCTTGCTCATTTTCTGCTCTTGCAGCAAATGCAGAGCAGAAAGCCGAAAATTCTAGGAAGCAACACTTTTTCTTTTAAGAGTCCTCATTAATCTACCAAAATAATGTGTGCACCTGTGTTTATGCTACTGAAAAAAATAAGCAGGTCTTGTCTTTGGCTGAGTCCAGATCCACATGACTAAACTCTCCTCACCCCCAAAACACACTGGCTGCATCTAAATTATCTTTTAGGAAATGACGTTGGTCCCCATGTTGTTTTCAAGCATTGACTATGCAGATGTTCTTCAGTTTGAATAAAAAAACTTACCAAGGGGTTCATGCTAAACTTCACACAGTGTGGAGAACTGCAATTCCATGCCTTAGCTCACATACTTTCCGTATTTCATTTGGTAGAATAACTGTAGCCACTAAGACTAGAATTACATGAGAGAAGTTTGTGTTATGTAAATAAAAACATCATAATATACACCTAGGGTAGCATCTTCAGATGTGGTGTTTCCAGATAAACCTACCTGTATTTGAAATTTTAATAGTGTGCTTTTAGTATCAGTTGTCTCTGTGTTGTGTAATTCATGTAGGGATATCAAGCCCTGCAGAAAAATTTGGTTGTCAAATCCCAAAAAAGACTGAAGGGAAAAAAAAAGAAACAACTACAGGACTGGAAATCTGAATGCACCTGTTAGATAGCATTCAGGGTTTATGCCTTAGCATTGAACAAAACATATATATTATGTACATGTAGCACTAGTTCCTGAAATAATATATATAGTGTGGCATATCATTCTGCAGACAAGCAATTGGCAGGTAGTTTTTACAATAGCAAGATGAATCCACGGTATGGGATGTGTTGATTGCTCATGTCAGTCCCTTTGAAATTTAAAGTCATAGTAATCAATGCTATAAATCTCTTCTAAGTATAATTAGATTACTATTTATACCCACAGTTTTTAAAACCAGCCTAAGAAATTACTTTGAGGGCACCATTATGGAAGAAATAATCTCTTTAAAACAATAATGACAGAGTTAAGTACAATTCATATATCTGCTTTCTATAATGAGAACGCATAGTTCAAGTATTTAAGGATAGTGAATGTCTTTTCCTATTAAAAGTTTGATAATAGCATTTTCAGACCCCAAAGTGTTTTTCACTGTGTACTGCAGGCCTGGGAGCATCCTCCAATGCTGTCATGCACTGAGATGAAGGATTACATAGAGTGTCACCTCTACACAGAAGGCATCCATTGAGGGATGCAAGTTTTGTATTACAGAAAGTGCGGGTTATGACTCCCATAGGGCCCTGTAGGTAGTATTATGATAATGAGACAATTATGATCAACTGACTAGAACTAGAGTTATCTCCTTAGAATTTTTGACTTTTAAGACCATTTTAGGAATTCCAAAAGATGGTAAATTTGTATAACCTGGTTCAGTGGTTCATTCTTGGCATTTTACATCTTATTTCCCATGTCTTGACTGTTTTTTAACAGCAAAAAGAAGGCATAGCAACATGCAGTCAGTCAAATCTAAAAAGGTCTAGAACCGTCAACTTATTAAACAGATCTCAATAAATTCACTCACATGATTCCAAAAGAAAAAGAGAGATATTTAATCCCCAGGTAAAAGCATAGCATTCCAGAGCAATGAGGCAATTTTTTCTTTTCAGAATGTTCCAAAATGTAAGTGTTCACAGTCAGCTACCTCACGTGGAGCTGCAGGTTTCAGTCAGAGAATGCTGATACACCACCAAGCTTGCTGGTGTTCTGCAGTGAGTACCTTCGTTAAACACTAGCAATTACATGAAGCACACTGACAATGGAAGCAACTTCCAGATCCATGGCTGGAATAACCCAGGTCAAGGGGTTATAGCAGCAAGATACAAATTATATTAGTATCAATTATTGTAGTATCTAGAAGCCAAACATCCCATGCCTCTCCTGATGCGTACAAACATCAGCAGACTTTGCTCCTCGTTTTTCTAGTGCAGATTCATGATCTTATAATTTGCTTCATGTACAACAGATTGCTGAACCCAGCAGCCCTCAAGACAGGCCTTGTCCATGACCTACTCATGTGAAGTCAGGGCCACCAAAGAGTGACAGCATTTTAAAGTTAGTCCTCATACGGAACGTCCTTCTTTCCCTCGAGGAGTCACATCGTTCCCCCATTAACATTTTATTACATGAATCTCAGAAATGGAAAAAGCATATGTTTGGAATGATATTCAGCAATAAGACACCATTTTAATGTAGTTTTCCATTGCATGATCCAGCTCATATATTTAAAATAGTTTTGGTTTCATTCTCTTCCAATTTTATTTTTCTCTTAAAATATTCAGTTGAAGAATTTTTCTAATAGATGTATTTTATTTTAATTGTTAAGAAACCTCTTTAATTCTCTAGATATCGCAAACCACAATATTAATCAAGTCTAACAACTTAGAAAACAAGAGTTTAAACATAATTCTTCAGGTAGTGCTTTTCTCCCACAAATGACAATTTAGTTTTTCTTTGCTGTTTTACACTTTGTATTAATTCATCATTAGTCATAAAGCAATGGATGTACATTAAGATTTTGATTTTGTTTAATTTGGTACACATTATTGATATTTAATGGAATGCATCGATTCATCAATTTACGTCAATTATAAATATCATCCATTCACAGATACTGTTCCAGATTTTTAAGGAGTAACAGGACATTGGTCTTTCGTGGTGTTAGTCTTGCTCTTTGATGCTATGCTACTGTGATGCAATTTTCCCCTTCTGCTCATATGGAGAACAGTTCTGTTGACTTCAGTGTCACAAGAACAGGTATCAAAGCACTGAAGGGATGCCCATATTCAACAGTTGTACCTAAAACTTTCTTCATGATTCCTAACATTTTTTTTTCTTAAGAGGTCCAAGCACATTCTCTGCTTAAATGTGTGAGCAGCCTCATTTAAGACAATACCTACAAATGCTGGCCACAGCCATCGAGCATATTTTAACACAAGTAACTCCTCCACCAGGTGCAAAGCTCCATTAAAATACCTGTTCATTAAAATAAGCTACATACACGGGTTTCTATTTGCTTCTGTCTACTTGATAGTGTTCAAATGGCTTGAAGTCCAGGAGTAAAAAGAAGAGGGGAAAAACCCAGGAGTATTTTAAGGTGTTTCTTATTTCAGATTGACTTAGGCTCAGCTGCATGTTTCTTTTTGGCCATTTGTTAGCAGTTACCAGTAAGTAACTATGCCCAAAGGGAAAATGTATTCTAGTTAAAGATTGGCTGATGGCCTCATCAGCCAGGTTTTACAGCTCTTAAAGCACAGCAAGAGAAATATTTATACTGAACTTGTTGCATCGGGACTTCAGATAGCAGGACAGTCATTCCTTGCATAAGTATTATATTTAGCTGGAGACAGCAGAGTTACATTAAGAGGGAAGCAGGGACTTCTAAAAATAAAATGTCTAGAAAATAAGATGAAAACAGATAAATGTACGCTCTCAATTTGAAATAATTATTTTTTTTCTAAAAATGTTCCCAAGACTACAAAATGTTTTGTGTGTCCTTTGAGTTTTGAACACCCTAATTATGGTAGCAGATGTCTATGCTTTTAATCAAATCCTCCAATGACTGGAACAGCTTCTATTTTTTTTTCTGTGCACATATACAAGGGAATATTATTTATAAGCATCTAAAGCCCAGCACAGCATTTTTGAATCGATGGCATTCAGCACATCAATATTACTGTTGTTCTATATTAATAAAATTGTTTTATCAACATTGAAATTTTTCTTCTTAACTAACATGTATATTTACATGTTCTACAATTCCAGCCTATTGAGCAATGATGTCCTGTAGAAGAATGTTTCAGCACTACCTTTTCTGCATGTGTGGACACGTATGGATATATACATATACATGTTCTTGTGTGTGTACGTGTGTACTTCTTTCCTTTCCTCATTTATTTTAAAAACAATGAAAATATTTGCACATTATAATACTTTTGGTCTAACTTTTAGCTCCAAATAGGCAAGTAGCCCTCTGACCACCTAGACATAAGATTGAAGTGGAAGGAAAAAATCATGTTAGGAGACTTCAACAATGCCTGTATAGAGTGAGGAAAAGTCACATGACAACTTGTTATTGAGACCAAATTTTTAGACGCTGCTAATGACTCATTCATGGAGCTGCTAATGAGGAAACCCAGAAGAGGGAAGCAACAAGAGGAAACCCTTAAACCCGGGCAGTGCTTCAGGCACTTCTGAAACCATCACTCATCTAAGTAATAGGCAGTTGTAATTATAAAGTTTGTGGCTAAAACCAATTACCAATGGGTTTCCAGCATCCTTCTTCAGAGAAATCTGAAAACTGAGAACAAAATCCTGCATCCATCTTCTCAAATCTGTCAGAGTAGAAATTTAAGCTACAAATCAATAATTTCCACAAAGGTCAAGCTGATTATTTCGCAGTGGGATTAGGCCATCATAAAAACAGGCTCAAACTGACATCACAGACAGGTATCTGAATTTTACTCCAGGATGACATCTCAGTCCCTCTGTAATAGAAAAGTGATAGAGGAAGCACAAAATGGGACATAAAACTGGACATTTTTATTGTTTCCACATAGAGGTTTCATACTGCAGGGTTAACGATTTCGAACCAATAGACCTCATCAAAGTTTGAAAGTAATAATTTATGTGCATGTGTTTATGAAACAGCAACAGATATTTCAGTTCTCTTTGTACTTCTTACTACTTTACTCCCAATACGCATATATATTTTTAATTGCCTATCTTCTCTTTGTTGTCTTTTACTGTTCTTAGCCTTGGAAGTGTTATTGGATAAGCTTTATAATTTTAACTGTTCTAATTTAAAATGGGGGGGGGTTAGTAGAAAACGTAATTTGAAATGGCAAAGGTTTAATTATGGAATTTTCCAAGGGAATGTCCCAAGGAAAGAAAACATATGGGCTAAAATCACTGAAATGCTAATTTTAGAATCTAATTTCTACTTCTAATCTTCTTTAAAAGATATTCTTATTTTAACCCTACATAGGGAGAAACATCTCTAAAATAAATGCATATTTTAACGTTCTGAATACCTCTCCACATACAAGCAAAATAAATCATGTCTTAAACAAGAACCATAAGTAAGCTTTTATTTAATTCAGTGTATTTACACACCTGATTAAACATGAATATCTAAAGACTTGTTTGTGTCATTTTAATTATAAATAGACATAATTATGTGTAACGAGCTCAAATTCTCTTTGTCTTTCGTAAACTCAGACTTCTGAACTCTTCAGTTTAACTCTGGCTGTTTGTTTAATACACTTAGTTTGCTGAATTCTAGTGCTTTTTGGCGTTTTTATACTAATACCTGGAACAACACCTTTAGGCAAACTAACATGACACAAAATAAAAGCCAAACCTCTGTTGCTCAACAACAAGAATACATGCACAGGCACAGAATCCAGCTGGGAAAAAAGTCCCAAACAGAAGGTTTTGATGTGAAATCTGAACTTGGTACCTTGCATTTTGGGGAGATGCAGATGTAGTGTCAGCTGCTGACTTTTTGAAGAAAACTATGTCTTTAGAGAGAAGAATATTTGAGACAGGTCACAGACTTCCAAAAAAAAACCAACCCCATAATCCTATTCGTGCGCTGACGTGCTTAGCGTCTGCTGAGGCTTAGGCAGAACTTCCCCTTGCCACTGACCCTTGCAGAAGTATTCATCAAAACTACAAGAGCACACAAAGCAAAAAGTGCTCAGGAAAGTACTTCAGCCAGTCTGTCTCTTTTCTCCCTTGTTCCTCATATCTGATAATTGCACATTCAATACTGTCTCAATTTGGTTATTTTGTTTGTTCAGACCGAAAAAGGAAAAGCCCATCTTCTCAGGAGATTGCCAGTGCAATGTAACAATTTGCAGTGTTGACTTCTCACTAGTTTTTATAATTTGAGCCAGAGATTGAATCCCAGAAAGAAATATTCACTTTAAAGGGCAGTAAATCTATACATCAGGCCAGTACTTGTGCATCTGTATTTCTAGTCTCATATAAATCTGTAGACAATTAAACTGGTCAGTCGTATCATCCTTTCTCTTAGAGGGGCCAGCAGGCCTCGGTGTACAGGGATAAGACACGAGGGAACTAGGTTTATTTTCAATGTTGCCCACTTTCCATACCAATTTGAGCAAATGTGTTTGAATAAATTGGCAAACTGCTCAGTTTTCAATTCTACTAAGTGGAAATTACATAACTTTCTGACGTTTGTAAGGCACTCTCAGTTACTTGAATGAAGAGAGGCTGGCTTTAAACTTTGTTTTTAAACAAATTTCAAATAAGCCTCAGGAAACTCTTTTAAATCCCATTGCATAGCAGTGGAAGGCTTCTTTATTGAAGTCACTTTTCCTGCCCACACATATGCTCATGCTTTTGAACTTCACCAGCCTCTGCACTTTGGTGGCAAGACATTCCTCATTAAACTCTCAAACAGACCATTTGTACTCTTGATATTAAGTACATTCAGAAAAAGACAAAGTTACAACTAGAAAATGGAAACAAGGAAGTGTGTTTGTCATATATTAAACAAAATGTGAACCTTGGGTCACGTAGCTACTACATAAGCTGAATCTGTCACGTGCTGCAACTGCAGAGCAAGGCATATGTACTTGTCTCTTCAATCCAGTTGCCAGCTGCCCATCAAATTTGTAGATAGATGGAACTCAGATTGTGAATTATTCTACCACCTTTATCATTTATTTACACATATAGGGGAGATATGCAGATTTGTCCAAACACAACTACTAATACGTAGCATATTTGTTTATGCACTGTAACTCTGCTGGTAAGAAATTCATTGGAAAACCCTTATTTTCTGGTGTTTATATTTTTTGGAAAGTCCTGCTTGTAATCATATCTTGTAACATCTGTCTGTGTGCTTTACTCAACTGAAAACTATCTAAATGCTCTGTAGTTAATGTCTGGCCTCTAGATGATGCTACAATGCTTTTAACTCTCTGGCACTTAGAAGTATGCTGCATGCAAGCAACTTTGAACTATACTCAAACCATTTGGTACAGTAACTCAAAAGCAACAGAACAGTGACTCTTTGTTTACAGAAATCAGAAGCGCAGCAGGATCAAGACCTTTTTCTCTAGAAGGTTTCTACTACAAGTGGATTGCTGTTAAGCACAAAAGAAAAATGTTATTAGAATCAGTTTGCTGCATTTCATAATGAAGACCCTTTGACAGGAGTAGATCAGATTTAAGTCCTGCAATCTGTAGCAGCAGCTCTCAAAATCCTCATCCTGCTTCCTCAGATTTCTCCACTGCCATGAAGTACCCTTGATTCCACTTTGATCTGCATTGTGACGAATGTATATGGCTGGCAGATAACCATTAGTAAAATATGGTGCAAGTAAAAGATAGTCCTAGTTGTAGAATATACTTTCTTGATGACTCAGCCTGATTACACGACATGTTAACTGCCATGACATTGTCCACATCACCCCACTGAGAAACAAGTACCTCTTACTCTGGGGGCCGTAACTGCCCTTAGCATCATGCCAGAGCAGACCCTGGCTGTTTTCTAATCCTTCCTGTTCCTCAGTGATGACTTCCTGTCCACCTGCTGCCCAGATCCATAAAAGGATACAGGAAGTCTACATTTACGGTTCCAACAGTAAAAAGCTGAAAACAAGAGTTTCAGGCAGGGCACCAAGACAGGAAAAAAAAAAAAAAGTTGGGTTTGGTTCATTTTTGTTTTTTTTTCTGGGGCTTGTGGTTTTCTTTTTTAAAAAAATCAGGTAATGGGCAGCAAACTAGTGAATTTTGCCTCAGAGGCTCTTCCATTTGACATCTTGAGAAAAGGCTTAATGTTGTGAGAAGGATGTGCTGAGGTTCTGACAGAACCTTGCACTTTAAAAGTAACCACTTTCTTTTCAAAACTTCAATAGAGCAAGTGAAATTAGTGGCAAGTTCTTTGTTTTAATCCTTAGAAAGGAAGTTACATTTTTGAAATTTATATTTTTCACCTCAAGGTTGCTAGTGATTATAAAGCAGTGATTAGTCAATGGTAGCCACCCTGTCATGCTCAGATCATGTTAAGCTAAACTGCCACACAGAAACTCCCATCTAAGCTGTTTGGCAATAAGTACAACTGCAGACATATTATCTTTAAATCATTAGGATATTAAGAATTCACAGGTACTGCGCTCCTGATAACGGATATATTCTGATTTCTTCAGGATGTGAGGCTGTAAAAAACCATCCATCGTGTTGTCAGTTTTTCAGGTGATACTGTCCTCACATCCTGGCAGTAGGTCCAAAAAATGGTCTTTTGGAAAGGTTAACTTTCAAACTCACATCCAGGTTATTGGTTATAAGGATGTCTAGACAGCTGACCCTACTTTGCCATGTAATCTCTTTCCTATCCCAAAGGCCAAGGGAATCTCCTGGCTTACATCCTTTATTCTCCCTGATGAGCTGACTGTTCTGTAGCACATTTCTAGATTAAACTAGCTGTCAAATACACAAACTGGGGCCCCTATAACCTGGAGAAGACAGTAAGATAATTAATTTATTTTGTGCCCGAATGTGACTGTTTGTAGTTAGCTTACATGAAAGAATAAATTGCCTGGAGGGCGTGCTCAGCATTATTCAGTGGCCTGCAGCCAGATGAGTCCCTGTGAACTGGGGAAGAGGTGGAAAGGAAAGTTGCAATTTTTTTTTCTTTAGTTCTTCACTCCTAGATGCTGCCAAAGATCTCAGCCTTTGCAGCCCATAGATAAATCCATCAGTGTTTACAGTTGCGTGGAAGATTATTTATGGGATATGGGAGGAGGGAGTTCATATTTGCCTTGTATGAGGTAATCAGTTCCTGTGTATACCTCAGGAAGCTGTTACAAGGCTTAAAAAAATTAAGAGGAGATTATCTTATGCTTTCAGGTCACACAACAATTTGTCTGAGCATATAGACCTTTAGATGCCCACAGTGGTTCATAGACCAGCAAGACCACAAAGTCTTTCAAAAGGAGGTGTGGAAAATAATAAGACGACGACCAGGAGCTGAAGAATAATCATAGTTAAAGCTTCTGACAGCTCTTCAGGCTGAAGAAAGTGTTTTTCATGACAGCCCCTTTAACATTAACCACTTCCATATCTTGATGAGACAGCGATGGCACATCAAATGAGAGGAGAATTCTAGCAGGCAGTGCTGAAACAGATGGCATTGCCACAGCACTCCTCCTGCCAGCTGCCTGGGAAGAGGCTCTCTCTATCCTGTAATAAAAATGGCATGAGTTCAGGCAGATTCCCATGCCACTCTCTCTCTGCTTCAGAGGAAAGGTACCTCAAAAGCAGTGGATGGACCATGGCACAGGAAGAAGCAAACCTGCAAGAGAGAGGCTCATGAACATCCAGGTAAACTTGAAATTCCACTTACTTCCTGGAAGTCTATGGCATTTAGGTTCATTTCCAGTGGGAAATATGAGCAGAAAACATAGCAAATTGTGATAGGTATGTGCAAAATTAAAGCTTGGTTTGGAATCAAAAGACATCATGATTTATTTGTTCTCCTTGCTAATGCTATTCCAAGCATATCTTTTAAATATTAGCTTACCATTTCACAAGAAAAATTCTTACAGCAGGAAAGATTCTGAGACAACAGCGTATGATCATTTACAAATATCTTTGGTTTCAGTGTCTTTACACTTAGTTTTCCTTTCAGATATGTTTATTTCACTTACGTTATCATAATATGGCAGAGCATAATCCAACGCAATCTTCAGGCTATAAGGCTAATGACATAAAATAGGAGCCTGGGGTTATCATTCAATCTCTGCCACTTTTCCCAGTCTTCAGAGGGTACATGAAGAGTATCTTTTGGGGTTTTCTGTGTAATATCTCTAGTAGAGCCAGCTCCCACTCAGTAATTACAGGAGAGCAGATGTTATTGAAACACACATTACTACACATGGAAAAAACGAGAGTGAACAAAATCTGCCCAATGTAAGACACTAAGGTATGTTAAGTCTAGTAAAGGCTTTCCAGCAACAAAACAGAGCCAGACAATCAGACAATGAACAAGGAGAGTTTTTCTTCCCCCCACCCCATTGTGTGGAAATGCTTACTACATAGATTTCCACCCCAAAAAAACAAAAATTAAAATCATTCTACAATAAAACTCCAAACAGCATATACTGTTAGCATAGCATTTTAGATTATTGTGAAACCATGCCATTTCATTTCTGGGAAGCAGTAAGTCAAGATATACATGGTAGGGAGGGAATTTGTTCCACCTATCTGCCAGCAGCATTAATTTTTCCACTCTATATCTCTGACATAGAATAAAATATCTGAAAGAGATTAAAAAATACTTAAACAGTTATGCCAATGCACATAACCTTTGCTACAGTGCTCATCCTCCACAGCCACGTTGTACATTCATTGGGATTTTTTTAAAGGGGACTAAGCAATTTGGGACTATTTGGAAAAGGAACAGAGGTAACAGTTCAGCTGGGGCCTGATGTGCAGTTGAGGGGGGCAGTGGGTTGTGCCCATCTTTACCAGGTACAGCTCTGAGTGGAACCAACCACAACCACGGCTGCCTGCCTTGTCAGATTTTCCACTGCAGCAGCCAGGTGAGATTTAATCAGATACTGGTAGGGGCACAAGGTAAGAAGACCATAAACTTTGCCAAAATGCAGTTCAGTTGGAAATTTTTTTGGAGAAAAGTTGATTCAGCAACGTGAGCTTAAACTGGACTAGAGCTGTGAGTCATGGGGATTTAAATCTGGGATGAGACACCCTAGAGTGTGGTTTTTGTGTTGCAGAACCATAGCTTTCAGGCAAGGCAATAAAGCAAGCAATAGGCTGAAGGTCAGAGCAGAACGTGCAACATGTCAAATGATTCAGAGAATAAACAGACTCAGGAAGGGCAAATACACAGGCTTCAGAGGCAACACAATAGACTGACCTTCTCAACTTTCTTTCTTCAGCTCACCACGTCACCAGACATAAACGTGGGCGAGGAGATAAAATAAATGAAAGATGGATCTCAGCAAGTGGTCGGGTTTTCAGCTACTGGCTGCTCAAGCTGCCTTGAGTAACAGAATGAAGGGATGAACATGTAAACAAGTAGAGTGTTTCTAGCCAGCTGTTTCAGCTTTAGTACCAACCTGAAAGATATTAGCAGATGTATTTTCAAATAGTTCAACAAAAGAAATAATAAAAAAGCAGGGCAAGGAAGAGGAAAGCTTTAACAAACATTCTGTTGTAGTATAGGTTTGATAAAATATTTTTACAGAAGTCAATGGGCAATGGATTGCTCAATGTAATATAGCAATTAGATCTAAAGAAGGCAATTCAGCTCGTCTGCCAACAAAAACTCACCACAAATTCACACCAAACTCGTTAGATTCTCACAGCCAAAAACATTCTCTAAAAGCTAAAACATTTAATTACAAAATTTTCAAAACGGAATATTAAATTCTAGTCTCAAAAGTTTTGAAAATATTTTACATTTTATTCAACAACAAATTAAAATGAAACAAAATGTTTAATCTGGAAAAGTCCTCCACACCCTTGATTGAACCAAAAGACAAAGAAAAAGTCAATTATTTGCACAGCTGGACTATTAATTAGGAAATAAAGGCAACACAACTGATGTCTGACTAGTAATTACCACATCCTACTCCAATGTGGTCTTTGAATAAAATAAAAGCAAGAAACACTAAAGCAGCTTTGAACAACAGCTCTTTAGTTAAAGGCTGGATCTCCCAATATAGCCCCACATTAGCTAGAGGTTTATATCCATAAAATTCTGCTGTAAAATCTCTGTGAACACAGGAGAATTAGTGGAGGTGAAATCACCACCAAGCAGTTAATAACTGTCTTTCCCTTGGAGGAACAAATTCAAGCCAAGCACACATATATAAGAAGTTTCTTTTATAGATTTGTGATTTGAAGACAAGAAGTGCTGGTTAAGGATTTCACTACCCTTGAAAACATTTTCCAGCAATAAAAATGGACTACAGACTAAAAGGAAATAAAGCAAGAGGAAGGAGCTTCTCTGCCCTTATGCTGAGCTGACCCTGGACTGATGACAGCTTCATTTTCAACTTGGCACAGGATGATTTTGGAACTCCCCCAACTGTATGAGAAGTACTCCCAAAAATCCTCTGGCCCGCTTGTGACCTGAAGCCGAGTGCAGCAGTGTGGATGAATCAGATCAGTTAAAATCTTGTCAGAATTGGAATAAAATAAAATAAAATAAAATAAAATAAAATAAAATAAAATAAAATAAAATAAAATAAAATAAAATAAAATAAAATATACGATACAAAAGAGAGAGAGGAGAAGGAGGAGGAGGAGGAGGAGGAGAAGGAGGAGGAGGAGGAGAAGGAGAAGGAGAAGGAGAAGGAGAAGGAGAAGGAGAAGGAGAAGGAGAAGGAGAAGGAGAAGGAGAAGGAGAGGGAGAAGGACAGATAAGGGGAAAGAGAGAAGAAGGGAGAGGGAGGGAGAGAAGAGGAGGAGAATACTCCGCCACTTTCTGATTAAACAATATGATCAGAGCAGGGCAGCTCACTTGTTCTTTTCCAAACTGAAAACCAGACCTTGTTCCCCAGTGGCTTTCCTGCACACAGTAAGCTTTCTGTATTTAAGCAGTATGTTCAAATTAAAAACTGCTTTTTATTTCCAAGCAAACATTGATTTCAACTGCATAAGTCCCCAAGCAAAGAGAGATCAATCTTCAGCCTTTCTCTGCTCAGTGACCAAAGGGGTGGCAAAAGGGGGATTGTCTTTAGCTAGATCATGGACTAGCATAGCCTCAAAGACATTTGGAGCAGCCCAGGATTTACTGCCATTTATGCAACAAGCTGAACTTTACAGCAGTGGTGGTTTGGCAGAGCATGATGCTGGTTTACATTCTCTCTACTGCAAAATAGTTGCTTTTGCTGTGTTCATAATCCGGGAAGGAGTTCTCCTCTATCTGAGGGCATAATACCCCAGCTAATTACATCCAGGACAAGTTCTTTTTGCACTAGAGTAGTGGCAAGGTTGCCTGGCAAAAATAGCCACTCAGAAATTTTCTAGTACTGAAAAGCAAGAAGCCCAGATTCTATGTACAAGGCACACTGGACAAACTGCAACATGCATGTTATTCTCTTGCACAACAGGAGTATGGGACATCTAGCAGCCAAAGACCTTGGTTATTCCTGAAAGGCAGTAAGTAAGCAGCTTTTTTGTCAAAAACCTAATTGCTTCTCTGACAAATATGGTCAGCAGAATTTTTCCTTAAATTGGGAGTTACAAATATATTGCTGCCTGAGAGATTCTGAAAGCCTTACTCACCAGTTTTAGGGCAAAATGCACACAAGTGGTCTCAGTACATTACAGAGGATTACTGCTTGAATAAAACTAATATAAACTCGTTCCTGAGTTGTTGGTTTCTCTTTTGATACAAGCTTATTGTGCTTTGGTGTGTTGTCTTTTTTTTCTTTATTCTCAGCTTTTTCTTTGCTTTCATTAAACTACAATAATTTATTAGCCCTCTCCTTTGAAATATTCCAAATCTTGAGAGCTTTGTGTCATTGGAATATCATGATTTCCATATATGAGGAATTCACTGTACCAAGACCTCTTTTCTCATAAGTTCAGGTAGAAAGTGTATTATGGACAACCTTCTGCAGGCAATGGCCAACAATATGGCTCAGAGCTGTGTGGATGTTTTGGTTGCATTCAGAAGTGGCACTTGCACAGTCTGGAAAGCAGATCATAGCCAGCTCTCCACCCTCTCAACTGTCCCCAGTTCCCACTACTGTGGCTATTAAGTAGCTGCACATGCAGCCAGGAGTGAAAGAGCCATGGATAGATCAGTAAATTCCAGCATCACATACTTCATTCTGAGAGTCATAAACCCCTGCACTGCACTTCCCAGCACCCCAATTCCTGGAGAGCAATACAAGGTCAGTCTTGCTTTCCTCTGGTGTATATTTCAGATCACAAAAATAGCTTAAATTTCTCCCTGACTTGAGAGCTGCACATACCATATTTGAATGGGTGCTCCATGCATGGAGAAATAAGTTGTATCCTATATAAAGTGACTATTGATAATTAAGAGCTCACTACAAGTAACTGCATACACAGACATATATTGACCAGCAAAATCACAGCAATCCAATCATATCTACAGCAAACACACTTGGTGCCTGGCACCAAGTTGTACCTGAATATCTGCCTCCAGTGATATTTTTGCTCAGAGTTCAAAACATTGAATGTCTTTTTGCAGAATGGCCCCCTTGAGTTAAGAAGTTATCCAGGTCTAATTTAAAGGTGTTTATAGTGACTAAGCTGCCACAGATGAGAGTTCTATAGATAATGTGAACTCTCTTCAACGAAAAGTTTTGGTCTTTTCAATGCGTCCCTAGATCTTGTCCTAAAAGAAATCTTTCCCAGATGAATTAACTAAGGAGATACATCACTTAAAAAAATACATTGGTGAAATCTTGAACACAGGCTGTAATTTTCTTTCTTAGTTTGTATGTGCTGCCTGAGTAGCTTTAATAAGTTACAGCAGTCAGTGTCAATTAATTCCAAAAGATTATAATCATACACTACAAGTCCTAGAGATGCCACACTAAAAGCATCTTGCTGTGGGATTCAGAATATTTTGGGCTGGGGATTTACAGGTTTAGTATATCTTTTGTTCATTCTAAAACTGCTGTCATATTTTGAGTCTTACAGAATAGTGGCTTTGCAAAGTTATGTTCCCTCATAACTGAAACTGCTTAGCAAAAGTTCTTAGTAATGACTTTACATTTTGGATTAAGCACAAACCTTTTTAATTGGTTGTACAAGCCTGTACTCCTTGTGGAGCTATCAGCTAGTTTAATAGTCTCCTTTCATAGCTTTCCTTTTAGTTGAGACTTTCATGCAGTCCTGCAACAGATTTGATTATGTCTCCAGGATTCACAGAAAAAAGTAGTCATTTTCCTCTGTCACAGGAAGAAAAAAGAGACTTAAAATTAACAAGGGTTATTACACAAAAAGCAGTCTCTGCATAGATTTTTTTTCAAATCCCACCCAAAAGGATCTTTAAAAATACAGTATGGCCCATATATGAATTTAATATAATGCCCAAAATGGCATTTCAGGGGATTTCTGAAAACAAATTTTCTGAAAACAAATTCATTGGTATTTACACTATGTTTTTCGAACAGCCTTTCCCATTTGCCTTGTTTTGCTGGTTATCTAAAAAGAAGGCTTAGCGTGAAAGCACAGGCTTGATCCCTTGGGAATGCAGTACACGTTGCATAAACAAATGATTTTACACTATCAACTTTTAAAACACATTTTAGAGGTCTTTCAAGCCAGATTTAAAAATACAGAGTTTCAAATCTGTGTTGCAATCTGCATAAAGAGCTGGATTAAACAAAAGAAAGAATGAAGGGGAATATTTTTATTTAGTTTCCAAATGTGTATATGCAGAAAGTTAAATTCTCTGAAAACTTTACCACACCAAAGTGTTACTTGGTGCACACTTGGAAGAAAATTTACTATGCTCAGAGTTTTTCATAGTGTAGGTGTTACATTACTGAACTGTCAGGACTGAGCAAAATTGATGTAAAGGTGTCTTAAGTCAAATTGTCCTTGTTTTTATTGGATTGCACCTGTGCTTTAACATCAAGTCTATTTTTAGCATGTAATATGACATTAATACAAACAAATCATACAAGGTTTGTTCTTAATGGATTTGCAGCATGCATACCACACACTGTTACATGTTTCCAGTTCACATTAATCATAAGAGGATAATACATTGGACAATAAACCACTTTTTTTATGCTTTGTGCAAGTTTAGATATGCTCTGCCCAGATCTCATTTTCCTAAAAACTTTTTCTACCTAATTTATATTTCAACACTTTCCTAAGACATCTCTCCAGCCTGTAAGGTTGTGAAGCACATTGCTGCAATCCAGCTCACGATTCCAAGGGACTGTGCTTGTCTGAATCAAATATTAAACTCCATTTTAGGACAATTTATGTTCACAGAAAGCTATATAAAAGCTTTCATTTTCTCTTCACACTTATGCCCTATCAGTCTTGACATCTTATGCCATTTAAATGAGAGAAACAGAAAAATGGAATCTTCTCATGCAAATGATATAAGATTTCTGCACCTGCACTCAAGGCCACACACCCCCTCCCACACACAAGCAGCTACGTTATTGTTACGTGCATTTTCCTCCCACACAACTTCTATGTATCACACAGGAACTATTTAACTATGGATCTGATGCAGTGTATTCCAAAGCAAAATCCACACTTCCAAAGACTAGGTTCAGACTTTTTTCACCCTCATCTATCTACTCTCCAGCCTGTGGCCATTCACAAAGTTTAGTTACGACTGCCTTTCTACCTGTAAGGTGCAGATACCCAGTTTGGTATCACAATGCACTTCATGGAGGGGTGCTGGTCTGGGCCATTCACTAAAATCAAAAGATTTATTGGCATAAATGCATAACATGTAATAGGTTTGTTCTTCTTTTTAAGGCATCCCTGCTGGAAAACAGTTTACTGTTTCCTGTGTAGCCGTAATTCCCATTTGAGCCTTTTGTTTGATTTGTCTTGTTTCTGTGGTGTTAAGAATCACAGACACCAGAAGAATACTGCAAGTGTCATGTGCTGGTTGTATAAGTAACTTCATGCATACTTGGATAAATCTAAGTGGACTGGCTGACAGAATTCAGCAACAAAAGGTTGGATCAGCTCCTAACCAAGAAAAGCTTACCCTAGCACCTGCAAGATTTCCTCTCACAATACCTCACCTGGTAGAATTGCTGTGTGTAAGTGATAAGGGTCTTGGCTATCATATGGTATATTTTCCATGCAGTAGGAAATTTTATTAACTGCATGTTTGGCTGAACTCTACCTTAACAATAACCATATTGAATTATTTTTATTAGGGAGATGAGCCTGCCTGTGATTCTGGACACAAATAGTTGTTGTTCTCGCATTATGGACTGCTAAGTTTCAGTGTTGACCTATTGTCAAACTAATATCACATACTTGGAAATTTGAATATTCTGATTGAGTTCCAGGGTTTGTGGCTTAGGTTTAAGGTTTCTAATGACCATCTCTAAATAAATTAGAAATCCCAAATACGCATATGTCTTTGAAGAGAGATTCTTCAAGTGCCAGTTTAAGCACAACTCAGATTCTACTGATCAGTAATTTTCAAGAAACCCTGGCTGCACTGGCATCAGTGGCAAAACTGAAACCATAGCTTTTGGCCTCACTTTACATGGGTATACTTTACAAAGGCATGTCATGATAGGATGAGGGGGAATGGCTTTAAATTGGAAGGGGAAAGATTTAGATTGGACACTAGGGAAAAATTCTTCAAGATGAGGGTGGTGAGACACTGGAACAAGGCTGCCCAAGGAAGCTGTGGATGCCCTCTCCCTGGAAGTGTTCAAGGCCAGGTTGGATGGGGCTTTGAGCAGCCTGGTCTCCTAGCAGGTACCCCTGTCCGTGGCAGGGGGGTTGGAAGTAGGTGATCTTTCAGGTCCTCCAACACAAGTCATTCTATGAATCTATGATTCTATGATCCTATATTTTAGGGTGATGTAGAGGCATACATCTCATTATGTCATATAGTTTCTTATGTATTTGTATGGGATTTTTAACCCTCAAATTACTGATGCAGTACTGTTGTCAGTGAAGGATCATCACTGGATTGCAGAGTACTGACTAAGATACTCCGTGAATAAAACAGGAAAGATTGTAGCCATCTATCTCATTTTGAATCTATTATTTCATTAGTCTAGAAGGAGGAATGTGGCAGAAACAATTGTCAATCAATTTCTTCCATATCAGAGTTTTTAAAGATGAAAAAATAAAAAACGGTCACAAAGAATAGAAGTATATTTCAGATTTATCAAAATGCAGTCATACAAAGACAAAGAAGTTCCCCAGTGCTCTGAAACAAACAATGTTTATATAAATTAGTTTGTGATCCACATTACTCAACTGTATCATTTTATTTTATTGAACACATTAATGTGACATAAGGACCCACATGTTCATTGTACACAGCCTGAAAGCTCTTCCAGCCGAGGAGAAATAAAAAGTAATTAGAAGAATAGCTGACTAAAAGGATTTAAAATTTTATTGAGACCTCTGGCTTGTATAAAGCTTGCATTAAATGTTATTCATCCAAATGTTTCACTCACCTTATTCCTTTTTTTCAGTTAGAAACAGAATGAATGTAACAGTTTTTTAAGCATGATTAAGCCTTCATTATGATCAGAAAGAGAGGCAAAATGAAGTGCAATACATATGGCAGCAAAATAAGCTATCATAAAACATTGCCCCAGGACTATATCACACCAACCTTAGTCAGACAACAGCAAACAAGAAAGTATGGCTTGGATATTTGATCTATTCTTTTCTAATTAAGGTGGAGGTGACCTCATTCTTGTTTCCACACACTCATGAAATTATTCTAATTTCAGATTCAAGTAATGATCTCACAAGAGCCAAGAAATAATGGCTTAGGTCTGAAATATCCAGGTCAATACACTTTAAAGCTACATGCTACGTTACTACATTACTCAGTTGTTAAAATAATAAATGTTCCTTTCATTGATTTGTTATTATGTCAGCAGTGTAATAATATTATCCAATAGACACGTAGCTTTCTAGGGGTCTTTCCTTTTTGTTTTAGTAAGTTTTGCTAATTCTCTCTTCCTGCCTTGATTTTGACACACAAGCTCTGAAAGCTTTAGACCAAGACTTCCCTTTGCACCATTGACTGTAGTGGAGCCTTGCCAGTCCATATCAGTACCCCTGTCAACCCTTCTCTTCACAGTGAGAAACTGAAAGCCAGTGAAGGTGAGTAGTTTTTAGAATCCATTCTACAGAGAGAATTTTGTCATGAGCAGTTGTAAATTCTGCTCCTTTTCAATGAGGATATGCCTGCACGGTTTGAATCAGCATACAGTGAGCATAGTCATCAGATAAAGCCTAAATTATAGCATTAGATTTGTCCTTCACTCTGAAAGAAGCGAAGGTGACGAACTGATCCCTGAATTGGTACCACAGTAATACACTGGTGCTCTTTGCCTTCTAGCTGAGAAACTACAAGCCAATTGTAGTCATCAAACAAGTCTCCCAAGAGACGTGGAAAGAAGATGGACAGTTGGCTCTATTTCACAAAGGGATAATTGAGGAAAAATGGTTTTCCCAAACTCAGAGAGGCTTTAACAGAACTAGCAAAAAAAAAGAAACAGCTCCCAGTCTTTAAACACAGAAACTATCTTCTGATAACTTCTCAAGAAAAGGCAAGAAAACAATGTTGAAAAGGCTCTCCTTCTTAGAAAAAGGGACGTTTCTGTGGATTAAGAATTAGGAAAGAAAAACAGCCCTTAGAAGAGATATCCATCTTGGAATTCTATTTGTTTTGGTACAGAACAGTCCAGGAATATCTTGTCCCCACTACTGATAAGACATCTGCATCACGGACTGCAAATATCTGTTGATTTTTGCCCTAATGGATGCAACTTTCTCATTTCAGTTTGAATCAGCTGTTATACTGCCAAGAAGGCAGAATCATATAGCTGTCACTTGCAGTAGGGAAAAAAAAAACACCCAAAAAACAAACAAACAAACAAAAAATATCACCAAACATAGAAAACCTTCTGCAATGAAGGCTTTTGAAATGCTGTTTCCCATTGTTCCGGTCAAACTCTTTCAGAAATAAAGCAGTATCAGAAAGATTTGGAGAGCTGAAGAGACAGGGAGAAGTAGGTGCTGCTTTTAAAGGCTTTTTCCAAACATAGTGTTGTAATTGGAATCAGCAGAACAATCCAGCAATTCTGTTTCATTAATAAAAAATTTGAGGAAACATCCTTTTCCAGGAGGACCCAAGACAGTCAAAGATTTGTAACAAATTGCCCCCATCTGCCTCTGTATCTCAATTTACCTAACTTGTTGTGCAGCAGCCATTCTCCAGCACAGCTCTAACACCCAGAGGAGACCTGCAGAAATTTTTAATAAAGCCTCTTAATGGCTCATCTACATGTCCATCCTTTTTATTTCTTTCTCTATCTCTAGGCTTATACAAGAACTTCCTCAGGGATCCATGGAGAAAACTCTTTATTTTCTATACATTGGAGCACAGCAAAACTAATGCCATTCACACTGACAAATTTTGAGACATGGTTAATTGATGGAGAGGGCTATGATCTCAGTGAGCTGTCCTTTTACAGATCTGGCCAGAGAGATTTAAAATGTTAGTGCTCCCTGGTTGTTAACACTATTCCTGTACTGACAATTACCATCCACTCAGCCAAACAGCACAAATAAGCCAGCAGCGCACCACAGTTATCCCAGACATCTTGTCAGTGTGTTTTTCAATAGTGGGATTCTAATAAGAGCTTTAGATAACATTTGCCACTCATTCCAATATCCCATCACGCCTCCTTTTCTACTTGGAGCCTTATTTATGCATGTTGGTCATGGCATAACCCATGGATGGGACTTCTTGCGCTTGAAAATGAGATATTGTCATATATGTCAGAGAAGATCAAATGAAGCTTTCCAATACACTGCCCCAGAGGTATTAACTTCTTAGAGTGGCTCTCCTTTTTCCAAAGGATTGACACAATCTGCCCAGAAAACATGAGCCTGCCAGTCAGCTCCAACTGTTTTAGTAGGAGACTGGGAGAGATCCTGGTATTATTTAATGACTGTAGCTTCTGGCAAGGGTTTAACATGCACGTTTAAGTACTGTATTTAGCTCCAATTGTCTCCATGCTAGATTGGATCTGTGGGGCACTGAAGTACAGCACAAAATGTGATTGTGTTTTCTCTGAGAGATTCTCACTCCCTTTGGGTCCGGCCTTAACTAAGAATCATTATTTTTCACCTGAGGCATGTTCTCCTTTGCAAAGCTAACAATTTTATAGTTGTAAATAAAGAAACAGAAATAATCAGTGGTGCAAGTAACACAAGAGCAATAGGCCCTTTAACTATCAAAATGTCATCTGAAGGCTGCTGTTTTCTCCACTTGTAGCTCCACGGGGCTAAAATTTACTTCAGAAATTTGGTTACAACAGATGAAAGTGGAGGTTTCTCGAACCAAGCCAACTGAATCATTTTCAAATGGCAATCCTAGATATTATTCCACAGACCACATGTGGCAAAGAGAACATTAACATGAGAGATGAAAAATTCCATAAAAAAAGATTTGCCTCTATGAAGCAATTTGTCTCTTCATGACTTTAGGTGTGATATAAGATATGCCTTGAGCTTCAGTAGAAAGTAATATCATGAAGGAATTCTGTAATGCAGCTATTCTTAAGTTATGATTACCTATTAATTCAGTATAAGTCCTGCAACAAAAATGAAAAAATATTACCTTAAAATGTCCCCAAGACTATTTTATATCATATCTACAACTTGGTTCAGAAATGCAGAGCTGTGTGTTTTCTGCATAAAACAGTGTATTGTAAGTCTAGCAGTAAGAGTAAACCAGATTCAGATGGTAAGTGGATTTGTCAGGACATAACCCATTCTTTCACAAATGGGCAGAAGACAACTAAAATCACCTCTCCCTCCTATAACTGCTTCTCCTACATGTGCACACAAACATTGAGAGGTGCATCAGAGAACTTAATAAACCAGGAAAACTCTCTAGTCCTTCCAGAAACACAGAAGCTGGTAAAAAAAAAGATGATCCAGGAGTCTTATGAGTAGTGTTCTATGTACCAGGAACAACAATGCAGAGGGTATTTTGATATACCTCACAGTAGAGACATCAGTGGATGATGTGGGCTAAGAAGGCTTCTAAGAACACACCAGCAACACCAATTGCAGCTCCAGGCTATATTGAAGAAATGGGATCACTATGTGCTATGTGCAGCCAAATGAGACACCTCTGCAATGCATTCATTTCCCTGCAAAGCAGGCTACAGCAAGCTGAGAGGGGCCCTGACCCTCTTGTCTCCGTGAAGACAACCAGGTAAGAATTATTACTGGTTTTAAGACCAGAACAAATAAAGTTTAAACTAAATTCTGCACTCAGCTTTGTGTTCTTGGGTAGTAATGCTAATATGAAACACTAGCAGAAAGAAATGGGCCGGTTTACATAAAACACATATCACAATAGATGCATCAATAAATACAGGAATATAATTTTGTCAGCAAGAAGCCTGGAGAAATTTATGGGTATTGATTAAAAGGGAAGAAAAACATTCATTTGTATATGTGTTTCTTTAACAGCCTTCACACCTGATAATTCACAGAAATGCATAACAAAAAAATGTATGTCTGTACTAGCCACTTACTGGCATATTTACAGATATTGTTAAGGCTCATCTCTTTATCTCCAGGTTTTAAAAATAACCTTAACTAAAAAGCACACAGATATATTTTTTAGAGAAAATAAATCTTATATACATTAACTTGCAAATGTGAAAGAGAACATTGAGTCTTTTCTGCATGAACTGAAGACATCTGGATTATTTTATCCTCCTGTCATTGTCTGGCTGTGAGATTGTTGAATACATGAGTGTAGGTAGTGCCAGAAATTAATTCAATTCTAGAACTTGCATTATATTAACAAACTGGAAAAGAAAAGGAACATAAATCATTATTCTCTTCCCTTTTCCCACCTCCTACTTTAATAAGTGAACTGTCAGGATTCTTGTTTCTAATCCATTAGAGAGGTTTTAAGTCTTTCTGGTTAGAAGAAATTCACTATAGCTTTGAAGTTTTGTTGTATCCTAAGGTTGACTGAAAAAGTGTGTTTTGAAAGGGTTAACTTGTGGACCACACTATAAAAGGCAGTACTAAAAATTACAACTCTGTTCAAAAGGCAACTAGCACTTAGAAGGGAATGAGAAATAAATAAACCAGTATAGAGTAGAAACACAAGCTTAGAGAGGCCTTGAAAGAAAATGACCTCTTTTCATTCCGGAATACAGAACAGCTATTTTAATTAAATTACACTTTTACAATTATTCCTAACTCTGGTTTAGTTTATTTCATCCCAAATGTGTGCTTTATTGATCGATTAGCATTAGTCACAGTTTTCTCTGCCTCTCTTTGAAGGTTTTACCTTCTGTGCATTAACCATCCAGCTTGATCAAAATGTGTTTTTCAACAAAACAACCATGTTTATCCTTCAGGTAATCTGAAGCCAGCTTTTAAATATTTGGCCCACAAGACTAACCCACAGACATAATATTAGTTGTATTTTTTGAACTATAAAAGAACCCCAAGCGTACTACTTTTTTTTTTCTTTTTTTTCAGACACAGAGCAGTACCAGGTCTAACATATTCTCTCTTTGCAATTTTCTTCCAAAAGCTGCTAGGCAGTTTTACTGGCAATGGAGTTTTAAGAAAGTAAAGCACAAATCTGCTCATGGTCAGGTTAATAGTTAACCTTGCCCAGTCTATTCACAACTGCAGTGACTTTGCGGGTCTAGTGAAGCAGGAGGTAGCTAGAGTTCCTGTAGAGGCAATCCCCAAGACACATTCTGACTTCTATCAGAGACAGTAGATTGCTGTGGGCAAGACTCTTCAAAATAATAAGCAGAAAGAAAGTCACAGTTTCCAGAGTTGTGAAAATGCCTGAGAGTTCGAGGATTGGTCTCCGGTTTTCCCTTTTTCCCATGGAAAGGAACATAAAGCTGGGAATGGACTTCAAACACGCGGCAGTATTTTTGTGTAGGCATACATGTTCCAGGGTAAATCAGGAAACTTTCAATATTAGACACTGAGAAATATTTTGCCCTGTATTCAGTACTTTGTTTTGATTTGATAAAGAAATCGTCAAACAGATGTGATTTAGAAAATTGTTCACCAGAGAAACCAGTTTATGTATTCAAATACAGCAGGATGCCATGTTCAGAGTCAACCCCTGCCCTCGCTCTCCCCCTGCATGAGAGGAATGGCCAAATTCCTTTGCTAGTAGGCATCCACCTCATTTCAATGAAAATCAGTATAGAGACTGGCTTCAGTCCCCCAGAAATCCTGCCTCGGTGTTTTCCAGGTCCAACACTATCTGCCTGTTTGACATGTTCCACTTGACCCAGAAAGGAGCAAAAAGAAGATTACTTTCTTTCTCAGCAAGTCTTTTCTTTGATCTGTAATATATGATTTGAGAAGAAAACAATCAAGAAGTGGAAGCTGAGGCTTATACCTCAGATTTTCCAAGAAATTTGGGCATGTGAATATTATTTCTATTAAAATGAAACTCTCAGAGATGCTCATTCACTTTGTAATAGCCTCATCCTTAGTTCACTAAACATAAGGTTAGTTTAGTTAATTTCGTAAGCTACGCCAATGGATAAAATGGGCACATATTCAGCCTCAGAGAACCAAACAGGAAAATGCCAAGTGGCTCAGCTGAGGCTAGGCAGAGATTTTACATAATTTGTTACAAGTTAGAAATGTAATGAACTTAAGAAGAAATAGCAGGTGAGGAAATAACAATATACTGAAGACCAGAAATTAAACCATAATAATCTGAGAGGAAATATTGAAAAATTAGTCAGAAAATATAAAAAACTTTGTCTGTATTATTAAAATTCCAGAATTTGTAAACACAGTAGAAATTATTTTCCTGATATAGCGAAATTTTTCCCTGGCAGGGAAAAGTGAAAACTCAAAGGATGAAAAAAGAGCAAGTAGAGAATATAACGGTCGGGGCTTTGGATTTGCAGAGTGTGAGGGAAAGTATTCTGTTCCAATAACTCCATGTAAGACTAAGGGAAAAGCAGAGAATTCTCATATATATTCATTTATATTTTACCCTCACTATCCTAATATTTTTATCTTATCATTGTAAGGATCTCAGGAGCTGCAGGCATTTATTACTAGGAATGAACAATAAAATGCAGTTTATATAAAGGAAACTTGAAAGTTACCTCGATGCCTGTCAAGCAGTGTTGAACTTCAGTAGAAGTAGTTATTTCATGTCTGATGGGGATTTGATTTGTTTATGCAAACTTTTCACTTTTTTATTCAAACATTTCTGCAAAATATCCCAATTATAGTAGTATTTCTGATTCATCCATAGCCAAGAATTGCTAGAAATCTCATTTTAAAAGTATTTTTCTCCTATTATCCCCCATCTACCTTTTTTCAATCAATTGTATGGAGAATATCTAACAGAGAAGGCAATGGCCTGAAAATGCATAGTCACAAAAGATGCATCTTTAGTAGTTTTTATAGCTTAGCTCTGCTCCCAGTTTTTAAAAGAATGCTCTGGGCATTAACATTGAGTACAGGGAGTCACAGGCATCTCACTCTATCTCCGTTGATCATATAACACCAGTTTTTCACAGCGACTTGTTAGTTAGAAATCCTCCACAGGTAAAGTCATAGGTAAACAAACACAGGTAAAAGCATGTAACTGCATGTTATGGGATATGTTGCTAGGCAGAATCTGAATTTGTACATGCAAACAGATGTATTTCAGGAAAAACTAGCATTATACACATGGACCCCAGCTCAAAAAGTCAGTAGCTAATTAAAATAAAATTGGCGTAAGAGACACATCAAAACCATGAATTTTTATACCACTCTGAACTGATTTCCTGACAGTGTGAATAAACTTTCCTGATCTTTGTATTTAGATGCTGCTTTTGTTAACGGTGACTTATGTCAATTTTTCACATTTGAATCAAGTACGGTTGCTGTCAAATCAGGTCTTTGGCTCTGGTCTTCATTTTAGCTAAAGCTGTAATGAACCTTAGAACTATGTGCTCTTCAGTTTTGAGTTTAGTTTCTAATCAAAAGCTGAAGAGGTATGACTGGCTCCGGGATTTGAATCCAGTCCTCATGAGTTCAGTGTATTCTGAGTGAAGATTCTAGTTTTCGGTCTATTTTCCTCCTCCTTGTGCCAAAATTTTGACACATTGACAAATATCAGGGACACACTGAGGCTTCACATATGGATGAAAACCAGGCACAGATGGGAGAAGGAGTTACAGTACAAATTGCTGAGCAAGAAGTAACACTAAATAGCATATAACGTATTTATCTATAATACGTTATATTTACGTTGGTTTTTTATTAATCTCGAATATACATCACAAGCTCCATTTTCCCTTTATTTGTTGGTTTGTTTCTTTACACTGGTTAGCACACTGGTGTGCTTCTCACACTTCCTTCTAGATTTTTCCCTCTTTGGTCTGCAAACTGAGTTGAGCATCTGAAATCGCATTTCTTATCGTTTGGCTTCCATTTAGTGTTGCTATCAAAGAGGTAAGATAATACATATTGACCAAAAAATATTAATGTATCACATAGAAAAATTCTCTCTTGCTATTTCCCTCTGTATACAGAAGTATCTAGTTTACTATTTCCATGTTTGGACAGTCTCTTTAATGTCATACCCCAGTAAACCATAAAAGGCTATAACAATCACTTCCTTTACTCCTTCCCATCTTACAATAAGCACAGCTCAATTCATTTGTAGCACACTTATTTTCACTTGCATGACATAGTGTGTAGCAAGACTGTTCTATAGAGATAAGTGAAGAGAACTGACATGTACAAGAGAACAGGGAAAGGAGTGGCTCACTGAAATACCAAAAATCAAGTGCCGTGACAGCTCCCGCTGCAACAGTATTTTAAATGGCCGTGAGGTTTTCCAGTCCATCTGCACTGAATTTCCTGGGTTACTGAAACATATTACAAAGACTTACTTTGATGTGTCCCACATAAATGTCCTCACCACCACACCCTCTTCCTTTCCCTCCGCTCTCTACCTACTCCTGGCCCTAGGACCCCACAGCCCACAGCAATGTCATGCTGCATGCCTTCCTGCTCACATGAGCAGCAGTTGTCAGAGAAATGGATCCAAAAGAAACAGTCAATAAAAACAGAAACAGCTGTAACAATTTTACATGGCATGGTTCTGATTTCTGGGTATATCCTCCACACACATGCTTTCTTTTTCTTTTCTTTTCTACCTTGCCTAAGCATTAATGTTTTATATGGTATTATAGGAAAACAGCCATTAAGAAGGAGGCAATGTAGCAGAGTAGTTCTGCTCACAGATTTTGCCATTTGGGAATTGGTGTGGCTCAGGAATCTTTTCTTTTTAATAGTGACAAAAAAATGGAAATATATGGGTGGAGCGAAGAAAAATTATTATTGGGCAGAATAAAAGGTGACTACAGATTCAACAGGCTGCTGTAGATTTTTGGAGTGAGAGGTCTGACAGTATTTTAAAACCTGGACCACTTATATTCTTGACAGAAGGGCAGGTTGTGGTTGTTGACACTTGGACTGCATTTTTTTGTGTGAGAAACATCTAAACAGGCTTTACTGAGATATTGTGCATCAGTGTTAATGACTTATTGTGTTATTTACAGCAACACAAAGAGCCTGAGTCACCCTACTTAGCTTTGGACAATGAATGCTGGCACCTAAGCTAGGAGCCATCCTTTGTTACCGTTCTTAGATCGGCTTTCAAGATATGCTCTCCACTGAATATGTAATAGAAAGAGCCCAGAACACCAGAACTTTAAGTGAACTTAGGTGATAGAATGAAATCTGGGTGATCCAGGTAAAGAATTTAATAGATTGTATTTAATGTATTTAACAAACATAAGACTCCTTAGGAGAGAAGGTAGTAGTAGGTTTGAAAGATATCAATTAAATATTTAGCAAATCTTTTAATTAGTTTATGCTTTTCAGCCTAAGAAGGCATGACCCTGCCATAGTGGACAAGATAATCTCTGGGTCAGTTATCACAGGCAGAATAGACTATTGATGGCATGGATTTCGGTTCACAGCTTCACAGCAGTCATTTCAGAAAATAACCAGAATATCCAGACTTCTCTAATTGCACTACAGATATACCATAAAACTTTAAAACTGTCTTGAGTACTTATCTGACATCAGACTGCATAGGAAACTCACACATTTTATACAAGATCAGCTCTCATAATCCCTCCTTTATTCTACCCAGAAATCCATTTTCCCAGAGTAGGAACTTAAAGTTAGATGATAAGATAAATCTAAAATATCCTTAGTATATTTTCAGGGTTCTAAGCAAACAGGGGGAAAAAAAAGTGATTGACACATTCCAGCTTATTTGCTTAAAGGTTTAACTGATGAAAAAGATAAAAAATTAGTGAACAGATGGGGTGATAACATGCACCTATTTTTCCTAAAAATTGAAATACTCTACAGAGAAACAAAAGATCTACATTCAGTGCTTCACTTCTAAGCCCACAATGCTTATTGGAGCACCCCAAATGCTGTGTAATGGGGCATTCTGAGAGGACTTTTTAAAATAGCCATTAAAATACTAACCAGAAGGAGTATCACACCTTTCAGCTTGGCACTCACATTATATTATGTTAACATGGTAATCATAGAATCGTAGAATCCTTCGGTTGGAAAAGACCTTTGAGATCATCAAATCAAATCATACCCAGCACTCCACAACTTTCTCTCTTCACCCCTAGACTTCAGACAAGAAGAAATCAAAATGCCATCTCTTCTTTGGTTAGGAAGCCTTTTACTGTTATTTAAAATCCTTAGAAGAAAAAAGAAAAGCTGGACTTCTAGTAATGCTTTTTAAGTATATACAAATTTTAGTTGAAAGTTATGACCTTAACACAGGAAGAATCAGGTAAAATAATGATGCTAACATTCCCAAAGATTGACTAGATTATTGTAGTGATTTCTCAGTGACTTCAAAAATCTATAGAAGAGCAAACTGCACACAACACAGTTTGAGTTTGGGTAAGCAATCCAAAAACCTCAAGGAAATCTTTGTGGTCTGGAAGTGTCATAGGAGTAGTATTTTTCAGGCCACATTACACCTTTTCCATTTCTCTCTCAGTTAGAATCCAGAGTGCTCAGGAGAACAAAAGATAAAGAACAAACCAATTCTTTTCATTCTTTATATTAGGGACAATTTAAAAGTTAGACAAACATGGGGAATATCAGTTTACCCAAACTTCCAGCATTACAATTAAGAGCTGTGCCCTAAGCTGAAAAAAATAAGATAAATAAATAAGGGGACCAGATTCTGTCCATAGATGATTAACTAAGACACGTATGTTTGAAGGAAAGCAGAATTTGTGTCAATATTTCCAAAATCTGCATTTCACATTAAGTATTTTTAAACCAAATATGTCCCTGTTGTGTTTCTTACTTTCAAGGTTTTTTCAGCTGTGTCACAGAAGCCAAATATTGTGCCTCTCAATAAATCAGCCATATTTCCAGCTCTTATAGTTGCATTACATTACTTCATCTTTCCTTAAAAATAATACTAATACGGGCTATTTTCTGTTCGAACCATTTGCATGTAACTAATAAGTTCGATATGTGTGCCTTTGACTGCTATATCCAAAGAGTTTAACAATACAATGTCCAGGGAGCAAGAACATTTGACATACCTTGCCAGGTATCCCATGAGCAACCAGCTATCAGTTGCAAGTTCTCTGGTATTTACAGAAGAGTGAGAAATAATGCTGGCATTTCAGCCAAATGCTTCCTTTCTCAGTACATGTCCCAGCGGCCAGGCTACATGAAGGCATTGGCCAGGTGCTGAATCATGTTATGTTGGCCTCTCTCCATTTTGATCTTATGCAGTATTTTATTGACTTATTAATGTATTAAGCAATTAAACAACAATATTTAACAGAACTGAAGAAATCTGGGTGGTAGGAAGTACTTAAAATTAACCTGGAATACCAGCTCCTAGTTTAAATGCTTTTTTAATGTAATCATAAGGCACAACCTGCTCCTCACAAAGGTCAAAACAGAGAAGTGACTTCAAGGTTCTCTGGAGTTCCCTTGAACTGTGGTGTCATATTCAAGGCTGACCCACAATATGCTCTGCATCATCACCAGGAGCTCACGTCTGTCAGACATCAAAACAGAACAGAAAACTCAGTTTCATGCCACTTGTGCTCTCATTAAAAACGACCTTAGAACTCCACAATAAAAGCACGCACTACAAGGACACTGAGAAGAGCTGGGCTGCAGGTTGCTGTGAAACATAGGCATTGCATAAGGAATTGAGATGTGAAGAGATGTCCCAAGTGGGAAATCTAAACTTGGGCTGTGGCATCCTGCATATCCAGGCAAAACAAAGTACTTTCATAAAACGCAGCATTCCCTTTTTTTTATTTTCAGGTTATTTTCATGACTTTGGCAACATGACATAGGGGACAAATGGCTAGAACAGAAATTGTCACAGATCCTACACTTACTAAGACCAAAGTAATTTTTGGTCTGCACTCTTCACACAAAGTGTAGTATTGTTGGCAGATCCTTTGTGGAGAAGCATCTCTATCGTTATTGGTAAATACTAACATCCTGTGCTGGGGACATAATTTAATGGCAGCCCTCAGGGAGTTAGCAACTCAGACTTATATTGCACTGTGTTTATGCTGGGGGTATAAATACTGTCATATTGCCTATGCTGTCCTTTGAAAGATATAATTCTCACTTCTGGAGTCGGTGGCACAAGGGGGGTGAGAGGCTAGCCTAGTAATCAGGGGAGCATTTCAATTCTGGAAAGCCATCACCAATAATACTGCTCTATTTCCCACTCACTACAATGGCAGGGCTTTTCTCTATATAGCACACAGGTCAAAGCCCAATAGTAACAATTGACTCCCAGGTACACAAAATGAGCAGAACTCAGCCCAATAATGAATAAATATGGCAGTCTGCAGCTATTTCTTACATTCCATGTCTGTCAGGTGCGTGATCGTAGAGTCTATGCTCACTCTCTGGGCCTGGTTTGATCCCTTCTAAAACTAACTGGCTAAGAGCTAACCATCCAGTTCAATCTAGTTATCCTCCATCAGAGGAAGGGAGGAAGCAGCAGAAATTTCCACAGAACTCAGCCCATCATAAGATATGTCTGAGACAAGTAGGATGCATTGTCCCCTGGGTGTGCCTCATGAGCTTTACAGAAGATAATCAAAACTCCTCAGATGAGATATCCAATTCTGAAGTTGTAAAAATGAATGTGTAGACAGCAAATTGAATCGGTGGTGGCAAAATAGAAAAGCATAAATTTGTGCAAGAATTACTCTGGCTCACTTGGCTAACATGGTCTTTGGTGTAAACTGGTAGCCATACATGCAGGTTTCAGGAGCAATTCTGTGTTGCCCATTTGAAACCTACAGCAGCCCTCTACAGTCTCCACTACCATAGTAGCTAGTTTTCTTAGGCTGTTAATGAAAAATAAGTAATTCACAGTGAAATATTCATGTTTGGGTAAAATCACATTCTGCAAATGGGTTCCTGAGGCCACCAAATAACAGAGGTTGGAAAAACAGCCTGAACGTTTGGACAAAGATACTCTTTACACATAAGGATTTCATAAAATGTAAAAGGCAGCTTTGTGTATATTCTTGCAAAAGTAACAGTGGCAGGAGGAAAGGGAGATGCTCATTCCTCTCAGGGAGGGCCCCTTGATATTTTAGACCGGTTTCGACCTTCAGTGAAGCCTGGACAGATGAGATCAACGTTGCTCCTCTACTGCAGATGGGAATCAGTTCAGCCTTGGATGACTGTGTCTTACAGGGCTGTTGAGTAGTGTCAGTTTGGAAGGAGAGTTCAAAGTACTTGAAAAAGATTTTAAATGTCTCATTGAAACACCTTGAGGAATACTCATTTGAAAGGAAGACTTTTAAGAAAGGCCCAGAGATTGTTGTGAGAAAGTCTCCTTTTCAGCTACATGAGACTTGGCAGGTCTGAGATCAGCTGCACTCCTATAACTTTCACTGCCAATATGTTAAATAAACAATACTTGTTCTGCCTAAAATGGTAGAGAAATCTACTATTAATAGTGAGATTACCTTAAAAAACAAAGGAATGACACACAGGGCAAGAAGTCTGTGGCTATATTTCAATTCACGCTAATGTTCTTTAGGACTTCCAGGTGACCTTGTCCCTCTGACACTGAGAATATCTGCTCTCCCTTACGGCCATTGAGAATTTCTGAAGCACTTTCACTGTCTATGGCTGTGCCCTGGCTCCTGACAACATTCCCTCCGTAATGCATCCCATTAGCCCAAACACGTTCACCTTCAGGGCAAAGTGTAAGGTTCATCTATTCATTCGGGTTTATGCCAGTGGAATGAATGCAAAGCCTTGACTATGAGTTTGCTTATATAGGGAAAGCAGGGTGTGAATTTACAAGCTCCAGTATGAATTTACACCATGCTGGCTGTGCCCTGCAAGTGTACTTTTACATGCAGCTGAGGAAGCCACTTCATACAAAGGAACTCTCAGTGCTCGTTCTCGATGTTCAGAGGAGGTTTTAATGTGGAGCAGCTAATGCAGCGTCACTCCACATCTTAGTTTACTGCTGGTGATTTTCCTGTGAGGATAGGCCTTTGCATTATGAATTTGCCTGTTTTCTAGAAAGCAATGGCCAACAGTTAAAACAGTTAAATTTTTGTAACCTTAACAGGAAAGGTTACCCAGAAGAAAGTATTGCTTCTCTTAATGAAAAAATATATTTTTGTTGTTGTATGTGTACCCAGACACTGTTAGAAGTGAAATTAATTTTCCATCTAAACAAATTTTACTTATGAATTAAGGCAGCATAATTCAAGTATATGGAATTTCTCCTCACTTGTACAACAGTACTTCTCTACCCAAGGAAAGTGCTCATTCCAAGAACTAGCAAGCAACCTGATACACAATATCTCAAATTCGTATTCAATCCTCTGTGAACTCAGAACAGTCAGCTTGTTGGCATATCTCAAAACATGCAGGTGCCTGTGTACCTCTGTGGCCAGATGCCCACTTGCTGCAACCTAGTGGAGATCTGTCTGCTTCAACAACAGTCTGCCAATTTAGATAAGTGAGGGTATGGCCTTATTTATTTCCTAGAGGGCATAGTAAGTTAACATGCACATGCTTTTCATGACAGCATTATCTTGCTAAGGCCCAAGTAAAAAAAGTTTGTTCTTTAAGGGCAGACTGCAACAGAAAGAAATCATCTCCCACTTCCAGTTAATTCATTCTAAATTCTTAGTAGGTCAACATCCACTTCAGGGTCTTCCAAGTGCATGTTGTCTCATCTATGTTTGTCTTTGAAATTATAAACTCCTCGGGGTATGCTCTGTGCTTATCTGTGTCTTGTTCAGTGCTGATCATGTCATCAGAGATTAGCAAATAATTCTTACTATTAACAATAATAAATAATATGTGGCAAGAAGCTCTCACACTTGCCTTTTGCCTCTGAAGCATGGCACAAGAGAAGATGGTTTAGAATGACCTGGCAAAAAACAGACTTCTCAGTATATTGAAAGGTCAGGTCCCCAGAGAAAGGACACTTCAACACCAAATCAACTCACTACAGGCAAACAATTCTCATGTAAGCTGTTCTCTTTGGAAGAGTGATACTCCTTCCTTTCCCTGGGCTCTTCTGTATGCTGGGCTTTCCCCTCTCTTCTCTGTGTGCAGAAAGCCAGCTGGGGTAACTGAAGTGCAGTAAAATAAAATAAACAAATCTGCAGAGCACGGAGTCCTGTTGTTTTCCCCAGGAGGATCTGTGCAGCTCTGAGGCTTTACTGGGGATTGTAATTAAAACCTGAAGAACATTTATGAACAAAATTAGGGAGGGAGAGAGATGTTTCAGCCTTGAACTGAATGTTTTTGAATCAGCTCTGCTGTACGAGCTGTTTTGGCAGTGGCAATGATTGAGTACAACCCTGAAATGAAAAGGAGTCTGGGGCTTCTTGCCACCTCCTCCTCCCACCCTGATCTTCCTCCTAGTACAAAGCATGTGTTTCCATTTAATACTGCATAAGAGCCAATTGATGTCTGATTCTAATTCACATGTTTATTGTCCTTGGAATCATTAACATTATTTTTCAGTTAGGTGTAGCTTACTTCTACCTCAGATTAATAAAATCCCTTCTTCATTTCTTATGATCACATTGCAGCCTCAGATTCTTGAGAAATGCTCTATCATATCCTAAATTCAGGCTGTACACTATTTGTAATTTCCTCTCTGTGTTTATAGACCAAATCCCTCAAGTTCTTCCAGAATTAAAAAGAAAAATCACCCATTGGCCTTAGTAATGAATTTAAGAACAAAAACTGAGAACATGATAGACTTAGTCCTTCAATGATTTCCGTTGTTTTCACATCAGAATGACTCTATGAACACACCCACTGCATTCTCTTGGTCTTCCAGAGATACTTTATGTTTGTGTCTTCCTCTTTGCTTTTAAGTGACTTCAACTCAGCTATGCAAACTCAGTTTACATCAAGATCTACTTCTGGATTACGCTTAGGACAGGATTTGGATTTTTGCTTCACTAGGACGATGTTGGAATTGAAACTTCAAAGCATCTATATTTTACCAGTATTCCTATAATATTTAAAATCACAGAAATTTGCTATGATTGACAGATTGATTTCCACCATCTTCCAAACTTACAAAACGTGCTTGCTTCCTATATATCATTCTTATAAGCAGTTCCACCTGCAAAATTTAGTCTGAGCTCCCCATAAAGTCTAGTCAAGCGTCCTGTCATAAGATGACGTGTGCGTTGTCTGTTCAAGTAGAGTACATAAGAAGGATACAACAAACACTGGTGTTAATACTGCTGTGGGAGTAGTAACTTCTTTAGCCCCTAAAATCCTAGCTTTACACCTTCAGTACACGGGGCTCACAGTTCTCTCTCCACATAATCAGGAAAAACAAAATCTTCAAAAGAAGCAGGATGCACCACTCAGGCAACACCTGAGCCTAACTAAACCAATAAGAAAATAAAATGTCCTAAAAATTTCATCAAATGACCATTTTTTTCAGCATTTCTCCATGTCACTAAGATTTCCAGGCATTTGGTCAAATGAGTGAAAATATAATCAGAATGATGGTAAGCAGACTACCTATCTTGTAAACATCTCCTTGAGCAATCAGCCAAACTACAGAGTAATGCATTCTGTTTTAAAATGATAAGATGAAATGCTTGTGGCATTTATATGCCCATAAGTCACAGCACAGGTCTGAGTAAAAGAGTACCATTTTCCTTGAGCCTGGTAAAAGTCTACTGATCTGCTTTACCCTGGGACGCTCAGTATTGTAAATTTGGCAAAAGCATGTTAGGCAAGTTCACTCATCACAGCTACACAATATGAAATAACCCTTTCTGTCTCTTCTGTTTAAATATGTGTTTCTTTCACTGGCAGTGCTGAAGCCAACACAAGGCCAGCTCTTCAGGAGTCTAGCAGTGCACTTTTTAAAGGAGAATTCACCGTGATGAGCGAATCCACATGAATCTCTCAAACCTCCTGAGTCTTTAGACGTCTCTTTGGGGATTACTTGTGACACTGGACTATATCAGTGGCAGACATGGTCATGATTAATTTGAGAGGTGCAAAGGTGGGGATCTACAGCTGTGTGGTTCACCTCACCACTCCACCCACTCAAACACTCATGAGAAGGCTGAATTTGATACTACTGCTACCTTAGGTAAAAGGCTGAAGTCCCACCAGGCTCCTGGAACCATTCCTGAGGCCTGCAGGGGAGAATGTCTTCCTTATTCCTCACCACACATCTTCTCAATACTCAGGCCAATTTTCCAGCCTTCACTGCCAACATATTTAACCCTGTAATTCAGTCATCAAAATCACAGTTGGAGCGAAATTTAACCAGTCCATGAGCAGGTTTTGTGTGTGTGTGTATCTGATTTTTGCCAGGCCTTAGTGAGAAGTTACTAGCAAGAAGAACACATCGCTGGACCTTTGCCTAAGGGAAGACATGGTGGGTTTATGTTTTTTAGTTTTGCACCTTAGTATTCCTAGGAGCAGAAAGGGTTTGTGAGTTAATCCTCTCTTCATATGCGCTTTTCCATAAACACTAAAACCATACATTACGCTCCAACTCAGTGCTGCTCCCTGTGCAAATGACCATTCTCTGGAAAGATGAAACATTAGGAAAAGGATGATTTTCAAAAAATGTTTCCTAAATGTATTACTCTTTTGACATATTCGTATGTTCCTGTTTTGATGTCCTCCAGCAGTCATAGGTTTGCTTGATTGTTTAGAACCCAAGCAGCACAGTGCACCCTCGGCTCCTGCTCTCTTAAAGGGAAGGTAACGCTCCTTAGTGACAATTCTGTGCTTCACAGTTCAAGATTCATAACATCTTTGTAAGTGATTCAGTTCTCCTTTTCTTTCTTGAGCAGAGTGACTCAAGGCTATTATGAGAGCTACAGGTTTAGGAATACAATGAGCACCTTCATGAGAAAATTTGGCTGTGTGGATTGAAATCTACTTTCATGAATGTAACTCGTTAGAACCTTCAAAAAGTCTCTCCTGTTTATGAAAATTAAAGCATTAAAAAAAGTAAATTGTGAAACACTAGACAAAGTTACCATTTTCTTATTCAGAGCTCATAGTCTGTCTTTAAGCCTACAGAAAGTGGCACAAAAAATAACTAAAAAATCATGACAGACTATTGAGTGTGGTTTAAGCCCTAGTGTTGCAGACTTATGTATGTGGTTAATTTTGCACATACCAACTTTCTCATTGAAGTTTCTTCACCAAAGTGAAATCAAAGCAGCTATTTGTGGTCTTAAGTTTAAGCACTTGACTATTTACAGGACCAAATATGAGTCTGCTACCATCACTTTACCTTTCCAGCTTCTCCCTTCCTCAGTTCAGGGCTCTGTTGTCATCCTCTGTGGAATTTGAAGCAGACCTTCTCTGATGCTGGATCAGAGCCTTTATTTGTTTATGGGAAGGGAGATACCTAGACAACAACCATAGTGGAAATCCCATTATACAGCTGCACTCATATTTTCAATTAAATTAAACTAATTTTTTTTTACTAAGTGGGGCACAGAAAATAGTCAATATTTGGTAGATCTTTTGGGTTAAATGCAATTAATTCATTTTAGATTTATGAAAAGGAAATGGAAAGTTTCATTTGTCCATCTCCCTCCCTCACAATATTTTCTTTTCCTCATTTTTTTTCCCTATAGGTTAACTCACTGGTAGGAGTTACTATTTTCCTACTAACTGGTAGGAAAATACAGGAAAGCAGAGGAAGGGGTGGGCGTACATCTTGCTCTCTTTCACACAGCAGTAAGCAAAATCAACTGGTCAGGCAGGAAATAGCCAGCTGCTTTTCATAGCCAAGGCTCCCACTCATCAGCCTGAGTCACTGCAGAGCTCCTGTGAGTGGTGTGCTTCTGCCCCACAGATCAGCCAAGATATAAAACTTCAACTGCTCAACCCTGCCACAGGATGGAGTGAGGAAGAGGAGCAGAGGAACAGCCGTTGTGCTTGCCCTTTATCAGCCAGTGCAAACTATAGTCATGCAGCAGACATGGATTTGTCCTGACTGGGTACATATTTGTCATTTTAAAATTAAAACCTGTGCCACAGCAAACAATGGTATTATCTCCATGACATCCATACACAGGTCAAGATCATTAAAACTACTCCAGTCTCCTCATCTGTTTCCTTCTGGGAACAGAAATAAATGAGGTTTACATTAGATTATTTCTGACTAGTTCAGCTGCCAAGTGTTTGGAGACTGCAAGTGCCTAGAAAACTAAAATCTATTATAAAACTGCATAGAGAAAGGATGTTTTCGCAGGCTCTCTACTGCTTCTTTTCATTTACCTTGCACTTACCTTAAATACAATGTGAGCTGAAGGAACTTCACACCTCCCACAAAGCACTCAATATGTGGAAGGGCAATGCTGATAGAGAGTCAGCACCTAAACCACACATGAATTTACAGATCAAAATCAATGCTTTATGCCCTGAAGCTATTCTGTAAGCCAGGGAAGACTTTGGAAAATGAGAATAATATGCTGCTTGTGACTAGCTCCACTCAGTAAAAAAGCAGCTGCGTATGTACAACTCCCAATCAGATGTAAAATTTAACAGCACTACTTGCTTTGAGTCCAATTTACTTTGGGACTGAGGTTTATTATTTTTAAAAGGACACAACTGAGTAGCACTACAAGATGAATAGGAACGTATATGTAGATTGGGCTTGGAAGGAAAGTAGTTTTCCTATGAGACCTTGTGGGGGGGGAAAGCTATTTAGTTAGCTTACCAAAGGAAAAATGAGATAGAAGAATAGTATCTTTTGGCTAATTGCAGCATATATCTGGGAAATGGAAAAGAACTAAAAGATGTTCAGCCTCTTAAAAAACAAAGCAATATGGTTCCTAGGTTACTAGCCCATAAAACAAAAAGCAGGCACAATGATGACCTCAGATGCTACACTAGTCCGTGATGGTCTGCACTGGGTTGAAAGTGCCGAGTGGAGCTTTAAAGTGATACTGTAGAATACAGGAGAGAAGGGAAAAAAAGAGGAGAGAGAAGTGTTCTGTTAAAAAAGATTTCCCATCAACTCCTGTACACACTTCACTCACCTAGACTAAGAGCTGCTTTCATCTGATCCAGCCATGATCTTTCTTCCATCTCAGTTGTCATTGTTCAGAGACTTTTTGTCCACTCTCAGATGGCAAATGCCATGTGTCAGACAATATTTTTTTTTTAGATTCAATTAAAACAAATTTGAGTCCACCCAAGAGGTATCTGTCCCAGCTGTGCTTCTGCCCTGAGGTATGCTCTGTTCCAACCCTATAGAGACATTAGAAGAACTGAAGGTGGAAAGACACCCTCTTTTTTAATGAAAATTATATGTGTCATGTAGAATACTCAGGACAGAAGCAAGAAGGTTTTATGAATATCAGCTGAAATCAGCCTCAAAGACCATGGCCCAATATTTGCATTTCTATCTCTTAAGATTTTTTGGTTTGGGAATTATAGCAGTTTTCTGACTAACTACCTGCAGCCATGCACCAGCTTGACCTTTTGCTTGCTGAATCACATGCACTAAATTAAATTTTCCTCTCTCTCTTACTGAGATAAACAAGGCCAGTTACACGACTCAGGCTGCCCTTTTCCTCCTGCCATTCCATATGTAAAGTCAGCCCTAACCAGTTAATCCTGTAATTTAAAAGTAGATTATGTATTTTTCTAGGTGATTAGGAGGATTTTTTTTCTTTTGGGTAGGTGTGGGTCAAAAATTTGTATTCAGAAGTAAGTGAAAATAGCACTGTAATAATGTAAATATCCTAATAACAGGTTTGCATGGACACTTTAAAGGTAAGTGAATGAGAAATGTTGATCACTATCTCTTTACAAATGTGATGGAACAGTATCACAAGGTGCAATGCCTACTTAGCATACTTCACCAGAGGACATGGGAGGGAAAAAAAGAGAGAGGAAAAAAGACCACATTCAACAGGTGATCAATTCTTTTTGTATAGATAATGGATTAGAAATTCTTACATCAATTGCAGTTATTCACAGTTTCCAAATGCTAGTAACTATTTTGTGAAATATTTTTATTTCATCATCACTCAGGTATCTTCATCATATTCTTATTTTAAATTATGCAAATCAGTGACAACTTTCCTGAAATCAGAGGAAGTTATTCTATCCCCAACCTCACAGGATTAGTAGTACTTACTCCCTAACTAATCATCGTGAAATATAATCGATTTATAGACTACATTGCTGAATTCACACAGGTGAAGATTACAGGGAAAGCAACAGGCCAGCCTGTGAAAGAAAACAAAAATCAGTGGAAACTAGAAAAGATTTGTGTCATTCTAAGATGCCTTATATTTTAGTCCATGGTGAAATAAGAAACTTTGATTGCCAGGCTGAAACAGAGAAAGAGAAGTCATGCTTTGTGTCATAGATTACATCACTTCAGAGAGAAAATACTCCTTGCTGATCTGCACAAAAGGCAATTTCAGCCCCTGCCTTCTTTGAATGAGTAGAGTAGGAAGCAGTCATAATTTCCAGATAGAGGACATCATGTCTACCCCACAAAGTTGCTGTTGTGCAAGGCAAGTTTATGTTCTGTTGCCATACCATGGCTCGTAGAAACACCAGGTCCCTGTTCAGCCCAGCTACGGCCAATTCAGAAGCAAAGAGTAGACTTTGAGCAGCTCTGGTGGTGACTGGCTAAGCCTCAGTTAATTGTAGTTATGTACCACCAGTTCCCAAAGCCTTGTAGCTCAAACAATCTGTTAAAAGAAAAAACACTCTAATAGTTCCTTGTTGCTCAAATTGACCAGTTCAAGACCTTTCAAAACTTTTAACAGAATGGATGTTCTGAAAAATACTTTGCACTTACTGCCACTCTGACAAACTCTTGTCACAAGCACATCTCTCCTCTCTTTTATAATAGCACATAAAACAGCAATGAACTTGCAGTTTACAGCAACTGAGTTCACAGAGAAGTGTTGACTGGAGAGCATTTATGAGTTTTTTGGTGTTTTGATGAAGATTAAAAAAAAATGAGTAAATTTTTTTTTTTCAAACAATTGAGGTGGCCTAATCTTACCCTATAGTCCATCTACTTCTTTCACACAGGTTCTCTCACTGAGAAACAGAAAAGGAACCAGCATGATGTGACTAAATATTTTTCTTTTAGTCACAAATCACAGTTTGAAAATCTCAGCTCAGCTTACCTGATATAAACAAAAGCGTATGGTAAATCATACATCTACCATGACTGCATTAGGATTTATGGGACATAACTATTTGCTTATACCAGTCACTGTTAAATATTACTGGCTTTTTTTATTAGTATGTACCTGTGGGGTAAAAAGACTTCTGCAGTGATCAAAAAAAAACTGATTATCCTGCAAGAGTATGTCTTTAACTGAGAGGAGTAGTTTCCATTTTTTATGTGGACCCTCTCCCATTTGTTCAAGAACATAATGGCATATACAATCAGTTCCTTGTGGAATCAACATGTATAGGCATAAATCTTCATAATTCCTTAAGTACCACCTATAGAGAGATACTGGTTTTCTCTGTAGTTTTGCAGATTTTCCAAACGTATCTGCTGTAAGAAAAATAGCCATTTTGGGCAAATCTGAAAACAAAGACAAATGAAAATGCCATATTCCCACTATATACTGCACAAAGCTAGGCTGTCATGAGTTTGAGCTGCACCTGCTCATCCTAGAAAATGGATGAAAACAAAGTTTACTACTTTGTTATCGTGGCCAAGCTAGGTGCTGTAGAGATGGTGAAGTCAGAGATAAAGGGTTCTTCTCTTTGTTTAAGTTATTCTCAAAAGGAAAAAAAAGGATGATTTGATTTGTGTTTAGTTGTCCCACCACAGGACATGAAAACGCTCTTTTTTTGTTAATCAGGATAAATTGAAAGCCTTGCTTCATTTGTTGTATATAAACATACATGTAAATTGTGTCAGCCACTGGTGCCCATAGATATGATGATACTCAAAGAGCCACAGACACAAACCCCAGACACTATGCACTATATTTAAAAAACCGTGCAGAGTAAATTTCTAGTAGATATCAGTACTGAAAAAAAAAAGAGAAGTTGCATTTCTCAAGGTCATATCCCATGAGCTCAAGTTCAAAGATTCTGCAAACCAGCCCCTGCTGGATCATATCAACATTAGGTGAAGAGACCAGAAAGGAAAGGGACTAGCTGAGCCCCAGTGAAAATAGTTTCAAAAGGCAAATAATTGAGACGAATTGATGGTAATCAGCATAGCTGTGAGCAAGAAATAAGATTCACTCCAGAAATTCTCCTAGAGACCCATCATAATTTGTTTAGTCCATAGAGCAATGTTCTTGGTATAGTTTCACGTAATTCTCCTTCTCTATTATATTGAGACCATGAAATCTGTGTATTCTAACTTACCATTTACAATTTTGTAAGATATTTACTGGGTCTGTATACCAGAAACTAATTGAGCAAAGCTCTTTCACATATATCTGTAGGTATGTATATGTGTGGAGAAAGTAAAGCCATATAGTTTTATAAGTCATATTATTGCATCTATCTATTGTGTATACACATATTGCACATTAAACATGAATTGTGTTGCCAAATATTTCACAATATCCTAATTTCAATTTGTAAACATTGAAGGTGCACTCACATATGTAAAGCAAGGTTAGAGCAACCATAAAGGTAATTAATTAATAGTAATATGGAAGTATTTTCATTTTTATTCTGGTTGCATTACTCCTACAATATGTTATAGCCGTGTGATACATATTTGTCTGCCTGTAGAGTATATCTAAACCACTTCTAGATCTCAAAGACAATTCCATTAGGAGCCTGGGGCATATGATTGTCCCAGGAACCACACAGAAGTAGCCTTTGAGGAGGCACACGGATCTTAACATTGTGGCAGGATGCACTCGTTTTTTCGTTCCAGACCACTCTTCCCATCACTCTTCACATACACTGACCTGAGCCTCCAGCAGTGTGTGGGGAATTGGTACTGTATGCCACAATGTGACTGTATTACCCAACAAAGCCATCGTCTGGTGCATCTATTTTTTTTCTTCCTCTTTTTTGGGGGGTAGGGTTTTGGGTAGGAGAGGCATCCTTTTCCAATGGAAACATATTATTACAGGTCTTAGATCATGTTTCACTTTGGCTTTGGTAATTAGCCACAGGTGGGGAAAGTATCCTTTCACACCAGTCTCAGACTCCAGGTTGAAAGTCAAAAGAGCTTTAGCCTCTTGATTACTTGATAGCTTCAACAGCTGAGAGATTTGTTTCCACAGTTGGCTCCCGACAAGGAGTCTGAAACTGAATAAACAGAGGATGACATCTTCGGCCTATGGAACTGAATGACAAATCTCTCATTCGCTGCAAACAGCCAGAAATTTTAGTTTAGCTTTCCAGGGCAGCACAGAACATGTGAGAAGTATCTCTAACACTGATCAGTTTTTCCCCTTTCATTTTTCTCAGTTTCCTGCCACTAAATTTCTTAAAATTGGATACTGCAGAAGTACATCCTTCTGTGGCAGCAAGATTTATATACAAAAATATTACACCAAAAGGATCGACAAAATAATTCCAGTATTTTCAAGCAATGGAATATGCAATTCAGTCCTGGAAGGAGATGTGAAAAAGGGATAACCACCTAATTTTTGTCTTGCAGAAAATATGTGTCCATAGGGAATGTGTGCTCTTCTGAAAAGGGTATCTTTGTTCTTAGGCAAGCAAGATGAGTAGAACTGAATCAAGGGATTAGCAACATAGATAAAATTAGCTCCATGATAGGGAACCAGCCACTCTCAGTAGAGGAAGGAAGGCTCATAGGGCTATCTGCCTGTAGTCAGATCTCCAAGTTCAGTGCCAACCTTTTGCCAGTACCTAAAGATGTCCCAAGATGCAAGCAAAGAAAAGAACTGGAAAAGGATATACCCAGGTCTTTTTCTACCTTTCCACCTTCTTACTCCTGATGAAGCCTTACCTTTCCTTTTCCTCGACTTCCCCACCAGAAGAAAGGGGACAATTCTGTCCACTTCCTAGGAATATTGAGTGTGACTCCAAAAAAGGTCATAATTTTCATGTGCTAAGAACTACGCCAGCATACACAGGGTGTGACTCTTCGATTAAATATTTTGCAGTGACAGGAAAGAGCAATAAGTTCAGTTTCTTTGCAGATAGAGAACTGCAGTAGAAACTTGTTAAGTAAATTGCATAGGAACATAAAGGAGTTTGTGGAAGAATCTGGAATTTAACCTAGATCTCCAGGAAACCATTTCAGTTCTTTCACCATGGAACATGTTACTATGGAGAAACAACTTTTATCTCTGTAGCAGACTTTTGACATAAGCCTGAACAAGCAGCAAAAATCCTATTTATTCTGAAAAAAAAAAGGACAGAGCACATAATACTATCTTTCAAGAGCTGTAAGCTGCCAAGTGAAGAGCAAAAATCCAGAATTAGCATGTGAATTAGTAATATCACTGTGTTAAAAAATTAATTCCATGCCATTTAAAGGGGGTTTTTTTTTACTGGCAAATTTTTGGTGTTTTACATATGAATCTTGGCAATTAGGAACTGAGTTAGTAAATTCCAAACCAATGAAATTCAAACTGTGCAGAGCAAGGTATATGAGGTGACGGTAGGAACTAATAAGCTACAGGACAAGCAAACCAAGCACAACTTTTGACAGGAAGGGTCAGAAGTCACAGGGCAAGTCTAGCAACAGAGTGGCTCTTTAAGCCTTCTCTCTGGGTTACAGTAGTGCCTAGCTGCTCTATTTCTTTCTGCCTGGAAATGAAAAAAATCTTTAGTTTTACTTAAGCTATGACTCCTTCAGCTCCTGCCATAGACAGATATTAGGCCATGATAAGAAATTTCTCATTTATTTTAAAAGGTTTGCCATATCAAAGTAGAATTAACAAAAGAAAGAAGAAATAGATGCTATGTTTTCCCAGTTATAAAACTGAGGCTTCGACTCACTCATACACATTCTTTAATCAGTCAGCTGTCCTTAAAGGCCAGCATGCTTCCCTTTCTGTAAACACTTTAGTGAAAGCTTGGGAAGAGGGTAATATTAAGCTCAAACAACTGATTATGTGCAAATAAATCTATTGCATGTTTTCAAGTGTACAATTAAGCCTTAACAGCATGAATTTAGGTTTGGTTTTGCGAGTCAAACACGCACTTCTGGAGCATTATTGCTGGTTAAATACTTGCATCGCCAACAAGGGAACAGAGGTGGCCTCACCTGACTCCCAAAGCTAGCCTGAGCAGTGGAAATTAAAAATATTTTTCAGAGAAGTGATTGAAAATTAACCAAAACAAGAATATTCACTCATGTAACTGACAACTAATTTTGAAATAATGAATGCATTTAAGAGTAACACAGTTTTTAATTGCAAACTTATGAAGGGAAAAATAAGCAACATGCTGAATAGATTGTTCATTCTGAATGATTCATCAAGATCTAATAACTACCCATCTCTACAAATATTGTCATAAGGAGTAATCAGCTAGTATGAAATATGAGAAAGAAATGAGCCGCAGAAATTGCAGTTTCAGTACTGAAGGACGGACTTCATAACTCTTTGGAAACCCTTCCTAACTGCACGTGCCCCCGCAAGAGCGAAGTTTAAACTGTTTGCTGCTGTGCATCGTGGCAGAGACCCACACAGCTCAGTCATCTTCTAACCATAACAGCAGCTAGACACTTATTCTCCCACTCCTCTCATTTTTTCCCCCTTCTCTTTGGAAACCCAGAACCAGAGGCGTGGGAGAAAGTCTCTGACCCGAATTGCTGCACAAGCAATACCTATGGGCTAAATGCTGCTGCTATATATGGGCTGGGGGAAAAGATGATGGGCCTCTCTCAAAAGAACCCCCAGCCATCATGTCTGAGAGCTCCTCTCGGGCGTCCTCAGTCTAAACATTTTATGGAGCAGGGGGTCAGAGGTCACCAACTGTCAAAACACAGCACAAGTCACACGGCGTGCCGGCAAGGAAACTAAGCAGACAGCGAAGGCAGAGTTCTGGGGCTGCACTTCTTAATGTGCACTGCAAATGGCAAATCCACCCTTAAAAAGCAACAGGCTTTTCCCCCTAAATCTTTCTGATTTTTACAAGTTGAGCTCAAAGTCGAGGGGGCGTGAGTTTTAAAAGATCAATGCACATGTGGAATTAGACTATTCTAGATGTCTTTCTGTTTTTTTTAATGGAAGGAAACAACCACCAAACTTTGAACTGCCAAATTTAACCAGCAACAAACTCCAAAGCACCAGGTGGTTTCATAAACCGAAAGGTTCATAAGCCTTTTCTTTAAAGTTTCCAATTTCAAAAAAGAGCTTGTTTTCTTTGTGGTTATTTTTCAATTTTTCTTGTTCCCCCCGCTCTCCTTTCCTGCCTTTTGGCAGATGACCTGCCAACCCGTGACAGCCTTTTAAGCTCGCCGTGCTGGCTCCCGCAGACACTGCTGGAGACAGACTGCCCACTCACGGGGCAGCGGGCTGCGGGCATGACTTCATCTGATGGGAGGAATGGTTGGGAAAGGGGCTGCACAGGGGAGCTGCGGTTTCTATTTTTAAACACTGCCTGGAGCATAGCTCAAACGAGTGAAAAGAGTTCAAGTATTCAGTGAATCTGTTCTCCCTGTTGCTTGGGCCTTTAAAATAGTAACAGTAATAACAACCAAGGCAGAATAGCCACCGGTTTCCTCAACCTACAGCCCATGGGCTACATACAGTCCACCAGGGCAACACATCAGTCCTGTGGGATAACCTGGGAGACTGCCAGGCGTAGCCAGGCATTCTGAGGTCAGATAAATCACAGATGGCATTTGTTTGATGCAGACCAAGGTATCTTCAGGAAAGATGGCAGCTGGGAATAAACTTCTGCTATAACCAGAGCAAATCACCTGCACTGCAGCTTTGCTTCTGCTATGTGTGAATTGCCACGAAGAAGGAGAGCTGTCAAGCATAGTGTGAGCTCTTCTTGCAGCCAGAACCTGATGGTAGCTGTTCTGTTTGCAGGAGCATATAGAGGTTTACCTGTGCATGTATACAGTGGAGCGTGTGAGTAGTACACTTCCAGGAAGCACCAAACCTTCTGCAGTCTCTGTGGTGTGAGAAGAGCAGCACTACCACACACAGACTTCCTCTAACATTATAAGAAGTCATCCAAAAAGATCAGATACTACTCATTTAGATACCATTCTGTAATTAAGATATGTGCATACAAATGGCCTCTAATCTGCTGCAAGTGCCAGAAAATAAAGCACCCAGGGTGGAAGTAATGGTCATAGTCTTTCAGCTTCTTTCTTTGTTTCCTAATTACACTTCTAAAACCAGCTCACGATCACACATGCTTCAAATCATAAAATCACAAAGTCTCTTGGGTTGAAAGGGTCTCAGAGGTAACCTAGTCAAAAGCCTGACAGCAGTCTGCTACCTCAGCTGCACATGTTGTGCTGCAGAAAGGCAGCATGGAGAGCAGGTTGACGAAGCAGCCACGGAGCTGCCAGTGACCCACACATCGCTCAGCCGAGACGGATCACACGAAACTGCTCAGCAGTGTCACAGATTTGGGTAAGCTTAGGTTATTAAGTCTCCAGCCACTTGATGGGTGAGAGTGTTGTCCAATCAGATTCAGTACAGAAATTGCTTTACATCTGCTTAAACGTGACTTAGTTAATAATACCCTTCCTATATTACCCACTTTTACCGATGAAGCTAATGAAGTAAAGACCACACAGGAAGCCTAGATCAGTATCAGAGTTGGGATTACACAACGCAGCCTTCTCCTAAGTGCTCTAGCCCCTTCTGTGGTTCAAATTACTCAGCTGCCCACCTCTGTGGCCTCAGCCATGCTACCTGATGAGGTATGGCACTGGCCCAGAGATGTGAAGCTCGGTGAAGCAGTGGTTTAGGTACTAGCAAGAGTGACTCAAGAATTTGGTGCTTATCCTTTAGCTGGGCAATACACTTTCTTCTCAAATAAGTTTTCCTCAGTTTTTGTTCTAGCTTGCTTTTGCCCACTTTCATCTCACGTCTTTATCCACCTCACATATAAACACTCACACTTTGCCAGAAAATCAAATAAAATGATCACTTTATTTTTTAAAGGGAAACAAGAAGAGCTTTCAGGTTTCTCATATTTTATGCTGTGGTAACTGCATTTGATACAGTTCCATGTGCAGACCCTCCAATGACTAAATCTCCTCTTATTTTGTAGGTTATTGAGGAGCCATTTGGAGCTGTAGCTACAGTTATCCAGACAGCTCCCACCACATCCATGTGATATTATTTACTCAGCTTCCTAACTCATTAAATATATTTCCAGCTCCTGAGAGGTTTATTATCATTCCTCTGCGGCATCTTCATATTGATTATAATTTCAAAATTCTCTGCTGAAGGTCAATGAGTATCCACTAAATTAGGTGACAGTTGATGGGCATAAATTTGAAACACTGCAAGTATTTGCTGTCTACAGCCATCAATGTAACAGAGAGATTCCATCTTTCCTCACTCGCTCACTAGCGCTGGCTCTGATTTTGTGTTGAACTACAGGAAAGGAAACAGAAGAGCAGACAGCTGGTAGACAGTAGGCTTACACCTACCTAGTTAGCAATGGCAAGCATGGCATCTAAAACTTTCCAGCACAGTGATCAGCATGACAGAGAAGATATTCTTTTTACCATAGCACCTGCAAAACCTGTGTCCATGCTTCCTTTAACTCAGGACTGTTAAGAGTATTGGTCTCTTGATCCTAAGAATTGGTCTCTGTATCTCTAAGAATTATGGATTTTGTTGAGAAGCATCCCCAGGCTGAACAGAAGAGGTGATTTGGGGTTCATAAGCAGAAGGCAACATTATCATGAATGAAATGAAACCACAGAATCCTCAGTAATAGAATTCATCCTCCAGCTTTCAAAGTGGCATCTGACCATCAGGTTTCTCTGGGTTCATTATTACTCACACACAGTTAAAAGCATTTGTCAGATAGTTTTTTCTTTCTCTTTCTCTGACTGATCAAACTCAAAAGTGACTGCCAGAACTGCATTTGACTGTAGAGGTCCATGGCTGTGCTAGTATCTTTAATATCTCTAACCCAGATTGTCCTTCAGAGAATCTGAAAAGTATTCTTGGGTTGCAATTGCAGCAAGACAGTTCCCAAGCTAGAGTGCCTTTTGGGCAGGACATCACATGAATATTTTTTATCAACTATTTACTTTAAGTATATGAAAATATATAGTCCTTGTCTTTTCAGCCTTAAATAGACACATCTAGTCATACATATCTATATGAAAAGTCCTTTCTAATTCCACCATACGCTGTGGCAAAACATCTGAGCAGGATCTCAGACCTGATGGAATGAAGGCTGAATCTTGGTGGGAATAGGCTTGGATATGGGACTTATTGTTTCCAGAGTCATCCAGGAACCTAGCGATCTGACACCTTGAGTGAATGATGCATGAAGCCTGTTCCCAAAAATATTAGTTTGCAGCAAACAGCTGCAAGGGAATGTGACATGTAATTTTTATCCTACCAAGAAAATATATACTTTATTAATAATATTTATTTGACTGATAACATTTTTCAGAGTGAGATAGATAACTGTTGTCAATTTTGCTAGATCCCTATGTAGACTTTGCCAAGATTATATGAGAACATAATACTTCCAACAGTTAAAATTCTGAATTAAAAACACAAATTAAAACGAGTTAAGGAGACTCTGCCAGAGAAACAAGTGTATTTCAGATTCTCAAATAGTGGATCAAAGTGACGGGTAAATTATTTCCCTATTACCTGCCATATTCATGCAGGCAACATTCATTAGCACCATGATTACAAAAATACATACCTCTTTAAAATTCTCTCTGTCATTTTTTGCCACACCCTACCAGTGTTGTTCAAAGCAGTAGGTTTGGCTACCATTTCAAAGGAAGGATCTGAAAGTTGGTTCTTTCCTAAATCTGTAGGTGTACGCTTTAGAAGGGAAGCTGCACCAAGCTGTATCACACAGTTTCCACTAATTCAGTGTCATATCAATACTCTCCCAGGAAAACCATAGCACTTTTCTAACTCTGGCCACAGGATCATTAATCCTACTTGTATCATAACCTACTGTAAAACCTGGCCCATGTTCACTTAACAATGTGCTGTACCCGGTCTTCCATTAACCCAAAATAAAGTATGAAAGCAACAAGAGTCCAAGTAATGAGGATAGGGGCAGCTAGACAGCTCATCTCATTGTGTAAAACCTTAATCTGTCAAAAGCATTACAAATCAACATGGAGTGTTGATTAATTTTTCCTGTACCTTTAACTGAGCCTGACAGCTGTTGTGTGGAGTGAGCCTCTGAATTGGGTTTACACACACACGTGCTTGTATGGCATGTTTCTAGGTATGCATATGGCCAGATGTGTCTGTGCAACAAATTTCTGGGCTGACCTAGATAATGTGTCCAGAAGCAAGTGAGGTCTGTATGTGAGATGCATGCAAGTACATGCATTATCATATCTGGAGATATGGACACAGGTGGCAGACTAAGGGACTCCAGGAGAGAAAACCATCTTCATTTTGCAGCAGAAAGTAGTATATTTCTCCTGTGGTGTCACAGCAGGGGAGGAACAGAAGGTATCTAGGGTTGAGAAAGGAAAACCAAAGCCAGTGCACATGAAACAGGGTTGTATGATCTATGGGTGATTCTACATGATCTAAAATAGAGATGTAGAATGGAACATATGTTTTATGTTCAGAGTTTATGGACATGACCTATGCCTTTTGATATAGGAAAGTCATACTCCGTTGAGGTTACAGAAGCAGTCCCATTTCCAAACGTGTCGGAAGACACAGTGCTAAAATTCTTCCTGTAGAAATAGACACTTATGCACTATTGATTTTATCTCAAACCTCTAGAACTAGTTTCACAATCCCTTAAATTTATCACAAAATGGAACCATTAGAGCCATCTCCTTACAGAAAATACAACAAATAGAAACAGTAGTAGTATATTTTTCTTACGGGATTTATACTAACTATTTACACTAACTATACCAACTTTTTTCTTCCACTGTCATTTTAAGATGCATATGTGCAACTCAGTCCTGGACAATGTGAGAGCAATTGTGTCTGCTTTTATTCAGAGGCTAGCAGAGCCTTCTGACCTGACATTCTTAGGAAAAAAACCCTTCATTTTAATCATATGCGTCCACAAAATCTTCAGTAGAGAGCACAGGCCTGTCAGATAAGTTAACTCTGTCTCTTGCTGATTGATCCTTTCTACTCTTCTTTTTTAAAAAACCTTCAGATTTTATTTCAGAAGGTGAAAGGCAATTTGAGAGTCTCCAGATGACAAGCATTTTTGTTGCCTTTTTCCCCCTCCCAGACTTGTGTTCTGAATAGAATAAAATAGAGGTAAAAAATAAAACAGAGAGAATTTAAAAAAAAAATCTTTAAAAGGTACGAGGGATCTAAATTAAAAACCTTTGTGAAGTGAAAAGTGGCTGGAGGGAATATGCAAGAATAGTCAGTTACTTCTGGCACGTTTACAGGTTTTGAAGGTTCTTCATATCCAGCTCAGTAAGAACAGTTAACAGCAGCTCTACCTCACACTGAGGTTTTATGGGATTTATGAAGTCTTTATTAAACCAAATACCTGTAGTTTTCATTATTGTCAATGTAGCCAAATAACCCCTCATACTTGTCCGTACATGGTAGAGATCACGGCACCATTGGAGCACAGCAAACATTACTGGTGGCTGCCTTTCCATTCTTCTGATCATCACTATTTCTAATAAGGAAATGGATTTCTTTCTACTGACAATGCTTAAAATGAACATCGGTTGGTTGTTTTTTTAACACCCACAGATTCATGGCATTCATCCAACCATACGGAAAAGTAGTTGTTGTGGAAGATAAATTGACTACTACAGGAAGAATTTTTAGTATTTCATTATCTGATTTACCTAAAGGTGACTTACCTCCAAAGTTTGGTGTAAATTGAACAAAACTTCTGCTACCCGGTCATCCTGTTTCAATCATTTGGAATACTCATCTCACAGCCACCTGCAAATAATGGATCTAGCTACAGGATCTGTCTATACGTGTACTCAAGATCCATAATGGCAAAATGTACTGCAATCTGATACCACACTCTTCCTCTCACAAACTTTTGCAAGTCAGCACGCAATGCCTTTTTGCTCCAGCGTTATAAAGACAAGAAAGAAACATTTAAAAAATAAGACCGTCTGTTCTTTGATAATCTTTAACTTTGATAACCTGGCTCTCTTACTCCCAGACACATATGAAATACTTTTTTATTTTAAGATTTAGAGAAATATTACAGATGATTAGAAATCTTCAACTTTATTATTGGCTCACTCACAAGAAATGTAAATGTAAATTATATTACTTTTGATACTTACATCTCCTCCACTTCTTAAAAGACTCATAGAGTTAACAAGGTTGGCAGGATACTTGCTCAGAAAAGCAGAGTTTTTGCAGAAAATTTGTAGCAGGATTTTCAGATTTTTTTAAAGGAAAGAATGTCATAACCTGAGTAAAACCTCAGTCTTTTAATATTAATTACTTTTAGTCTATAATGTTAAAAATTAACTGTGGACTTAGCATATTAATTTTTATGAAGGATACAAACTAATTAATTTTAATCACTTTGAACATTCTGATGTCTACAAGGTAGTGTGGTATTGATATTTTTCACAGATATAAAGCCAGACACTCTTAAAAAATGGTCCACAAGGGATATTGGACCCAATCTTTGAAACTGGAGTGAAAATAGAAAAGCTGTAAGGAAAAAGTGATGCAAAGATTGTGCTGTAGTCCACTCCCTTCTCTTTGTTTGTTTTCGTGGGGTTTTTCTTCCTCCCCAGGGAACACTGTAACAATATCAAAGTCTTCGTCCCTTAGGAGGAGTTGTGTTTGAAGCACCTCAAAGAACAGTTTTTAAATCACACTTCAAAGAACCTGAAGTAAAATGCATAGATCACAATGAAAAAGCATAAAGACCTCATGGCTGGTAAAGCACAAGGGGCCAAGCAGTGCACAGTCTCCCATGTTTTCAAGTTTAATGCACACACTGTGCCGGATGGCACTAACGAAGGGTCAGGAATCAAACAGGCAGCTGTTCCTTCACCTCATCCTTCTACAAAAATCCATGGCTAATGTAACGAGTCTCACAGTACATCTGACGTTGCTGCTCTGGTTCAGCCACGAAGCAACACCATTTCAGCAACTTATTATCTAAGGACTGGGCACTTCTGATAATGTCAGTGTCATGACATTTCCATGACGACCTTGGCCTCAGCTTCGTAAATCCAACAAGATAAGGTTACAGATTGAGGACTTAGGAAATCGGTAAGAAAGCTTTAAAGGAGAAAAGCTGTGATTACATGCAAATATATTCATTAGAGAAGAGATTGAACAGAAATGCATCTTCAATATTTTTTAATGAATTTTTAAACATACGAATGTGTTGCAGGTGTGCCATTTAATGTATTTGACCTTTTGAGGGGTAGGTAGCAATGCTTGCTACCAAAATGTTTTGTTGCCTAGTTTTTTTCTATTATAGTTTAAAAATATTTACTTCAAATTTGTATTAATACACATTTATTTCTTCTTTGCTTGTGTAGCTAGATGTCCAATTTATCTATTGTTTGTAAGAATTTAAGGCATAAGAGAATCCTACCAGATACCCTGGGATATCTGACAACCTCTGAACTGAAGGTACTACAGGCTGTGCCTGCAGTATATATCAGTATGCATTTCCTCACATTTTTCACCCTGTAACATACATTTCTTTTTACCAACAGAGAATATATAACCACATAACTGCTTTCACATTTTTTCCCAAAAGAAAAAAATCTTAGCTTTAGGAAGGAGGTGAATACATTTTACTACAGCTTTTCAACATGCCTCCCAAAACTTTATGTCATTATTAATTTCTAGCTTAGGTTCAATAAGTATGGCAAGCTTAATTAAATTATCTACAAAATGTGGTAGATTGGAAAAACAGTTTTATTAAATACTAAACATGATTTGAGGTTCCAAATTTCCTATGGGGTAGGAAATGCCCAATATACACATACTTCATCCTTTCAGTATTTTTATTCAGTTTGCTTTATGTATTAGGTTTAGAGACAGCAACAAACAAATTAAGAAAAGAAATCTTTCTAAGATTTGTAATAAGAGAAACCTCTAACACTGAATGCTTCCTTAAAGACAATTAAGTAAAGGTCATATTATTTCAGTATAATTTTTATCCCATTATGAAACAAAGGGTTTTGAGCTGCAATATGCATCTCTCCCTCTGATAAATGTACAACGAAAAGTGAGATTCTCCCAAAGAATTAAGAATATCAGCACTGATCTCTGCCTGCTATTTGGCTTTCAGATAATACCACACCCTCAAAAAATTTACTACTTAGTTTTTTCTCTCCATTCAATCCTTACGTACCCATAAGGCACCATCTGACCAAAAAGTATTTCACAGAAGACGGAGAAATCCATCTTCAGTAAGATGCACTTTTTCTAAAGCACAGGACAAAATCTTTATTTGCCATTTCAGGATACTGTTAGCACTTACTATTAGTAAAATCAAACACTGTAAGCTAAACCAGAGATGTATTTACCACAACCCTTGGATATACCTAGTGATTGAAATTTGCTCAAAATCGCTATGCACATATTGGTGCTCTTTTCAGTGTATTTGTAATTTTAAAAAATATATCCTCTTATTTTTTCAGACTCTAGTTCCATAAAACATTTAAGGAAACATTACTGCAGCGATGCATTTATCCACATCACACCATTAAAAATATGCAAACATTTAAACCAGGTTCCTATTTCCTAATCTCCACTAGCAGTAAAACTGCAGCCCACCGATGACACTTTTGCTGTTGATTACCTTCTTTAAAAAGTGATTCATCCATATACAGTGCTTAAAACAATACCAATAATAGTCCACTAGCAACTTCATGGATGCCTACCTTAAGCAAATTCAAGAAACTCAGGGGTTTATGGAGAATAACTAATTGATTGTAGCAGAACATGGTCAAGGTAGAACATGGTCAAGGGAAATAAATCAGAAGTAAAAGCAAACGTATGGGAAAACAAGCAAAAAAACATACAAACTCTTTAAAGGATTAGGTCTTCAGCCTTTGGAGTTATGACACTCAATATACCTCAGAAGAAAGCACGCTTTTCCCTGTAGCATTTAGGTGATGTTTTTATAGCAGTAAATATATCTTACAGGTCAAATTATGCAAATACTTACGTACTTGCAGTATTTCTCCATGTGGACTGGATTGTAACTTACAGCTTTGGAAAACAGGCCAAACACAGCCCAGTGTGTAATTCCACCATCCCAAAAGCAGAATAAGTCTCAAACTGGATGGAGAGAAGAAGCTGTCACAACTGCTCAGATCCTCAACCGTACAGCAATGCTCCCAGGAATCTATTCTAAAGGGTTTTTTGAGGCTGGAGATTTCCATTATTTGTCTTAACTTTTAAAATCGTTAGTTTTCAAGCTCTGAGAAAGGAAAATTGGATTTCAGGTATAAGATAAATAATACTGCTCCCACATGACATGAAATGCTGAACCAGCAGAGGCTCACTCTGTCACATCACATTTACACAAAAACTTTTATACGATATCTTTGTCCTAGCAGGTGTCAGATTGTTACCATCCAGGCTCCAACAGTCAGATAAATTTGGTATCAAGTATCAAGCTAGGATAAATACTATAACGTGGTCTCTCATTAATTCAACTGAATTGCCATAATGCAGTTATGTGTGACCCAGATCAAATTTATAGTGCCAGGTTATTTGATCATACACACACAGAGCATTAGTGAATGCAGAGTCACAGACTTCAGACAAGTTGAAGTATCAAAACCAATACATACTAGCTAATTTTACCCTGTTTTTTGCAAATTCCCCTGGGTTTTTTTTTTTTGCTATCACTGGCTGCAATTCTACTTAGGATTCACACTTAATGTTTCATGGTTCACTTGGGAAAATGTCATTATAATGCTAATGTTGATAAATTCTTTTTGAAGCATGTTCTGCCATTTTATTTCTATGTCTACTTCTGAAATCGTACAAAACCACACTGGTACTTGAACTAAAAATAAACTGAAAATCTTCCAAATATTTCCATCTTTGTTTTCCTCCATATGGAATCATTTTCCCTTATGTTCTTATCTATTTTTTAACAGCCTTCATGCAGAGATCTCTCTAAGAAAGAATTCAATCCCTGTTTTACTGGCTTTGCTGAGACAAACTTTTGGAGAGGATGCTTTTAGAATTCTTCTCTTCCCTATATGAAGAAGATGGAGAGGAAAAATGCTTGTTTTACAGAATTCTAGAAAATCACTCGACTTTTGCACTGAAGTTTCATGGAGATTATAGAGAGTAATCAGAAAAGACAAACTATTTGTCATTTGAAACTACCTAGATTGTAAAAATATGTTCCTCCTCAAAACGTATATTCCATGTGTTTGAAAAGTTAAAGTTCTCTGAGGATTTGGGTTTGACCCAGATTAAATAGTTCTGTATCTTTCCAAAGCTAACCATTAAATGAAGTTGACTGCATAACTTTGTAAACTATTCTATAAAAGGAAGACAAGAGCAACTGTATTTTCAGAATTGTACTCCAACCTGCATATGCAAAACAGAACACGTAAAACCATTTATTTCATTCTGTATCATCTGAAGAGCCAGACAATCAGATCACACTTAGGAATATTTCTCTGCACGTCACGTTCACTTTGCCTGCTCGACCATTTGCATATATAAGCTGAAAATCATCTTTTAAAAAGATAGCCAGAAACTTGGTATTTCGAACTTCTGCATTAACTAACATTCTGTTATTGAATACAGATATTTCCAGGTAAGTAAAAAACAAGATCAAGTACTATTACCTAGTCTTCGATTCACCAACTCAAAATAGGTATTCTGTGAAGAACTATTCTATTAGAAAAGATTTTTAACTCCCCTGCAGTAGCTATCAATCAGACACAACACTTTGCATATCTCAAAAATAGGAATATTTGATCTTCCAGCACTGATCAATATTTCTTAATCAAAATGTGACAGCCTACCTCATGGTCTGAAACCTGGTATGAGGTGGAAAGATAAGATTATTGAAAAACAAGCACTAAATTCTGTTATCTGTAATATTGATATGTCACATGTAATGCCTATGAAGCATGAGTAATGAGCTAGAAGCTATATAGTCTGCATTTAAAAATAAAATCCTTCTTTTGGCATATTGTTCACATGTATTAATTTTACTTCTAGAAAGTTCTTGAATATAAAACAAGTGTGATACTTGAAAAAAAAATGTATTAAATTCCTAAGTGAAAGACAAAAGAAGATGAAAACATACTGCTAATCACAGCTGCACTTTGTTGTTCCTGAAGTTTTTCCAGGAGCTCTCTGCTCAGCACAGATGACTGTCCAACTATTTACAGTGTTTTCCTGAACTACTGTCAGATTAGGAGGCTATTAAGGGCTAGGATCACCTTGCTTTATCAAGGTTCAGGGAACAGTCAGAGAAGATGGGATGACAAGTTCCATATTACATCTTTGGAGGATACAAACCCAGGCCACTTTCAAAAGGCAGAGATGAGCACTTTCAGCTACTTTGCAATTTTTAGGTAGAATTAATTCCCTAATTTATAAAATAAAATTTATTTTGACCTATTTATTTCTGGTTATTGTAACTTCTCTTCTCTTTTGCCACCTTTGTTTTCTTCTTGGTACTAGTAAGAAATTATGGTCTTCACTTAATTGCAGGTCTAGGAATCAGGAATTTGGATTTTTTTTCCCAAAAAATTTCTGTACAGCCACAAATAAAGCACCTTAACCTCTATATTGGTTCTCACACCTGATGAAAGAACTTTACATTTCCATTTTTCTGCTTTACAGAGTGTTTTTCTCTCCTTACGCCTATGATTCGTAATTGCTGACAATTTTAAACCATTCATGTTTTTGAAGTGTTTGAGGATTTCAGGATGAAAGGTGCAAGAGAAAAGCCAAGTATATTATTTTGTGGTGAATGCTTTAACTAAAACATCAGGCACTGGTTTCATATAAACCGCTGTTTCCTATGACCTACGTTTAAGGTACGGCAAAAGACAGGCTGTTCTCAAAGACAATTTATATGAGGACCCTGACTCAGCTGATGCTCTCAGACCTGAGAGGATCATCCCTTCCCAATAACAGTAAAGGAAGCCTAGGGAGTCACTTACTGCCTTTATGAATATCCTCCTTTGTCATCCATGCCCTGATACTAATTATATGCCTTGTCATCACTACCAACCCCTCAAAAAGTCAAGAAAAGCAGAGTAGAAGAAGTTTTTCGAATTAATCTGAACTAAATCAAGATAAGAGGCCATGTGGCTGTGCTGAAGAAGACAGCTGTTTTTCTACCATGCATTCTAGAATTTTGGCTGTGACCCTATTCTAATTTTACTGCCTTCATCAGATTGCTGTTTTTCCCTCCTGCAGGCAACAACTGCTTCATTTACTCAACAGGGTCTCAATTTCCAAATAAGATCCAGCCTCCACACTGAGAAAACCGTTCTTAGCAGTCATCCTAGAACTTATCAGATGTAGACTCGCTACTGGTTCTGGTTTATTGTTGAAGCATCTCCATTTACTGCTTCCCAAGGGATGCCTTCCATGCCTAAATGCTCATTCCCAAGGGATGCCCCCTAAATACTCTACCTTTCTTCTCTACTGTTCATGATTGCTTTAAGAATCACGTCCATAGTTGTGAAATAATGAAGGATTCAATGTTGCATGCATACTTGTTCCATAAGTACAGAACAAATTATCTAAAGGCAAGAAAATTCATTAACATTGTATATCTCATTCATTATAATTACGTAATTTGGAAAGCCTTTTCATGGGTAAATGGACCTGAGAAACAGATGAGAGATTACACATTTGCTAACATATTCATACAGATTAGCCTCACACAAGAAGAAAACAGAGTCAAACTGCTGAGGCTAGTTTGTAGATTACCACAGACACATCAGACTTGAAAACAAATCCCACTAATTACGACAGCATATGTTTTGCATGTGGTGGAAATGCACATTTATTATGCAGAGAGTTTTCAAGTATAGAAAAAAAGCAACCTTACAGTTTTGTAGATTTTTTTTTTTAATAACGTTGATTTATTCATGTAACGTTTGTGATTAAACAGTAGACATTTACCTTCTTCTTCTTTGACCATTGCAAAATATTGCACTATTAATATAAAAACTGCCCTTATTTCTCTAAACATCTCCCAGACTGAGGATCAGTTCTGTTATGTTGTGTTCTATGTAAAATAATTTTTAACTATATAGAGTTCTACACCCAGAATGTCATATCTATCATTTTACAGATAGCAATCTCTCTTTCCAAGAGCCTCCATTCCCTTTCTCTGGATTGTCAGTACAATTTATGTTTTTTCTCCCACTGTGGATGCTGTAAAATATTGTTTACCCCTACAAATAGCCAGAATTTTAATATAAGCAAGCTTGGATGATTGACAAAATAAGGAAGGATGAGAAGGCTGTTGTGGGGATGGGGAGCAGCAGGTGAGAAACACTGAGAATACCTGTCTCAGAATTGACACCTGGAGCTTTCTAGGATCAATGGCATTTGCACCTCATTCAGGGCAAAATTTTGGTGCTCTTTTCATTCAGCCATACTTAGGAGCCCACAGCTCACCTTGTTAATGAAATTCCCTCTCACAGTTGAAAACAAAAAAAAAAAAAAACCACCCAGAAAAATACTGAATATGAATGTAGAAGAAAGACAATTTGATGTTTGTAATTATCGAGGTAAACTCCACGACCTGCTGAATGTATGCAAAATAGACCCTTGATGGTGCATATAAAAGCAGGATGTGCAGAGAATAAGAGCGGTTATTGAGACTTCTTTAGGGTAGAGCCAGTCATCATACAGGATCCCTGCCATGAGCAACAAGGAAGCTTCACTGAAAGGTAACATTATTGCCATTCACTTGCTGATAACTTTTATATTTCTTTAAATTTAGATTGAATTAAGAAGTAATGAGAATAAAACAGCTTTAGAAACTGAGCGCTTCCAGACACTCAGTCTTCCAGTAATGGAGAAACCTCGCTCCTCCTAAAATTTTTAGCTTGGAATTAGAAGGCAGCTTGATATTTTCTTCACTCAGGCTTTTGCTTCTGAAGACTACCTTTGCATTAAGCAGTGTCATAGAAAGATGGCTTAAAGGATGTGACACCTGCACACGAAAGACTGGCTCCAGAATGCTGCACCACTCAGAAGGAAATGTCTAAAACTCATTCACAAGTCTAGAGGTTATGCAGTAATTTTGAAATTAATGTTTTCATAGGCCTACGTGTCAGGTTTTCTTATTCCTAGAATTATTCCCCAGAGTACTTTTTTTGTTCATTGGGGAAGAAAGCTTACTTCAGTATTATATAAATACACCTCTCTTGAATTTCGAGATAGAAAGAAACTTATCACATGACAAAGTCAGGGACATCTCTGCTTATTTATGGCAGTACACTTAAATATAGCATTAAAAATAAGCAACCAATAGAGGTAGCAGGCCAATTTCCAAAACTAAAACTCTCAGACCACAGATCACTGTTCTTTGAATAAGTTCATTCATTTACCCAATATTTGGCTTTAATTTTTTCCATTTTATTTTCCTGCACATATTTTATTTCATTGAGTAGAAATCTTGATTTTGTTAAGTTTATATAAAAAGTTTTAATCAGTTGTGTGTTTTAGGTAATAAGTCCTCTATATCAGTTTCAGAAGCTCATGAGAAAAGCCAAATATTCTCTCTAATATATTAGCAGTAGGTAATTTAGGGTTAAACTCTAAACAGCATAACAGCACAGCTGCTGGAAATCTTCTGAGGGAACTCCCAGGAGAATCAAAACCTTAAGAGAGTGACCTAACCATCCTCCCACAAAATTAATTTAAACTCCAAATGTTTGCAAAGAAGAAAATGACCAGTGAGGAGAAGAGGGAAAAAAAAAAGAAAATGACCAATCTGTTTTCCAAACTTATATATGTGTGCAAATATAATTCTATATCTTATGTATCTCTATTTACACTTTTTATGTTCTTTTTATTCTGTTTGTAACTATGTAATAAAGTAAGACACAATAGCAAGAGATTTCAGAATACGGTGTATAGTGCAACACGTTGCCTTGTCTCCTCAAAATCTCTAGCAGGCTCTGCCATATAGTCAGGATGACAGAGGGGAGAAAGTATAACAGAATTACAGTGCTTTCCTCCTTCATTTATTTTCAGCAGCCAGCACAGGGAACAGTCTGTGACATATGACAGCACAGCCAAAACCACCCAGCATCCCAGTCAGTTCCAGCTGGCTCTGACAGCTACCTCTAAATGCACATGCAAGACAATGTGATTCCATTTTGATTTGTTTTAAACCTGAACAGGCTTGCTGCTGGTGGTCCTTCTGGTGTCCAACATGCTTCTGACAAAGGAAGGAGTGACTTCCTTGCCAATCTGCCCCAGCGGATCTGTTAATTGCCAGGTTTCTCTTGGGGAACTTTTTGACCGGGCAGTTAAACTTTCACACTACATCCACTTCCTCTCTTCGGAAATATTCAATGAATTTGTAAGTACTCTGCCTTTGCCTAAGAATAAGAATGTATAAAAATGCAATTTAGTACTTTTTAAGCACAAATGTATGAAATCTTTCAAGAAGCAAGCAAATGCGACTGCTGCACAGACAGTGACAGTCCCGATGGTGACCAACTCTGTGTATAGTGCTGACCATTGCAAATACCCCTGACATTTCTATTAAAAGGTGCCATTTTCCCATCACTCTTTCTCTGTGGAACAAGTTTTTGTTTGCTGGGTACCAGTTTCAATCTAAAGACTCACCAGAAACTTTTGACCTTTACAACACAAAAGCAGTGATAACAGAAATGGAACAACAATTAGTTAATATGGTGTTGTGGTGTTTGAATTTAAGCTCTTCTTATCTGTTTCAATAACGCCTGTCCTTGCTGATCTGCAGGATGAACGCTATGCTCAGGGCCGGGGGTTTATTACAAAAGCTGTTAATGGCTGCCACACTTCCTCCTTAACCACTCCCGAAGATAAGGAGCAAGCTCAGCAGATTCATGTAAGTCCAATTTCTAATGTCATTTAGTGTGAGATCGAGTGGGGCTGGGAGGTGTGGGGGAAGGGGGGCGAGTTAAGGAATAGAGAGACATCAGGCAAAAAGAGAGTGAAAACAGCTCAGTTGGAATAAAAAAGCCAGGAAGGAAGACGAAAGCACCAAACAGCCAAGAAAAGTTGATTTAACCTTTGCTGATACTAAGTTACAGACTATACAGAATATTCAAGTGCCCGTAACTTCCATCTTCCTGTCCATTTTCCGTATATTACATTCAGTCATTGCATCATATTTCAAATTACACTATAACATCATGGAGCAATGCTTGTACAGCACTGAGAACACTCACATTATCACAGTATCACACAGTATCACAGTATGACAAGGTTGGAAAGGACCTCTGAGATCATCAAGTCCAACCTATAACCCAACACTAACACCAACCATCATCTAGACCATGGCACTCAGTGCCACATCCAATCTCCCCTTAAACATCTCCAGGGTCGGTTACTCCACCCCCTCCCTGGGCAGCTCATTCCAATGGCCAATCACCCTTTCAGTAAAGAACTTCTTCCTCACATCAAGCCTAAACTTTCCCTGACGAAGCTTGAGTCCATGCCCTCTAGTTCTGTCACTGGTCACCTGAGAGAAGAGACCAACCCCTGCCTGACTACAACCTCCTTTCAGGTAGCTGTAGAGAGCAATGAGGTCTCCCCTGAGCCTCCTCTTCTTTAGACTAAACAGCCCCAACTCGCTCAGTCGCTTCTCATAGGGCTTGTGTTCCAGCCCCTTCACCATCTTCGTTGCCCTCCTCTGAACACATTCCAGTATCCTGACATCTTTCCCAAACTGGGGGGCCCAGAACTGTACACAATATTCAAGATGAGGCCTGACCAGTGCCGAGTACAGGGGGACGATAACTTCTCTGGTTCTGCTGACTACACTATTCCTGATGCAGGCCAGAATGCCATTGGCCTTCTTGGCCACCTGGGCACACTGCTGGCTCATGTTGAGCTTCCTGTCAACCAGCACTCCCAGGTCCTTTTCTGCCTCACTACTCTCCAGCCACTCTGTCCCCAGTCTGTAGCTCTGCATGGGATTGTTGTGTCCAAAATGAAGTACCCGACATTTGGACTTATTAAACATCATCCCATTGGAATCAGCCCATCTCTCCAATCTGTCCAGGTCCCTCTGTAGGGCCATCCTACCTTCTAACAGATCAACCCTTCTTCCCAGTTTGGTATCATCTGCAAACTTGCTGATGATGGACTCAATCCCCTCATCCAGATCATCAATAAAGATATTAAACAGGACCGGACCCAACACCGATCCCTGGGGGACACCACTGGTGAGCGGCCGCCAACTGGATGAGACACCATTCACCACCACTCTCTGGGCTCGGCCATCCAGATCTTGAAGAACCTTACAGACAACTATTATATTAACAAACATATTAACAAACATAAACCCACATTCGTTATATAGTGAATGGTGTACAGAGGCAGAGGTAGATAGTTTTCTAGTAACTGAAAACACTGGTATTACTAAACAAATGCTAAATATTTCTTGCTGTAATTGGTAGGCAAAAGATATCACATCATCATCCAAAGACAAAGACACTAGGGCAAAATACTGCAAAATACTTGTAAAAAGAAACATTGCACATGTCAATTTCACAATTATAAACAAGGGAAGATGAAGATGAAGATAGTCTTGTTTAGCCAGTGCTCACAGATACATTTGAAAATACTCTGGAGGAGAAGAAAACAAGCACAGGTATATGAATGAAGTTGTGCCAGGGGAAAATCTTTATCTGTTTCATGGTGGTGATAGCCCTGCAATCCCAGTATCACCATCTTCTCAGTGTGTCATTCAGAAATTCTATTCGGAGCAATAGAATTCATAGCCCTGGGTATATAATAAGTCTGGTTGTGTTCACATCCAGTCTATCTTGGAAAGAAGAACTGGTTGAACACTATCACAGTTATAAGCTTTAAGAATTTTTATTGCCCACAAGACAGGACTGTTTTTAAAACCAGAGAGCTATTGCTGGGAGCACCTTTGTTCAAACAGGAGGACAGATGAATCACATAAAGGCAATAATTTGCACCATAAGGTGCACCTTTCATTCAGTACTAATTCTAAGGAAAAAAGAAATCGTTGGCTTTTAAGATGTTCATCAAGAATTAGATGAGGTTTTTTTCACAGAGATGAAAGAGTTATGCTTGCTAGTTTTTAATGTGGAGAGAATTTAATGATATTTTCCGTTACAATAGTGTAACTGCTTGTGCTAGTATTGTAAAACATGATGACAACAATGACAAACTTCAAAAATGCAATTGCACAGAGGTATCTAGAACAGGGCTATTCAGTGGTAGGTGCTGAAATTAGTTCCCAAATCATTATGTCTGAGGACATTGCTCTAAGTCTTCCTATTTTAACTGTCTTTTCTTTAACATGGGTGAACAGCATGAAGACCTGCTGAATTTAGTACTGGGGGTGCTACGTTCCTGGAATGATCCCCTGATCCATCTGGCCTCTGAAGTACAAAGAATCAAAGAAGCTCCAGACACCATCCTGCGGAAGGCTGTAGAGATTGAAGAACAAAACAAGCGGCTTCTAGAAGGAATGGAGAAAATAGTTGGGCGGGTAAGTACTACATCCTTAGCATCCTTCCAGCCTGTTGCTTTAAGGAAGACATTTGCAGTGATGGGCTCTCACTACCTCGAATAGGAAACAGTAGATGTGAAGGGAAAAAAAGGAGCCAAGATAGCTGAATCTGATGACTTTCCAGCTTTCTTCTTTCAGCTTTCTTTTCTTCTGCTATCTTGCAATTTCTAAAGAGCCAATGTGGTGTGACTGGTTTACCATAATCCAGCATACTCCCATTCCTGCTTCAAGGAAAGGTGGCTCAGGACTTGTAATTGTTATTCTACCTTTGAGCATTTTGAATTTGCAATCCTGATTTTTTAAGGAACCACCTGTGGTTTTTGCTCGTGCACATATTAACATGTATGTTTTAGCATATATATACACACATCTGCATATATACAGATATTTTGCACAGTTTTCAGAAACAGATACTATGTTTAAAACTGTCCTGGAAGTCTGGGCTATTGCAAAGGTGTGGCACAGCAGCAAAGCAAGTGTGGTATCTTTCATTTCTCTTCTCACACCATACTGGTTCCTCTGAACTCTGGCTTTGACTTGGTTCCCCCTGTACTTGCAAGGTTAGACAACAAGGCTGTTGTCTGACAAAACCCATACTCAAATACCCTTTGTTATCAGTAATTGACTGAAAGCTTTCCTGAATAAAATCAACACTAGCTTGTTTATTTTTAAAGGGGGCTCTGTTAATCACTGCTTATATCTTGTGTCAGTGAGCTAGATGTTAAAAAGAGACTTTACTGGCTTTTGCTTAGGATCCAAGCAGTTGAACAGGATCACTGTATCCACCACTTTCCTCTGGATCATGCATGGTCTCTCTCTCTCTTTCATTTAGGTGTCTCATTACTCAGAAACTTTGATCTCTGCAGGCCACAAATGCATTTATGCATCTTTATCCCGTATCCATGTGTAAAAAGGGTGCAGGCAAGGATCCAAGATAACTGTAAAAGTCAGGTGCTGCTATATTTACCTGTCACCACCTTCTCATCCATGTTATTTACATAAGGAGTTTGAAAGCAAGACTGGCAAATTCCTTTAGTGTCAGACCACGTTTTCGAGCGATAGCAGGTCAATCTGTTTTTCCTTGCCTGTTGCTTAAACTGAAGGCTAGAGGCTCCATAAATACACCTCTATGCACTGTTACTAAGTACAACTTGTGGTTGTAGAGTTGGCCTCAATGATCTTAAAGGTGTTTTTCAACCTAAATGATTCCATGATTCTGTAAGAAATAAAGGAAGATGCAGAAGCACCAATAGGCACAGAAAGTTTCTGCTATGAAAGGTAGGTTTCTGTAATATGAGAAAATTAATGGTTGCCTCTTCCAAAAAGTACATCTAAACCACTCAAACCTCAGATACAAACTCACTACATGAGTTCCTACACATAGCTTTCTAACATCAGAATTCACTAGCATTTATTTTTTAATGGAACATGAGGTACAATGCATCTGAAGTTGTACAGTTGACAAATTTGCCTGGTAACATGTGCTTGAAGCTGCCTGTATCAAAAAGGGCCAAGACAAAGCTGGAGAGACACTCAGAGAAGTTTTAGGAACAAGTGCTAACGAAGATTTCAAGTTGGAGGGAACCAAAGAGAGATGTCAGTGATGAGGCCATGCATAAAGGAAGGTTTGATTTCTCTGCAAAGTCAGATTCTACTGGAAAATGGTTAACACACTAGTTCTCTTAAAAAGACTACTGACAAAGTTAAGCTATTTATACTTTTTAGGGAAATAAACTGAAAAATCTGACAAACATTCAAAATTTGCATGAAGATACAGAAGATTATACAGAATAGTTAGAACCATATCAGGAAACACTTTACAACCCATACACTAGCAACTTGCTTTCCTCAAGGTCAATATTTTAAATGCTCTGTTCTACACCCAGTTAGATTGACTGTCGTTCGGTATCATTTTGTGTCTTTAGGTTCATTCTGGTGAGATTGGAAATGAAATTTACTCTCAGTGGGAAGGCCTTCCATCCCTGCAACTCGCTGATGAGGACTCCAGACTCTTTGCCTTTTACAACCTGCTGCATTGCTTCCGCAGAGATTCCCACAAAATTGACAACTATCTCAAGCTCCTGAAGTGCCGCCTAATTCATGATAGCAATTGCTAGATACGCATGGTCCTAAACACTTACTGAAATCATTCATCATAGTGGTTTTGTTCCTTTTCAACTTTTCATTGCAAACTCTATGAAAGGTCACACTTCCCAGTACAGCATCAGCATCATCAGTAACTTTCAGGCATGTTTGTGTGAATTCTGGCTGCAACTATTAGCGCCATTTATCTTCGTGTTTTAAAATGTTATTAATTACTTATACGACAAGAATATATTTTCTGCCTAATCTCTTCACCTAGTAGCGTTTTAGTCATAACTAGATGATGCAGATAAAAATAAAAATGCTATTAAATCCAAAAGTGGTGTCCAGTGGTATCAGTGAATGAAAAATAGCTGGTACAGTTTATACCTTTAGCAGTCGATTCTCTTTTTGGATCTCAGTCTCCAGTTACTGATACAGGACAGGATACCTTAACTTCCATTGCTCTCTACCACCCTTCCAAAAAAAAAGAAAGGAGGAAAATAAAAAAGAGGGACATCAAAAAGCAGATTAATCACCTATTACACTAAGCTTGAAATCTAAACTACTTGGATTAAAGCTTTTACTCTGTGCAATAACTGTCTGAGTAGGGGAAAGAAAGGTAAGAAATCCATTCTGGCTAACATAGCCATTGATTTCCCATGCAGTCAATGGGAGAGAAGACACATCTGGAATTTTAAGGACAGAGATCCAGGTGTATCTGTGTCTCTATTGACTATTTTGAGAAGAGGCATTTCCAAAGGAAGGTTCATTACATTTGAGGTGACTGTCTGAGGGCAAAGGAGCCAAGAGGTTTGAGTAGGTTGCAATAGGAAGTGCTGAGCACCCATTCAGCATCGTATCCACATACCCTTCACAGTCTTCACAAATGAGGTGGTTGTTGCAGTTGCTCTGAAAGCTACAAAAAGGCACTGGCTGAGTTAAGGTACATACAACAGTGCAGTCAAGGTAGATAATGGGTAAATTTTTTCAGGCAAAATGCAAATGCCCAATTAGAATTTAATCTGATCATAATATTCCATTTTCTCTTTTAATGCTAATGGCAAAAGAAACATTTTAAATTGGGGGGGGGGAGAGAAAGAAATATCCTTTGTAATAATCACAAATGCTCAGAATTACAGTATTAGTTCCTATGCAAAAGAAAACATGAATAATGGGACTACTCTGTATTGAGTTGGAAAAATTATTATGTCTCACTGAGATAACTCCTACCTCAGAATCTCTTTAGAATACAAAAGCAACTTGATTTATAGGGCAGACATTCATAATTTTACACTTACATGACTAGATCTAAAACAATTACTTTCATTAGCTGCTTATAAATTACAATTGTTTAAAATTTGCATGCACTGGCTGTTTTGTAGCTTGGTTTAGTACAATTATGAATTTTAATTTCATAAAGAGGGATGGAAGAGAGTGACAAAAAAAGATTCTAAATGACTGAAAAGCTATCTATCTGGTTTGCAGCTGTTTAGCTAAGGGGTATTTGAAAGCGATCTAGTTAACATTCTGAGTCATCACAGCTGTCACAGAGACAGAAAGACGCTGAGCCCCATGAGCATATTGAAAGCTACACCTTCACTGTCAAGTGTCCTGGCACAGACAATGCCTTCAAACTCTGAATGCTCAAGCCACAATGCAGACCAACTGGCAACTCTCTTTTTTTCAGTTGCTAATAGGAATAATCCATTTTTATCTCACTAATATTTTATTTGTTAGTATGTGTTCATAAGAGCTGAGCAACTATTGTCTTTCATCCAACAAAAATAGTTACTTATCCAACCTCTTACTTTATACAAAACTGAATTAAGAACAAGCACATTCTTTCTAAATGAAAGACACCAACATCAATAATAGTTTTATTCTAAGTGTATTAACTTCTGGGTACTTCATGTTTCCAGCACTCAAAATGGCTAGTTTTCTAATTATTTTATCCAATAGCCAAATTGGCCATATTTAAACCTCTGTTGGTTTCTTTACTTCTGGTCATTTAAGATTGCTTAGTGATGGGAATGGAAAGATCCACATGGCTGAAATATAGGATCAGATCTGTTCCCTTTGAAAACTATATTTAAATGTCTGTAGATGACATAAATAAGACCTTGTGACACCAAATCAAAATGGTACAAAGTTCAAACCAAATCATCGTCGGCAACATTTGTCACTGAACACAACAGAGCAATAGAGATATGGAAAAAAAATATCCAATTTTCTTTTCATGTCTAGACTCCAGGACTATATCCAGCCATTGGAGCAAAGAGAACTGATTTTGAGGATGATTTTAAAGCCAATAATGGAAGATTTTACTGACAGTACATGTCATTTGGAATCAGCTGCTACAAAAAGCCTCCAATGGTTTAACTGCCGGCAGGGAAAAAAAAAAGAGACAATTTATCTGTACAACACTTTCACAATATTGTTTCAAAGGTAATCCACAATTCTAATAACAAGGGATACAGTATAGAAACCACACAAACCATCTAATTTTGATTTCTGAACAACAGAAATTCTCTGAGGGCTAATTTTTAAACTAAGCCTGCCTATTATAAATGAAATATATGCAAACAATAAATTATGTCAGAGACATAAAATCAGTAATCATACTTATGTGTATAACCATACAGTACAGAAATCAGATTCTACAATCATGTAAGGGAATAACATCATAAGCATACACATTCCCACTGAAATTACAGAGTTTACCAATCTGTAGAGCTGTTGACACATATAGCTATTTCTGTCTCAAGCTGCATGCAAGACCCATGCCTGCAAAATACTTTAGTAAATTTTGAAGACTGAAGCTGAGTCTCATAGTTTAATTCAATTGAAATCCAAGACTGACTATCCATAGGTTTATACTAAGTGTTAAAAAGAAGTTTAAAACTACTTTTAAAATATAATGATACCTTTTTGAAGTTCCTTATCCTGGTATCCATCTTTAGGAACGAAGCTAAATTCAAATAAATATCAGTCTTGGAAAACACCCATGGTTTTCCAATTTTTTTTCCCCCAAGCAACTCAATGACTAATGGATAACTTTTCAACACTATCTACTATCATTGGGATTTCAAGGCTATGTTTAGATATATCCCCTCAATAACTGATTATTAAAGAAAGTACATTCTCTCATAGTGATTTTTCATTTCCTTTCATGTATTCAACTATGAGGAAGAAATAAAAACAGATGAGTAATGTTGCCTAGTGTCCTCTGAACTATATCTTTTTTGTTTATTGGTTGTTTTTTAAGATCCCACAGGAACCTTCTGTGGAACACAAAAAAATACAATGCGATTTTTAAGGAAAATACGGAGTTCATTTTTTAATCTATAATTTTATCATGCACAGAGGGGAAAACAAACCCTGTTTCTTACTTTGTCACTGATTTTCTTCCATACCAGTGTGTTGATGCTGTTTAGTCATCCAAGAAGCACTAGAATCTCATGCTAACATTCTGTTTTTGGGGGGAAGAATACATCACCATGGCATGCTGACTTCTAATTTATGTATCAAAAAAAGTATTGCAGCATATTTCACTTTTTTTTCCTTTCCTCATGAAGGAGGAACTCTAAAGATCTCTCATTGAGTGGCAATATTTTATATCAGCATTGCCCAGTACGTATAATCTTCTTCCTCAGTACACAGTAAGAGTGGTAGCGAACTAAGTGAAAGGAGGTTACAAAAAGACTTTCAGGGTCACAGAAACGCTTGGCCTCTGGCTCAAGAAGTACTGATGTATAGATAGATGAATGTTTATTTCTTACCTACTGTTGACACTGAGACCCAGTAAAAGTCCTGAGGGTATGTCTTGGACAGAGACCTTTATTGTGAATTCCTATATTTCAAACATTTAAAAAATTATGGCATAGACACTCGTCAAACTTTGTTAAAAAGCACTTTGAAAACAAACACTTCATCACATTTCATCCAGTCTGCTACCTGAAAGTGTTTTGCCAAGCATAAAAAAAGGAACAGTATTTATCAACTATATTTAATACTAGTAGTCTTTCAAAAATTCACTTTTTCCTGTCAAACATCACCACACTAATTATAGGAACAATTTTCCCTTTTTAATAAATGAAAGGGTTCATTACACTGAAGAGTTCAGATCACTTATTAATTCACATGAGTGACAGTGTGTGTCATTAAAAATGCTAACTAAATCTGGCATATTAAGGAAGCTGTAAAACTCATATCACTGGTACCATATACAACATGTTGCAAAGGAATTTGTTGTATACAAAATAAATGTTCATGTGCTTTCAATGAAGAGGAATTAATTTGCCAAAAAAAGGGTTCCTTCCTAATGAGGTCCTACTCTCTTTGCTTATAATTCAAGCAAGTAGGAATCAGAAGTATGCAAGGTGTCATTCTTTTCACTCTAAGGTAGAAATAATACCTGAAACACACATAGATATTGTGCTTATCTTTACTGACTTTATGCTTGAAAGGACTGTGCATGGTTTGCAGGATTAGGCCAATAATCATACACAACAATAAGTTCTTTCTTTAGCCAGATGATTGAAATAACAATAATCTTCCCCAGGAGCCATTCCTGGGAGATTTCCAGCTTGATTTCATGGAAAAAAATAGTTCATATAGCTCAAAAAAATGTGTCAAAGCCTTTTGATGATGATCCAAGGCTAACTAAAGCCTCAGAACCTTTTAGATGTTCCAACATTCTGGATATACAGCACATATACCATAACTTAATATGGCAAAAGCTACTTGAATTAATTTGATTTGCGTGGTATCTTCATGAGACGCACGCAGTAGAGACCATGGGTCCTCATTTCAAAATTAATGCAATAAGCAGCTCAGAATTTCTTTAAAGTGGATTTTGTGTTACTTGCAAGTAATCTGTTCTTCCACATCCCTGTTGCAGCAAAGTGAGAAAATAAAACTGATTGTGTTCTTTGTCAACTCATACTCGAAAATACATTGTCATATTAGAAAATCCTCTCATGCCCACTCAAGGGTTATGTGAAGGAAGAATTTGCAGTGCCAGCTGAGTTTATTGAGCCATGCTTGGTATAACCTTTTTATCAAAGAGATTATGAAATCTGTGTTGGTCTAAATTAAGGGTAATATTAAATATCTATTGTCATGGCATACATCTGACTAGGGACAAAACAGCAGAATGCTGGTGCTCTGGTCTTGAACACTCACAACACAATTTAGGGAGATGGTCAAGAAAGGCCATCTGCTCTCCTCCAAGCTATGAACTGAATCACAGCATCATAGAGTGGTTTGGGTTGGAAGGATTCTTTAAATGTCACCTAGTTTAACCCTCCCACCATTGGCAGGGACACCTCTGCTAAATCAGGTTGCTCAGAGCTTCACCCAATGTGACCTTGAACGCTTGAGATGATGGGATAATCACAACTTCTCTAGACAACCTGTGCCAGTATCTCAGCACCCTCATTGTAAAAAAACTTCTTCCTTTTATCCAATCTAAATCGACCCTTTTTCTAAGTTTAAAATTGTTGCCACTTGTCACTACAGGACAAGATTCCCCCTTTATATTCTGAAAGGTCAAAATAAGGTCCCCCTGAATCCTTCTCTTCTCCAGGCTGAACAACCCTGACTCTCTCGGCCTTTTTTCATAGGAGAGGTGTTCCAACCCTTATTTTTGTAGCTCTCCTCTGGATCTGCTCTAACAGTTCCATGTCTTCCTTGTGCTGGGCAGCCCAGAAAAGGAAACAGTACTCCAGGCAGCACCTCACAGGAGTGGGCTAGAGGGAGAGAATCACCTCCCTCAACTTGTTGGCCACGCTACTTTTTATGTGACCCAGGAAAATGACAGCTATGGTGTTTATACAGAGAATGATTGTCTTTCTGGTCTGCAAGCGCACTTTGCTGACTCATATCCAATTCTTCATCCACCAGTATCCCCAAGTCCTTCTCACTGGGCTGTCCTCAACCCATTCATCTCCAAGTCCCGGTCTCAGTGCTTTGCATTTGGCCTTGTTGAACCTCATGAGGCTTGCACAAGCCTGCTCCTCAAGCCTATCAAGGTCCTTCTGAATGGTATCCCTTCCTTCCAGCAAATCAAAAGATGGAAAATGAGTTTTCATCTTTCATAGATAAACCATCCTTTTGACTGAATACTAACCTTAAAATCAATCAGAAAGATTTATCTTATAGATCTTGAATTGTAGCCCGGGCAAACTTATTTAAACTGAGTCTTCAACATAATAGGCATATATACTGGAAAAAGGGGGCACTCATAAGGTTGTCTTGAAAGGAGGAATTTATTTTATATTAATACAAATCCACAATCAGGAAGCTGAGACTCTTTAAATTGCTCGTTTTGTAAAATATAAAGAATATCAGATTTCAATTGTACATATTGAAGGCATAAGGAAAATCAAATACATCTTTCCTAAAGCTAGTTACAGGTAGGTAGATATTCCCAAAAAGATCATAAAATTAAGGACAACTGAAGAAATGCTTTTTTACATTTCCCATAGTCTTTTAACTAAAAAAAAACTTGCAATGCAATTTTTTACATGCAATGAACATATCCTATGAAAGCAGAAGAACATATAGTAGGAAATCTTCCTTCCAACAAATACAGAGACATTCTAAACCGAACCAACCAAATGATGCTTTAGGATTTTTTCCTGTGTACTGACTGAAACCAATTCTGGATTCATAATTTTCAGAAAGAAAATTAAAGTTTTCAGTGAAATTGCCATTTTAGTAGATAAGAAGCTTACCATTTCACTCCCTAAGCAGGGAACTCCGTCAACCTACCATTTTAACAACAGTTCAAGAAATATTTCTCTGTTGAAAAAGGGACCAGAAGAACAGTAAGTATGAGAGTGTACTATGTAAAATCTTTTGTGAAATGTAATGTTGTAAACAGGATATCAATATACATTTCAAGATGAAAATATACATAGTAACTGAGCAAAGAGCTTGATAAACATAAGAGCATTCTTTGCAATAATTTTTGGAAAACAATCTGATTTGTTGTACAGATATAGCCACAACTCAATTAACACATACTTTCAAGTAACATCTAACAAAGACACCTGACCAGGTAGCACTGTGGGAAAGAAGAGAGACTGTCCCAAACCTTGTTCCTGTGGTCAGCACCTACACAGCAGAAATATGCAAGGATTACATCAAAGGAAACTGGACCCTTTTTTTCTGTCTCTACACAAGCTCATTCCCTTTAGGAATTAGCAAATACCTCCCAGTTCACAAATAGTTATCAGTGGCTGTAAGTTATCATGATTTTTCAAGCAAGTCCCATCAGATGGGTTGTTTCTCTCACGGGAAACCCAACTTCATAGAATCATAGAATCACCTGGTTGGAAAAGACCTCTGAGATCATCGAGTCCAACTTACTAAACTTCATATATATATTGAACATACCTCTTCCACCCTACTGAACATTTTTCAAGAGCCTGCCCTTTTATCATGATCAAACATATGGACTTTGAAATCCCAATGGAACTGAATTCAAACTATTACTTGTGTAAGTAGCCATTATAAGAACATAGGGTGCCAAAAAATGGAAACGGTGAAAGGCTGAGCCTGTTTTAATACAGCTCCACAGCTGGAAAAAAAGGCAGGTCTGAAGCTCCATGCCACCACTGGTCATTGTTCACCAAAGAGCACAATGCTCAGAATAGCCCATTCAGTCACAGTATCACAGTATCACAGTATCACAAGGTTGGAAAGGACCTCTGAGATCATCAAGTCCAACCTATAACCCAACACTAACACCAACACTAACACCAACCATCATCTAAACCGTGGCACTCAGTGCCCCATCCAGTCTCCCCTTAAACACCTCCAGGGTCGGCGACTCCGCCCCCTCCCTGGGCAGCGCATTCCAATGGCCAATCACCCTTTCAGTGAAGAACTTCTTCCTCACATCAAGCCTAAAGTTTCCCTGATGAAGTCACATCATGTCTAACCTGCACAGCCCTCGTTGTTCCTCCACCATGCTGCAACTACCCCGAGCAGCCTTTCTTTCCAGGACCATGGCTGTGTAGGCATGGGCAAGGTAACCAGGGAGGAGGACCAGGGCTAAGTGCCTGGTTTGAATGAAGGCAGGTTAGCCATTAACCCTGGCAGCAATGGGGAGAGGCTGGTGGGCCAAGGCATGCAGCAGCAGCCCCACTGCCTGCTGGGGGTTGCTAGGCTACTGCTGACCCCAGGGCCTCTGTACAGGCCGAGGGGTTTGGGGGAGCTGGGGCTGGGGGAAGGATCTTTCCTCAGGCTACAGAGAGCCAGGCATGCATATACTTCATCGTAAATATACATGCATATAATTCATTGTAAATAGGATCACTCCACTATCAAGTTCACAACATTCAGCGGGTAGAAGGGGTTTTTGTGGTATTTGGTTTTGGTTTTTTTTAATGTAACTGACAAAATCTGGCAACAAGACACAGTGTAAAACGTGACATTTTGACTCTAAAGAAGGAATTATTTGCAATTTGTTTTGAACGGAAGCTTAGTTCATGTCAGATGTGAACCTCCAGACAATCATTAGTTTAAACTGCCTGCTATGTGTTTAAAAATTTCGTTCAATTTAGAACTGATCTGAATTGCAAATGGGATGGTAATAAGCCATTAGGGAACAACATATCTCTCTTTCACACTTGCAACCCTTGGCTTTAAGGGGCCCCGACTGCGCTGAAATATGAAAATACCACTTTAGTCATGTGCGTTCCCAGCAAACGTGGAAAAAGAGAAGGTCAAAGAATGAGAAAGCAGCAGTTGGAGAAGAAGACTGGAAACCACCACAGGAGAGAAGAAACAGGTGTAGCCCCAGCTTTGAACAAGAGGCAACAGTCAGTTTTCCACAGAATAAATAGTCTTGTTGATGGCACAGTAATACACAGGCCAGACATCTGACAAGTGTTCGGTTCCTTGGTTTTCTGAGAATTTGGGGCATTTCTCATTCTCTGTGAAACCATTTTTGTGAATGAGTGTAGGTCTTGCATCACCTAAGGTTTTCTGCACAAAGCTACCTGTTCCTCCTCAAAACTAGCTGACTAATGACCTTCTGTGTTCAAATAAGTGAAAACTTATTTTTTTAAAACTCTTGAGCTTTCAGCTCAAGATAGGGCTCTGCAATACACAGATCCATTGGCTGAGAAGACATCTGCACAACTAAAACAAAGAGATCTTTTAGATTATTGCATTAAGCATTACAGATCCTATCCCAAGTATCTTTTCCCACAGAAGAATATTATAAATCATCTACCGATGTTTCATAAGCGTTTCATAGGTGGAAAGACTTTCTTCTGTAGTCCTGTAGCCACTCTACAGCCACTCTTGAATAGCTGTCACTGTTTTTTTATACTGCCTCACAAAATTATATAACTTATAAAACTCATTTATTTCATGGTTTCTTGAGTATGCAGCTGAGGCAGATTTTGTGCCTCACCATACTAGTTAGTAAACAACATACTGTCCAGTTTCAAGTAGTTTCCCATCCAGCTATCATGAAGGGAGAAATGCAGACCTCTGAATTGCATCTGTAAAAGTCAAGCAGTGGTACTTTAGTACCAACCAGTGCCTTAAGTGTTCCCACACCATCCGACACTCCTGCAATTATAGAGATAAACAGTTTCCTAATGAGATTCTGGGATTCCTTCCCCCTTGAAGATGCGTATGTAAATATAGCTCCTGGAGATTTTGGTTCTAGAGAATCTCTTTATTGAGGCAGTACCAGAGACCAGAGACACCTACAGCAGATAACAGGGACTCTGCAGAGTTTCACCTCATGGGAGGCCCAGCTAACCCAAATGCTGCTGTGTTAGCACATGTGCTGGACTGCAGAACATGCCTTCATTCTTAAGAGAGCTTTAAAGTGGATATTCCGTTAATACTTTCACAGCACATCCACTCAATCCCCTCTGCTTTTCAGAGATAACAACTTAAAATTGTTGACTGCAGGTGAATTTGGACATTAACACCACGTCTCAGCTCTCCTAGATGGTTCATGTCAGCTTCTGTCCAGTTCGCAATATGCTAGAAAGGGAATTGCTTGCATAGCACCTTTTATTGAACTGCCATTCAGCAGAAAGGAAATAAGGAAGGTCAAATAAATCAAAGTTAGACTGCTGAGCCAGAGATTTTGCATAAGAAGGAGGAACCTAAGTGAGAAAAATGCAGCTCAGGTGAAACTATGGGAGCAGTTGAATAGTACAAGAGCTTGATTAACCATCTTCCCATGCAGCACTGAAAAAAGCCTCTCGATCTGACCCTCTCTTCTTCAATCTGTATCTGTTAGAACACATCTAAACCAGCCTTAACACAGGATAATTCTACTGGCCTAGGTTTCTAAATCTTGTTGTATGTATATATTTAATATTTTCAAGAAATTCTATTGTATGAACATTAAGAACAAAAACATAAAATATTTCCAATATTTAAAATTTCATACAAAAAAGATGTAGTAATATGAATAAGTTTCAGACAGGCAAAACCTGAGTTTTGGGGTTGGATTATTTCTTCAAGGACAGATACATCTAAAACTACTTGAGCATGTCGTCTTTACAGACAATTCTGCACCAGCAAAAGTAAAGAATTATGAATTCTTTATTTCCTGGGAACACAGCAGACTCGTCTCCCTCAAAGGCACATGAAATAAATTAATCCTTTCCAATTATCCTTGCAAGGCATATTTGGGGTAAAAATTCCCTGCTTTCATATGTACACATGTGGAGCTTCCACCCATTTTAGTGAGATAAAAGATGTTTCCAATTTGGATCTTTGGAAAGGTCTGACATTCAGTATTTACTATTATAGCAAAGACTAAGAACAGTCCTACTGAACACTAATATTTAAAGAGTTCTTCCTTTCAGAAGTGACATTACAGCACAGGAAAATTAACATATTCCCAGAAGTATGTTTTTGAAGAAAAAAATTTCTTGAGATGAATACAGAATTAAATATGGTATTATATGTTAATTCAGATGGAAAGGTAGTAGCTAAATACTTCCAGAACTAAACTCTACCTATATACAATTTCTCAGATATTGCAAAGCAATAATAATAATTAAAAAAAGATATTCAAGCTTCCTCATTATTCCATTGTTTAAGCAAGACAGTGCACAGAAAAGGATACTCAGAATAGCAAAATATTGTAAAGGGGAAAAACACAGAAATCCTTTGCTCTCTGCTCCTTTTTAGTCACTTTAGCCTGTTCTGTATTTTTGTCTCCTTAGGTTAAGTATTCAATGTTCATTCTATCAATTACTCTGGCAAAGCCTGCACATGCCAAAGTGCATGCTCTAAATATATTTTATTTTTCACACACACAGATTTTTTAATTACCATAAATGGGGTTTTGCCTGTACAAGTTACCCCCTGCACATACACCTGCATAACCTGCCATTTAAAGATATATATTATATAGGGAAACTGATGGGATTTACGTATTTGCTCCATTTATATTTGAAAACTGACTTCCATGTAGAGGGTTATTATCCTTATTTGACATGTGGCACAGGCCAAAGATCTGCAGTTGTATTTACTGAAAGGAAACCAACACAAACAGTGAAAGGGAAAGATATGAGCATCTTGGGAGATATGATTGCTTGGACTTTTAAGCATGTGTGTGTGTGATAGTCATATACTTTCTGTGTCAGATATTTGATTATCTAAATATTACTTTTCACATGATGTAGTCCTGAGAGCATGTAGTACAAATTATTATAGACCAGTTATGAAAAGACAGTCATGTGAACAGAATCTGAAAGACAATTATCTCTCAGCTGCAACTGAACGTAATTCAGACACAGAGTAATACTTTCATTGTGTTAAAGAAAAATGCTACAGGAGTCAAAGACTCAGACCTACATTCCTTCCTTCTGTGGACCATCCTGTTGACTTCAGTGGGATGGCTAATATAATATGGTATAAACAGCCAATGCTATATTTTAATCCTCAAAGAATAACAACATAGTTACATGATATTCATGTTTATAAAAACCTCAGAAAAAAAATATTATTGGCAGTAACACTGGCCTGACTTACTTGAAAACAGAAATGAGGAAAGTTTTGTTCGTTGCATCCCCACTTGCCTTGCATCAGCTAACTGGGTCGCAGGGTTCAGCACAAAGTGGAAACCAAACCACCATCTGCTAAGTAATAATTGGCATAACAGGCCAAATGATTCGTGAGAGGAAAGCCATATATACTTTGTCAGAGCAGAATTGAGTAAAGTGAGGCGAAGAATTATCCCATCAGAATAATTCTTATTCTATTCTCAATGCAATCTGCATATAACCTAAAGATTGACTGGCTCTGCTGAAGGTTCATAGCAAAGTCACAAAGAAATTTGATGTATATCCTTCACTAGGACTTCACTAGGATTACCTTTGAGGCTCTGCACTGAGATTGTCCTCGATCTTGACACTCAGACTAGATGTTAACATAGGATTACACTCACTCACCTTGTGCAGCTCCTTTGGGCTAGTGGCAATGATATTAACTTGCCACAGAAGAGCAGAGTGTAAAACTGCCAGGAAGTACAGCTCTATAGCGCAAAGATATCCATTCTCTCAAGTAAAAGGCAGCACAGACAGGTTTAGGTGATATGCAGAACCACAATCTTTGAGAGTAAGTCCCTGTAGAGATCTTTTATACTGAAATAAATTTTAATCAACATATTGAAGGTTCAAATTGTAAAAATTAAGTTCTTGACTCTAAACCTGTGTCTATCACTGCTAACAGATATTGAAGAGGTTTCCTAATCAGTAATTCAATGGTAAACACACCTTTCCTAGAACTGTTTTGGTGTGAAAATACTAATATACATTTGTTTAATTAGAAGGGTTTCATGATGTTTTCCAAATAGAGGACATGTAAAGAAAGGCACTATGTGCTGAAATTAATTCAAAGTCTTCCAGAAAATAGGTGATTCTCACCACTGTAATCCCACAGTGAAGACAGATAAATTTTGGAGCCAAAGTCCCACCTGTTACCGTGTTGCTGATTTTGGTGTACCCAGCTGAAGTCCATCCAAGCTGCCTTATGGTGTCCTGTTGCTTAATCAGTACTATGCCTGCTGTGGTAGACAGAAACTGCTCCCATAAAGTTGAAGCTGAGTGTGGTATTGCACACAAGAGGTGATGCATAAGCACAGACCTTGAACAAAGCCCCGTATGGTTTCCACAAAAGAAATATGGAGAAAATCAAGGCAACTGCCTCCCACATCCACCATCAGGGTGCAGGAAGGAGGACATCTGCATGAAGAGTGCCTCTTCCATGCATAACTTCAGAATTCAATCCAGCCTTTCATTTCCCATTTTCTGAACATGGTTTTTATTTCACTCACAGAATGAGACATGACAGTATGCATGTGTATATGAGATAGCATGTGCCTTGGGGCTAGTAACAGAGGAAGGTGAAGGCAACAACCCCAAATGTGGAAGGTGAAGACAATGATGTAAAATGCACTTCATCTCATGCAAACACAAGCCTAGAAGTCCTCTTACTATGAACATAAACAGTCCTGAACACAAAAAAAAAAACCCTCCAAAAATAGAAAAGTCCTTTCCCTGGTGGATCTCCATAAAATGGTCTATCCTCGTTGACGTAAAATAGAATTTAAAGTAAGAATTGGACAAAAATAATCACAAAAGAACTGTTTTTAATGTTTAGTAGATCATCTATGGTAATGTTCTGAAATGAATTTCTGTGTTTCTGGCTCACAGTGTTATCAAATGACTGCTTGGAGACGGAATGTAGTGGGAAGCCATAATGTCTTGCTGTATGCCATTGCGGTCACTGCTGTCCTTTCTGTTTCATTCATGCTGCACTGGTGTGTGGGTAGGACTTGCTTTCAGCTGACATTTATTTTCATTCTATTTCACTAACACACAATGTTAAACAGCCTTATTCTTGCTAACATGTCCAAGCCTCCAAAATGTCAGTCATCTACACATAGTTTTTCCCTTAATGCTATGATATCATTTAAGAAGGATGGGATTAGACACATGGGATTCATGTAAGACCCGGTCTCATGCCTTATAATATAAGACAGCATAGATATATATTTTCTTAAAATATATATATTTTCTTATAAAAATATACAAGAAGGTATGTATGTTTCACAGTGAAGCAACCAAGTTATACTGAGAGTAATTGTTCCCCTAGTAAGTTTTCATACTCTGCCAAGCAACAGACAGAACAGTCCAAACACGTTAGTATTTACAGTAAAATCTCTTATTTCTTCTAACATGCTATTATTAAAAAAACACAATTAAATCAAAATGAAAGAAGAACAATCACTGTTAATTTTCCATAGAGTTACTTTACAGTTTTTCCTTCTGCTTCATAATGACTTAGTAAAATGTATGTTTATCATTCTTGAGGAACTTTTACATAGGAAGGAAAAGACTTGTTATTCAGATTGACACCCTTTTTCCATCCTTTTCCCTCCCTCTCTAAAACTGGAACCTGCAAGAAAGAAATGTAAACTCTCGCATGGTATAGGAGAAAAGTTTTGCTTTACTTCTAATGTTGAAAGGCGGTAGGAGCTGAGAGTGTTGGAGGATTTTTTGTTTGTTTGTGGGTTTGATTTGTTTTGTTTTAAGAATTTAGCAAAATACAAACATTCACAAGTGGTGAAAATCCATTTCCCTACCACTTGAGAGGCCTACAGCACAGCTGAATGCTTAGAAACCGGCTGTTTTGTAGCTGAGCTATGTCTGACAAATACAATATACCTTGGAAATGGGGGAATACACTTGAAGTATCAGAGAGTCTTTCCAAGACAACAGCTCTGAGGATGAGACAACCACTGGAGAGGCAATCAGTCTGTCCATGTATCTGTGTGTCCTATATGGCTCTAGAAAATACTGTTCCCAGATACAAGGCTCCTCTGTAATAGCCACATTAGGACATAAGGATTCATCCAGAGAGGAGTAGTAGAACAGATGATGTATTTTCATGATTGGACGAGGTACACAGCGTGATTACAAAGCAGCCAGGCACCTCCCTGTCTGGAGCAGCTGAAGAAGACTGATGTGAGAAGTACCAAGAAGAATGGACTTCAGGAAGACAGTGGGCAAGGAGAAAGCCAACATCCCTCCTGTTGAAAAAAAAAAATGAGAAAGATCAGTGGTTCAGAAGTAGTTACGGAGCATGAACTACCAGAAGAAAAGAAGATTGTAGAAGCGGGTATATGTTCTAAGGGTTAACCTTAAACACAGCTGTGCACTTTGCTGGCATGTAACTGTAACATACTCAATCAGGTGATTTATGCAATGTGGAATACAGACACATAAATGTCTATTTTCTGACACTGAGTCTATTAACATTAGAATTAGATATGTCATCTGTACCCCTTATGCATTATTTTACTCATCATTATGTATTTATTTCTTTGTTTAAATGAGCTTCAGCGAACAGAAAAGACCTGAATAACTTGATATGCAATAAATGTGTCCTTGTAGTGTTATTATTTCCTTAATAGAAAAAAGAATATGGTTAGATTAGCTTAAATGACAATTTAGTGTCTTATATTGGGTTGACTAGGTTACAGACGGAAAGATTCATGCACTTTCAAATTAAAATGACAGAAGGTATAGTTAATTAGTTGACTATATTATTCAATCTTGAAGGCATGAGCTCCACTTTTGGTGAGGAAGCAACCACTGACAGAATTTAAAGCCTTGGAGATTCTTATTTAAAAATTTTAGACTCTTGTCAAAATTATAATTGCATTCATATGCGATTTCCTGTATTTAGTATAACATGGGGTTGATATTTTTTCACCTGGTAGGAGTGTTTCGGCTAGAAAAGGTAACGCAATAAGAGGAACAAAATGCAGTTAGATGATGTGCATCAGGGGAAATTGTGTAGGTGCTGTACAAAACACCTTGCAAAAATGTCACTTGTCTCAAAGGCACTTACAGTATGAGTGGGACAAAAAATAACAAATGGAAAAAGACAGACAGATGGAAGAACAAAGAAGCAGTGATACAGTTGGTCAATGTGATAGGCAGCATTCTCAGGACACCCCTAGTCTGACAGCTGTCAAAATTTTAATAAACTTCACAGCAAAAGACAGTTTTAAAGAGGGAGATAAGGAAAATCTCTTGAAAAAAAGTGAGGAGAGACAAGCTAAAAATCTAAAATCTGTGAATTGTTTAGCTTTATTTGTTCTGAAAGCCTTTACTGCTAAGAAAATAAAAATAAATAATATTATTTGTTTTTCTCATATCTGGATTCCTAGATCTCTACTCCAGTGTGACATACTTTCTTCTCATTCATTGATGGTCTGCGTTGTCTTAATACAATTGAAAAAAATCCTTATTTTCACTTCAAATTCCCTCACCTCTTAGAAAATTAACATGCCTTCTCTATAAGAAGAAAGCTCCATTTGCTCCAAACACATTTACCATCTCCAGGCATACCAGACATTTGCAAGGTTTCAGCTGTGAAGGAAACTTGAATATGTTCACATGATCAACAGCTGCACTGTGAAAACGCCTGTGGGGATGTGGAAATATTCTTAGACCCCTACCCATCAGCTCTACACATTGTGAAGTGATTAAAAGATTGAGCCTAAGAGTTACCAAGAAACCAGAAGTTACTTAGGGCAGAAAAAAGCAACAAATTTTCTGTGACATTCAGAGGGGATGAAACTATATTACTTCAAGACTCTTGTACAAGAACTATTCCTAACAGCACCGTTTTTTTTCAAAATTAACCTAAACAGCAAAAAACCAAACCCAGATTTTGAAACAGGGATATTTGGACACATAATGTTGCCTGAAAACCTATCAGTAATCCTTATTGCTACACGCAGAACCATATAGAGTTTTTCTAATTCTTGTGAACACTTCTTGAGCTCTCTCTTCATTTACTGAGCCAGAACAAAATACAACAGACTTTCCAAAACAAAGCTCCATCATTTAGTTCTCCACTTTATATCCCAAACTCATTAGGACAATATTTGCAGTTAAATCACGGACACTTGTAACACTTTTAAATAGTAGATTACTGTTTGCAAAGACTGAATGTAAAAATACTCATGCAAAACAAAGTTTGATTTACAAATGAAGAAATACAGAAAAAAGCCTCGCCGTTTCACATTCCCTTTAGTGTCCACACCCTCCAAACGGAATGTAAAAGTGGATGAAGAACAAACAGCTTGGGAAGTGTACTATTGATCTAAATCCATAATGAGATGCTCTATAGAATAATAGAAATGCTGGGGGATGGAGACAGAAAACAAATTAAGAGAAGCAGAATTGTTCACAATGCAAGCAACGTTTGTCTCCATAAGACTCAGTATCTTAGATTTGTGTTTGCTTACACTCGTCTGCCTGGTTTCTATTGTTTTGTTTCTGTTATTGCCCAGCAAGCTCTTGAAAAAGGGTGTAATTTGCACCCACTTTTAAAAAATATCATGTTAATGACTGCTCTAGTATTTCAGGTAACCTAGATTGATGTTCTGCAAATGACTTCTAAGCCAAAAAAGAAACCTTTATATAGTCTTCGGTAAACATGGATACATTTGGTATTAAAGAGTTTCACCCCCCTTTGCACACCCATGCTGTACAAGAACAGGATTTGAAGTTGCTATTCCAAGGATCTATAGGAGGAAGGTTAGCTCACCACATTTGATGATGCTTCTCACATACAAAAGAATGGTTGTTGTCATGTTGCAAGTCACCGTGCTACAGCAAGCACGAACTGTGGCATCTTGTTAGCAATTCATGCATTACACAATATTACACTGGCAAAATACTTACTCAAGCACATAGATGGCAGAGTAATTTTCCACAAGTCTCACAGTTAATGAGCAAATATTGGCCCTGTAAGCTGGAGACTTCCTTTTTACAAGGAGTCACTTGGAAAGGAGGAGGAGTAATGGGTACAAATTACTCCTGGGGAGATTGAGATTGGATATAAGAAGAATTTTTCACAATGAGAACCATCAGCCGTTGGAATAATCTCCCCAGGGAAGTGGTGGATTCCCCAGTACTGGATTCTTAAGATTCAGCTGGACAGGGTGCTGGGCCATCTTGCCTAGACCATATTTTGCCAAGAAAGTCTGGACCAGATGATCCTTGAGGAGCCTTCCAACTGGGTATTCTCTGATTCAATGATCCTGTGAATACTGGTAACAGCCATTTCCAAAACCTCTCCTGACATTTAAGGGGCACCTGTTTGAATGCTAATTGCAGCAATAGATTTTATTGGTTTCCTGCATGATTAGCCTTCTCTGTACTCAAGGTATCAGCTGATGTGTAGTTTACCAAGTTGTCATTCTCCTTCACCCAGACCCAAAGGTAGTCCTTTACACTGAGTGTCATCAGCTACAACCAAAACACTCTCAGGTCAAACCACTGAAGAGATTTTACTTGGTGATGTCACACTGATGAGTTCAAAAGGGTCCAGTCACTCTGCAAAATCACATTGCCTCCCCCTAAGACAAAATCCATGAGTGGTTGTACTGAAATGCATAAATATTCTAAGACCTGTGCAAACATTTAATAATTAACATTTGGATAAATGATGACTAGATTTGTTTATTAAAAAGTATTCCTGTCAAACAAGGGCTCATCATTCTGGTTTTGCCCTTTACCGCTAAGACATTCCCTCATCAATGGAACACATTAGAAGAAACAATTTTCTGGGCTGCTTTCCTTGATTTTGTTGATGATACACCCTTTTTTTTCTTTATGTTCGTGAGACGTTGCCCTGCAGATACACATCTAAGCATATGTTAAAGGCAAAAACATCATCCGACTTCCGTTTGGTATTATCAAATCTGCAGAAACCACTTCCTATTCATGAATTAACCATTAGACTTCAAACATTCTATAACATCAGAAAAGAATCTCAGGCTATCACAAAACGACCCTCCATTTGAGTTTGCTGTGAGGAAAATAAGAAATCACCATGAAAATATTTATCATAGACAATTATAGATCCGAACCATAAACAAAGATGTCCATGTCAGAGAATGCATCCTGTTTCTCACCTGTACAAGGGTGGAACTGGACTTTTCTTTGTATTTAGTATTATGATTATTTATGCTCTCAAATTTACAAACAGAGCTGTCCTAAAAGGAGGACAGTACCTCTGCCCTAAAGAATCTTCAGTCTAAACTGGACGCTGGCAACACAGCTCAAATATGTATTTGAACATGCAAATTGGGGTCTTGATGGGAGAAGAAATGCTTTACACAAGAACTGAAGTATTATTTCACTGTAAAGAACTATCTGGTCCATCATCATGTTTCTAAAAATGGCAAGTGGGAGATGTTCAGGAAAAGGCCATCAGAGATAGGCAGCTCTCTTACTCTGAAGTCCTCTGTCTGCAGGAGCTGATGAATGTTCTGAAGTGGATATTGGATACAATCATCACATTGAATATTATTGTGGGCCTGTTCTGCACAAACATGGATATTCTTATTTCAAAATGTTTAAAATTATATTTTACAAAACTGCCAGGTGCACAATGAGTTCCACAACGGTGATATTTTTTTGCTTGCTGTTCTGTTTTATTTTGGGGGTTTTGTTTGTTTTTTTTTGTTTCCTTGGCTGGAAGGATCAGAGAAAAGTCTGCTAAAAAGGTGGTGAGTTTGTGTTCATTAGAGTTAAAAATTGTGAAGAAGAAAGGAGGAACTCCCTACCTCATAGCGACCAGGAATGGGCAATGAAGTACAAAAGCAGTAAAAATTATTCAAGAGGGCATTCAAAATGGAATTTGTTTCAATGTTACAAATAGCACAATTTCTCCCATAGGATTCTACTAATACCGGTAAAATCTTTGGTAAACACCAATTTACCTTCACTGAGATACACGTAACAACACACTTCATTCTCACATTTTATTACTGACACCCTATTTCTCTTAAAACTAGTAACATTGGAGAGGCTTGGTTTTATCTGCAGAAGCCAAAGTGACTGTAGACTTTTGAATTAATTACTTAGATGCATTTCTACCAATAGATATTTTTCCTGCAATATTAGCATTTTGTCATGAAGTCAGTCTGCACCGTAAACTTGCATTAGCAGAGTCTTCATTTTTTCTTCTGAAAATAGATAATTTTAACAAATCATTCTTTAATTTCAAAGCAAAATACTGAATTGAAGAAAAACTCCACGCAAAACTCTTCACAGAACTTACTTGCTTTTTAGAAAGTGGCATTACCCTGAACAGAAGGGTAGATGATACAAAGCAGAAGTATATAATGGAATGGTTTCAGAGTTTGCTAAGGAGGGATTTGGGGTGAATGGGTACTGCTGCTGAGCAAACAGTGATGCTCTGTCAGTCTAATCATTGCTGCTTGTTGTAGATATGGAGATGGGTAAAGGGAAATGAAATTATCCAGGTCTGGAAAGAACAGTGAATGTAAAACTTTTTACTGGCAGTATAGGGATCAGTTCAGAAAAGAAAATTTAATACCTTTTATAAATCAAGGCAGATTAAGATCAAGTACAACTACAAAAATTAACCTCAACCTTTGAGAAAAAAGTGCACAATTTTATGGGGTCTGCTGGAAGCATAATTTTTTTCTCTCATCTTTCATCCCCCCCCCTGCCCCGGGCATTTTCTTCAATGAAATCTCCATAAAAGGGGAAGCTGAATGATAGAGTGCACTTGGAATTTGACCTTAAAAATCAAATAATGAACCTTGACATCTTCAGAATGTTAAAATTATTCATTATATTTTTAAATGATGTTACAATGCAATAGCTTTTAATTAGATCGACCTAATTAAATGTTCTCCTTCTGACACAAGCTGTGTATCTATCACAAACTTATTTAAGCCACGTAGCATGAGCTACAGCAAGGTAAGCAGGAGTAACTGATCAGGTTTCCACATACCTAGAATCCGTTTTTAGAAATTCCCTCTGTTGTTTATATGGGATAAATTAAAAAATGCATTCTTTTGCATGCTCATTCGGATTCTTTTTCAGGGATATAAGGATTTTCCACAGTTTTCTCTTTGATATTTCCTTCTGGATCATTCACTTTGTCCCTGTGAACGTCATATCTGCAAGCGTTTTTTCATCATTTCTCCCTTGCAGTGCATTATGCACTGCATTCTATAGTCTCACTGACACCCAAACCCAGTTCTTCAACTTCCACATATCACACTGAAACTTAATTCTTCTGTGGTCACTGAAATGTGATGCTGTCTTAGTTCTGCTGATTAGCATATGTGGTCATGCAGTGTCTCACTAAATGCAGAGGAACTCTCTCTAGCAGCCAGATTTGTTCCAGTCTAAGTTCCTAACTGACTTCTAGGAGATGCAAAGGTAAATAAAGACACATGCACATGCATGTATATCCATGTTTCTATCAACTTTTTCAGTTAAAATATTAATTTTAGTAATTTGTCTTGCTTCTAAGGGGAATGTTTCAGTTGTGAATTTTAGGAAAACTAATTTCCATTTGTACCGTTAAAACCTCTCTTTCACCAAGCATAAATGATTGAGAAAACTCTTTTCAGCTTAAGAACTTTTATTATGTAATGTCTGGGTGACTGTCTCTGGTGGTTTTGGAAAAAACTGCTTACACAATTCTGCCTAATTAATATTATGCCTTGACATACGTTCCCCAGAGTGTATGGGGAATGGGTAGTGGTCTATTCAAATACAGGACTGAAGGATCATTAAGATTAACAACTGTTCACAAAGTATTGGAAAGAACGCTCAAACAGGATGTGAATTATTATCTGTATCAATTTGGGGTTGAGAAAAAAAGATGCCTCCCATAAAATCGGATTAGAAGGATAAAAGGGGAAAAGAATTCCTTTGTTAAGCACTATGTCCGAGATAAAAATAAATACACTTCCTGCTGCAAATACAGCCCCTCTACTGACATGCAGGAAACATGAGAGATCCTCAAGAGGAAGTAGTGGGACTTTTTCATGACTTTTTTTGGTTTTTAACAACCCTGGGTTTACTCTTCTGGTATTCTCAAGCCTCACTGAAACCTTACCTATGATGAAAGGGAGAGCTGTTGAAGTTGGATGAGTACTTTTGGGATGTTTAGATGTTATATCTGTTTTGGAGCCATTGCTCTCACTGTGCCAATTTTTACTGACCCACTTAACAGGGTGTTTCTGGGGAGGGAAGAGAAGGAGGGAGATTAGTTCTTCAATAAGGACAACAAAAGGTGGCCTTCATAAAGCAGCACGTATGCCAAGATCCTCAAGAGGAGAATCAGGCATTAAAAAAAGAAAGAAAATGCTCTTCACCTCTTCAAATACAGTAATTTAAAAAACCTATTTTTCCTTCACTCAAATATTTATAATATTAAAAGTCTGAAAACTCCCCAAATGGAATCCAATTATTCTCACAACCAGAGGCTAATTTCCCCAACTTTCTGAGTCACTGACGCTCAGCAACTGTCTGAGATCTTTTCTACTTTAAAATCTAGGGCAACTGACAGTCAACAGATTGACTTCACTGAGAGGATTTGCTGTCTTTTTTGTCCAGTTTCTGTTTTCTGGTGTCAGTCAGTGTTTCCCAAGTAAACTCATCCATGAATTCATGTAAGGACTCAACTTAGAGCCCTTAGACAATGATGGATTTCTTTTAAGTGCTTTAGATGCAGTCTTAGCTCAGTCAAAAAGGTCAGCATTTTTTTGATGCAAGATAGTATTCATTCATATATTGTTAAATTAACACAAAAAGTCCGAGCACCTTAAAATGCGGAGTTGTTACCCTCTGCGTGTCTTCATCGTGAATGATCAAAACATGACAGCAGCAGTGTTGTTTGTTGTAGAAAAATCAGATCGGTGCACAACGATGCCACATTGCTATTCCCTGTCCATCATTGTCTCAGTGATAATTTAGGACCAAAAAGCAATATATGTCCTTCGGAAAGCCAGAAAGAGTGTGGAGAGGGGAAGGAAAGAAAGGAAGGGCAAAAGAGAGGAAGGAAAGCAATTTAATCTCTGACCCATCAAACGTTTTCCGGTTACATGTGTGTAACTTCAGAAACCTGAATAGCTCATTGAGGTAATACACTGTTGGCTGGCCTAAGCCAGAGTCGTCAGGCAATCTTCAGAACAAGGCCCCACACCCATGATATTCTTGTCCAAGGGTGCTTTTGTCACAACAGAGAGGCTTTTCTGTCAAAATAAGCTTGAGAACAAATTAGTACCATGAACAGCAATCAGCAGGCGGGTGACGGTGTTTGATGTCAGTCAGCTAAGGATGGTTCAAAACGCTATCGTTCTGTCACAAGGCAGACTGGGGAATGTCACTGTAATGTCCTAGCTGTCTTTTGTCCTTTTATAAACATATATAATTTGCTGCTGGAAGGAGTCTTGTTTCAATTAATCTGGTGTAAAATCCATAACTTTGCCATCTCATCCATACCACTTACTGATATGCCCTATTTATTCAATGCTTGAAAAGCTACTGATAATATTTAACTTGTCTCTGTCAAATCAAATGTTCAATACAGCACAGCAGTTCTGACTGTTAGGGATCTGCTTGCTGTGTATAATCTGTCTGCACACAGTCTCACTTGTGCAAAACTGAAGCATTCAAATGTCTCCACCATGACTACTGAGATAACGTCCACTATTGCAAGATCAAGGTCACTATTGTTAAAACTGAGTCACATCACCAGTCACATTTCCTAGTCATAAAAACATTGATGCTCTTCAGATAAAAGCAGCAGTGATTTCTCCTCAAAATAAGTTTTAAGAATTGTAGAAAGAAAAGGATGATATAAACATGTTGCATTCTCTCACGATGCCTGTGCTGGGCAATGCATATAATTTGTGGTGGGAGCCGTGAGTCTGACACCCTTGATTTAGAGAGTTGACAGGATTCAATCAGCCAGTCAATAATTAACTCAAAGTGGTCACCAAGATACAGTTCCACAGAGAACATAAAATTTGCACCCTGCTAGGTAGAAAGTAGTCACAGCCTGGATTTCCAGAATGAGATCTAACATTCCACATTTTTCCAAAGCAAAATAAATGTCTTTTTTTATTCCTCATTAAGAGGGCATTCATAACATTATCTCCACCTCCAAGGGGACACACGTCACACTGGTTATTTTTCTTGGATTTTCTTATATACACCAAGAGATGTACACTCTTGGTGTATATACTCTTTCTATGAAAAGAAAATACTGCTAAGATTACAAACACAGAAAATGGAAACAGTATATTTATTTATATTGGATAATACAACCAAATATCATCCTGAAATAGAACAACTACTCCACGGTGCATACATCAAAACCATCAAATTTCTAGTATTTTCTGAGTCTAGGTCATTAATTTCAAAGAGCTTGTGATTAAAAAGTTTTAAAAAGTTTAGATGGAAGAGAGGTTTAACCTGACTTCTCAAGAAAAAGCCTAAATAAGGACACCACTTCGAATTACAGTGTGGTTAATGTCATGTTATATCTTTTTCTTATATTTTCAAGGGCCAGATTTCAAAGAGTACCAAAGTAAGTTGTACCTAGATTTAAGAGAACCAAGCATAAGTAGGTTCACGGTTACAGCGAACTAGATAACTTGGATCCACAAGCTAACTCAATATTTCAACTTTTAAATGATCCAAGTGTTTAACACAGGTATTAACCCAAAACCAAGTAGGAAACTGAACTCCAAGATTTTCTCTTCTTGTAACTCCTATCACTTCACAACCCCCACTCACCATGCATGACACATTGCATTAATGCTGAGAAGACTAGAGGGCCCCACAGATAAGATTCTTTTTATGAAGAGAAGTTGAAGAAGCATTCTGATCTTCAGCAAAGCTCTTCAGTGATTTATGAAGATTTTTTTCCTTATAGCTAGCTACAGCTGTTTAATACATTACTGAATAGAGACATAAACTCCTTCCAGTTTAGTGGACAATGTTAGGAGTGTTCCTTCAGTAGCATCTTTGTCCACAATAAACCTCACTCCTAAAACTTTTTTTTTAAAAAATATTTTCTTGCAAAGTTTAAAAAAATCCAAAACTCATTCAGCACTGACAGCCACTCGCACGTAATCTTGCAACAGGATATTGACCAAAGTGAGAAACCAGTCATTTGTTCTTACATCACATCATTTTTGTTCCTTATTTAGTATCAAGAAAATGGAAGGATTTATTTTTATCATTATTTCCACATATATTTTTCCTTTGACAAAGCCAGTTTGAATTTGTGTTCTGATTAGTCCTAAACTTGGCCTTGAGGGAAAACAAAATTAAGCAGGCTGGGCATTGCAATGCAGTCAACATCAGTGAGTCAAATTAAGCTCTGACACAACCTTGCTGGCCAGCATTCAGCAGGGAAGTGTTTGTGCAGGGGGAGCAGAGATGGAGGGGGCACATATGAGAACATACAGATAGACAGCTAAGGTAGTTTGTTCAGGGACCCCTGCAGTAGTAGCTCCAAGAATTGACAAACAAGAGTGTCAAAAATAAACATGTAAGTATTTGTCTTGAGCTGCAGAACTGAACCTGAACAACTAATGTGCTGTGTATATAGAAAAATTTACCTGAAAAACACCTTACTCACTCTTAATCCCTTTTTAATCTCGAACATGACAGAAGTCTGCAGGATGGCATTCCACAAAATGATGGGTGATGAATAGGAATGCTTCAGTTAGGCAGGGAGAGCTCTCTGAACTCTAAAAACTTGTTCTTCTGAACAAGGTACAATTACTTCAGCAGAAATTTACATCAGAAACAAGCAACAGAGAAATTTGCTGGAATCAGTTTTATTTCCCTTAATCCCTATGCCTCAAGCCCCTCTTATATATTTGGTAACCTGACACAGAGAAGAGTTGGATCCCCAGTCAATGTTAGTCAACAGTTTCAGTGAAGTTCATGGCTATGTGCCCCTCTGTGCTATTTGAGGACCCGTCATGGTGCAGCCACAGAAATTCAGCAAATAAATGCTTTCGAGGCAATTTTATCTGAATCATCCTTCTGAACTCTGGCTGCAGGATTATTCTTTAACTTAAACTTGAAATCCTGAAACATTAAAGAACAGAATGCATCAGCTTAATTGGAAACAGTTTTGCCTCAACACATCCTACGTTTGTTCAAGGACTTCGAGAGAGGAAAAGCCTACGCTTTGAAGCACTGTGACAACTTAAGATAAATTTCAGCATTGCTTTTCTAACAGAATATAATTGAAAACATACTTCAACAGAGACTCTAATCTAAGATTCGGGGAGATGTGTTTAATCCACAATTCTGGATCTCAGCATTCCCAAGTCTTGAAGAAATCTTGAGTCTGACCCAAATTATCTTCTCTGTCTATACCAAGCAAAATCAGTTTCAATATTACTGAGCTGAGTTCATCACTTATTCAAAACCACTGCTTTTACCACTATTTCTGTGCTCTTTCTCATCACATTGATGTATAAACTCCCTGTTTCTCCCCATAACTCTCAAACATTAGGGTCAAAAACCTGTGTATTGTAGAAAGCAGTCCCTCTCCCACAGAGTCTTGACATCTTAACAAATAAAGGATATATTGTTGTAGACATTTTCAGCTGGGAAAATATGCCTGAAGATGACTAAAGGCCATAATCCCAAGGGAGGTCAAGGATCAGATTCTCAAATGTTCAATAACCAGCATCAGAGCCAGACTTCAATAGGAAAAAGAGAAGAAAACAAAGAAAAGCAAAAAGAAAACCAAAGCAGAAAAAAGTCTCCAAGCCTGTATTTCATACTTTTATTGTAGATTTTCAAAAGACCTTTCTGTCCATCTTGAAGACCTGGCCACTCAGGCGTCCATTTGAATGCCTAAATTGGAACTTATCTCTCTAGGAAATCTCTCTCCTAGTCTGGGTGCTACTGCCACTTTGAAACGTGGCAGTACGCGATTCGCCAAAGGTCACAGAGGAAGTCTCTTGGAGAGCCAGAAATTTGAACCAGTATCTCCTGTGCCCTAGCCACAAGTCTATCCTTCCTGTCACTAACAACACAGTGTGTTTCTTTGTTTGCTTTGTTTCTTGTTAGATATAACATAATGGGCCTTTTTCTTTACTCATCTGTAATGGTAATATGACATTATGAGATTGGCACTTGTCATTCGCAGGGAATGCTCATTTTCTGCTTGCCCCCAAAACACAAACACACTTAGCAGATTCTCATCTGTGGATTACACTAGAATCTGTGTATTTTAGAGTCTTTTTACAAGAGTAAATTGCCCTTTATTAATATTTTTCAGGATACGAGAGGCTGACAACTTGCAGATTGATCCCAGCCAAAATTACTCCCCTTTCCCACAATCTCGGGCAGGATGGGGGGAAGCTTTTTGGTGAAGATCAAGATAACAGCAGGTTGTTCATATCATATCCCTCAGCAGCTGTTGCTGCCATGGGAAGATCTAAATACTAGAGTAGTAAGTCAGTAGTCACTGGCTATCATAATGTGTGTGAGCAGCCTTAAGTGTCCCTGCAAGAGCAGAATGGCACCAAGTTGAACACCCGAACACAGCATCATGTTTCCTTTGCCACCTTTTCCATTTTATTTAGAGGGACACATGTAATTGCTCACCATTTCAAGCTCTCAATCCTATGGTGGATGTCACTGTACAAACCAAGACAATTATATAGATATCCTCTGTATCTGCACAGACAAATTAAAGAATGTGTGTGAGAAATGCCTAATGTACAGAACTCCATTCATCTCTGAGTTACTGTTTTTGTATTTGTGTCATTTGGACTTGTCTTTTTTTTAAAAAAAAATCAGTTTCTTCAAACCCTGCCCTCCTCTACATGACCTTTTTGATCAATAGTCCTTTGTTGTGCTACGAGGTCTTGGCAACAGAGAACAGAACAGCTACAGCTAATGCTTATCTAATGTTTACCTTTAAACTCTTTGGGTCTTGGCACAGGTTTCAGACATTTGTTTTGTGTAGATTTTATAACTCTAAATGATGAGCATTTCTTGAGAATATGGTCTCTTCCAGAAATCCTGGAGTTCTCAACTGACTGCTCCTCTGCTCCTGCATTCACCCTCATCTATAGCCCATAGAGTACCTTCACTTTTCTACTTCACCACCTCAGAAACTAGTGGATTACCTCAGCTCTTCTGATACATCTTTTGGCAAGCCAATGAAAGTCAGGTTGCCAACTATTTTCATGTGGAAAACAGGCCTCTCCTTGTCTTTCCGAGTGTATAAGACATTTTTTGTGGGGAGGGGACTTGAAAAGTCTCTGTCAGATTCTGCAGTTGCATGGAATTTAAAAAACTAACTCCAACTGTTTTTGTCACTATGCTATCTTCTCACAGGAGTTTCGCTAACAAAAATTTGTGGTTGATTATCAAACAGTAAATCAATATGAGACTTGCTATTTTTCCTGTGCTTAAGAAAGCTTCTTACTCTATATATTAAGATCTATTTTTACTTCAGACATTACAGTTTAACACTACAACCCTGGCAGCTCCTGGAACAAAACCATCAGACACACAGGACCCCTCCTCCCCACCAACTTTATCTCAACGAGTATTTCATTTAAGCAAACAGCCTAAAGCATGACTCATATCCCAGTGAGAGACAAGTATTTGAAAATCTGAGGGTTGCTATAACTGACCACAGCGAGGACAAAGGTATAAAAAACAAGCCTAAGACTACAATTGCAGATGCAAAACTAATTAATACTCCCATAGAGAGAAAGCCACATCTGCCACGCTGCCCAAGCCTCCACAGATTTGGCGGCTGTGGCAGCACAAGGACAGCCTGGGGCCAGACATGAAGACTGGCTCTTGGAGTAAGGCTTATAAGCACTTTGGAGGGTTCCTGACTGTGGGAAATACTTGGGCTGAGCATTTCTGTTATCTGTCCCTTTACAAATGTAACTTACCATTTTCCCTGTAGTAAGTTTTCACCAGATTTGAAGGTCCTCTTGGTATAATTCATAGCTGTAATGTTAAGTTGAAAAAGGGTATTTTGTGTTGCTTTGATTTTGGTTTTGTTAGGTTTCTTTTTTTCTTTTTTTAATTAGCACACATAGCATTAAAAAGCCCTCCTGTAAAGTTAGAACTACTCATTAAATTTACCTCTAAACTTACTGTGAAATCGATTGGAAACTTAAAAAAAGAAAATGGCACTCAGTTTTGCAGTCTTGCCCTTTTTCCCCTACCTATCAGCAACTGCTGAAAAGGTGCAAGTTACCACCTATTGAAATGCTACATAAATGCTGTAAAATAAATCAAGACTTTATATCCAAATAAAACTCACTTTCAGCCTCAGAATGTGTAACGATATATTAGTAAGTGACTGACGTATTGCTTATCAAAAAAAGAAATACAAGAAAAATCCTTTGTGCAGTTCTATAGAAAAGCACAATATTTGAGCAATGAATAAGAAGTCATGTAATGGTTTTACAGCTTTTGAACTTTCACATGTTTCAGATTTTTCTAACGCTTGTGCGGATTAAAGAGATTCACATCTCCATGGCCCGGGCACCTCACATTTTTTCTGGATCAGATTTAATGCTTTCCACACTGTAGAAATTTCACTTTGTATGAACACACCCTGAATTGAAGGAATTTTTCATACTTAAGTGTGTTTTCCAGTATGTTTCTTTTCATGTTAACCCTGCTAAAGGGCGCAGTGCCTGGATTGTGAGATAGGCAACTCCTTCAATTTCACACATCAATACACTGGGCCTTTTTAGCATGCTTTTCTTTTCAAACTGAAAAAATAAATAAAAAGGTGGGGAGAAAGTCAGGACACGATAAAATAGAAGACATCTATATTTTTTACTTCTATATATTATCTCAACCTAGACTGCAGAATAAAAAAAAAGACTGACTTACTTCAGTAATGTGCAAAGTTCATCGTTTTAAAGCTAAAACTACACCCTTTTCATCTCTTTAAAAGGCATTTCAAAGCAGGGTTGTGGGACCCAAAGAAAGAGAAAAATCTCTGATGTCCATCCAGCTCAGAGAGGAAAAAACCCTGCATTTTCTACTCTTTAACATAGGATTAAGGGGTGACAAAACTCAAAAAAAATCTCTACAAAAAATGTGTATGTGCATGCTTGAATATTCTCTACATTCTAGTGGCTATCAGGAAAGTGAGGGTAACATCTAGAATCTCAAAATTATCATGGACCTCTTAAATGCCAGCATGTATGTTGAGTACTTATGGCTCAATAAAAAGGGGAACCAAAAGTTTAAAAGCATTTGCACAAAATACGTGCTGATTACTCAAGATGTAAACTACCTGGGGCCTGTGCAGAATTGAATCTAGTGGATGAAAAAAAGTGAGGGAGGGGGCAGTTCTGGTTGTAGACCCACAGAGGAAGGTAACTGCAGACAAAGCAAGCAATGGGTGTGTGAGAACGAAATGGAAGGCTACACGGAAAAAACGGAGCTTCTTTTGACCACCACTTGTAGTTATGTCCATTTGGGATATTTCTGGAAAACTCTCTGATGATTTTTGCCTATATTCAGAGAAGTAGAATTGCACACATGCTCTGAGAATGAAGAACATTGCCCCAAAAATACATTTCACTTCTATCACCAGTTACTCACTCATATGGAATTTCTTGCCAGCTCCTGAATTCTGACCGTGCAACTTTGGCTTAAAAAGCAATATGAGTGTATGACAAAAAATACACACTTCCTGTCAAAAGAACAACTTTTACATACAAGACCATAACTTTTAAAAATAATAACAAAATTTTATTTGAAAAACTCATCCTTTTACTTTCGAAAATAATCAAGAAACTGCTTTTGAGGGACTTCTATGTTCCACAGGGACATTTATTACTGAATTTGTATTTAGGACTTTGCTCAGTTCTTTTCATTCAAACTATAATCACCACAATAATAACGTAAGAAAGTAAAGTCACATTATGGAATGACTTTTTCAATAATACATCAGTTCCTCATTAATTAATATCAGATATGTTATTTTCTCCTAAAGTTTTTCAGATCTGCCTGTATGTCTAAGTATGCTTTCCAACCTTAATGATTCTACAACTCTATAGTACCTTAAAATAAAAATGGTTTTCAGGAATGATCATATGTTCAGTGTTCTGACTGCTTATGTCTGCTATTCAGTCTACAATATAAAGTCTGGGGTACAAAAAAAATGTTTTGGCAACACAAAACATTAAAATAAAGACCTGTGAATAAAAGCATGCATCATCAGCTTACAAAAAAGCATTAAGCAGGCTCATCAAAGGTAAAACAAAACCCATAAAAGCATATTTATTAAAAAGATTTTTCTCCCTAAGAAAACAGTGCTTTTTTTTTCTATTTTGTTCTCCTCCTGATGTGATTTGCAGCATGACAAGGAAGCGATAGCAGCAAGCCTAGAATTTTGACTGAATTTATTGGTTTCCATCACTATGCAGCAAAATTTCACTACCTTGCATTCACATTTCTTCTTGTCTTGCATTTCTTGTAGCTTTCTCTGAAACAGAAACGATCAACCTATCTAGAAATCTTTGACTACAGGATACTGCTGCTCAAAATTCCTGGCCACATTCTGATATTTTTGTACAGTCCAAACTCCTGTTAAAGTCAACATTAATATAAGGCAGCCAGGACTACCTAATGCTAAGTTTTGCTAATGCTAAGAAGCCAAGGTTTATGGGAGAGAACTGGTTTAAATAAAGGATATTACCTCTCCTTACAATCACCACCGAACTGAAAACAGCATCAATTAGGCTGAGCAAAGAAAGCAGCCACCTCTTGGCTGCACTTTGAAGAATCCCTTTACAGAGTGGTGCATGCAGGCACTGTGCCCTGGTCAGCTGGTTCTCCAATGGCACCACCAGCACCAGGCTTTCACTTGGTCTTATAGTTCTAATTTCAGATGATCTACTGTTTGAAAACACACTACCAAGTGTTTTTATCATTAGTTCCCTGTCCCGCTTCTTAGGAATGTACAATAATGTGATCATCATCTGTCCAGTTGGAGTCCTTGGCCTGCCATTCACTTGCTTCTTCAAAAAGAAATGTTTACTCTCATAAAACAAGGGAAAACATTTCAGAGGGCAGTACTTATTCTTCATGTCTCATGTTCAGCTAAATTCATATCAAATACGAACTGACACTACAAATGCAGGCACCAGAGGAGACTATTTCTTACATTTGCAAGTACCTCTTCACAACCACATAAAAGTTGGGAAATGTGAGTATAATGCCAAGAAATCAAAGTCCATTGCAAAGACAAGTATGGTATTCCCTGGCTGTCAACAGAAAAAAAACTTCATGGAAGCAAGATCAACTGGCTGTGACAGAGCAAATAGGGCACTTAAGTCCACTGGAATTTCTGCTCTCTTATTAAAAGGATGTGTCCATAATACTCATAAAGGGACATACATTTACCAACCACTGGACTGTAGGTTTGAGTCTCAAAGGAGTAATATAAAGAGCTGCTGGTGATGACTTCACTAGCAACTTTATCTCAGCTGAAATGGTGCATATATGGGCCTGTGCATAAATACAGAAATTACAGGTGAGGGCTGTAATATACTGCCATCATTAGAAGTCATGAACAGGAAATCTGAACTAAGATTCATCAGTCATTTGTTTCAAACATAACCAAACCAAGAATGTAGCACAACGCACCTTCTCCTCCATTCTGCAAGTTTTGTTAATGATAAAAGTATTGCACAAGATCCATCACCCATGCCCACCACTAACTACCCTTATTTCAAATGCCTCCAACCTTGAAATATCAAAAAAACCAATTGACCTCAGAAAAGCCTAATTACTGTGTCTAAATATAACAAAGAGAACATGGTAAACCCAAAAACAACTATGGTGTACCTACCTCAAAACTTTATTGCATACTAGTGTGAATACTGTTTACGCAACACTAAAGTATCAAAAAAACACAAAGAAAAAGGAATCCACCGTTAACGACAATAATGATAACAGTGTAAGATGCTAGAGAGCTAGAAAGCATTTCTTCTTAAAGATTGTTATGGTCTGCTTCCCTCTATATTTCTATGAGCCCCAGCTTGCTAGGTCAAGACACAAGCCACCTCATTACCTGAGTTTCTGCAGCCTACTAGAAACCAGATTCTCCTTGGCATATTTGTTTTTTTACTTGGTGTTCCATTTAATCAACACTAAAGGCATTTTATGATTAAAGAAGTATATAGAAAAACATAACTATGGAGACTAACTACAAATCAACCGTATCTGCTTGGCAGTGAAGTGATATTTCCCCACATTTTTGCAGACTCAAGAGCAAACTTATAGTATATTGCTCAAAAAAAGAGCAAGCTTTCAAAGCATCTTCAGAGGAACAGAGGGGAAAAAAAAAGGTAGAAATAGACATTGGAGCAAAAGCACAAACCCTGACATGTTCAGGGGAAAATACAAGAGATGAAAGCCTGGCTCCACTGAATTCCAGGATAAAACAGCCATTGGTTTCAACAGGGTCATGATCTCTGTCAAGATCTGAGACTGGATTCACTTTTGAAGTAGGTGTGGCCTAAGAGCAGGAGGGAAGAATTAACGATGATATAAAATACATCTCTTCTTCTTAAACAGCCCATCTTGCATTTCATTTTACATTGCTGTTGACTACCAAAAGGGCATGAGCCTTTACGAAACCCATCTATCCAGGTACACTCTACTTTTCACTACACTATCTTTTTTTGTTACCTTTGAACTACACACTATGATGATTTTTTTTGTTGTTGCTGGTGGTGAACAGGATGAGAGCATTAACACAGTGGTTATGCTACGCACCAGAATTGCATGAATTTTATGACGAGACACTTTTCATCGTACACAAAACAGCACCATACATCTAAAGGCACAGGTTTTGGTACTACCCTGAGACAACTATGACAACAAACTTCAGTGCTGTGTTTCACAGAATCACGGAGTGACCTGAGTTGAAAGGGACCCACAAGGACCATCAAGTCCAACTGCTGTCCCCGCACAGGACAACCCCAAAGTTGTGTAAGGTATGCTCATGTATTGTTTACACAGTCACATAGATTACATGCACACAGCATTTCTGAATGGATAAGCACACACATCCTCGGAGGAAGGAAAAGGATAAACGTGTGAGTCACAATAACACTGCTCCTGGCTGATGGTAGTATGTTACAGAATTTATTTCTGTGTTAATGGATCACAGAAAAAGATCTTGTAAGGATTATTTTAATTTGTAAAACATCTTTATTCCCTTCTGTATTGCAATAAAAGGAATGTGCTAGCTGCCAGTCTTTTAAGAAATATAATACAGTTGCTTGTACTTGTTTGAAATCAGAACTGAAACATGTTTGCTGCAGAAGAACCGATCTTTATGGCCCTGGCAGGAGGTGAAGGCTGGGAGTTAAGTCACTTCTGGAGGCTGTAATCCCTTCAGGAGAATCTAAATGTGTCACTCTATATCCTGTATCCTCTGACCTCTTTCAGAAAAACAAGAAGTTGCAATAACATCACAAAATGTGCAACAAATCCACAACCAGCCAAGACTTTGATGTCAGGAATACACCAAACAGCACAGCCATCTCACAGCTGTAAACAGAGGCAGGATTCTGAGCCTTTTGCGGGGGGAAAAAAATATATTGCTAGCATATGGTACCAGTAAATCAGCCCTCGCTTAGCCACCCTGGAGCATGAAACTCAGCATAATAGATCTTTCAAAGCTCATAGGAGAGGTCATGGTACAAGAATGTTGAACAATACAATACCATTTTCTATAGGTAAGCAACTTCAAGGTAAGAGGTGTAAGTTGTTGCAACAATAGAAATCTCAGAGGAGATCATCAGAAAATTATTAACGTGTTTTTTCAAAGGCATGTGCACAAATGACAATATTTTCAACACAGACATATATTTCAAACTCCTCTGACAATCCCACTTCTTATGCTTTATATGCACACGCAGAGCTCAGATTTGGGGTTTGTTTCATTAACTCCATATTTCTGTTATTTATAATTACCCAAACCATTACGATCAGATTATTCATGCATTCACTTATTTGGAATAATGCCCATTAAAGAGTTTTTTTAGAAAAGTAACCTGATGTTGAATACAAATTCTGATGCACTGCATTTTTTATATTTAGTATGTTACCTGATGACTTGCTAAAAGTGTCTGAGTTGATGTTTGATATAAACGTTCACAGCATTGAAATCCCAAACAAACATCAAGGATATAACTCTTTTCCATAAGGTATATGCCCTATATTGTTTCTTGCTTTTCTTTGGACTCCCTTTTCCTCAGTAGGATTATGGGAAAATAAGACAACACTCAAATAATTTTTCTAGAAAATAAGTTTCTGTTAAAATTAATATAATATTGGACAATCATTTTGATTTGCTGTAGTCCAAGTTAGCTAATGTTCCAGGTAAACTGTGTGAAACTATAACTGGCTACAACCAACGAGTGCAGGAACCTCAACAGATGATTGCACACAAAGGTTAGCAGTTGCCTAGCATCCCAAAAGCAAAGTTGGCTTTTCCCCTCATAAGGAACTGACTTCCATGCCAATATTTCCCTGCTGTTAGTAAAGAGGCTGCCCACCTGCCTATGAACCACCAAGGATGTGCCAAAATTGGCCGTGCTCAAGCTCTTTTCTCCCATCACGTGAACTAGTTCATTACAGGTAAAGCAACTGGGGAGAAACCCAGCAGACAACACAACACAGAGATATATTTGGAAGACCAATGTGAAAACCATAGCTCAGGTGGGAACCCACAGCCACTGCCAGCATCCTGCAGGAAAGTGAATTGAGAGGTCAGGCTTTGATCAAAAGAATATTGCTAAGGTAAGTGGGACCGAAACCACAGTTTCGCCTTCTGAAGTCACTTCTAGGGACAGCCAAGGAGAACACAATTACTGGGCATCAAATCGTGCCACTTCTCATTTTCTCTTTTCTAAAAAACTGTCACTCCCTGGGACCATCAGGAAGGAGTAGAGAAGGATGTGGTGTGCATTTCGGTAATCAATCGAGGAAAAGAAAGAGGCACAGGAAATTCAAATCTGTAAGAACTGAATGCTTTACCTCAGGCACAAAACACATTCAAGGGTACATCTCCATTTCCAGTTGCTTCCTCTTTGTATCTTCCTAAGAAACTCCAGGGGCAAAGGCAGGGAGCTTACCATCCAGGTAGGCTGCTGGCCAACGAGACAGACGTGCAGGCTGCTCCCACCACTCTAAAAGGTACCTCATTTATCCAAGAATGGCAAATGAAACCATTTCGGACACAAATTTCAGCGTCTTTTTCGCCACTTTTCAGCATCAAGACACAATTTATTTTGCAGCTCCAAAGACTTCTGGGTACCTACCTCTTCCTCATCCTCAACTGCTTCTTACTTTGAAAAGTCCCAGTTTTTCAAGTGTGATGTCATTAGTACGAAAAATTAATTTAAAATAAGCATTACATTGTAACTTCTTTGCACGGCAAAGTATCACACAGAGAGGAACTGAGGTTTAAACAAAGATCTTCTATAGTCAGTGAAAATAAGAAAGGAAATATTCAGAATCACATCAAAGGATTCTTAACTGAGTATTGTTTTTATTTGCTTCCTGAGGGAGCACAAAGTTCTCTGAAAAGATAAGACTATTTTAAGCAGATGTAGATAGATAAAAAAAGGCCATCTAGAGAATTCAACTTCAAATCAAAGCCTGAAAAATACTCCAAAATCCAGCAAAGGCTGTCTAATCAATCTCATTACAGGCCAGGCAGCAGTTCTTTGCTAGGAATGCAGTGCTGATACGTCTGTAGTATGTAAACACCTTTGCAGATGAACATGGCACACAACACTGCAGCATAGCCTGGGCATCTGTCTGCATGCAGGAGACACAGTCTGGGGCTTAATTTCCTCCACCAACATAAACATAGGACTAATTTTGTGAAGTACAGATAGCTAAAAATAGCCAAGAGTAATGTTATGCAATAAAACCTGGTGTATGTTTCCCCTTTCCAGATGCGAGTCTGACATAGCTTCAAATGGTAAGAGATGGCTGTCTGACAGATCACACAATACCTTCATTTAATTCCCTTTCGAAGAGAAAGCATTTGAATCTCCCATTTATTTAAGATGCATGCCCACTGTCATATCATTTAAACACCTTAACTACTAAACGATGATCAAAAAATTCACAATACTTCTGCCCTCCCCTGGAAAAAAGAATTAGGTCAAAAATAAATGGAAACAAACTGTCTTCTGCTCCTTTTTATGCATTTGAGAAGGAGAAAAAATTGAGGGAGATAAATCTGCATAATACTGAACCGAATCTCTTTAATTCCAGTCAGCTTTTATCATTCAATCACCAAGTCTGCATGTGGAAAAATTCATGCTAATTCCCCCTAGCAACAGCCGCAGCCTATCAGGGGAAGCCCTGCACCAGGCAGCTGCCAGCCAGCAAGAATAACTCTAAGTAGGTCAGGCCTGCATTTCTAAAAATGCCACGGTCTAGTAACCCCACTGTCCCGTCTGTCTGCCCTGCCCCATAATAACCTCGATTGCTCAGTGACACAATGACATACTACCCTGTTAGAGTGCAATCAAATCACGCCACATTATTCTGCTGCAAGCATCACTGCTGGATGAAGGACGCGTCGAGGGGCAGCATTAATCAGGCAGCCATTCATGTCCACTTGCACTTCACTCTGGAGATGGGGCCTGCATTAATGACCAGCTGTTTGAACTAACACAAACAAAATAATGTCTTCCACCCTGATGGCTGTGCAAAATACACAATTCTAATCAGGGAGGTTATGCTCATTGACTAAGCCTAGGATGTAAATTAAACAGCCCTAGACAATGCCAGCTTTTGTAACCTTCTATTAATTAAAGTAAGTATATTTAAATTATACTACACACAATTCAAAGAGCTATTGGTTTAATATACAGAGTCATCTCCTCCTACAGATTTGTGTTCACAGCCCCCCCCCAAAAAAACCCACCCCACTGTTTGCATAATACAATCTACCTATCCTGGTAAATTAAAGAGCGACATAAACAGAGCTGAACTGCAACCAACTTCTGCTGGGAGCAGGGAACCATGCCAGGCTTCTAGCAATTGGGCAGCATGAACACCGACAGACATGCACACTGAATATTGTGGAGGGGTATTGATAAAAGCATCTTCCAGACACAATGTAGAGAAAGGCCAGTTGGAGCAGATTAAGAACCGCTTGCAATCTCACTGCTTAAATGCTGCCAACTTGCCTGTACAGACTTAAAAATAATCACAGAGGTCAGAAAGCTCCTGGAGGGGTCTAGGCGTGTGCCTTTAAGAGAACATAGCCCCATGTATCCCTCTTCCTCACAAAGCCCTGGGGACTTCTGTGTGGCTGCAAGATGCTGCGTGAAGCCCTTTCCCTCCCCCCCTCCCTCACTCTTAACCACAGAAGCCTTAATATAAACCACACAAGACCCCAGTGTGTCTTCTCAGGGGTGGTATTTCGATATCAAATCTGTAATGCCAGAACAGAATTTCAGCACGCTTGCTTTGTGTTTAATTACACCCTTCCTTTTAAACACCTCCACGTGGCTCGCCAGTCGCTCCCTTCAGAGCATGCCTCCATGTCACGCAGCTGCCTGTACAGGACAGGGTTGGGAAAGACGTTTTCTAGGATAGACAACTCATCTGCCTTCTTTTCTGAAGGATTCACACTTTCACTCACTGAGCACATGCCCTCTGACAAACTGATAATTTAGCCTTCACTGCTGCGGAATTCAGCAAACCTTGTACTTGTAATCCATCCACATCTGATTTAGGAACACTGTAGATTCATAAATCCCTTTTGCTCTTTCTTGTTTGAACCAGGTTTTAACTGTCTTCCTTTGCTTTGTGGCACACATTTCATAGCTATTCTTGGAAAGATACAGTCACTGACGTAACCATGGACTTCTAATTACAAGCTGCTGACATTTTGCTTGTGCCTGCAGCTTTGAAGCTGTGAGTTAAGAGTCTCTCTCTTCCTCCTCCTTGCTTGCTTTAAACTGCCTGAGTTAGAAGCACACAACAGTTTCAGAAAGGTATAGGAGCAGCATAATGTCCTTTGCAGAGCCTGCTTATTACCAAGGATATTTTTCTTTAAGCAAACAGAAAACTACAGTTTTGGAGTAATAAGCCTCCCTTGCCCACAGCACAAGAATGTTATCCAACAGCTGGCTAAATATAATTCAACACACAGGGCTGCCTTTGTAGGCTGGGTAACAAATAGTGGAAGGGCCAGACAGGCGTCTTGCAGGGTAGCTCACCATGACTATTGGGAAAACCCCTCATACACAATTTAGGATGACATTATGGTCTATGGATTTGTATAAAAGGATGAAAAAGAAGGAAAAAACCCTTTCTCGGTAGGCAGCTGCTAGAAGCCATGCCAAGCCCTGCTAGCTGAATGCAGCGCTTGTTTTCCATGTTTCTGCATTGTTCAGACATGGCCAAGCCTAGCTGCCTACCAAACTAAATATGCCTCTACTATAGCAAGTCTACCTGCCCTAAAAACACAGCCTCCCCCAGGCATGTTTGGCAGTTAAAAAAATACACCCCAGTAACATTTCAGAGCAATCTATTGCCAAGTGCGAGCATTGGCTTCTCTCAATAGATGAAGAATCCTTTCTAATTAAAAGCTGATTTTGAAATTCTTAAAAAAATATGTAAATATAATGTCGAATATAAATGCTCAGTTGAGCATTTAGTCATCTGATGACTGTGGTAGCCAGCTGGTCTAGAAGTCATCTGGGATGCATTTATTTTGATTAGATTGATCACATTTCTATTTACAGTATGGAATTTTTCACCATACTGAATACAGCTGTGTTTATTAAGAATTTTAGATGTAGAAAACGACACCACTCCCCCCCAGTTTTTCTCAGCACAATGCAGAAGATTCAGCGCTTCAAGGTGTTAAGCAGAAAGGATCTGCTTTCACATTTCTTAAAAGAATTCTACATCCATCTGTTTTCTCAAAGTGTCACCTTAGTCAGGAAATGGGTGTAGGGCTATAGCTGACAATACAAGCTGCAATCAAGCCTGACCCAGCAAAGTGACAACCTTCCTCTGCAAATTCGTCAGAAATGTCTTTCTGTCACGTCTATACATGCTCACACACATACAAAAGCACATACATACATATATACACACACACAGAGTGCGTGGCTGCTCTTTTCCCTGGGGATGTCACTGCAGCCACCTAGCTCATCAGTTCCCTCCTTGACAGCGTCAGGAGTGTTCAAGTTACAATTTACAGTCCCTCCGTCCACATTGCTTTGTTAATCATGCCATCCTCTCTGAAATGGGAATGCACAGAATCAGACAAACGGCACGCAGCATTTCTTCTTCCTTTGCATTTGCATTCGCTCACTCTCTCCTTCTCCCATGGCTTTGCCTTAACAGGCAGACACAACCAATACCTTATTTATCCATCTCCAGCTCAACGCTGAGGTGAAACCCGACTGCAGCACTGTGGCTTCCCCATGTTAATCCTCTGGAGCAGCAGAGGCTGGATTCTTGCTGCTGATGCCCTTGTCGAGCACTGGATTGCTTTACATAGTATTTAAGCTTGCACCCACCCCATCCTAAATCAATACTCCTCCTTTCTCCTCCACCCCCCTTCCCAAGAAAATCCCAAATTCATCACACATCGCAACCCTTTGCTTCCAGAACCAACAGAAAAAATGTGGCTCCATCGCTCTTCTTCCTTAGCAATGTGCAGACGGGTGAGTTTCAAGTCAGCCAAGCCGGGGTGAGGCACAGGCAGTGACTGCAGCAGCCACAGCAGCAGCAAAACCAGCAGCAGCCACCCAGGTAAATGGGGGAAAAGCAGGCTGTGTTGAGAGCGGTGCAGCCTTGTAGCTGTAAGGAAAGACAATCTCGCTTCTTCAAAACGATGCAGCTTTATGCCTGCAGGAACGAAGAAAAAGGAAGACCCAGAATTAAAAACAAAAGCCAAAACATTTAAGAAGAAATAATAACTATAGTAAATGACTGCAACTTTATTTTTCTGGGCTTTTGGGGTTTTCAAGGGGGGGTGTCTCTTCCCCTTCCCTCCCCAAAGTATTGCTGGATGCTACTGTCCAACACTGCGGAGTCACAAAGGCTCACTCTCCAAAGCACAGCGAGACCAGCATCACATGAGAAACCACATGACGCACCCAAATTGGATGCTGATGCGGTCCACTATGTCACTCAGGGGAAAAAACATCTCGACCGAAACATGCCCCTCTCTAGTGGTTAGAAAGAATTTCCCTTTAAAGAAAAAAAAAAAGAAAGAGGACAGAAAATAAATATCTCCCTATCTATCCGTCTTCAACACCAACGTTTCAAAAGGCAGGAGAATGCTGTTCCACAGACACTAGCTGGATGGCAGCAATATTACTTCCAGGCTACCTTATTCAAAGCTGATTCCACTCAAGTGAATTCCTGAAAAGCATTCTCCATGTCTTCAGAACATGAACAGGCTCAGAAAACCAACTCCATTATCATTCCCTGCAATCTGTATCCAAACCTGTGTTCTGAATAATTTATTTAAGACTGATAAGCCGTTTGCCACTACCATTCCTTTTCCCACTCAGCTTCACACTCATGAGCGGCTGCAGCAAGAAACACAGGGGCATTCACCTTTTTCATAACCAGTAATTTTAGTAAATTCACTGTCCCACAAAATAACCAGGAAAAAAATGAGCAGAAGTGTTTTTCCTCATGTATGGACACAACATAATTTCTGGTTTGCAGATGGTGGCAATGTTTTCCTGTCCTTGCCGACTCAAAAGCTTTCAATCCAAGTCAAGAAGGAAACACTCTTGCCTGCCAATTCCTGCAGAGGTGTTGTGCCACACTGTTTAACGCAGGAACATCTGGACACCCCTGGCAGGCTCTGAACAAGAGCGTGCAGCTCCGTAATGCTGTTCTCTGTCAGGGCACCAAGCAGTTAACATCCTTGGCTGTTTTACCATCTTGCTTACAGGAGCATGGAACCGAGAGACTGGTTCACTTGAGAAACAAAAGCAAAAAAAGCTGACCTTGATGATCGATGGAATTGCTGCTGCATAAATTTATTATCCAACAAACAGTTAGCAGTTTGTAGCTTGTTTTACTCCTAACATTTGTTCAAATGATAGAGCAGGTGGCACAGAGTCCTTCATTCCTTTTGTTTGCAAAAGCCAGACACCACCTCACAATGCTGCGTTCCCTGGCTCTTTACTCCAAAATCATACACGGTGTCGGGGAAATGTAAGAAGGTAGCGGCCGTGAATCTGCACAGCTGTTTTGCACAGGATCCCATTGCGAGCTCTGAAGTTATATGATGGAGATCAAGCACAGAATTCCCCAGAAGAGAAAGAGATGCCTAGCACTCACACAGGGAAGCGCAATTGGAGCAAACCCTGAGTGCTCTTTTGTGCCGATTTCAACCTTCCCAACTGTTCACGCAATAGCAGATTGCAAAAATTTGCACAAGGCAGTGGTAGCTTGTTCTTATTGGCTCCTATCACAAAGGGGGTTTGCAATGGGCTGCACCTAGGAGTTGCCTAAATTCCATGTAAAATCCAGTTGTAGCATTCCCCCTCATCATGAAGCTAGTGTTCAGGAGAGCTGTAGGACTGCATGCACTGAAATCACAAGATTACCACAGTCATGGAAAGACATTTTCACCTACGCGGTTAAAAAATTCACCATTCACAAGACTTTGCTGGAAAATGGTATTGGTACGCCCGAAATCAGACTGCAGAAAATGCATATAATACTATCTTTTCAGATGCAGTGACAGCTAATCTGGAGAAGAAAGCCTACAGATGACATTTTCAGTCCAAAAGATAAACATTACTGAGACAGGGATTCAGTGCAGCAAAGTATCATCAGGGCTTTGGGTTACAAGGTAAGAGGAGCTGTCCTGGTGGCCAGTCTCATTGTTCCTAATCTGTAACAATTACAATAGCATGGCTCAGAATGGCTTCTCGCCTGTTCTCATTAGTTTCTAAGACAGAACTGCAGGAGTTCTTGACTCTGTGAGCTGAAGATTTTTCCCACTTCATACCAGTAGCTCATTTATCTGTTCTGACTTAAAATCACAGATATATTGGTTGGAAAGGTCGTCTGGAGGTCACATAGTGAATCCCTGGATTATCATCAACATTAAATCAGGTCATCTGCAACTTCATCCTGAAGACTTCCATAACTTGTCTGGGTAATTTCTTCCAGTGCTGCATCTCCCTCCCTGGAAAAATAAACGTTTTCCTAGATCCAACACTGAAACCAAAGAGAAGTGAAAGAAATAAAGAGATTTTCATACTCTTTTAACAAAGTTCAGCTCAACTCAGTAGCACCTCCAAATTGCCACCATCTAGATACTTCCAGTTCAACTATCAGCAAAACCACTGATTCCTGAGTGAACACTCTGATAATGATTCCATTGTTCTGCCATGTGTTACCCTTGAGAAACAGGAGAAAGACCAAAGACCAGATGTGTGCAAAACACGAACTACTGTCAAAAGTCACAATTAGGGCTGAATCAACATGGTACCTGGAAGATGCTGGCTTTATTTAGAATATACAATACAAGACACATTTTTTCAAACAGACCTGAAAATGAGGCCCTATAACAGGGGTGTCAGATTCGCAGCTCCTGCCATTCTCCTGCAGCATAACGCGCGTCACATGACCGGCGCTGGCAGGAGCACAGGGACAAGGAGCTCGGCGCTGCTGCCGGATAGAAACAAGGTACTGAGCTGGATAAAACAAGGTGGAGGGACAGATTCAGCCCACAGACCATAAGTTTGACCCCCCCCCTGCCCTACAATATTCATAAATATATCCACAAGCTTGCAAAAAAGCTCCCATGCAGGCACAGGATGTATGCACCATTAAGTATGACCCAGAGATACACAGTCACTTTAGATGCAAATGAAGAGGGAGGAAGGGGAAAAGGCAAAAATTACAAAAAGAAACACCAGTCATTATTTCTTCAGAAATGTGAAACACCTAGATGAAGAAAACCTCCCTGTGAGAGGCAGCCCAATACACATAGAGCTTACAAATCTAATTCTTACTCTGAGATCCCTTCAGATAACCTTCCCACTAAATTATTTGATAACAGCATGAGTAACATTCTTTTTTTTCCTTCTTCAAAGCTCTAACACGGGTACTTTGTGTTAGATATTGCTAACTCTCAATGTAATTCATTGGCAGACTCTAAAATTATCTCTCTAAAATTACTTTCTTAGTCAAACTCCACAGCACACTTTCTCCCCTTCCATTCAGTGAACAGAGAAGTAGGAAGTTGTACAAACACAACAGCTGAAGGTACAGGCAGCAATTTCTGGTTGACATCATTACTGCCTGAATTCATGTGAAATCTTTTATATTGGAAGACGCTGAAAGACCTGGGCTTATTCTGGATGCTGCTTTGATGGGTTGTCAATAGAAATTTTCCCAACACCAAACTGGTGCCAGTATTTGAAGATCCATTCTCAAACATTTGATCGTAAATCCTGCTTCGTATTAGCGTGGCTTTGTGCCACCTTAGGGATACATTAGCTGCCTTGAATTTGATGTAACTGTCCCCAGGGAACAGGTTTGGGAGCAAAAGACTCAGCAGCAGAGTAGATTCTAGGTCAACATGAAGAATTAGAGCAATATGCAGAGAGTCAAAAAAGCATAGTTCATGACTGCTTAAAGGCTACCAAATTTTGTGAAGTGATGTTTCTTTTCAACTAAATCCAGTATACTTCATCATATGGTTAATTACCTGTTTGGTATAGTAAACCATCATGTCATGGATCTTTGCAAGTCTAAGATTAATTGAAAATCACCAAAAACTTTGAATCCCAATACCAGGATAATTCCATTGTTACAGAGAACAAGACCTAAGTTCCTTTCAACACAGAATGAGTGTTAGAACTCAAAACAGGAAAGTTATTTAACCACCTTTGGTGCATCACCTTTTTGTCTGGGAAAAATCCCTTTCATGTCTTACTTCCTGAAGTCAAAGGAAGCAGAACTTCGCATTGGTTAAGCATAGCATGGGCACTGCAGAGATTGAACAGAAGTAACCAAACTTAAACCAAACTGGTATCTGGACAATAGTTTTATATAAATTTAAGTTATTGCTTGTTGCAGCCAAAAAATACCATCCTTATGTACCACTAAACAGTGTCATGCCAGGAAGTAGGAACTGAAAAAAATATCAGAATCATTGAATGGTTTGGGTTGGAAGGGACCTCAAAAATTATCTAGAAGCTTGGAGAAATGCTACACTATCCACTGAAACAGAACGCTACTAATACACTTGTGCATATCAGTAAAATACCAAGTTGCTAATTTTGATAGAAACATATAATTGTTAAATACTGAATGGACCAGTCCATTAGAATGCTTGATGATTATCAGAAAGCATCAGGTTTGGGGTTTTGGTTTTCAATGACCTTTGCCCTCGCAGTCTTCAGGTGGAGAAAGCTTTATCATTAGGCTTGAGGTTTCAACCCAAAAGCCAGGCAAAACTTGATGTTTCACTGAACTTGAAACCTCAAAGCGAACCTCAAGTGCGCAGACCTTATGGACTCAAACCAAAACAAACATTTGTCAGTGAACTAATACTGCAGAGCTGCACATGGGTGTAAGTACTGAGCCATGATGGCTGTTGGCCAAGGCAAGAAGTGCCCTACACTTCACACAAAATACCAGTAGATGTTGAGTTGGACAGAAGGTATGTCTAGACACACACTGCTATAGCTTAGGGACACTCAAATCAATTTTATCTGACAGTGTACAGGGCTCTTCAGGAGGGTAAAATATCCAAGGAGGAGTTTTGTGCAACCACAGCTAAACCCCTTTCATATTGATGGGCTTCTTCAAAACTATCTCCTATTATCACGATGCTGTAGGACACCTGAAATGCAGATATAGCTACTGTCTCATACATAAGACATATTTTGATGGTCCATCCAGTTAAAAAATAGCCATGATTCCACCTTTTAATAATTTTCAGTAGAGTATACCAGAATCCATCTAGATCAAGTTAGTAAAACACATTAAAAACAAAAATAGAGAAATGCTGCTTCTGCACTTTCAGCACAGAGACCTAAATCACAAGAAAACTGGTTGAAGCAGAGTTCCGCACTTTTCTCTCGCAGTCATCTGGAACCAGATCAATTTATTTGAACTCACAGGTTATTCAATATTACTCTCTGAAAAATTTTCCACATTAATTTTAAATTCTATGGATGCGTGACAGTTTATTGCAATAAGCCTCTTAAAGTTTCAACTATTCCAGATGATAGCACTGACTACTTATGCTTCTACTTGCCAGCTCTTTAATCACAATATTTGAGATTCTGATTCCAGTGTGCATACCTTTAAAGTTTGAGTGATATTTCCCCACTATTCAACCATGTTTGTTTGTTATATGCTAGAAAATGTCTATGTACTTTAAAGGACTGAGTGCACATAACTTAAGCCCTGTGCTGTTGGATCCCTGCAAACCCGTTGGTTGAGACAGAAGACTTAAACAGCAGCCCTGGAAGGTAGCAGAAATGTTGGCATTCAACAGTAAAACACGATACATGGACATAAATGTCACCAAATGATAACCAACATTCAAAAAATATATATAATTCTCTCTGCATTTGAAGAAGCTTCCTAAGATTAATATTCCCATTATTATTCCGACTTACTAAAAACTGATTCCTCCAGTTAAGTTAAACTCTGGGGCCAAACTCTTCTCACAGCTCAAAAGGAACTGATATGATGTATACACCCATGTAAAAGGGGTCAGGCTATAAGTTAATGTTGAGTATTCTAATTACAGTAATGATGTAAAAAAGAATAAAATAAAAATAAAATTTGTGCAGAGGATTTGGAAGTGTGCACTAAAACACATATCACTTGAACACATAAGCTGCACAAAAATAGGAATACCTTACTAGCCCACCCTTAATTTAACTTCCTCTCTTCTTATTGTTCCCTTCTAATTTCCTGAGTGTAAAATAACACGCTTTTGACGTTATTATGGAATGTTTAATTGCTACAAAACACATAACCTTACTTATATCACAAAAAATAACGGCCACTGAACTGGGACATTAATATTCCATTAGATTTACATCCATTTTACATCAAAACTTTCATTTTGACTCCAAAATTCAAATGTTGCTTTGATTAGTAAACCTGTACTAAGAAAACACACACTAATGTGTGTCTGAGCACACAAATGTCTCAGACAAATACCTTAGCTTCCTTTAAAAGTCTTACAGCTGTTAGTATCGGCTTGGTGAACACAGAACACTTAAGAAAGGTGATGCAAATGCTGGGAAACAAGGCAGTTGTGTTTTCTATTGGTTCTTCATACAAAAAATCTACAAATCCTAAACTTGTGAGAAAGATGTCTGATGAAGAAGTTACGTGGTGATCAGTCAGAGCCGCACGTGCAATGGCTAGAGGTCTGTGAAGGGCTCTGAGCCACTTAGTCAATTAATATCATATCTATAGCGAAATTAAATAAACAAAGGTTTGGGGGCTGTGAGTTTCTTGAGATTATAAATTATATGCTACTCAAGGAAAAACATACAAATAGATTACAACCAACTCTTTAGTAAAATTGCTGACATAGCAGTTAAAATTTGGTCTTGGGCAAAGGACCGGTTTCCTTTTCTTGGCTGCCCAGTTTTAGATGGGTATTTTACATAAAACACACTACAAGTTCAAAGTAGAAGAACTATGTTTTTTCACCTGTGAGTGGTTTCAACTTAGATTTCAGCTTTACTGTCAGGAAGTCAGTTTTTCCATGCTTGTAACTGTAAACAAAGATTCTATGGCTGGTCTCCAAAAGTGATAGAAGGTCAAGGACCAAACTGCAAGAGCGACAGACTGCTTCCAGAAACCAAAGTCACAACACTGAAGGGAGAATGATGAAACATTTAAACCCTGTTTGATGTTCTCATCACTCAGTTGTTTGGGCAGTGCAATGAACACATGCAAATGCAGCCTTGCATACTTTTTTTTTACACTAATATCTATACAAGCATATATATTGACATATGATGTCTCACACAGAAAAGAATACCAACCCCATAGCTTAGGAAACAAGACTGGGAGAGACTGGGAGAGGAGAGACAAAATATGGTTACAGAACACATTCTAAACTGTCACAGTGAGACAAGGCTCAACTTGAATGTTTCACTCAGTACCAGAGGACGTGTGTTCAAATATAGACATTTTCCTCCCCTCAGTTGGAAAATGTCAGCGTGCAAGAGTGAACAGCGAGTTAACACCAAGTTTCTTGTGAAACTAAAGAAATTCACAGTGGAAATTTTTTAGTTATTGACTGAGGCTTACAGTGAAGAGATCCCAAAGACCAAGTCAGTGCTCTAAGGAATGCATTTTCTTCTGTCAGTAGAAGATGTGAAAGCAAAACCAATGGAGATCCTCAACAGCCTTTCAGATCTGTGGAATTGCTTTGAATGTGGGCAGCACCACATGCAGCTGTGTGCCAGCTCAGAAAGGAACTGCTTTGAAGGTAATTGCAGTTTGTTTTCTTAATTTGTTAATGAAGAGTTACAAGCACAGACTTGGGGTTTTTTTTTGTGTCAGATCTTGTATATATAGACATTTATTTTATAGATATATATATAAAGTGTACATATCTGGCTGAAATGGTGAGTGAGCAGGCAGGGAGAAGAGCCAGTAACACATTACTAATAAATGGGTGGAAGGCAATGTTAACAGGTCCTTTCATCTTTGTCAAACCTCAATCCCACCTCTGCTTGTTTTTATTTTACCTCACTTTGTAAAGTTACCACAAAATAACATTAGGCATTTATAAGAAGAGTCCTTCTCCCCAAACAATAGCATGATATTTTCTTTGTACAGCACCTCCAAGAGCTGTAGCCACAATTTATAATTTTATGAACCTGTACCTTGTTCATCATGCTGTAATTTTTTTGCTTTTCCTCAGATATGAACACAACTTTGCTAATGCTGTAACTTGTTTTTTTAACATCTCAACCTCTTTTCAAAAGCTGAACATTATTTTCTTGAACAGAATTCACCCCCTTCTGCCCTTATTTGAGGCTTATAACTAGACACAAGTTCTGTAGGTGATGTACACCTTACTGAGTGGCAATTTTACTGCAGGTGTTTCCTCATGTTTAAATATTTGTGCCTGAAACCTCATAAAAGCTCTTCTGCTTTACCTGTGTGTGTAATATGGTAAACCTTAGGTCAATATCCATGCCACAGGAAGTAACTGGGTGCATATATCTGTTGAGTTTAATCTTTCAATTATTTTAGAAAATGCCTCCTAACGGCAGTCCACTGATCAACTATTGTTATAAACAAACAATATTTATCATAAAAGAACAGTAAAGTAACAACAGACCTTAAGAGGGAAAGTTAGAAGACTGAGTGTTATCAGGAATGAAAAATTAGACTTACTAATCCACATACCAAGCACTTCCTTACATTCTACCATCTTCAGTATGACATAAGTACATTTAACTGGATTTTCTTGGTAAAGAACTTTTTCTGAATAAGGATTACAGCATCCAGGGTACAGATGCTACACTGGCTGAGCAATGTAAAAGTCTCAGGTGTGCATTTAATACTTTGTGAACTGCAGATATGTTTAATTATAAACAAACTGTGAGAAATTTTGAGAAGCACTAAAAACACTTATGACCATTAGGACAAAATTTTCCTTGTCTTACATCCAATGTGAAGTCATCATTTGAAAATGTTTTCTGCACTCAACTGCCAGGTAAAAGTTGATTTGCTTCCTCTCACCCTGACATCTGTAACTAGGTTCAGTTTTGGAACACTCGTTTTCGCTCACCATTCACACCCCATTCAGAGTTTTAAAGCATTTCAAAGCATTTCAAACCAAAACTTTTTGACTTACTATTGCAAAATATGATCTACAAAAACATAACCCACCACTCTCTAAATCAGACTAGACATTGTTAAATGACATTTTGACCAAGCCAGTCTTTACTATAAACTTAACAATAAATGAAGCTGATACCTACTCTTGCTATCAGTCCACAAACCTTTTTTATTGCTAATGAAAGCTGACTATCCAGATTTAGCACAGAGGAATCCCTTCCATAAACACAATATCTCTTGGATAACAAAATGACCTTCACCTGTAAGCTTATAGCCGCAACAACAAGGCCCGTGACCACAGCTAATGGACCTTCTCTTGATAATCCTGAACAAGACTTGTAGAATACAGTATCTGTATAAACAAGGGTGCAGGTAAGAAAGATTTCATCAGGCACAGGCTCCTTACGACAGCCTGGTTGCAACAAGCAGTGGAGGTTTTCTGCTCTGCAGTGGTCACCCTCCACAACGTACATCCCAAAACCTAATCCTACTCATAACTTTGAAATCAAACATAAAAAAAATAAATTCCTGTAAGAATGAAATGAGAACAGTATACAGTGCCTGTAGTGCGTCTTCTGTTTTATACAGTACCAGTGGCAATAATTATCTAAGTCCTAAATTACACCTTTCTACCCCCAAAATATAGAGGATAATCTCTATAGAGGCAGGGTTGGTTTAATCCTAAACTACGCCTTCTTAATCCAACTATCTTCACCACATTACCCAAATAAAAGTATTTATGGATGGACTTTTCCAACAAACATACTCAATTTACTTACTTACTGCCTTTGCTCCCTTAAACGAACAAAAAAATTATTCAGACTTTAATGGATTTGAACTTCACATTTAGCATCAAAACATCTGAGTATATGTAAATCAAGAGTCTTTTTGCTTATACTGAAACCAACTGCCAAACTGCTGTTGCAAACTTGATTAACTTGCTGTGTCCAACCTTGATTTCTTGTAAGAGAAAAACATCACCATGCTTCCCAACTTTTGGTAAATGAAGGGACATTTGCCTGTAACATGGAAATATTTTCTGAACATCAAAATCTTGTCAGAGCTACCAGCCTGACAGAAGACAGATTCGTCTCTAAATGAGTAACATTGGTATATTATTTTCTTTCCTAGAATTACTTTTTTAAAAACACTTTTACAAAAAAAAAATTGAAACCCCACAAAACATAAAAAACCCAAAAGATCCAACTCAATACAAAACAAACAAAACCCAAACAAAAATAAATCAAATAAACCACAATTTTTTTTTAAAATGAATGGGTAGTGTGAGAGAAATGCTTGTGCCTGTAACATGCCATCCTGCACTTCAGCTCTCAGCTGGACCATAGCATCCTAATGCCAACTGCTTTGGTTAGGATAAAGAATTTAAAATTAGTATTTCAGTTACAGATAGTCTGGGCCTAATCTGCAACAACTGTCAAACATATACATACATAGATATATATGCATGAAGGTAACATGGATGTTTACCTGTGCTGCTTCAGCATCCTTTAGGACACCTTTTTACTCTCAAAGAGCTCTACCTTCCTGTCTCAGCTTCCCGTGTTAGCAAACTGAAAGCAAAAGGTTATCTTCATAAAACGAGTAACAACACCACACACCACCTTCTCCATCAAAGGCTGGAGCTCTTCCAGCTGACTTGAGTCCGCAGAAACATTCACTATTGCTCTCTTAATACCACATGCCAATAATCAAATTAACTGCAAAAACACGACAAGTAGTCTTTCCATGCAGTATTCCTTTTATGCCCGTCAAAGTTCCTGAATAAACAGCAATTTTAATTTCTCTGGATTACAGTTGCATATCGAAAGGAAAACTAGCCCCAAAACAGAATTGTGCCATCTGCATCATCCTTGCTAAAATGCTGAGCAGCAATACTTACCTCAAAGGCAGTGAGGCTGATAAGTACTGACCAGAAAAAAAAATGTAGATAGCAGAGGCTCTCGGATGCGCGGTACTTTGATTTGAATAAACACAGGTAGCTGAATATGTTTCCTATTGCCCACATACTGATCCTTTTAGGAAAGAGTTAATTAGACATCGCTCTTTTAAGATGGACAGCCTGGTGCAAAAATACTGGAGACAGAAGTTACAAGCTTTCACTTCTCCCACCTGTTGAGGAATGTATAATTGTCATCAACATATTTCCAGTATGCATTTCAAGAGAAAGTTACAAATCCTAAGGAAAATGTTCTTTTATAAAAGACATCTAGAATAGTCAACTGAACTGACAACATTTTGTTGAAAAAAAGGTAAAAAAGAATCTGATTTTTATAAACCATTTCCTTCTAATTTGTATGTACAATTTTTTTTTACTGATGACTGAGTTGTTATATCAGAAAATTAAAGTTGGTGGAGTGTGCATTCACCTACATTCCATGTGGTTTTTTCCCTTTTAGACAAAGATTTTCTTCTGAATTTGCTGAGTTTTTAACTACACTTGAGGAACAGTCCTTGTTTAAATGTGTCAACTTTAAGTTATTGCTTAAGCCTATGCATACACTCAAGATTAACAGCAGTTTAACACTGCCCACTTTTAAGAATGTAGGAAAGGGCATCTGCAAAACAGGAATATAACTCAAGGAATACCAATTTGCACAGCTCTAAAAGAAAGAGGTAACCAACGCAAGAAAACAAGAGGTGATTACGTTAAAGACAACTGTTCCAGGACAAGCATTCTCTGCTTGGAAAGCAGGGCTAGAAAGACACTATGCAGAGATAAAAATACCACATTGTATGTTCAAGACTGTGAAACCCTTCCCCGAGCATACTGTTATAGTTTATACGGCTACATCGCATACTTACTCGGAAATGGGTATCCTTAATGAATAAACAAACAAACACAAAAGTGGGTAAGTACAGTTTTTCTGCTAACACACAATCCTTTTCTTTTTTTCTATTTTGAGGTTTGGTCAAAGTTCAAAGATATGGAAACACCTTAATTTGTTCGGTGCACAGGAGGCCTGATGGGAGCAGAGCCCACTCTCTCGCGTACTGTGCTTTCTGCACTTACCTCAACAGGGCATGAATTTGATTCCCTATCTACAGCATTTGCAGAAAATGCATACATCTGCAAGCTACACAGATCCTAAATTGGCATCTGACATCAACTCATACCCATTTATACATGTAATATATATATCATTTGGTAAGAATATCAAATACTTGTCTACATTCATTTCTGGTTTTACAGTACATGCATTTAAAGGGATTTTTTTTTTCAAGAAGAAAAATCAATTGAAACTGTACATGGAAAAGGAGAGGGAAAAAAAAGCTTGAATTAATCCTACCTAATAAAAGATTTTAGAAAGGGATACATGGCTTCCTGCTGAATGAGTGGCAGTACAACATTCAGCTACAATTTAAATCTATATTATATTTAATAAAACCACAGTGTGTTCTCTTGTCCTATTAAAACTGCATTCTACCTTACCAGGTCTGAATAATTTGTATAAAATTGATTGCTACAGTTCTTAGTAAAAGCTCTAATTGCATTCCTGGTATAACTTAAAAAGATAACCTTATCTTAATTAGTGGCATGCTACAGAAATGCTTCTGAAAGCCACAGAGGATTAACCTGCATTTTTAAACAGAAGCCTTGGGGCTGATTCTTTTTTTAATATTTTATTTTTTTCATTTCTCATCCAACACGTGCTAGTGCTATTTTGTCATAAACAAAAAAGTGAAATAATCAAATTGAGAGAGAATAATCAACCTTGGTGCCACCTCCTCTTGTCGGCACGAGTTTCCATGCATAGGCTGATCTCAGCATGTCTACTACTTCAGGGAGTCCTCTGCTTGGATAGCAAAGGATGTGCTTATACGATGCATATGTCTCTGATAACTCCCAAACACATGGCACATTCAACCTGACTCTCAGACAGTCTCCAGTGCTGCAAATCAGCTGGGTGCAAGGCAGGAGCAGGATGATGAGGTAGGGGCTGGGACAGAGAACTCAACCTCTCAATGGCCTGGGAAAATGCTTTACATGAATGCAGAATTCAACTCCAGCACGAGTCAGAAGAAAAAAATTCTACTCAATTAAAGTTTAAATTAAAATAACTATAAAAAAAAGAAAACAAACCCAAATTCAAACATGTCTCCATCCCAAAACAAAACTAACCTGAAACAGTCATAAGGATAATCTGGAGAGGGGCTTTTTGTCAGGGAGTGTAGTGACAGGATGAGGAGGAAAGGTTTTGAGTTGAAAGAGATAGATTTAGAATAGATATTAGGAAGAGATTTTTTCCTCTGAGGGTGGTGAGGCACTGGAACAGGTTGCCTAGAGAAGAGTCACGAATGCTGCATCCCTGGAGGTGTTCAAGGCCAGTCTGGATGAGGCTTTGAGCAACCTGATCTAGTGGAAGGTGTCCCTATCCATGGCAGAAGAAGATGGAACCAGATGATCTTTAAAGTTGCTTCCAACCCAAACCATTCTATAAGTCTATAACAATATGCTTCAGTCACCCCACCAATAAGGTCTCTGATGGCAGAATCAGAAGGAACTTTGAATCTGCAAGTACAGCTGCCTGCCATGCTCACCAGCCAGCCAGATACTACACAGCTAATGTGACTTCTGTAAGCACACACCTCACAACAGGTCAAAGGACAACTGCTGCTTTATCAGAGTCAGAAGAATTAATACTAGGAAAATTTGGTAGCAAATAACTGAAAACCCTTTATGCAAATCATGCTTTGCCTTGGATTTGGGGAATTTTTTTTTCATTTGTTGGCTTTCTCTCTATGTTTAAGCATATCCATATTGTGCTGTGAAAAAGCTTAGTAAACAAACACTAAATGGGTTTCTCACAGTATTTGTATGAAACATCTACTCATAGAAAGCAGTACTGGATTTAGCAGTCCGCAATAGTTTTTTGCCATTGTCTGTGTTTCAGTTCTGCTCAGAATTAATTTTACGTGTTCCGTCTCACTCCATCCACACCAACAAAACCAAACCCACACACACAAGCAGCTCCCACCTTGGACTTTATTGCTGTTGATCATACACCACAGCACAACAGTAGCAGTAAAGGCCAGGATCAGGGTGTCAGCAAATTACTTTTTGTAACTGTGTGTTTTCCAAATTAACTTTTATTGCTAGCTTTTTAGCGCTAAGGAAACAGATCCTGCTTTTTAGCCAGGTTGATTACCGGCCCTGTAGGGCACAGATAGCTCTGAAAGCATCTGTGTGCACCTGCCTGTATGCACACAGCATTACAGGATTCTCCATGCTGTGCTGGAGCTCCACGGTGCCAGTTATGAATATAGGAGCGATAACGTGGTGTCTCAGAATCGCAATAGCAGTTCTATTTAAAAATGGACACATGTAACTCAATACGCATCCATATGTAAGCAGACAAATCCCTGCACAAATCCCTGCACGGTCCTCTGCAATTCCACTTTCACATACATGTAAAATTATTAAACTCCCCTGGAAATGGTGACATCTCCCTCATAGCTGCAGCATTTTCCTCTTGATAGCACCGCACTTTTGTAAGGTGAACACGCATTCATTGAACATTCGTTATGTGCTTTAAAGAGAATGCTCACAAAGCAAGAATCCTTTGCTTTTTGTTCAGTATAGCTGACAGACGCTTATGGGAGGGTTTTTTTGCCACTTACTAAGTCATTAGCCTTTCAGTTGGAGACTTTGAGTTGCACCTCACCATTTTCTTTAACTTTCACTAATGGTATGGAGTGGAAAGAGTGGGACTCAATGAAAATCATGCGTTACCCAGGACTGCCTGCCTAATGCTTCTGCTTATGGCAATGCACAAGCAGAACCATCTGCCTTGCCTCTGGTGTGATCCCAGTCAGTTTGTTAGCTAGTCCTTAGAACTCTATCTATCACCTCTATGAAAGTCACTGCCCTCCTTTTACCAAAGATAATGTATGTTATTGGGATTATTATCCACTGCATGCAGAGTCATTAAACAAAGATAGACCACAATTTATGACCGAGTCTGTAGGCAGCAGGGCATTATTTTAACCATAAAATCACAATCTGCAAGGAGAGTGACCAAACCAGAGGACCCATTAAAGACTCATAATTAGCATCAATCAATGTGACACTCTGTTGACATCTTTATTACTTTAAATACACTAATCAAATACTTCTGCATTCAGATAGAAGGACTGATAGGTAGACAGACACACAGAACATCCCTACAGAACGCAATGTTAAATTATCTATACAAAAGGTAATGAAAAAATAAGCACACCAGCAAAATCACATGGAAATGCAGTGCACTGACTGAAACTGTTTCCAGCCAGGATACAGGACTTGGGATGGTCAGGCTTGCACATAAGATGCATCAAATCTGCCCTTAAAAAACCTACATACCACAACCTTAAGTCAACTACTGACTCTCCTAATCCGAGAGAACAAATACCCCACAGACAAACCTTGCTTTAGGGTATGTTACATTAGAAACATAAATGGCTCAGTAACTCTTCACAGCACCATTCCATTTTCCATCTCTTCTTTTTCCTACACAGGAAGTATAATGGCCCTCAATTGGTTGTCTTCTTTTGCAGAAGGACATCTGTGATCCTCCTCATCTTCAAGGCTCTCACTTCCATTACAAAATTTTTGGAATCAGTGCCGAGCTGTTGCTTGGTTGATGGTCTCCTGGTCTAATGCTTGATTGATATTGCTAGCAGTTTCCATTGCTTTATATCCCCTTTTGAACTCATGCAACAAAATCTCTAAATCTGCTTTTATTCCGTCTTTAATTTGACAGCATAATATAAAAAGGAATAAACACTGAAAACAAACCTGTTAGCACTAATGAGTAGAGAATTTTGCACTTTAAAATGGTATACATGAACACATTTAAATAAAAGTTTAATCCAAAAGAAGCATCACAGTTTGCAATGACAAAAATGGCAATTATTTTTGCACCAACATATTATTTGCGTACTCACTATTGTGAGTGTCAATATTATCTAACTGCATCCACAAGAAATTTCATACTAGATAAACATTAAAATATGCTGTTACTATCACTGTTCATGCAAACATCAAACAAGAAGCTGTTTCACTTCTCTACACCACTACTCAGGCCACACTCTCTTATACCTTACTGAAAATGCTTTGGAGGAGCAGCTCCTTTCTCCATAGGGCATCCGCTTTGACATTCATGAAAGGGGAATTCTTGAACAAGCACCAAAAATCAAAAGAATGCATGCCAATGCTTTTCAGAAAACATATTTTGGAAGAAATCAAATGCTGATGCTCCCAACATTAGATAAGGTTTTGAGAATCCCTGCTTATTTTTCTCTTCCAGTGGAGATAATAATGCTTACCAAAGGAAAAAAATAACTGCACATTTATTTCAATCCTTTTTAGGTGTAATTAATAGCTTATTGGAATACAGAAGTTCATTTGGAAAGGACAGGCACTATTTCCTGCCCCACTGAACTGGAAATAAGCATTGTTTTTGCTTGTTAAAAAACCCCAAAATACTATCCTATATGTAACACAAGAGGTTTTACAGTGTGGTTATCCTGGTGAGGACCTTATTTCAGAGAGGCCAGTGGCAGCCTGCCAATCATCTCACCCATGTAATGAGCATGAGGGTTAGCAAACCTGTGCAAGCACACTGGAAAATGGCAACATCCCTTCAACAGCAAACCAAGCAGACAAGAAGGCTAAGCTGCACAGCATCCCTGAGCCATCCAGCCTCTCCAGCAGCCAAAGACTCAGAAAGCACCTTCAGTCAGTGATTTCATGTATCCTCCTCAGCTTCATAGCAGGGAACTGTACTCTCCCATGCAACGTGAAAGCCTTACAGAACACTAAGTAATGAGAAAAATGCAGTAATTTGTCTATTGAAGATCCAATTAGTTTAAGCCAATATTTATCAGATCACTCTCCTTAAAACATTTTACTTCAATTTTAAGTGAGTTACACTAATTTGGATTGGACTGTCCTTCTCTAATGAAACTGCCAAGCCTTTCAGACACTTTAATTCATTTCCAAACACAGAGGAGCCCCATAAAACAAGCAGAAAGAGACTGCTAAATGTACGCAGGGTTCCAGTGCATTAAAACAAACTAATGTATCAAGTGACAAATGTAATGAAAGCTTTTACAGGGGGGAGGAATTCAGACTGAGGTCTGAGAGGACACATTGTAAACTGGGCAGCCAGCCATCTGTCTCCCAGGATCTTCTCTGCATCCTGCTGAAAAAGCAGCTTCTGCTTCAGAGGTCTGCCCAGTTCCCCACTGGCCACTTGAGGTGTTCCTGGCCATCACCATTTACTGACTCAGTGGGAACACACATACCTTAATCCAAGCAGAGGACCACGAAAGATCCTCCCAAGTATTTTTGTTGGTTTTTCCCCGCCTTGGTTGACCCTCTTGTTTGTGAAGAACAGCACAAACGAGCGTATAGCCACAGAAAGTCTATTAGCTCTGAGTCAGCATCAGGCCTGTCTGTATCAAAGCCCAAGCGATGTAAGAAAGCAGCTGGCAGTAAACAGGAGTCGCGCGCAGGGGAAATGACAGCCGTCAGGGTGCAGCCGCTTCCTGCTCCCAGCTTTCGGCCTCTGCCAAAACAAAAACAATACTTCAATCTGAGCAAACATCCTCAGCGACAAAGGGGAAGGCTACGACTCATAACGGTATTGTTCACAAATATCCAGCTCACTCAGCATCCCAGTCCAAAAGAGGCTGACGTCGTATTTTCCACGGGCTGACAAATCTACATAATAACACAAGGGTCAGATATTGTACACTCACCATTGCACACCATGTCACACACCAGTGTGTACAGGTTCTCCAAAGTAATTTTTGTGTGTGTTAGATTTGGGTTGGACAATCATCTACACGCTAAAACTTTGCAAATGCCTTTGCCCAAATAGCCAGGCAAGAGGCACTGGGACTGAGAGGAAAAGGAACTTAAGAAGGGATGGATGGATGGCATAGTGGAACAGAAAATACCAAAAAGGAAAGGTGAATACACAGAGAGCAGGTGAAGATGGGAGAAAGATGAGATAGCCAGAGCAGACCTAGAAATCTGAATGAGGAAGATCAGGAACCCCATAAGACTTTCTCATTTATTCACTACTCATATTTACATTTATGTATCTTGAGCATACATTAGCAGTTTTGCGGATTTAACTTTGTCATCGCCACGTGCTGCCTTCCCTCTGAGCTTTTGTGTGACCCTACAGAGTCAGCCCAGGGATACTCTGGCAAAGGTACAGCTTCCAGCAAAGCCTGAATGAAATTCTGCACACTGTCCACTCTTCCTCTTTACCTGAGGATGCTGAAAGACTTCATCCATGAATCTTATATTTTTGATCTCCTCATGAAAGACTTTAGGATATTTCTAAGTAAAAGGTGCTGCAGAAATGCAAGGCATTCATGCAATGTGCTTTCTAATCAGACATGAGTGGGGAAACACACGGAAAAACTATTTCTTGTGTGACACCCTCTTTCTTCCTCTCTCTCAGCTCCCTTCCGCCGTCCATGCCCCTGCACATTTCAATGAACATCACTACTGCCAGAGCAGTGCGAAAATGTATGCAGCTACAGCACCAGCCTTTTACAGTTGTCTGAGCTGAAGGTATTAATCATCAACTGGGATTTGAAAATCATAACCAGGAGACAGCAGTCGCGACAGCTCTGCAGCATAATGACAAAATATGCAAAGCAACGTGGAAGAGAAGAATGCACTCCCTGTCTTTTAGTCTCTGTGCAATTGAGAGGCATGTTAATAAGCATGTTCATTTCAATGGCTTTTATTGTAACAATAATTTTCTTGCTCAGCTGGACTTCTTTATTATATTCCTTAGTGTAATAATATTAATCAAGGCAATGCTACATGGCACTGTCAAAGAAAAAGCACATCCTGAGTGAGCCTGCGTATAATGGAACCAGTACTGAATGCTTTAAGATTTAATGTGGGTTGTGAGATCACATATACTCATGCATGCACGTGCACACACACATTTATTTTGACATACATGATCAAATAGCTCAGCCATGACGGAGGAGAGTAACTGCTTCTTTTACATAAAGCTTTAAATCAACATTTAATGCAATCAGTTCAATAATAAGGTTCTCCATAAGATAAGCTTCCTTTGAATAATACATGGGCTAGAAAGATTGTATTGAACTGAAAATGTATGTGCTGGGTTTTTAGGAGAGCTATAGACTGGGGACAGAGTGGCTGGAGAGTAGTCAGGCAGAAAGGGACCTGGGAGTGCTGGTTGACAGGAAGCTCAACATGAACCAGCAGTGTGCCCAGGTGGCCAAGAAGGCCAATGGCATTCTGGCCTGCATCAGGAATAGTGTAGTCAGCAGAACCAGAGATATTATTGTTCCCCTGTACTCGGCACTGGTCAGGCCTCATCTTGAATATTGTGTACAGTTCTGGGCCCCCCAGTTTGGGAAAGATGTCAGGATACTGGAATGTGTCCAGAGGAGGGCAACGAAGATGGTGAAGGGGCTGGAGCACAAGCCCTATGAGGAGCGACTGAGGGAGTTGGAGCTGTTTAGTCTGAAGAAGAGGAGGCTCAGGGGAGACCTCATTGCTCTCTACAACTACCTAAAAGGAGGTTGTAGTCGGGCAGGGGTTGGTCTCTTCTCTCAGGTGACCAGTGACAGAACAAGAGGGCAAGGACTCAAGCTTCGTCAGGGAAAGTTTAGGCTTGATGTGAGGAAGAAGTTCTTCACTGAAAGGGTGATCGGCCATTGGAATGCGCTGCCCAGGGAGGGGGTGGAGTCGCCAACCGTGGAGGTGTTTAAGGGGAGATTGGATGAGGCACTGAGTGCCATGGTTTAGATGATGGTTGGTGTTAGTGTTGGGTTATAGGTTGGACTTGATGATCTCAGAGGTCCTTTCCAACCTGGCGATACTGTGTGATACTGTGACGTGACTGCCGCAAAGGTAAAATTTCAGCAGGGCTTCTTTAGAGCCTCTGTGTGTGCACAGAGCACATGCATGAGTTTTCCCATCAAAGGCAGGTACAAGATTTTGGAGAAATGGTATTACCATTTCGGTCCCTGCAACTGCACACATAAGTACTCTCTGGGCAGCAACATTTCTGCAGGCTCGCCCTGCCTGCGGTGGTGTCTGCACACCCCAACACTTATGCGCATACTTGAAATTTTCAAAGTTCAGATGAAATGCACACATAAGAGAAGCTGGTCTTTGAAAACACAAGACACAGCCCACACCACAAAAGCCCCAAAGGTCATCACTATCCAGAGCGCACTGACTGGAGCCCCAGGGTGGCTCCTGGATTCTCATCCCTGCTGCTGCCTGCACTTCCACTGGAGAGAGTGCCGGAAGAGTGACCTTGGAGAGTTCAGCACCGGGAACTGCTCTGGCAGCCGCGTCCTGTCCTCGCTTTACCCCTTGGACTTGCCAGGGATGATGACAGCTTTGCTAGCTTTGAACTGTCTGACAGAGCATGAGGGCTGATTTCAGCTGGCTCCTGCACAAGGCAGAGTGCGCCGTGCCTGCACCACAAAAATCCATGGGAGTTCAGCTATTGACTTCAAGGGCTGCAGAACCAAGTCCCTTGGAGCAACTCCTTGTATAACCAACTCAAGAAACAGTTTGTGGTTAACTTTAAGAGCCATTAGAGAGCTTTACATAGTTTTATGTTTAGAACTCAAAATACTGGTATCTAAGACAAACCAAAAGCTTAATCACAGAATACATTTGATATTTGTCCACGGTTAAAACTTGCTAAATTAAACTTTCCCAAGAAACAGGACAATTATTAAGCAGCACAATAACACACAGCTGAAGACAGCATATATGCCTCCCAGCAGAGCAAAATATACATCTTAAAAATGAACAGCCTCTTGAGAAATGTGAATACCTTAAGTCCATACAGTTTTCGGAGCAGTTCTTTCAATATGAGCTCTTTTATGGGTTATTTCATACTTACAGAGCACTGCTTACTGATTAAAGCACGGAGTTAACTATTTTTTCCGTAATTTCTATTTCATTCCAGCTCTGCTTATTCCAGCTGAGTGCACTTGGCATTAGGAGCTGTGACAGAAATTCCTTGTGTGAACTGCTGTTCACACAGTTGCCCTTCTTTTCTCTATATATGATATAGAGCTTACAGCTACTTTGAAAAAAAAAAAAGGAAAATATAGCTTAATATAGTTTATTGATTGAATGTCACGCGTTCCAAGGCCATTGCAGCTGGATAAAAATAAAAACTCCAAACCCTAAGCGTCTTCATTTTAGCATCTGGAAAACACGTGCATTAGGAAGTGTGACATAGTCCAGAAACGATAAACAAACACTGCCAAGTTATTTCACTGGCCTACAGTAAAAGCCAGCAAAGACAAAAAAAGGCCTGCTTTATATCCCAACTATCCCATGTAACCCAGGCCTTAAATATTTAATAGTAAGCAAAACTGTATCTCTACATCTATACCTTTGCACAGTAACAAACTCCAGTTAACTGTCACCAATGAAATATCTATTTGTCATACAGATTTCAAAAATACAAATTACATACACAATAGCTCAAAGCTTAAAACTGAAGCTGCCCACAATGCATAAAAAAATGAGGGCTAAATGTGCTCCAAAGTAACGGGATAATTTTCAAAACTCTGCCTGCCACTCTGGCATTCTCTACTTGGGAAAAGGCCTATGTGAAAGAAAAGGGCTTTAGCTCTGCCTAGAGATACTTTGCAAGGGCATGATAAGCATTAGGATTTGGTTTTCTCTTTTTAAAATGCTATTTTAAACTTCAAATTATTTTTTTCTTCTTGCACAAGCAGTTTGTTTGGACTGTTTGGTTTGTTGGTTTTTTTCCTGACTGAAACAATATAACTGCAATTTCTTGAAACTCTTCTTGAGTAGGCTCTTCTAGGTAGACCCTGAAAATCCAGCTTAAATATTCTCTCACAGATATTAGGGAGAAGAAAGTAATATTGGAGACTTTCCATGGAGACTGTGTTGGGATACAAACATCACCCAGCACCGCAAAAGGCTGCTGCTGTGGTGGCCTATCCATGCAGCTAACTCCATGGAGGACTTCAGAGTCACTCCATTTAACTGTATGGATTCAACTTTACTCCCAGTATCACATTCAGAACAGAAAGTATAAATATGAGCAAAGCTTCTTCTTTTTTTCTCTTTTCCTGAGCACTTTATGTATGTAGAGTCAGCAGAGAACTGCCAATGCCAGTTACACAGCAGACACGTGCACCTACATCTTTAGACACACTGTAACTCTTCCATGCCAGATTTAAAGCAGAATAAAACATTGTCCCACTGGAAATATACATTGGAATAAATCAAAGCAAGTAGAAACTTATATATATACACATATTTCAGACTAGATATTAGGAAGAATCTCTTTACCGAAAGGGTGGTCAGGCACTGGCACAGCTGCCCAGGGAGGTGGTTGAGTCACCATCCCTGGAGGGTAGATGAGTTTTTGAGAGACATGGTTTAGTGGAGGATGGGTGTGGTTGGACTCAAAGGTCTTTTCCAGCCGGAAGATCTTATGATTCTATTTAACCAAGAAGTGCAGGCTGACCATTTCAGCCGCTCCCCATTGGCTGAGGGCACCCCTGCAACAGCCTGACCATACAGTATGCCAAATAAGCCTTGGCACACGCCCAGCCTCAAAGGTCTACATTTCTTGGCTGACTGAAATTCAAGGTGCACTTGTGTTAAGAGGATAGAGAGGACCTAAGAAGCAGGGTTAAATGGATGCAGCATCTGGATACATAACTGAAGACTTGGTTTACCTAGTCCCAAGTGGCAGTAGAATAATTTCTAAATACTGGCAGCAATAGGCTGGCAAATGTCTGCTTCCAACAGCTTCCTGCAAGCATCCCACAAGGACCAATTGAGCCCCACAGCTCCTCTTGTGGAAGATGGACAACAGGTAATTAAGCAAGACAACCACGGTGTTTCAAAATACAAGCATCCATCTTGTTACACTAATGAAATAGAGGTATGTTCTTGTCTCAATATGTGGTTTATATGTCCTAATAACTGGCTCATAGTATTCCCATTCCTTTCAAAAGTAGTTGGTCAAAGACTTTGTTCAGTGGTCTCATGACTATGGCAGTAAGTGACTGCTAGGAGAAATTTTTGTACAATCCAGAAGTCCCAGTTTGCATCCAAAGATACCAGCCCAAACAATTCAAGAAAATAAATGTCTTCTTTTCATCATCAACTATAGCTCCCAGAGAGGAAAAAAAAATTCTCCAAAAGGCAATGTCATAAAAAAGCAATTAAAAAAAAATCACAAACCCAACCCAATCTCAAGAGCTATGGTCTAGCCTCTGGCAAAAGTTGTATTCCACTTTTTCTGTGCCAGCTCTAATCTACTTTACAAACACAAATGTTAGTTGAAAGTGTCTTGCCTCAGTCAGTATCTTTTACAGTTATTCATAGGCAGATTTTACAGCACCATTTATACCATTGACCTTGGCCTGAAAAAAAAATACAGACCATACCCATCTGAGTAGGCTATAAACTATGATAACCAACTTTATAGCTTTTAAATCCTTATACAATTTAAAGCTCCTCTAAGAAATTTATCTCCATGAATATACTCATGCAATGAATGGAAGATATAAGGATTTGTCTCAAGAAGCATTTGGTTCTTGAGTCAACTTGCAAGTTCCCTACATGTGACATGTAGGGAACAGCAATGTCACATCCAAAGAAGAGTAAAATGAAAAACCTGGTATTTCAGCAATAATAAATTTCTGAATTATATTGACCAATGCATTGTTTTCTCAGGCCTATTGATTGTTAACATAATACAATAAACTGATGTGTTCAGAGAGATTCCTTAGACACACTGAATACTCCATTGGTACAGAGAGCACACACAAGATTTCAACTGAATTTAATATGGTGAGCTCTGCTTTCACATCGTTCCACAAGCGTATGCAGTAAATGTGATTTAAAATAAAAAAATCTATTGAGGGTCCTTTCTAAAGAGAGCTAAATTGCTCTATTTTACTGGGGATGGGAGGGAGAAAGGAAGCTTGCATGCAAGAAGTCTCACTTGTCACACAGTGTCTCACTAAAGATAGCAGAACTGAGCCTAATAAGCTATCTTAATTTTAAGTTCTTTTTTTCAAGACCTAATTCCTTCAAAACTAATATAAGAATAACCCAGTCCACCTCTGAATTCAGCAGTTCTAATGTGCATGTATGCACCTTAAATGCAAGTCCTGGTTTCATTACGCCCAATTAGACTAGGACTTCACAAGTTTAGTCTGAATTATTACATTTCTTTTGCAGCAATAGGCTTAACATTACTTAACTTAGGACATTTAAGTCTATTTACAAACACAAAGAACTACATTAAAATGCATTTTTTTTATTTTGCCATAAAATGAGCAGTGTTCCATTGCCTGTATTTGAACAAGAATAGTATATGGTTTGCAGAACACTCTAGAGGAAGTGTACCAGGCAAATATTGACAGAAGATTACTTTATACAAAAAAAAACCCCAGAATTCCATATCAAAACAAAAATCAGGCTGCCAAAAAATCATCAGCACAATGGCAAGAGTCATGGCAACGGGTTACCACTGTATCGCAATCCCAGTGAGAAGGAGCTCCGTACTGAGAACTATTTATCAAAGACATAGTAAGAGATAATGGCCAAAAAACTAAATATATTGAAACTGCAAATAAAGCATGACTTCTTAATGTAAAATGCAATGAAGAAATAGCCAGAAAATCCTATCAACAGATTCCACATCACTTTGGTTGGTAAATGAACTTCAGACAAATACCGCAGGATTTAATTTAATGCAGGAATTAGTTACTTATAGTCTCTCGTACAGACAAATGAGCCATTTCAGTATGATCTTGCTTAGCTTAAAACACGTGTAAAATGACATGCAAAATTTCTTTTTAATCTGTAGCTTGGATCAAAGGTGAAGTAATGGGGCTGCTGCTGAGGTGGTGCACCTTTAAATCTTTGGTGCTGAAGTAGAAGTATGTGCTCGCCTGTCTGATGTTTTTAATAATTGTCAGCACAGTGTCATTTGACTTATATACATCTTAATGAGAAATTACTAACACAGGAACTCTGCTTCTTAATCTGTTGTACCCACATCAAAGCCAGAACCTATATAAACAGGAAACTGGAATCAGTCTGATAATGTGTTACCCACAGGACTGAAGATTTAACAGAGACTGGGCAGACAAACAGAACGACAGCCACTTTTGTACTTTCAGTTATAAACCAGTCATTCCCCAGCAGATCATCACCCTTCATGAAGCCAGGAACTATTAAGTTCCCCAGGATAGCCTGATAAAGTTAAATAGCTGTATTTAAAACCAAGTCTCAGCCCTACTGAACTACACCCAAGGATTCAACCTTGTTGAAAGACTAAAGATCGAAAGAACCTGAAGTCCCATTTCTAAAGCCACTCAATTACATTGCATTTAATTTTTGTACCTGTCATCCAACAGCATTTATTTGCTTTTGATAATCTAATCTTTGGCCTTCTAGATGTCCAGTAAGGTGACTGCAAAACTGAGTGTCGGCAAATGGCTAGTAAGTGTGACCAAGAAAGGATTCCTTTAAGCACTTGTCTCTCACTTTTTTTTAATTTGCTAACATGAACAGTTGCAAACTGTTTTTAGAAACAACAAACACTTCAGTTTTAGCTTGAAAAAAAAAACTACAGGAAAATATTGTGGAAGACAGGCACCAGCACCCTCAATTTCTAAACTACATGTTATTGGGTTTATTGGACTGCCAACAGACTGCGATGATTACTTGCCATTAATATCTAAAGTAATCTTCCAGAGTACCAAGGGAATTCACTTGAAGATGTCAGTGAAGATATCAGAGGTTTATAACTATGAAAAATAGGGAAAATACTGGAAAGAAGAGTAATTGCAAATCCCATGCTGGAAACCATCAGGGTTAAGGATACAACAGAGAAATGCATGCTGGAACACCAGCAATCCTCAGGTCTTCTCTCCAGGTAATGGAGTCTTGACTTCTAAGGACATCAACATCCAATTCAAAGGGGGAGGAAAAAAACCCCAAATCTAAAGCATAACAATTTCCTTGTATAAGATTAATTTTATGCTATAAATAAATAAAAATGCATAGCATTGTTCACAGGGCTCTACAGTTACCAGCATGCGAATTTCAAAATATTACAGATACTGTGCTGTTGTGACTGAGATTAGGGGGCAACTAATCAGGCTGTAATAGTATTCACCAACTGACAAAGTCATGTTGCAATAAAAATTAAAAAAAAAAATAAAAATAATAATAATAATAAACAGAACAAAGGAGCTTGAGCCACACAAACCTTGCCTAAAGTATTATACAGTAAACTATGGATATGGTATGCAGGCTGTCAAGAAGCGAGATTTTATGTGCTTCACATCACAGTGAAAATTTTTCAATTGGTCTACAACTTTTTCTCCCTGTTTCAGCTCATTAATCTGCAGTTTAAAGATAGTGAAGAGTGAGGCAAGGTCTTTAATTTTAACTGAAAGATGAGAAGAAATACATTGGTTAGATATTTAGTTCACATTTCCTAGGTGTCTACATAGGAGTACCACATGCAGTTTAAGATTACTTTAAAGTTAAGATTGGTTTTACACTCTTCATTTTCTACAGTGTATTTTAATCTATTTATAAATGTTGTATTTTACAAACAAATTCACAAATTTCTGAAGTTTTATTTGGTCAATGAACTCATATATATATAATTTTAAATTACTGGCTTCATTCAGCTGTGCACTTTGACACACGCTTAAGAATGCATTAGTATGTGCTAAAATCCATCCTTATTGAAGGCAGTGTTTGAGTTCCACGAAAAACAAGCTTGCCTTTCCTGATTATAACAGCAACATGGGTTATAACAAGTGAAAAATAGTGCTGCCAACAGAGGGCAAAATCTTTTTTATGCTAGAAGGCCTAATGACCCAGGAGTTTGAAGTGCACTTTCCTTTATAGCAAGGTGAAATAGATAAAAATCAGAGCCATGAAGCCTGGCATAAACTCTATGCTCACAGCTCCAATCAGTACAAGATCATCTAGTAAAGGATGTTCCTTCCAGCCAATAAAATATATTTTGGCAATGAAATTAAGTAGGAAGCCGCATTATCTGCTCTAACTCTATTCCAAATTAAATGAAAGCTACTATTTTATTCACATATTTTGCCAATTGGTCACACACGACGTCGTGCTTACAAACAGTTGCAGCTGTAGATTGCAGCACACATCACAGGCTGGAGAGAAAACTGAGAAAGGCAAGGGTTTTTCTAACCAGCTCCACCCACCTCCAACCATCTTTTTCAGAGTGCTCATACGTCTGTTTCTGTCTTTTTGCAGTAAGACACACTGATCCAGCCTTAATTCCTTGGGCCCCAGACTTCCATGGGATGCTCAAAGCTTTAGGATGAGTCTCAATAATGGAAGAAAAAAATAATCTCAAGGCATGTGCAATTTTATGACTCTATTTTGTGTCTTTTGTTAAGCACATACAAAATGTTTTGTTGGTGTTTTACTTGAATATTGTTTTAATAGCACTATTTGAAAATATGTGTAAAAAGACAAGTAGAAATTTATTCCATAATCCTGCCAATACAATAATAAAAATAAAGTAATAAGCCTAGCCTGGTTAGAGAGATCAGAATGGGAGGGAATGTAATACTTGATGCAAAACTTATCTGAAGTTTTGAGAATATTATATACGTTTACTGTATTATTTTCTCTTACTGCAACACTTACACACATACGTAGTCTGCATTTTCTCAGAGTACTGACCAGCCACTTAAATATAGTTGGTACTTGGGTTCAGCTTAAATTACTGGGTCTCCTCCAGGGCCAAAAGAGTATCTCAGACATATGGGTAACCATATGGTTTATCACTGACTCAGATATCCTTTGGTTTTGTTCCTATAAGATTGTAAGGATATTGTTCAATGGAAAATCCCTTAATGCCTCCATTTCAGAATTTATGTAATATCATCCAGTCACAGCAGTCTACAGTAAGTATTTATTTACTTGCTGTTTGTTACTTTTGTATCTCATTTGTTTTCTCTGCTATTATTAACTAATTAACTCAGCATGGTGGAAAAGCCAAAAGCAATTTAACTGACCAAAAACTCTTAATCACCCAGTTTAACAGGTTATCTATGTGTGAAGAACTCTTCTTCAGCCTCAAAAATCAGAACCTTTCTATACTCATATATTACCTATGAACCCTTTCCTACTTCAGGAATCTGCAAAGGAAGATGGCTACTAAAAAGTTGGTCTTCTAAGACCAGAGCAGGATATGATTTTCATTGTTAACAAAAGTCATGTCAATAATACTCTATGAGCAGCAAGTGTATTCAAGTAGTGTTCTTTGGGGAAAAAGATTCTCGTCTTCAGCACTCTTGCTATTGTTTTGTTGGTTATTACTGCTATTCAATATCAACACATTTGCACAGCTATTGATCAAAATATCCCGATTTTCAGACTTAAACATACATTATATTTTGAATTGTAAAGGACTATCAGCACTACATCCCCAGCACTAGGCAGGATTCCTTCTTTTCAGTATATCAAATATCATAAATCAACAAGAGTTATGAAACTCCCTTTGGGGCTTAAGGTATTTTACAGCTAAGAAGCAGCTCTCAGAAGCATAATCAGCCCTTGGTAAGAATCAGTGTCGTCATCTGCTTCATCTTGTCCCCTAACGTCTATTTTGTATCGCCACATAATTACAGAGGCCTTTTAAGCATCATCCAAAGAACAGAGAGAGGACAGAAATATCCTCTGGAAGAAATTAATGTCAGGTTTAAGTAGCAGTATTTTCTACCAACGTAGAATTGCCACAAACTATTGAAAAGTATACTATTACCATGCCAATTTTGGTAATACAAAATCTGTGCACTGTTCCACAAAAAAATATAATGTGCATGCTAGGTATGTATAATTAATGAAAACAGACTCTGCATTGTGAATTATACACTTACCAAGACACAATAAGCACAGAATAATTTTCCAGGAAAATTTTGTAACTGTATCTTTTGCAAGCAAACAAATTAATTTCTGGATTTAAGCCTCAGTCAGCACATTTATAGCGGTAATTCACCTGCGTAAGACTCAGTTTTATGACTTTCCACGTACCAACATAGCACTAAAAGAATAGACTTGTGCTTTTTTTGGTTGACACATGGGGACCGAAATTAGACTATGAAACATAAAAAAGACAAGTTGATGTGCCAGTGGCAGGCAATAGCACCCAAAGATTAGGTTAAAGGTCTTCCCTTATTTGTACACAAGTCAAGGTAGAATAGTGCCATAGGCTTTTTCTGCTCTAAGGTTTAAGAGTAAGCTGTTTACAAGTCTTAGCTAATGCATGCGCTGAAAGTCTTGTTATGGTTGTACATTTATACTTCGGTGCATCTTAAGCTGATCAAAATGTAGCATGGTGGGAAATGAATCTTAATCAAGGTAAAAAGAGGTAGACTATGTGATGCGAAGAATTCTAAAATGCATTAGTCAGAACTCAATAGCTGAAGGCTTTTTCTCTGTCCACCTTCTAATTATCAGCTAGAAAAAGCTACAGAGGAGAAAGTTCATTTGAGTACTACTCATGCAAATGATCAGCTAGAATCCTCAATTTTACTTAAATCAAAATTAAAGCAATAAGGTATCACCCCATGCTGTGTTAACTTAAGATAAAATGCTCCAATTATCCCTGAAGTAATTATATCCAGAATGAATAATGGGGGTCCGGAAAAACCTTGAATCCTATATTTGAACATATACTAAAGTCCAGAAAACCAAAAAAATCTCTTTCCACAGTTGGACAGCTCTTTGAAAAATGAATATGAAGTATTAAGAATGAAGTAACTTCTCTGTTGCAGAAGAACTCTTTGAAAGCCAAAGTGATAATTTAAAAATACTCAACCATCACGTATTAACCATATTTCAATTTCCTATATTAAAATCACAACAAGCTTATTTGAACAACAAGGACCAGTGCTCTATAAATTTCATGTCAAATGATATACACAGATACTTGCATGACAATTAAGCAGTGATGAACAAAATAATGCAGAGTAGAGTTAAATCCAGGTATAATACAAAACTACGGCAACGTTATTTGACAAACAATGGTTTTATGTTCATTATCATTGTTTTCAGCAAAAAATTAGTTAGCCAATTAATCAAAAAGAATTATTTTCTGTTTTACATACATACAGATGTATATGTACATGTATATGTATATTACTCAAAAAAATGGCTTTAAAAACAAGAAAAATGTTAACAGGAGACAGAACAATACATTTTTAAAATTCTGACTGAATATTCACCTCTTATTGATGCAGCTGTGTTTTTTACTTATAGCTTATATAATAAACTTGCAGACTACCACTTGCATTTTCAGTATATACTCTTGGAGTGGGATGTTCATTTACAGTGACTTAGGCAGTAGTGGGACAACTAAAAAGTGGGGAACTTCTATGAAAAAAAGTGTCTTTTTGGTGGTACGAGTTGCAAAGAAATCAGAGAATTATAGAATAATAGAACAGTTTTAGCTGGAAGGGACCTTAAAGATCATCTAGTTCCAACCTGCCTGCCATGGCCAGGGGCACCTTCTATAGATCAGTTTGCTCAAAGCTTCTTCCAACCTGGCCTTGAACACCTTCAGGGAATGAGCTTCTGCAGGCTCTCTGGGCAACGTGTTCCAGTGCCTCACCACTGTCACAATAAAAAATTTCTTCCTAATATCTAATCTTAATCCACCCTCTTTCATCTTAAAATGGTTACCCCTCATCCTATTCCAACACTTCCTGGTAAACAGCCCATTCCCATCCTTCCTGTAGGCCTCTTTAAGTACTGGAAGGCTGCTATAAGGTCTCCCCAGAGAAATACTAATACATTCTTCAGCTCTGACCCAGCAAAAAAACTAGTACAAATAATTATTAATGTCTGGAAGTGAAAAGGAATGCAATGCCATCCTCTGTGTGTGAAGACATATTTATTATTTCAATGTGGAATTTATTCTGGTTGATGATTGTAGACCAAGAGGAGGAAAATCAATACTCTTGCATGCAGTTTGAGCATTGTGGATTTCACTCTTAGCAAGAACAAAAGTGAGAAATTATTATTTTTTTAAATATTCTGAATAACAGTAATGGTTTATTGTGAATTTTACTCACCGAATTTAACCAATTAACTAGAGGATGTTATCAACAGGAATGAGGACTGGAAAACAACTAGTAAGGCAACTTCCATTCTGTAAATAACCTTTAACTCTTTCATCCTTTATTCATTCATTTTGTAACATGACCTACATGTTACGTGTTATTTGTGGAGTCAGTACGAATTTATTAGCAGGATGCATTAAAAAAAAGCAAAATACATTTTGTTTCCTAGCCATTGCCCATAACTTTACCTTTCCTTATAAAGAATGATATAATGAAAACTCTTGAGGTGTACAAGATCCCACTTGCAAATTCAGAACAGTAAAAATCTACATTTCCTATTGGCTTATACATAGTCTATATTTTTGCTAATGCTCTGGTCAACAAATATTATGCTTCTTCCAGGGGAACACCAATGCAACTTGTCTTCTTGAGAGCTACTGCTGTGGTTCCTTGAAAGACTCGAAACACAAGGAAAAAATGTCAAGGGGGAAGATTTGCCTAAACCTAGGCCAGGCAGTAGAATTCCCCAGGGAAAAATCATGTACATTAAGTCATTCCTCTTGTTCAGTAAAGGTTAGCAAGCATTGCAACGATTTCCTCTTGGGTCAAATAAAGCTGAAAAGGGAGTAGATGTGATACCACCTGACAGGCCTTGATTTTTAGCTGGAAGCTACAGTACTATTTTGGACTCTCAGGTTCTAGATCTTGTCTTACAATAATAAAACAACATCTCCATGCTTATTTTGCCTAGCAAACTGAGAACAGTTATTTTATTTCTGGAGTACAACACAAGTTTTTTGTTCGATGTGCCATCACTATGCATGAATCTAGAGCAGGCTGTCAATAACAACCATTTAATCTCAATGGCTGCAGCTGTGGGGTACTGCAGAAAATTGCTTCTGCTCAAGCTTTAAAAGAAGCAAAACTTCTACTTGTTTTCTCTCAGTCTTACAAAAGTGCATTCCTGTTCACTGTGTTCCTCTTAAGGAAAAATAAATCACTGCATTTGCAGAGAAATGCATTCTGCAGATCATCTAGCATCTCATTAAGATGATTTTACCCCATATTTTTCTGGCATACGGGCTCTCACAAACATTTTCCATACTCTAATCTTCAGGTCTCATCACAATCCTAAACTAGGTCACTTGTAATGATGCAATGGTATATAAACACACAGATCACACCCAACTTCTCCTTTTCTTAAATACTTGATGTTTAGAGGCAATTTCCCTGCTAAGGAAAGTTTAAGAACAAACAAATGTTTTAGATTGCCCTTTACCACTAGCTGGTTCCTCAAATCAAGCTCAGATTGATAATAAGTGTCAGTGACTGCCAATTGAAGGCTTTTTGATGGGTTTACAGCATTAACCATCTAATTTCTAGCAAAACAGGGCACAGATTTGCACCTCAGAAGGCTGAGGGAATGACTCCGGAATAGCTCCAGGACATGAGCTATCTCTGCACCCTGAGACAGGGAAGCTCCAGGTCAGGGCTGAGGTCATTCCTGTTGGGGCGGCAGTTAGCAAGACTTATTCTTAGTGTATACGAGCTGACATTTGGTAAAACTGTAACAAAGGCAAGGGAGTCCGTGAATACTTGGCCAAGAGCCACGTCATCCTGATAACTTGTATTACAACTAGAGCTTACCTCATGTTAGTTACTGCACGTTAGCTCAGGCTAAAATAGATTCATTGTCTGGTGAAGACAAGGCAGCTGAAATTAATGATAAGATGAACTCGCTGTGACATCAACCACAGTTAATTAAATTTATGAATAAACAGAGAGCCAACCTAACATTTCAAGGAACACAAAAATAATGTTAACGTTGAACTTCTGATCGATCCATAAAAACGCAATCTTTTAACAGTTGGCATCTTGGAAAAAAATATGAGGTTTGATACTGTTTGGGTATTTCGCTTTCAAAAACAGAGACAAAAAAAGTTAAATGGACAGCTTTTATCCCCAAAGGTATTTATTTTGGCTATCTGACTCTCTACTTAGGCAAACCTTTAGAGACAGGGGGAGGGACAGGGAAGAAAAAGATAAAGGTAAAACCAGCTAGAAGCAAATTAAGCAAATAACAGAACCTTCAGTCAAGGACTACAGAATAAAATTGCCAAATATGAAATTGAATTACTGCCAGACACTGTTGGAATCAACACAAATTAATTTTTAAGTTCAGGTTCTGATGCACGGTCCTCAAATGAAACAAGTTCAAATCCCTGCTCTCCACCTGTAAATAGTCGCAAAACACAAACCATGTTCTTTACACCTATATCTTCTGCTGAGTTCAGTACTTCAGAAAACCTCATTACTGCTTGGCTTGACATAGCAGAGTGCCTCCTTACACACTGTCGCAGACATCACAGGATGCACCAGATATTTCTTCGTCAAGGAGAAATAATGAGCTGCTGTGGGTCTACAGCATCTTTTATAGCCAACCAGATGTTTACTTTTATTTATTTATTTACTGTACTTAAAACATCCCCAAATCTGTATCAACTAAGTAACGAAAAATAAACCTTTAGCACCATAAACCTGATAAAGAGTAAAATACCAAGATCGCTGACAGGGCACAGTAATGGAAATAATCTGTTTATTCAGCATTCTGTTTTGATAATACAGGATGCGCCCAGATTCCTTCTTCCACAATTCCCTCTTCATTAACATCCTGTCCAGTTTGCCACAGGCCATGACGCAGTCTCCGATAATAGTTTTGGCATATGTTTCCTAAGGAAAGGCCCAGCCACCCTTCTGTTGAGCGGATGTCGATTGTGTTAATGCTGAAGATACATTTGCACCGCCTCCTGCTGGGTCCGACCCTCAGCGTTCACGTGACCTGTCACTATCACTTAATACAACCACTCCAGAATCATACACAGTTACCACACATCTCCTATCTGAATGGGCAAAGCACGTATGTGGGTGTCTCCACACCAGGCATACATTTGAAGCATGCAACAGAAATGCACTACATATTATGATGACAAGAAATCACTATCATTCCCTGAAATCTTAAAGGAAGGGCAAAAAAAGACCTCAGGGAAAAGGTAAGGTCTTTCACTCCCATCATCACTAACCTCATTTACAGTGGGCAGTGTTACGCTCGCTTAAGGCTTCTTCACCTTTTTTTATGTCAAGAGATATGTAGAAATAACATAAGTATAATTTTCAAGGCAATGCCATAACAAAGTCTTCAGCAGTGCTAAGATAAAATAAGTTCATAAATGCATGAAACCCACCAGTTGGATCCTCAATGAACAGGATAACAGGAGATTAAAAAACAGCAAGATATTCCTCGTTAGCCACTTCTACATCAGTAAATTAAACAGCATTATGAGGCAATACCAGACAGAAGACTGTCTTTGGCACAGGTTTGGCACAGGCTTACCAGCACTCTCCCCAGCACCACAAGGAAAAAACACAGCCCAGGGATAAATCCTGTAAGGCAGTTTCGATGTGGCCACCTTCTTTTGGAGAGTAGGAGTTTTATGATATGCACATGGGCTTTCCATAACCTCAGTGCCAGCGGATACTCCCAGGCACATTAAACTTCTTAGTACAGACATAGCCCTTCTGTTCACCAGCCTTTCTGGTTTAATATAGGTATACCAGGTCTCTCTTGAGCATGGAATAACATCATAGTACCAATATTTCCAACTAGAATTTTACAGCTTTCCATACTAGGTGAAACTGGGCGTATCTTCACCATACTGCTCTGTGAGAAAAATCCAATGCAATATTCCAACGTCTTCAGAAGATAAAATATTAACAGCAAAACTAACCCTGGAAGCAAAATGTAGAGGAACACAAATACATTGAATACATGATACCAAGCCTGTGTCCTCATTTAAAAATAATTATGGATAGGTAATCATATAATCAACACATACAATTTAGCACTCACAACACTGTAGGAACTTCTAAGCTGTTGTTCGTACCTGGGTAGGGGCAGGTAACGGCCTGAAATCCCACTGAGGGCAAAGAAGATTGATTTTTAAGGTACTAAATCCGTGTCCAGAGGAAAGAATTCCCAGCTGCTTTCATGCTAGGACTGTGGTTTCTGGAAGCCCTTCACCCAGAGTGCACATTTTCCCTGATGACACCCAGATAAAGGGAAGCCAGAGTTTTACTGTGTGATTGTGTCTCTCGCACACTCCTGAATCAGAAGGCACAGCAAGCTGGAGACGGAAATTACAGAAAGTCAACGAAGAGCAGTCCAGACTTTATTTTCCAGAGGTAAGCAAATGCAGTGAAAAATGGGCAGTGTTTCAGGATTTCATGTTTTTCCAAGTAGGAAAAAAAGTACAGTTTCTCACAGAAGTCCAACTCTAACTACTCCATGTCTCTGTGCCTTCAAATCCATAACTCTGAATTCTTGTCTTCAATAAATACATGTATATCTCTTTGCACAGGCCAAAAAAAGGAGGTGACTTGACTGTTTCCTCAAATTCTTCCTAAGGAGTTTCACATCTTCACAATCTCTCATTAAAGCAACTAAACAATTCAATATAGTCCCAGTAAAGATGCCAGTATTGATATCGCTTCCTAATCAGCAATCCTAACCTGTGTTTACAATTATTTAGCATAACATCAATAATAAAAACATCCAAAGTACAAATTATCTCTCTGTTGTTCCTTTTTGAACTCTTGCCCTTCAGAGGATGCGTAAATTTGCATCCCAACACTTATTTTTCATGAAATCATGGCAAGGGCAAAAAACAAGCAGGGTGGGCATTTCTTCCTAGTGCCATTCATCCAAAGATTGCGGAGTGCTGAGGACTGTTGACTTTATTTTCTTTTTCCTAAGGCCATGTTTCATATAATTCCATGTTTGGGAACACTCTTGTGAACTGCTGACCTTTCTTAAACTGGTCATAAACCATCCCCAACAGTGAATGAAAATGCTTGTTTCCACATATTTATAATTTAGAGAGGAAATAAGGGAACATAGACAGGAAGAAAAGCATTGGAAGATACAGAAGCAAAAATGAGAAAACTGTAAATAGAGAGTTGATATATAAATTCCAGATCAAAGCAAAACACCTTATTTCAAAACGTGCCACTCACAAAACTACATATGTTTTAATGGACAGTATTCACCTGCTTTTTGCAATACTGGACTGTAAGGAATTACAACTGGGAAATGTATTTTAGACAAAATACAATATATGCTGAGAAGCCAACAAGGTTAGATACTACAGTAAGTATACTGCTAAAGATCCAGCATCCTTCCCCCTTCACGCATGTTGCAACATCTCTAAGGTGGTACAGAAAACCCAACACAGAAAGCCAGGCATGAGAAATGTCACTCACCAATATCTATTTGGTTATATTTCCCATCACCAAGCAGACAGGAAATGTTCTCAGGCTCACAAAGAGGCAAACAGAAGCCAGAGCTAAAAGTAGACTCTATTTTCCCCCCACTACCTGCATACTATTACTCTGAAAAAACAAAAGCCATATGGGTATTGGTTATTATTCAGCGACTTACTGTCTTCAGGTGGCTCCAAATCAAAGAAGGATTGTCAGCAGATGTACCCATCTACTCTACCCTCTTCTTCACATGGCATGCTACAACATTATTACATATAAGTCCATCAGCCTGCTTTATAGAAAAGTATGCTGGCATTTCACTATCCAACCTTTCTTTTCTTTCCCTTCAGGAACTCACAGGTCAATAGCCGACTTAAAAAGGAAAAAAAATAAAAATCACTCTGGGCTTCAGCACCACAACCTTTTTGTTTTTTTTTTTTAAGGAATGATCCTAAGGACTTTCAGATTTATTTTTCAAGCTGCTGCACCTGGAATGCAGGAACTATAGCATGGATATCTCCCCAAGAGCTTTGTCATCTCCACACCACCCATCTCTGCTATAACCATTGCAGTACCATGAATGTCTTCTCTTGACCCCGGGGTCATGAAATGCATTCTCACTTCCATAGGTCTTGGAATCCTACTAGTCTTAAAGGAATTTTCAAAGGAAGCAGTCACTAAAATGAACAACTGTTCTAGATTTTAAAGTTTAATTACACCTCACCTAATATATTCTTTTTCATACTTAAGACTGCAGGTGGAATGACTGCTCAGGGAGCAGGTTGTCACTAGCAGTGAATTGCTAACATGAACAAATAAGTACATGCAGTAAATATGCTGAATTTAATAATGATTAGCACTCTCTCAATTTGCTTTTTATTTGTGGATAGCTGGATAACAAGAGAAAGAGCTGTTGTTTGTAAATGAAATTTTCATATCAGACATGTGCACAGGAAACCACTACAGACCTCTTCAAATACATTTATGTGTATTTTTATATATATCAAATACATGTGCTATTCAGAATATCTCAGAGGCAAAATAATTGATCTTGAAACTTGACTAAGTACAGCACTCTCTGGCAATTCATATCCACTTTACAACATGAAAAATATTATGTAGAATCTATGGGTGTAATATTTCAAACTCAAAAACTCATTGGTTTACTTACATCTTCATAACATTGCAGTCTGATTTGTAACTGCTGTGATTCACAGCAGTAGTAAAATAAATGTAAAACCAACTAGGCAATATTTACCCAGAACACTGACTTCAGGTTATCCCAGCGTAAGCATTCCTCTGTTCGCTCTTTTTCCATTTTCATTTATTTACAATCATAGAATCATAGAATTGTTTGGTTGGAAAAGAGATTTGAGATGATCAAGTCCAACCATACCTGTCCACTACTGAACCATCCCTGAGAAACTCATCTACCTGGCTTTTGAACGCCCCCAGGGACGGGGACTCCACCAGCTCCCTCCGAGCCTCTGCCAGTGCCTGAGAACACTTTCAGTGAAGAAATTTTTCCTGATATTCGCTCTGAACCTGTCCTGGACATTTTCTCTCGTCCTGTCATTGTCACTTGGGAGAAAAGACCAACACCCACCTCGCTACAACCCTCTTTCAGACAGTTGTAGACAGCGATGAGGTCTCCCCTAAGCCTCCTCCTCTCCAGCCTAAACAACCTCAGGTCCCTCAGATGCCTCCCACAGGACTTGTTCCCCAGCCTCTTAACCAGCTCAGTTGCCCTTCCAAGCCCTCAATGTCTTTCTTGTAGTGAGTGGTCCCAATCTGAAGCCAGGATACAAAGTGCGGCCTCAGCAGAAGCGTAACCCACACGTGCTGAGGGCATCAGAAATAACTTCTCCCTAAAGGCTCTTCACGCCGTGGGGGGCACCAGGATCCTGAGCACAGGGCTCAGCGAGGCGGGGAGCTCCCTGCACACACTGAGGGCACTGCTGGGCTGCCCCCGCTGCTCTGTCTGCGGAGGTTGGGGGAACCTGGCAGCTCTACCCTGCTGCTAGGCTGGTGCTCTGCACCTTGCAGGGGCCACAGAGCCAGAGCTGATGGCCAGGGGCAGTGTCACCGGGGAGCTCTGGTAATACCACTGAGGACAAGTCACCAAGGGGTGTCCCCAGGAGTGCCACCAAGACACTACGACTCAGGGCAGCAGAGACGGAGGCAGGTGGGGGAAGGTTGGGCTGCTTGAGGGCTGGGGACAAGGTGCCCGTGGCTGAGGGAGTTTCTAAGGTTGTCAAAAACATGCAGCTGCTGCGGGGAGAGCCATGGGCAGGGTAGGTGTCGTCCTCAGGGTTGGGTGCAAAGGAGCCTGGGGGTTGCAGGGATGTGCCCCATCAGGGAGCAGTCGTCCCACAGACAACGGGAGCCTCCTGCCCTCTCCTTTCTCGTCCCATGATCCCCTCTCCCAGCCTTGGGCCCCTGCATCTCCTGACCCTGTTGCCCCAGCCGCCACCTCCCTCCCACCCAGCCCTTCTGAGCCCCTGCTCATCCTTCTCCAGGCCATGGCTTTCAGCATCAGACACATCCTAGTTGTGCTGAGCATCGTGGGCAACATCCTCAAGGTGGGCAACCAGGGTGGTCCACCCACAGAAGACCTCCTGAAGCACTATTAGGAGCAGTAAAATCAGAAGATGGCCTGGCTGCAGGAAATGATGGAGCAGGGAAGGCAAGAGACCACCCAGCAAGGCCTAGTCCTCACTGCCTGCCACAGCTGGTGATTCTGGGTGTCTGCCTTAGACCTTCTGGTGGTCTTTGGGATCTACTGGCTGCCCAGGCAGAACAGCCCTGACAAGGACGAGAACGGGGAGGAGGAGTCCTGGCAGGACAGACCAGATGCATCTCTGGACAAGGTGGGTACCTTTGCTGCATTTGCCAGGGCCCTTCCCCAAAACTACTTTCTGACAGGACTTCTTCCAGGCAGGGAATGGGCAGCGCCGACAAGCCTGATGTCACTGACTGCCAACTTGTGTCCCTGAGAGGACCCACCAAGCATCTCTCCCACCGGAACCGGGCACTACGGAGAAGATGCCAGTGAGTGTGCAGCGCCTGCACCTGTTATGTTCCTCCTGCAGGAAGGATTTATTGTGTAGACAGATAGAAATAGAATTGCTTGTTTGAAAACGTCCGTGTCTGCGTGTGTCTGGGCAAGGCTCTCCTGGGGAATGTTACTCTTTTGCTCCATCTCCCCTCTGTAACAGAGATGAATGTCTGCTCTAATTTACACGTGCAGTGCTTACACTTGTGCTTAGGTGCTTAGCACCCCCTGGTCTTACCTCTTGGCTCCTGGTGTTCTCGACACCCACTCCTCCCTGCCTCCTCTCCCACATCCTGGACCACCTCCGTAACCATGGCAAAGGACGTCACTGAAATCAGCTGTTCCATCACCAGATCTCCCCTTTTCTGGCTGCCTGGCCTCTGCCTAAGACCAACTCATCACACATGGTGACCCTTCTTGTCACCAGGGAAAGAGCACAGAAGGTGCACATAAAATCAATCCTACTGGGAACAAGTAGAGAAACACAGAATCGTACAACGGTGTCTGTTGGAAGGGCCCTTAAAGCCCATCCAGTCCAACCCACTGCCATGGGCCAGGACAGCTCCCACTGGAGCAGGGGGCTCCAAGCCCCATCCAACCTGGCCCCAAACACCTCCAGGGATGGGGCAGCCACCACCTCTCTGGGCAACCTGGGCCAGGACCTCAGCATAAAGAATTTCTTCCTAATGTCTAATCTAAATCTTCCCCCTTCCAATTCAAAGCCCCTCCATCTTGTCCTATCACTACATTCCTTGTAAAATTCCTTCCCCAACTTTCCTGGAGCCCCCTCCAGCACTTCAAGGCTGCTCCAAGGTCTCCCCTCAGCCTTCTCCTCTCCAGGCTGAACAACACCAACTCTCCCAGCGTGTCCCCACAGCACAGGTGCTCCAGCCCTCAGATCATCTTCATGGCCCTCCAGGCAAGGATCTCTGAATCACTTTGGCGATGTGTGGAAAATCTAGAAGACATCTCTCTGTCCTCAGAATGAGAATCAGTGTGTTTTGTATTTATTCACGTACACAGAACGACTTATTAGACCTACTCATCTCTTACGCGCATGCATAACCACAACCTAAGTACCTACATTTTATTTTACCGTACTAATTTTTGTGACTGAAGCATTCTGACAACTCTCCTCACCTCCATGGCCTACTCTTGACTTGCTCCATCAGATCCATGTTTGTCAAGTGCTGAGGGCTCCAGAACTGAATGCAGTACAGTCAAACCAGAGCATGGTTGTCCCAAGTGGACGTGCTGTCCTAGGTCAACATCTGCTTGAGCCAAGTGGAGGTGTTTGATATCTCCCTAGAGGATGGCTCCTGGGAGGACTTTGTGCTGGGGCCATGGTGTCTGCTCCAGCAATGGAGCAGCAGCCTCATAGAGACAGTGGGGACATACAACTCTGCTCACCTCATTTCAGTGAAGCTGGCTCAAAAATCAAGTTAAAAATATTGCTATGGGATTTATCTGGTGTCTTAAGAGGTGGTGGAAGGCCCTTGTACTGTCCTGAGGCTGCTTCTAGGAGAGAAGGACATTGGAGCCTGCTACTACGAGGACATTTTTGCAAGACCAGTGGCATATCCTGCACCTCATTTCCAGCAGATCCAGGAGGGGTGATTATCCTTTGCCTGGTTGTGGAGTAAATATTCAATAGGGATCAGCACATCTACTGCCAACCCCCTTTTCTTTTGGTCTCTCAAGACAGCAAGGCCAGCTTGGAGGTACGAGCAGGGCCTCGCATCGTAGAGCATTAAATTTAACTGCAGGCTTCCAAATTATTCATTGATATGTTTCCTTTCTTGAAAGTCACACATTTGTTTACGTGACTCATGTTCCCTGCAATACACCAGTAAGGAAGAGCTTTTGGCAGGTAACAGAATAGTTTACATAGATCTGTGATGGAACAGACTCAAAAGCCTCTGTTCCCTCCCTCGTGACTTGGAAGTAATTATATCCACTACTGATTAATATCATTACAAGTGAACACATTAGCAATAAACAGTTACTGTTTCATACATGATAATGTGATTACTTTACTCCATCATATTATGAGGGTGATGGAGCAACAACTCCATCAGAAAACTTAGAACCATCCCCTTGCCTTATGGCACTGATGGGTCATCAAGCTGCAGCAAAGCCAGCCCTTCCAGTCCATCACAGGACAAACTTTCCACAGCTAGGCTGGGAATAAGAGTCTTGCCCACCTTTTTGTTGAAGAAAGAACTACAGTGTTCAAGTCCAGCATTGAGTGCCATGGTTTAGATGATGGTTGGTGTTAGTGTTGGGTTATAGGTTGGACTTGATGATCTCAGAGGTCCTTTCCAACTTGGTGATACTGTGATACTGTGACCTGATGGTGGTATCACTCAGAGTGGGGTGATCCTGAAAGCCCAACGGAATTACACTGGGAATACATTCCCTCTGCAGTGTTTATAGGTTTCATTTGGATCATTGTGCACAACCTTCTCATGAGCTTTAAACACGTATCAGGCAATGCTGTTCTTCATTGCGCTAAAGGGAAGTGAAGCTGACGGTTAAATTTGCGAATACAGCAGGAGAACCTTTCAAGAACCTTTCAGCTAGAATACTGAGGCAGCTTCCTCTTGAATTACTACTCTTCTGTTATTTTAACAGCTGCTTGTGAACTTTCCAGAATTTTCTGCTGAACACAAACTAGAGAAGACTTCAGAAATACTATTTTTAAGTACTTGAAAAGCAACTTAAATAAAAAAAAAACCATCAGTATTACTTCCAAGATGGACTGGATGTTCTTGCTTATTCAAATGAACTTTGAAGCATTCTCTTCCAGGCCCCAATTATCCAGTCCTCATTGTTGAAGCATCCTTAAAAATCATTCAGTGCAAATGAAGAAGGACCACATTCTCCAGTAGAAGCATCCTTATACTAATAAGGGCTCTGAATTGATTCAGAAGGCACTATACAAGTCAACATGCACTTTCTAATAACACAGGCTAGTTCAGGGCAGTATTACATGAAATTAAACCAGGGCCCTGCAATACACATAGGCACTCAGGTTTGCCCTGTATGTGTGAATGCATTCAGATACCTTTATTCTAAAATCCTCTTAGAAGACTTCAACAATTCACTTAGATGAACAATTCATGTTGAGATTTTCTGGCTTTCAATACACTTTAGTCTCCATGGTGATTATAAATGGCCCCAAAACTCACAACAATGCCCACAGCACTGCTAAATCCCACTCACCAACTGTGTATTTTTTTTATCCTGACGTGAAGTAAAAAGAATAGGTACCACCTAGACTTTGTGCCTTGGTTAGAAATTTTCAAGACAATTTCCGAATATCTTTTCAAGTTAAAAATAAATTAATATATATCTATATATTGCATGCTAATAGTGACTCCAATTTATAGAAATACACTATTATTCTATTTTAAACTCGTAAAAGTTCTTATTGTTATATTCCTTGTCTATCTTTGGGCAGCATTTCCCTTCTAAATTGCCACTCCCAATAAATTAAATTGCACCGCTAAAAGTCTGCTTAAGTTTTTAGGGACTTAGGGACAACCATTTATTTGTAAATACAATTTTATAGTGTACACACCCCAAAGTGGGACTGAAAAAGAAAAGGCACTATGTTTCAATTTCATTGCATCGTTATTTATGCAGCAATTTTCCACTTTAAATAAGAAGCACTACTACAATATCAGCTGGACACTTCTACACAAAGACAAGCTGCATTTTGTGCAACAATATCACAGTATCACAGTATCACAAGGTTGGAAAGGACCTCTGAGATCATCAAGTCCAACCTATAACCCAACACTAACACCAACCATCATCTAAACCATGGCACTCAGTGCCTCATCCAGTCTCCCCTTAAACACCTCCAGGGTTGGCGACTCCACCACCTCCCTGGGCAACGCATTCCAATGGCCAATCACCCTTTCAGTGAAGAACTTCTTTCTCACATCAAGCCTAAACTTTCCCTGATGAAGCTTGAGTCCACGCCCTCTAGTTCTGTCACTGGTCACCTGAGAGAAGAGACCAACCCCTGCCCGACTACAACCTCCTTTTAGGTAGTTGTAGAGAGCAATGAGGTCTCCCCTGAGCTTCTTTAGACTAAACAGCCCCAAATCCCTCAGTCGCTCCTCGTAGGGCTTGTGCTCCAGACCCTTCACCATCTTCGTTGCCCTCCTCTGGTCACACTCCAGTATCCTGACATCTTTCCCAAACTGGGGGGCCCAGAACTGTACACAATATTCAAGATGAGGCCTGACCAGTGCCGAGTACAGGGGGACGATAACTTCTCTGGTCCTGCTCGCCACACTATTCCTGATGCAGGCCAGAATGCCATTGGCCTTCTTGGCCACCTGGGCACACTGCTGGCTCATGTTGGGCTTCCTGTCAACCAGCACTCCCAGGTCCTTTTCTGCCTGACTACTCTCCAGCCACTCTGTCCCCAGCCTGTAGCTCTGCATGGGATTGTTGTGTCCCAAATGAAGTACCCGACATTTGGACTTATTAAACATCATCCCATTGGAATCAGCCCATCTCTCCAGTCTGTCCAGGTCCCTCTGCAGGGCCATCCTGCCCTCTAACAGATCAACCCTTCTTCCCAGCTTGGTATCATCTGCAAACTTGCTGATGAGGTGTTATTATTAATAACAACATCATTGTATTGAGTTCAGCAAATGCTAGTTGTCTTCGATCTTCAGTGTACAACATCATCCCAGATTTCTTGTTGAAATTACTCTGATCCTACTCTATTAAACTAATGGACCATAGAACAGATAATTGGGTGCAGGAGGTGACCGTACGTTAAAGCAGAAGGTGTGGTCATCCTGTTGCTCTTTAGTACCCATGGTGCATTGCATTCAACAAGAGGTGATAAAGATATCATTACATTACATTTCTAAACATCCATTTGTTACTGTAGCAAGGCTGCACACATAGTGCAAAGTTGTCCTTGGACATGGTGTCTCAAGGCCATCTTATCTTCTCCATTCCATAACTCCGGTGACGAGGAAGGCAATGGTCTTGAGCTGGTTCCTTGACAAGCCCTAGGTCTTTCTCCCCCAGAAAATCTTGTCAAGCACATGTTGCCTACACTCCCTTCCTCCCTGCTGCAGCACAGGCTCTTGTGCCAAGAGACCAAATGAACTGGTTGAGTTTCCTGAGCCCCACAATGAGAAGCGGAGCTGTCCAGGAATGGTTGGTTCTTGGGCCTGTAAAAGGAAAGGTGTGAGGGGTGGAGGGAGCAATGACACCAACAAGCTGGTTGGTTCCTCTGGCTGACAATATGCAATGTTCCTACAAATCAGTCTTCTGCAGGACAAGATAATCACCTGAAGAGCTAAACTCTGTATGCAACACGGGTCATAAGCAAGCCTGAGATATCTAGGTAATATCTGAGGCACAATTACCCATAGAGAGGAAGCAGCCAGAAACAGAACAATAACTAACAACAATTTGCTTATACAACAACTGGGGATAGAGTCATATATCTTGGCAAAGTAACAGCTCACTTCTTCCAAGAAATTGAACTATAATCTCAGCTGACAGATTATGAACTCTTAGCATGAGGAATAACCTTACTGCCAGCACTGCTTCTGTGCTGTGCCTGCCTAGCTTTCCACTTCCTCTGTCTGCTCAGAGATGCTTAGGCGGACCCTGTTCAAGCAGGGACAGCACTGGGAAGGCTCCTGTGGCAAAACCTGTGTGAAGTACAAGTCAGTGTTCATCGCCTACTGTGGAAGTAACAGAATTATTTATTGAGCTGCTTATGGCCTTTGAACCTCAAGGGTTATGATCTGAACAAGAATACACCCTGTCACTGAAGTTCACTGAAGTGCAGATGCTGAAACTATAAGGCTAATTCCCTTTATTAAAGGGAATTAAAACACCCTGATGGCACCTGGTGAACATTAAAGCCAGCTTTGGTTTCAAAGTCAGAAGCTCTTGGGAAAAACAGAGGTCACATTTGTCAGGTCACTCTTTGCTCTCCAAACATTGTTTTCCTCCTTACTTTCTTTATGTTTTCATTAACACTATCAAGCCTGACAAATATTTTTCTTCTTTTTTTCTTTTCTTCCCCTCTGCCCAACCCCCTTCAGTTCTACTGTCATCTGTACCAGCCCGTTCCACCCTCACTGTGTGAAAACCTGATTACGAGAGTGAGCTGATTTGTATGATAAAGTAGCAAAACAGAGCTGGTAAGGCCAAGCATGCTACGACCCATCTGTGACCATCGCGTGGTTATCCGCCCAGGCTTCGGTCTGCGGGTCAGCATCTCTGAGTGTTACCCAAGTGCACAGAAAGCGGTTTCTGCATCTTAAACTAGGACCACCACTACCCATGTGGCTCCTGAGTGTGAAACAAGCAGGGATCAGCTTCTAAAGAAAAGGCAAAAATCATAACAATGAAGCTGCTTTTCTAAGAGTTTGTTTCCAAGAGAGGCTATTGACAGAAAAGAAAATAAAAGGGATGGGGTGGGGAAAGAGGAGATATCTCCCTACAGGAAGATTCCTCTTAACTCCTCAGCAGTGGTGAGTTCACATCTCCAAGCAGAAAAAGACTCAGATCCCTTTCACAGAAGTCACACCAACAAAAAGTTATGTCACATAGCTGAAGATGGTCTCATTTTCTACGCAAACTAACGCACAATATTCAATTACATACTTGCTAAGGTACTACCTTTCATTCTCAAACCAAATCAAACTATTGCAAAGCTGGAAATTTCTTCTAGGAGTCAGAATTGCTTTTCTACATCTAAGAACTGTGCACAGCACGGCTGAAGCCACCCCTTTTCTGGGTCTAGGCACCTGTCTCCAGTATTATCAGTAGGTGAAACAGAACAGCATGGACACAGTTGGCATGGCAATATAAGGGGAATTTGTTTCCAACCAGGCCCCTACTCTGTAATTTTTACATGTCTGCAGATACACTGACTTAAGAAGGCTTCAATATTTTAATGGATGAAACAGTGCTTTTTTTAATGATTAACACTACTCTTTCTTAAAATCTTGCTTTTTCTTGCCTACGTGTAAAGATAAATTAATTGGATAGGCCATTTCATTTAAAACTAATTCTCTGAGTTCCTTCATATACTTGTTCATAAGCAAGATTTGGAGTGCGATAAGGATGGTACACATGCATCCTGTCACCAAGGTACTGAAAGAGTAGAGTGCTCAGGCAGATTGAAAGATACACTAAACTGCATTTTTTGACATATTAAACTTCTGAAATCCCAACTCCACATGGTGGAGATGTCACTCTATCAACTGTTGCAGAGCATACCCAAGACTGAAGGCACTTTGTATCTCAGTGCTTTGGAAAACAAACCAAAACAACAAAAGACCCACCAACACTAAATGGATGTGAAAGCAATAGCTTTGCAAGAACTTTTTGTCTCAGCACAGCACCTGTCTGTATGTCAAGAACTCTCCAATCCCAGGGAAGCTGTGGATGCCCCTCTCTGGAAGTCTTCAAGGTCAGGTTGGATGGGGGAATTCAGCAGCCTGGTCTGGTGGGAGGTATGAACAAGATGATCTTTAAGGTCCCTTCCAAGCCAGACCATTCTATGATTCTATGACCGATCTAGTCAGCTTCTGTTTTGGCTGTGTGCACCCTCAGTCTTCCCTTTCTCCCTCTGCCATGCTTGTAACAGAGTGACAATTTTAAAAGCACAGAACTAGGTGGGTTTTTTTGCACAGACATTTGCAACTTTTTACCAAATCTTTCTCCTCACTTTTCTTTCCCTCTGCTCTACCCCACAGCATCTGTGAGAGGAAGGTATGAGTAGTAGAAGCGTGCGTGTTGGAACCATAAGTTTTAGATCGAAGACAGTCATTTACTTCAGGAGGCAGACCTGTACATACAACACGCACCAAGTGCCAGCGCCATCCTGTGGCAAAATGACAGTCACCTGATGTCACCAGGAGCTCACACACCTGCTCCAACGGCACACAGAGTGCTTATCCTGATTGATGTGTGCAACTGCTTCACAGGGCTGCGTGGGTGAAGGATGTGGGCTGGCCCCAGCAGCACATCGACCTGAACTTCCCCATGACATTGCTCAAGAAGACAGACTGAGACTCATACCTGCCCGCCCACACAGACAAACCAGCAAATATAAAAATACATGACCTTAAAAACCAGGACACAAGCGAAGTCTTTCCCTTTTTCTTCCCTTTAGCACTAGCACTGCAAGTAAGTCATGCATAAAAACACAACCATAAAAGCAGAGGGCTGGCTTTAGCTCTGGTGGAGCTCTGCTCATTCAAATCAAGTTACACACAAAACTAGGCTGGCCTATTGCTTTCAACATGTCTGCTACCACAGTCTGCCTAACACCCCCTCAGAAATTCCCTCAGATATTTCTAACTCTCCACTTCTCTCTTTAGCTCCAAGAATTCTTTTTAAAAAAGGGGAGGCGGGAGGAAGACTGCAGTTCTGTCTATATGAAAAGTACAAGTTTGGCTTAAGAAAGTATCTGTAAAGTACAGAAGAATCAACTTCTCAGGCCTACAAAAACAACCACTTCTACCACATATGCTCACCTATCTCCTGAGAGGAAATTCACTGTTCAGAAACCTGATATCCTGCATGCTCTAATTAAGGAAAAAGGAAATAGCTTTCCCAGTCTCTTGTACAAGGGCCAACAACCATAAGTCAAACACTCACCTAAAAGCACGAAAACACTTTGAAAAGAATTAAAATAAGCATTCTGCTGATTTCCCAGATTTACAACCAGTAATTTTTCTGATCTAAAAAGCAGTGGGTAGGAAAGAGGAAGAGGAGAACATATTGATGTGGGAGGGAGAGGGACCTTTATTCTCCAACCTCGACCCATTTTATGCATTTGTGATGGAGGGATTCACTCTGAGCTGCCTTAGCAGGGCTCCTAGAGTGACAAAAAATGGACAGTGCCACATGTCAGAAAGGTACTTTCCAAGAAGTATTATAGTTCTCCGGTCACACTTATTTCTGTAGCATCCAAAGTTAGCAAGAGTCAAGGGATACATGTCCCAGTAAGTCATCATCTACTTCCTGAAGTTTCAGGAAGAAAGTATTCCTCCTGCAAGCCTTTACAGAACTCCAAGGCTTCTTTCACATTGAAAATACTTTCTGTCCGTGGTGTAACGTGTTATTCCACCTGTTTCCAATCACTGTAGTTATGGTGATTATTCATCACATTTGTACCAAAGAGGCGAAAAAAAATGCTAGCCAAAAATAACGTTTACACACACATTTCCAGTTCCACTCAGTGTCACAGTTATCTGCCTGAGCTTGGCCCCGTTGAGCTTAGCAACAGCACTGCAAGAAGGCAGAAGAGCCCAGCAACTAGCTCTGGGATTAGAGATTACAATCAAACGCTGTTCACCAAACACACCAGATACCATTTTTTTCCAAATCTGGAGATTGCTGAGAGCACATTTTAGTTTTTCAATGTAAATGCACTTTATTTTATTTGAGCCAGAAGAACTGAAAAGGAGACACTCGATGGGAAAGGCAGTACTAGTCTAGACGTAGACCAGAACGTTGTCACTCCTGATGCAAAGAGGTGTCCATGCATTCTTATGCACCTTCTGCACAAGAGTCAGCTACAACAGCAGTAATCAAGATGCAATGCTAAGAATAAGAAATGTAAAACTCGTGTATTTTCTTCTACTAATGTCAGTTAAGCATAAGATGCATTGTTTTTTAGATGTGGATGTTATACAAGATCTAGGCCCTTCCATATTGCTTCCCAAAATACAAGACAACTTCAAAAGCAGAAAGCAAATGCTGGTTTCCTTTTCAAGTGTATTTTATTTGTCAATAATTTTCTGAGAAAGCACTAAATTATTCTGCTGAAATACACTGATCTGAAAAGACTTTACTGCTACAGGCTATGTCACATACCAGGACAAAGCAAAGTACTCTAAATCTTTACAGATTGCCTGCAAGCAATATCTTCAGAGAAATTAAAATAGTTTTGCACCTTTATGAATCTTAGACTGTTCACAGAGAAATAGTAATTACCTCTGATGTGAAAAATTACAGTGAGAATAAATCAATAATCACATTACTATTAAAAGTGATAGACATCAATTTTTATATAACATCTTTTATTCCTAGAACTCAAGGTTTATTGTCCCCATTTCAGAAATCAAAGATCTGAGGAACTTTGAGACGCAGTTACTTTCTTAAGGTCATTCAACACAGCATTGACAGATCCTGGGACATAGCTTAGGCTTTGCAGTCTTACTAGATAGCAAGCAACAAAACTAAATACATTGTTTTTTTCCTTCTTTTAATTTCCACCTATGTCTCCATGTATTTGGATCTGCCTCATTCAGCATTTAGCACAGCACTGCTCCAAATCCTGGCTTTCCAGGAACTCAGCTCTTTCTTCTCTGGAACTGCTCTATGTTCTGCAAGACTGAGGAACTACATATACAAAGACACTCACAATCTCAATTTGTGCCAGAGAGGTCAGTCTCTCCTATCCCACCAAGCACCATTAGAGTACATAATTGGAAAAACAAGATGAAAAATTACTTGAAAACATGAGATACTGGCCTGTCTTTTCCTGGCAGGATAAAAATGTTACCTACTACTGCAGTTTCTCCTCCTGCTCAGACTACATTGATGTTGCTTTGAACATTGAAAGCCCCTACTAATGCCAGGATCACAGCTACAAAAGTAGCATTTTCTAGATCATTTGTATTGTTGTAAATCCATTTTCCCTCTTAGAAAGTAGCGCCTTTAACTCTCACCTTCACCTGATCTACTAAATGCAGCCTTAGCAAACACTACAGACAGCAAACAGGCCAAAAAACCCATCCAAACTACATAAAGTAGCACATTTCAGGAAGAGAGAAAGCCCACAGAGATAACTCAATGGCAGATAGTATCACTAGAAACGTCATACACATCTTTTTCCCCCCACTTTCGTTTCATCTTGAGTACTTGGCACTGCCAGGACTCCTTTTAACATAGGAGGCATCTCCCTGCCAGTCACAGATGTCAAAAACCTGAGCAAAACAGTCCAACGCCGCTGGATGGATTATAACAAGGTTGTAACTAACTCGTGCACCTTCAGCTACCAGCTACACATCTATTAGCTCTCGACACACCTCTGCAAATGGAGAAGCTGCATCTCCCTGTAGCAGTCTGGCCACCTGCAATCCAGCTGAAGCAAGCAAGAAGTAGCATCCTCCACCCTCACAAAAAGGCTTGCAACCTGCAGCGTGAGCTCCCATAACAGCGTCATTTATTACTTCACATACTGTAGCATCCTTTGCTTGTCCTTCCAAAGTCCCCCATGCCAGGCAGCAAATCCCAGACTTTGGGACCCAATACCCTGGCACTGTCCAGTGGTGAATGATCAAGCTGATGTACTAACCACCCTCCAGCAGCATGCCTACCCACACGCCTACCCACCTCTTCTTAAGCCAGGAGATTTCCTACGCATGAAAAAATGCCATCAACGCCAAGAGGAGAAAATACTATGGTGTTACACCTTGTGCCTAATAGGAGCTGAGTTTGCAGGAGTTGGGAATTCAATGCAAAGGGTCTGGGAAGCAGGAGGTCTTTTAAAAAATCCTCTGCTTATAGAGTTTGCTAAACTTCCACTTTTGAGATGAAATGCAAAAGTAGTTTCCGCACCTGCTCCTCTAATAAAGAAAAATCAACTAACTCAAATTCCTGCATAACTGCTATACCTAGTGGTCTGGAAGTACCCCTCTACAGTTTTACTGTGCATTTTCTGACAGTTAACACCAGAAATCAGTTATGAGTTTTTTAGACTCAGAAATAAGTATCAAGTTATTTGAAACAAATCTGCAGTTACCAGTGGCAGAACAATAAACACTGTGTAACTTTGTCTTGCTAAGCAAAAGCCAAACAGAACAGATGAGACAATTATCTTAAATCAAGTGTATGGTCAGATTCCAGCTCATCTTCCTGTTCATGTCTCCACACACTCTCAACACAGAAGAATTCTCTTCACTTAAGTAAACAAACACATAAAGGCATCAAATAAATCAGAAACTCCATGGAGTTGACAGACTGTGATCTCATTTTTTTTTCCTTTTTTTGGAAACATTTCCTACCCAAACTTAGCTTAATTCAGGTGAAAAATTGAAGCTGAGAGTATCCTGAACTCACAGGAAGAAAGCTGTTCAGTCATGACTATGCTTCTCTTCCAGTCTAGTTTTAATTCAACTTAAAACAAGTTATTAATCTGTTTTAAAGCAATCACAGAAGTGTGGGAAGAGCAGATGCAACAGTAATAAACGAGATACTATTCAAAAACACCAAATGTAAATGAATTTTAAAGAAAACCTCCTGTGTTTGGCTGAATGCAACATATGAAGAGTTAAAGTTACAGCCGTAAATTATGACTTTTTATTCTTATTTTTCTGCAAAGGCAAAACCTTGCAATTAACCCTCAAGCAAATCATCAATCTCCACATTGCTGTTTTCTGTCCTTGAGACGTTTATGGCAAAAACAAAGCCCTGTAAGGCCCCAAGATACAGAAACGCCCAAGTGCAGGTGTGTCTATGGATATTTGTCTATTTTCTTTCAACATTTCCACCGTGTGCCTGTTTATCCAGACCGCCCTCTCCCTTCCACATTAATCTCTGTTTATTCTTCCGTTCGGTAGCAAGAGAGGGAAGAACAGTCACACGCTCGTATTTACAGTCCTCTGGAGCCCTCCTAGAGTGCTGAGAAGAAGAAATGTGCAACTTCCCAGCCACACTGCTCTGGGAGGAAATGAGCTGTGCTATGTAGGGAAAAGGAAATTGATTTGGAAGTCTAGACCGAACCCTTCCTTTTCCATCCCTCCTCCTGTTTCCCTTTTAATATATTTAAGATAAAACAAAAGGAAGGCGGAGAATGAAAAGGAATCATTGGACAGAGTTTCCATAAAAACACAACTGGACGTGAATTTAAACACCAGAGAAATATCAGCTAAAGGAAAGGGAGGAGAGACAAAGGACTACAGAGGTGTTAAGAGACAAGGATGTTGGCAGCATCTGATGTAGGAAAATGGGAATTAGGAATGCGATGGTAGGCAACATACTGCAGGCAGGCGCTCTGATCCTCCTATTAGGCTGGATTTGTCTTTAAAATGCAGTAATACAGCTGTGCACCTAATTGCCTAGAACTGTGCCAGTTAAAGGGAAAATCCTTAAAGATATTTAGTAAACTTCCTCTGTTTTGGGATCACTCTCAATCTGAAGAGACAGTAAGAAGAACAGCTGTGAAATAGGAACAGAACAGCAGAAAAAATTGAAACAATCAAATTAACCCAGGTAAATTTTAAGAGACACCCATAGAGACTCCATGAATAAAGGTGGAAGGGACACAGGCCAGACAGATTGACCAACATTGCCTGAATTTTGCAAGGAAGCCCAGCAATGAAAATAATAAAACAAAAATATCTGGGGGGAGGGGGATTTATATACACATGCATATATATAAATAAAAAAAGAAAATTAAGAAATCCCCCAGGTAGCTTGGCACTACTTTATTATCTGCTCCCAAGCTGAATCAAAGAACAGCAAACTAAGAGACTTTTCCTGATTCAAGGAGCAGAAGAGGGACTACAGGAATGGATAAAGTCATCACTGGGTATTGAGGAAGAACGACCAAGGGCAGGGGTGGTGGAAATCAGACTGTAAATTTAAAAATGTTAAATATTACATCAGAGGAATATTTAAATCAAATTTGTAGGAGGAGTACCAAGGCAAGCAGTTCTAAAATGGAGAAAGCAAGAAAATACATGTGCATATGGACATTTAAACTGAACTGCAGCGTGGACAATCACCGAGTTTCACTTGCTTTATTTCCTGCATAAATGAAAGGATATATTTTGTTCCAATATATTGGTTTTGGTAAGGAGCAACAAAAGGGAAGAGAGTGTGAAACCAATCTATCAGAAACTGATTTTTTTGTGTGCACCTTGGAAATTATGCACAGTGTGAGTACTCTTAATTCCTGCTCCTCAAAGACAGTCACTGCAGCTTATATGACCTTTCCTGACCTTACTCTCATAGGAAAAGGAAACTGAAGTTACATCAAGAGAGCAGCAGGGCTGCAAGACAACACCTTTCTATTAGGGGCCAAAGCTTGGGCAGTGCCCTTGGTCTGCCTTCTAAAGAGATGCAAACCAATACACACAGCAGTGCTCTCGGTGCCTTTTGTCCCACTCCCTAAGAAAAATTTAAAAAAAAAGGACACTCTGAAACCCCCTTTAACCCCTGCTGGCACATGGCTCCTTATGGAGCAGGGGAGAGGAAATGGAAGGAGCCATCAGACAATATATCAGCCAGGAGTTCACAAGGAAGAGTGCTGCAATCACCTGCTAAAGTCACATTGCTCATACCCTTAGATTACACTGTACCCTGTGTGCACTAGAGCTTAATGTTGGGTTTATTAGTTGGCAAGGTGTTTTATTCCTTAAGGAAAATTCTCAGGAGTAGGAATGAATGCAATAATTGTGTGTTTGAATCGTCATGTTAATTCCCTAAGTCCCACAGAATGTGGGGTTTGGATAACGTTTTTGATTAAGAAACTGTTTTTTAAAAACACTTACATTTATTTTTAAAAAAGAAAGAAAAAAGAAAGAAAAAAAAAAGAAAAAAGTGGTCTAGAACTCCACCCTTTCTAAATCACAGTTGAACCCAGAAAGACCAGTTTGTTTTGAAACAGTTAGCAAATTGCCCTTAAGCTGGTCAGTTCCAGTAATCAGCATCCGAGTAATAACAGTCACTCAGTTGGTTTCCCCTTTGCCAAACCAAAAATAACCATTCAGCTAAATTCTTCCCCAAAGTGTTTATTTCAGCTAAAGTGAGAGCAGTTAGGTTGCAGACACATCTTTCAGCTGGAAAACATACACCTCTGTACGTAATGTTGTCTCAAAATCTGTCTATATATTGATACCAATAGGGAATGTGTCTTCAAAAAGCACGTCTTCCCTTTCTTGTCAGCAACAGCAGCAAAAGAATGAATTTTACCAGATGCTGCCTGACAATTACAGCCCTTATGCTGTTTATAGCATGTTTGTAATGCACTACAGGAAAAATACTGATTTCTCTAACCATCATGGAAGCTTCTGCAGAATACACAGACTAATACACCAACGTAAAAGCACCTTTCGTATTTATTTGATCCAGATACAAAGTTTCATACAGCCAAACAGCATAAAAACACTACAATCACGATACATTTCACAGATGTTAATTCAAAGCATTCCACAACTTGGAAATGTCAAGTGGTAGCCACAACATTATGGAGTGTACTTACAGCACAAGGAGTCTGAAGCACAGAGGCAGGATGAAGCTTGTTCTGCGCAGTCCTTCCAAGGCACCCCATCACCAGGACACTGAGAATGCTGCTGAGAGCAAGGATTATACAGCATGTTTTCCTTGACAGCTGGCAAACAGTCTGCACCTTCTGGAGAATAAAGACACTGCCTGTAAGAAATTTGTACAATAATAATTTAGGACCACTAAAAACATGTATTTTCACACTATTATAGACACTCATGTCCCAATCCAGTCCTTCCAGTCTTGTAGAATGGGAGAACCACACTTCACACCTCAGTTTCATCCTAATCATAGACCAGTATTTTCACAGAGACTGGAAAGAACACTGGTGTCAAGGTTGGGGACAGGAGAATAACATGGCATTCACGGATGTAATTGTTTCATAACTTATGAAAAAAAATTGTCTGAGTGAGTCTACTTGAACAAAAATTTTAACCAGAAGGAGCAGATGAAAAAATTTTTTCTGTCCATGGTCATTCAGTGTGAGAAAGCGAAAGGAAATTACAGTAAGTCATCTTAACATGGGATGGAGCAAAATCTGAAAGAGCACTGGATACAAAACCCAAGAGATAAAGGCCAGGGTAAGCTATTGATGAATCCCAACAAAGTCACAACCAAAAGGAATTATCTTTAATCCCTTTGACTACAAAATATAACACATTTCTTGAATTACATAGTTTTACATTTCCGCTAAAAATGAAATAAGACTAAGCATTTTCATTTGTTACCATTCCTATTCTAAAAATCGTGAACAGAGTCATGCAATTTTAATACAAATGAGTCAATATTGTAGCTTTTGGTGCATCTATATAACTACTTTTGTGTAGGCACGTATGTATAAGCTGATTCACTATATTTACACACAAACTACATAGGGCTTGTTTCAGGCCTGAGAAAAGGAAAACACATTTTTCTCTAGTGATTCATCTAAGAAAAGACATTTCCTCTCTCATCCTTACAGTATTAAATACACTACTTGCACTCCAGTTGCAGTATTTACACGCATACACTTACTCCCCTCTCCTTTTTTAATTGTTTTACCCACATCAATGGATTGAAAATAATTTCACACTACCAACTAATAAAAATCAAGTACCCTTACTCTAAAAAAATAGAGTAAGATAAAAAAATACTAAGTTGTTCTTCTTACTAATACACATGGCTTCCTAAGCCGTACTTTTAAATATATATGTATTTCCCTAAAAATAAGAGTACTATTTGTATTATGTACATAAGCAAAGGATAAAACCTTCACACTGCAAATCTCATAATTTATACTCTGGTGTCATAAAATAGCAATAAAATATTTCAGAGACAGCCATAAAACCGTAATTCAAGTTCAATCTTTTCAAAAGCCCTGCTTCAACTCTGCTCTTAGGGTCTAAGCAAGATTATTTATATTTGATTAGTGGCAAAGTTCACATGTGGCCCAAACTTTTCCATAGTTCATCCATTTTCTGATACATCCTCCCAGCTCAGGCTCACCTCTGTGTCTGGGAGGGGCTGGATATTTTGCAGTGAATGCTTCCACTTAAAGAGGCTTAAATAACTCACATGCAGTGAGAGAATAGCTTTGATTCTGCCGTTAACCCACTGAACCAGTACAAAGACATTTTCCTATTAAACACCACAATGACTTATCAGTAGGGTATTACAATACATAAGTGAATGTTACACACCAGAAAATAAGTGTGGGAAAGTTACACACATAGTACATACATAAAATACTAAGGTAAGGTACATTTTGGTTCTCCTAATCTAATACTAAGGAAAGGTACATTTTGGTTCTCCTAATCCTCACTTCTTCACCACAGGAAGCAGACTACTAAACACCACCTTGTACAGTGAAGGATATTACAGTCACAAGGTGTATGACAACTCAATTACTCTTATTGCTTCTTTCTACAAAGAATAAATTCATTTTTCCAATTATTTCTCTTCTTTTCTAATTCCATTCCCAGAAAACCAAGCTTGCTCCTTTTATATTATTTTTTTTAAGGTTACAAAATTGTAAACAGTCTATTAGAATTTCTTTGACTAGACAAGCATCAGCGATGACCGGAAAACAAGATTTCAGATGTCTTTCCTGCATGCTTCGCAGTAACGTGTGTTTGGTTTTGTTTATAAGTTGTAAGTTATACTCAGCTTGGAAGCCAGCAGAGTCAGTATTTCAGGATGTTCACGATTCCTGGAAACCTCCAAGAACTATAGCATGTCAGGTCCTGATTTGGGAATGCGCTTACCTGTTTAAGCACAAACACAAGACCTGTCCTCTTTATTACACAAAATTCGGATCAAGCATTTAACTTTGAACATGTATTAAAGCGCTCTGCTGAATCAGGAAGGGTCTGGACATTTTTAAAGGGCAGTGTTATCAATTGACTACAAAGATGTTGCACCCTGCAACTAGGCTCCTAACGAGCCATGCCTACTGGCAGCCACCTCTGGTAGCACACAGCAGCCAGCGGGTCTTCTGCAGCACAGCACATGGACCACTGCGTTACTCATGGGGTAAATCCCACTACAGTTACTGCAGTACAGATTGCTACTTGCTCCAAATGTACTGGTTCCTGTGCATACCTGGCTGCTAGTCAAAATAAACTTTAAAAAATTCTCCATTTTAGAGTCATCTATAAACTAATACTAAAGTGACCTACTTAGGTGATAAGTTTTATGGTACAAGAATACACAGGGCAAATAAAATGTCTTTTACAGCTGGTTAAGCATTGGAACAAAGCTGAAACATTTGATAACTGCAGAGGGATCGCTGGTGAAGATATTCTAACGCTGTGAGCATTCACATAATAACAGGTGCTAAAAAAAATCAGGTATCATGATTGTTTCTTTAGTGTTGCTTCATCTTTCAGAGTTGCACAGAACTGCAGCCACTGCTCGCCTCAGACTTCCTGCAGAAGGCAATACCAAGGACATGCAGTTTGGGTAAAACTGAACAAAGAAGGGTTTTGAAAAGTCTAGATCTGTTTAAGGCCGCATAAGTAAATAACTGATCAAAGCCACAGCAGTGGAAAAGGAATGTTACTATTAGGAAATACTTTTCCCAACAGTCACCTTACTATGTGCTTGCAACCTAACTTTGAAAAGCTGAAGAGATCACACTTACCCATGCTGCAGGCGTGTGCAAACCGTTTCACTTCAAAGAAGTTAAACCCACTGCAGCGCCTCTGAATTCATCTTAAAAGTGTTCAATTAGCCATTTTCTGCATGTAAATGTTACTGTGCAACATTACAGACAGTATTCTGAGAAGCTCAACTGTCTGATTAAGATGTCAACAAAGACTTTGGTGGTGTTTGTCAAGGGGAACATTTGCTATTTCTAGTCTGTGATTGAACTAAATTCTACTCTTGTCATAGACTACTGTATTACAGTGCCTTAAAGTAAAAGAATCTCAAAATAATACAGTTCCTTCAGGTTATTCCAGTTTAAAAATCAACCTTCTCACACACTTCTCCTCAAATAAAAAGCAAAATCAGAAGAAATTAAGAAAAATTCCATGTGAATCTATTTTAACAGTAGCAAAATAATTTAACATCATTATTTCTACTCCTTCTTGACAAAACTCTTCATACAACTTTCTCAGGTCAGATTTTTGCCGTGCGTACTCTCTGTGCTCTCTCTCCGTACACTGCACTCTGCTTTTGTACAGTACCAATACACATGGGCCCCCACTTTGAGCTGGCACTTCTATACAGCATTGTCATACAAATGAAAGAAAATATTGCAGCAGTTTAAGCTGGTTATTGTTTCTTCTGCTCCAGATAATATTCCCGCTTACTTTGGATGGGTAATTGGTCTATAGTCTCCGGTTACAAATTCTTATACAACTTAGATAAAATGCAAAGACTATCTTAAAAAAAAAAAGTTTGGGCATGTACTGTGTAAAAATACTTTTCCAAACTGTTCTGAAGACCATGGGTCAAATTCTGGAGCCACTAACAGCAATATACATCTGATGCACAAGCTGAGCTTTAACCCTTTCGGCTGGAGATTACTAAGACCAGCACAAACTACAATTTTGACATGCTTTTTGTTACCTTGATTGTGACATCTTGTATAAAGCCACTGCAGTTTAGAACACTTTATTTTGTGTTCGAAAAATAGTCGCAGAAGTTTACAACTAACGACACACATCAAAGATTACCATATTTGGCATGATTTTCTTTTGTCCTTTTTGAGGATGGAGTTACTTTGGGTACATTGGCAGAATCTCTTAAGTAACATGCGATAAGGTGGCACATGTTCTCTTACTGTCGCTCCATTAAACTGTAAACCATGTTTCTTGTTCTTCTTGATGATTTTCAGTAGTATTTTACGCTACAGAAGAATGGTGCAGCATTCTGGTTCTCAACCAACTTCAGTGCCCTGTAAATGACATCTGAAGAATGGAAAGGGTGTCAGCTCTTCTTCTGCACAATATTTGGATTCCTACTAACACATTCAAACAAATTTGAGGGACTGAATTTAAACCAAGCCTGTGTACTTGTGGTTTTCTTAGCCCACAACCAACTTCTCAGACTTTCAGTTGCGAAAGTCACTGGAACATTAATAATTCTTCTCCCTTAAACCACAGATATCCTTCTCATTTATTCCTCTTCCTGTAAACACATTTTTTGCTTCAACACAAAGCAGTTGCATCCTACACATCTAATCAGTATGACCACAGTACTTCAAACCTGCCTTTAATCAAAACTATAGTGTCCATGCTATTTTATAGGCACAGTTACCTTAAGTATGTACCCACGGGAGCTTCTTTCCCTTTCATGCTGCAGTGGGAAAGACTGCATTTAACACATCCCCTTCTACTTAGGAATCAATAATTTATCTTTATAAACTTATCCTTCAAAGCTACCTAATATCTAAGACTTAGAAACAATGGGCACAGATGAGGCATGACAGAAGTAGCTCATTCTGGCATTACAGTGTTTACATCATGTCCCCATTTAAACATGATCCACAGGTTTAACATGCTGCACTTCTTCCTCTGCCCAGGAGGATTCAAATCTGGGATAGCATATCCGATTTCAACACGTTTAAGAGATCTGCTCTTTTTGGTGTTTGCTTACTCTAGGCTACAGATAAATTTCTCCCACCTTAATGCTTTCCCTGTCCTTCTCTCACCTCAACTCATCTCCTTCTTTACAGGTTGTTTTTCCCTCACTGAGCCTCCACTGGGTTTTGTTGCACAGGGTTGCAGGCATACGTTCATTTAAACACTTGGGAGTTCAAGGAGTGTCACAAAGAGATGATTTTAAAGATATCAGTATTTCAAGCAAGACTCTTTGTTTCCTCTTTTTTTTTTTTCCCCTACAGTGGACCCTGTGAAACAAGTGTCCCCTTTCTCTCTCTACCCAGTTTGTTCCTGCGCCACTCTGGCTCTTGACATTATTGCAAGTCTCATGACTCGAAGACGCAGTTCTCAAAGAGAAATGCTGAAGTGAGAATGTCATGACCAGTTGACCACAAATGCTACCATTATTCATCATTATGCTGAATTATTTCTGCCCACCATGGATCACATCATTATGCAAAGGCATGAGCTAAGAACATGGAGAAAGACTGGCAAAAGGCCTCTTTAAGAAGCATGCCAATTTTCACCAATTCATTTCATGAGCAAAGCATGTCTATCAAGGTAATCTTTATATATTCCAAATACTTTAATGATAAAAGGAGCTCAGATGTTTGTTTCTGAACTTCAGTCTATGCTCTTCCCTGACTTACCTTTTCAAAAGAGGGAACTAGATATTATAACATCATCATGAAAAAGAGATTCAGATCTGTTTTTTCCATAGCTTCATTCACCACTGTGGTCATTTCTCTTGGCAGTGGCATTTTAAAAGCTGCAAAAAAAGACCAGAAACAAAGTTGACTTTCAGGTTTTTTAAAAAAAAAAATGTTGGTCTTATGTTTAGAGGGAATATTTAATCTTTGTTAGTCCATTTCTTTCTTCTAGGACCTATAAAGGGAAGTAATTTTATAATTCAGAAAAAATACACACTAACAAAATACATGAAGAAAAAAACATCCTCAAAGGAAGACTACTATTCAATCAGAGAGGAGACTAATCAAAGAGAAAACGACAGCAACTCATTTTCAGGGCACCACCACATGAAGACCGAGTTAGTTATTACACACGTACGTGACAATAAGCCATGCACGGCTTGAACATGCTGGAGCTGTACCCACATGGTATTGCAGCTCAGTGATTTCATGGCGATGATCTCACCCTGCTGCCTGGGATCATGTAGGGGGGGGTGGATAATTGTGGTCAGCTTTGGCACACATGCACAATCAGGAATCTTGGAGGACTGTCATCACCCTAGTATTACCATTACAGACACGACTGAGCGCAAGCAGAGGAGAAACGCATTGGTACAGCAAGTTGCAAAGAGGCCACATATTCAGACATGTCTGTGCTGCACCCATATGAGCAGCATCAGAGGATGCTGAGATAAGGAATTACATGTACTTGGTTTCTCACAGAAGTACTGGATTTGAAATGAAGCCACCAGGGATCCCCGTTGTGAGCACGGCCACAAGCACCTTGCACCTTCAAACTGCCCGAATGCAAAGCCTCCTAACACCAATTTGCTTTGAAAAGATCACAAGCAGTACTAGCTTCACATCTCCTGTTTCTGCCTCCATTGCCTGTGCCCTTGATATGTCCCCCGTGGCAAGAGGCATGGAGAAGGATTACTGCAGGGAAACGTGCAGTGAGAAGGTAGCAGCAGCCACAGTGCAGCTCCTCAGCCAGTTGAGGGTTTCATTTTGCACTGGTGCTCAATATTCCCTCAGCAAGCTGTTTAACAACTGCCTGACTACAGCCAGCCCTTCTCGTGGGCCAAGCCTAAGTTTGTTATTGCACATTTACACAAGGCAGGTCCAAGATCTGAAAATATTTATATGTAATAAAAGGTATCTTAAATTTACAGCACTCTAAGATTAAGTGCATGCAGTTTCAGATAAATACCAACTCCCAAAAAATGGCTTAATGCTTAAAATATTTTGACACTATGGCACGCTGCCCACAGGCCCCACAGATTGCTTGGAAAGCAGAAAGAGGAGAAATAAATGTGTAGTGAAGATTTTGCTAATATGTCCATCTTCCCTGCCACCTAGCTTGATGTGATTTAGAAGCCTCAGGAAAGAGATAACCGGAGGTACAGAAAGGGAGAAATACCTTTAAAGCTCCACTGATTTGATCCACAGTTTGTACTGTGCTCTGATTTCTAGTCCTATAGCCATGCTAACCTTTTGCTAGTTAAACTCAGCAACATCCAGGACAAAGAAGCCAGTCCTCTTTACAGTGGCTGTAACTTTGATTAGCCTCCTTCATCTGAAGGTAGTGCTCTGGGGAAGGGAGGGGGGGTCAGGGGGCTCTCCTGGCTCTGCTGTGTTCTCAGCACACACAAAGGGCTCTGGGAGGGGGCAGAGGGCAGGAGGCACGGGTCAGAAAGGAGTAGCTGCTCTCCCTAACCTGGGCACAGAAGAAATGAACAATTGTGCACGCCGTAAAGGCAGGCTGCCTACACAGCATGCCTAGAAATTAATGTTTTAGGGTAGCAAAAGGCCACACTGTTATGAGGTTGTCTAAAGGACACCCGCAGGTCTAATAAATAAGGGACTTAGGGAGAGATGGAAGAAGTTGTTTATGCCAAAGGAAAGGAAAAATGTGTTTTGGAGGGAAAAAAACAAACAACAAACCTCTCTCCTCCCATACCATTTTCCTTTTGCCTTCCTGTTCTACTGCAAAGAAAAAGCCTCACATACAGCAATCCTGCTATAGGATCCCTACCATTAAGGGAACAACAAGTATAGGGGAATTCCATTTAGCCCAAAGGTGAAATTTTGTTTTATTTTATTTTTCTTTAGCTTGTTTTCTTTTCCTAAGGCTTTTATTTTTATTTTTTTTTAAATAAACCTTGCAGGAAAAACTACAGAAATCATATCCAAGTTTAATCCCTATGTCAACACTCTCCACCTCTATGTTTCACGCCCTGCTCCTTCAGTGCAAGCCTCGCTCATCCAGAGCTCCTCCACACCACCCTACTGAGATCCAGGGTGAGGGAATAAGAAATGACCCAAGCAACTCTCACTAATATTGCAGCGATTATTCATTTCCGCTGTTATTCTGAGATTTAAAAAAGCAACATTATCAAACTACAGCAAAACAGTAATGTTTGGGAGAGGGGCAGAAGGGTTAGATTTTCATGCTTTATTGGCCATTTTCGCTCCCTGCATAATTTATTTCCTCCTCCCTTCTCCTGTAAGGCACCGTTTCTTTTCTCGCTCTATCCGTTCTAGGAGAGCTTGCAAAAGACCTGAGGGCAGCACAGGGCAGATGCCAGCACACGACCTCTATCTGTCCGTAGTCAAGCACAGTGTGTGAATGAGGTTCATGCTGGTTTCCATGGCAATGCAACTACACAGCAAATACATGTCTTGCCTGGGGTTTTTTTCACAGAGGTACACGAAACAATAGAGCTAAGCTTAGGACATACAGCTAAGCTTAAAGCACATAAGGAGATACCACCAGCACGTACAGGCAGAGTATTTCTCTTAATGTTTTCTCATGATGATCTGCTCCTCCTTCCTGCAGCAATCTGTCCTTTCTAAGCAGGAATTGAAAAGCACCAGTTTCAACAGCACACATATGTATGTGGGTGTATAGAGATTAGTTGTACACACATGCAGACAAGAGAGACCACACCATCTATATATGGTCAAACAGTATTTCCAGTGACCCCTCTTTACCCTCTTATGTCTGAGAGAGTTTCTTAAGGGCTTTCCTCAGAACCACAAAGCTGGAGCATTAATTCCTGACCTATTTCCAAAGCTCAGCAAAAGCCAGCACAGATGTATCTTCACCACAGAAATATCCTGTGATTTTGTAGAGCAATTTAAAAAAAAAATCTGAACTTGCAAAGCTAAGCACACTGAAATTTCTTAGATCAAAAAAGTCACTGGAAAAACAAATAGTTATCATTTGTTTTAATGTTTTCCGCTTTAAAAGAAAGTGATTTTCATTAGATCAAAGCACTTAATGGTTTGAACTAAAATCTAAGGGTTTCAAACCTCCAGCATGGGTGTAGCATCTGAGAGCTAATCATTTCCTAAGGTCACAGTAGGGCAGAAAACTCACGTTGCACAGGATGTCCCTCAGCTCCACCATCTTCCTGCCTCACTCCTGACAAGAGCTCAACGTGCTCCACAGACAGGAGGGAAGGCACGGCTGCTCTCAACGCAGCTTGAGACATCCCTTGGAGACAAACATAGGTTTCTAAATTTAGGACATTGCAGTATTTTGTGCAAGAGCTTGTGATCCTGTACACTGCACAGCAAGTTGCCGTTCCTCAAGTCCCATTTTTGGACTGGTCATTGCAGACTCCCTGGGATCAGGCAAAGAATTGGTACAATTTCTTGAGTCATAAAAAAATATTTACCTGTCTTTCTGATACTGGACTGTAAAGCCCCTTTGCCAGAGCTGAGTATCTTACTGAACCCTGCAACTAACAAACAAACTTTTCAAGGCTTTTTAGCACTCTCATGTAAATGTCTTCCACAAATGTCAGACATCAAAGACTAATGTTGCCTGACGAGCCATAATTGACACAAGGATAACCAAGTATCTCATATTATCATATAATCTTTTTTTAAGCAGTGTGACAACCTTTCCAGCTATCCACAATTCCTTTAAACATCTCACTTTAAAAGCAATGAAATGAACTTTAAAAATGGCAGTTTAGTATAATGAAACATTTGCAAGAGCTGTAATGCCTTTTTCTATATTGTTCCTAATCAGCACCCATAATTTGCACTTAATTCAGATTATCAATGTACCACTACTATAAAGGAGAGAAAATTGCATTATTTGGCTGTAAAAGACTAAAAATTCTGTTCAAAATCTAGCAGGTAAAACATGAACACACAAAATACACTAATAAATAAACTTCCCCACCTGAAATGAGAAAGTGGACATGAATATATGGAAAGTTTCCAAAACCCTTCCGCTTTTCCTTTCACATATTCTTCACATGGAAATGTATGCCAAACCCCATAGAAACATTCCTGGTTTGGGGATAAAAAAAATTTGCAAATCACATGACTTCCATAAATAGCACTCTCCTCCCTTAAATAAACCTTGTGCACTCAGCCTATAACTATGTTACAGTTTAAGTATTTTGCTAACTTTAAGCTATATTCTCAGGAAAGCAAAAAGCAACACTAAAAAACATCTGTCCCCAAACAAGTTGTATGTGGGTATGCCTAAAAGGCAGCTTTTCATCTGCTTAGTAAAACTGGTGCCCTCATTAGGAATGCAGCCTGATTCATCCTAGGTCATCTGGAATGGCTTGGCTCAAAGGTCCTGCTATTTACCCACAACTAACAAACTGCCTGGGTACACTGCCTTTATAATGAAGCTGGCTTACTCCCACCACACAAGGGAAAGAAAGAGAACAGCATCAAAAGAAACAGTCTTACTGGGCTTTTTAAATGAGAAATCATCTGAGCAAGCCACTACCTGAGGAAAGAGGAGGAGGTTTATTTGGGCAGATTATACCATTTAATTAAGGCACATACCAGCAACAATTTGAGTGCAAAGACACAACTCGACCGAAACGACAGGCTGGTCCGGAGTCCCTCACCAGACACGAATTGGTCACATCTGGAAAAACAGTGGTATTGTGAAAGGCCATGTTCAGTCTGCTATGGAAAAAGCGGACACCTTCTCCCATTAAAATCTTCATTGCCTCATGGTACTTTGAGCTACAGAGCAAAAACCAAGGGATGTCAATAAGAGAACCTGGACAACGAGCAGATTAAAACTATGAGGGCAACAACTCTGAGCCTTACCATTCAGTATATGAATTCTGACTGTGGGCACTGAGTTGTGAAAAGGCAGAAGCAGAGACAGTCGGATCAACCACCGAAAAAAAGGAAAAAACAGAGGAAATCACCACCTTCTGACAGTGTGACTCTCTGATGCCTGGCTTGACTTTGGATATGTATAAAGGTAGATTAATGCCTTTGTCACAGATTTATCTACAGTCATGCTCAACTGTTACAATAATTATACTGTACAACAACGGGAAGAAATGCTCAAAATTTTGAGATAATTGTCAAAAGTGCAGAGCACAGAAACAAAACTGCACTGTACACCCAGTGACCTGACACCTGTAACTTCTTCACCAATAACCCCAGAAAAGCTGGGAAGGAAATTTAAAGCATCACCTACCAAAACAGGTATTTGGAGATTTGAGCTCGTTCTTTACATTGCCAGCCAGAAGTCTGTACAGGTACCTGCCATGGCTGCAGAAATCTTGTCCAAAGGAAAAGGAGTTTCTGAGCTCCTCGGTCAAAGGCTCCAATTGTTCACCGCAAAATGACCCAAGTCTCCTTCTAAAACAATAAAAATCAGTATCTCAGTGTTTTCTTGGTACATGCTGTTAGGGCAGACCCAACAGACCTAGAAGGGCACTCTGCAAGTCAAATTCTTACTACATTTAAATTACACTTAACACAAAATGAAAGGCAGGTTAGTAATCTCATTTCGTAAAAAAAAATTGTAGAGAAGAGCAAGGGCCTTAGCCTTCGAAGGGCTGATCAGAAAAAAAATATATTACACACAGGAATCACTTACAGTCCTGAGCTGGAAAAGAGAAGGAAGTGAAAGGCGCAGGGGATGGAGAAAGGAATAAGGGATTTTACTGAACAAAACTTTTTAAAGAGAAGCATTTCTCATTAAGCTGATCCCTCTATACCAGAGCAGCAAATTCAAAAGGTTTTCTCCCATGTGGTGTTTTTCAAGACCACAAGTCTGCAGATAGAGGAAGCAGAAGAAAACTATTTTGAGCAGCAAAGCTGGAAGGGCAGACAATAGTTGCCACCTCCAGATAGTGAGAGAGCGCGCTTTCCATGGAACCTGTGGCCACCCGTGTTTAATGCAGATAAGAGAGAACACACTTCGCTCTGGCCAACACGAGCCACTACCACAGCTGCTCACTGAAAGCGCTGGGTGGCCCTTCACTTCAGCCACCCTGAATGCTTTTAAATGGAAAACATGAACACAGAGCTCTGGGTGGTGTTCTGAGTACAGCAGCCTGAACAGGAGGGGGAGGTGGGGTTGTCCTCTGCCACACACTGAATCGCAGTTCTGTTCCAGGGAATCCCGTGCAGAGCACCCTACACCACCACAAGGAGCTGAGCTGGACTATACACCAAGGACACACTACCCTGAACCTCCCTGTAACACCACCAAAATTACCCACGTGTAACACACGCTTTAGCTAGACCTTTCCTGCATCATGTTTTGGCTGTCTTACAGATGACACTAATGTTTTCAGTAAGCAGAGAGCGTGAGAAACGCATTACACGCCAAGGCTTACTCTATGCCCTGTTTCTTACCCCATCCTCATAGCTTCCTGTCCAGTGTTACACCTCATAGCCCCCCAGCTGTCCCTTGGAGGCAGCTGTGGCTTTAATTCCTCATACTGAATTTACTTCTGAATGTGCAGTGGGGAGTATTAACAGATGATTTGGTCTATGATTAAAAAGGGATTTTTTTTTTCCCTAAATGTGGTGAAAGGGAAATTACAAAGTTGCATCTGGAAGAGTATCATTTCTAAGTTAGATGCCTTCAGTTTTAAAAAACCCTACAAGGCTCTAATTTATTAATGAATAGCTGCTGTCTTTGTAATTTTGCTGTACTTATTCCATTACTGTCTGACACTTCCTATTATTAGTGCTTGAATTTTTAAGCACTTCCGCATGACTAGTGCTAATCTCCACATTTCATGGAGGGTTGATAATAAAAGAACAGAAACACATGGGTGTATAAGAACGATTATAGCTAAATATGTGTTCTAAAGCCCACTTTCAACATCTCTGAAATTTCTAGCATTTCTCCCTTCCTCCTAACTCCCAGCTCATGGAAGTAAAACAGAAATGAAAAGATAGATTTTTCTTTTTTCCTCCTTTATTTTGGACTTCAGCTGAATTTATTCCTGATCTAGAGAGAAAGAGAGCTCCTTCTCAAAGCAAAAAGCACTCACAGCACAGGGTACAAAGATGCAGGAGTCTTGTGTGAAACAAATGTTGGCAAGCAAACAGCAAGATCCGTATCTTGATTTTCTTTCAGAAAATCTTGTAAAACTGGTACAACAAGCTATTGTGAACAGCTGCTTTGAGGGTATAACCTCCAAATAAACAATCTCTGATTTGCACACAAGACAACATAGGCCTCGACAATTTTTATTTGTTTCCTCCCAAGGATTTCAATACTTCTTTCACCGTGACTCTCCATAACACAGATTTTCAGTGGATAAGTGCAAAGACATTATGTGTTCGAAAGCATTGTTAAAGGACCTTTTCAAATTCATATTTCCTTAAAATCCTACTATGCACACCTTGAAAGAATAGGCAAAGGATTATTTTGTAGCATTATACATTTCACTGGCACAAAAGCCAAGCACAGTTAGTGTATGCACAAGCTTCACCCATCTTACTCCCCAGCAGAAACATCTACCAATCCTTCTTCCATGCAGAACCAACCTCCTTACAACCTTTGCTGGGGGTGAGTAGATATACCAGCACTAAATAACACATTCAGTCCGGAGTATTTATTTGTAACATTTTGTACGTTGTTGAGATTCTCCCTGTTGTTTTAGAGCATAATGCAGCTCTTCACTAGGGCTCCCCTGTGTGTCTGGAAAGCATCTGCATATCTTCATGCCCCTCCTTTGGGTAGGGGATCCTATCCTACCACTTCTTTGTGTCTTCTCTTTTGCCTTTTCTCCCTCCAGGTTGTACAGAATTCCTTCCTCCTCCCAGCCCTTGGAGCTCTCTGTTCTGCCTTCATGCTCCACTTGCCTTTGTTCCCCTGAACATGTCTGGGGATGGATTCTTGCATCCTCTTCCCTTTCATGCCCTGTCACCTTCCTGTCCCACCTGCCCAGGAGCAGCACCAATCCCAGCTATCAGGAGTGAGCTCCTTTTCCCATCCCCAGGAACAAGAGCCCTTTACTTCCTCTCCGAGTCTGCTGCACTGGGTCTATTTCCTATCCTCACCTTAAGTGCTTATTACTGGCCTATGTAATCACACGCATTCTCCACTGCCTTAACAACAGCTTAAATGCATAAATGTGAGCAGGAACAGGCTGCACAAGAGTCTTCTCTTGTTTTCTTAACATACTGTAAAATTTACATTTCCACTGCAAAGACCACCACGGTAAACAGGGACCCTGATTGCTGCTTAATAATGTTCATTTTGTGCAAGTAATAGATAGGTGTTTTTCACCACCTCATCACAACATCAGTTTCTCCACGATGCACATGCACTGAGGATATCTACCTACAAACAGAGCTAGTTTACATCATGCCATCAGCACCTCATGGCAAGGACAGAGAGCCAAGATTTCCTTGTGTCCCCGATACCACTCACCTCTAACTGAGGTACTGTGATTTATGGCAGCTGGACTGACCCAGTGCCTGTCTCAGTGCTTGACAAAAAGCTGTTGCTTGTTACTACTTGTTGCAAAGCCCCAGTAGCCTCTGTGAACAAAGTAATCTTTCCATTAGAAACCACATTTCTATCTGAACTTGGCACTTCTTCCACTGCCAGACAAAAATGCAGCAGCATCAACATAGTTCGTTGCACTGGGCACCAGCAAGCAGAGTAGGTAAGAAGCCAGCTCAGCCAGACTCATAGCTGGGTGACCACATTATACAAGATGCCTGAGATCAGTCATTCACAGCTAACAGTGATCAAATAAAGTTGAAACTTCTATCTCATCAGCTAGGGCTACTCCACAGAGGTTCCTTAACACCCAATAGTATTCAACCTGGTAAGCCCTTGATCCTTTCAAGGATTTGCAACTAGCTCTCACACTGGGTTTCTTGCATGGTGAAATGTCCTGCTTTATCGTGGTTCCCCATATTCAGGTAAAACGAGCTCGGCTTATTTTATACTTCTCTCTGTCTTAGCAGACAAAAAGGACCTGCATTATAGTACCTGTGCTTTAAAAATATGAAGAGTCAGTAACAAGCATCGCTCTTTATCAGTCAAAGGCACACAGAGAGAGTTCACTGATGTCTGAAAATGCTGACAGACTTGCATGGCACACCTGCTTCAAGAAGAATGGCTAATACAGCTGGATAAATGACACCGCTTAGTTTTTTGCATATTAATTTAAGAGCAATCCTGAGGTGAAATAGTTCACCAGAAATAAAGACGAGAGGTTTTCTATGGCTTCCACAGCTCCCCCACACCCAAAATCCAAACTCTTAGGCCATCCTCTTGGCATGTAGCCTTTACTTCCAGAAAGAATAAATGGCATTTCTAAATGTTACTCCCACAACTAAAAGTGCTGCACATAACCCAGAGCTGTCCGATTTTAATGCAGCCAGCATACACACTGGCAATTTCACAGCAGCCCTAAAGCTATGTCTAGTTTACGTATGCACAGCTGTTTACAAGAATTGTTACAAAAAGAAATTCAAATCATCGCAAGAGCTGATTGTTCTGGTGATTTCCCTTCAACATTAATGAAAAGCCTGCAAGCAAACAACATTCTCCTCACCTTGAAATGACTAGGAAAGTTAACATGCAGGCCAGGCTTTGAGAGCTATACACAGCTTTTAAGGTTCAATTTGGACCTCCTAAAGCAAAGTTTTCTAAACTCACAAGCCCTGAGATCTCGTCTACTGAGTACTTTCAAATAAAGGATAAAGTCTAAAATGTGTTACTCCTCTCACTACAAAGAAAGAAATACACCCAAATCCTTCGGGCAATGCTTTTAAATTTTATTCCTTCATATCTTAATATTTAAATAATGACATTTGCCAAAAACTGACAATGATTGCATTTAAGACCTTTTCATTCACTTCAGGTAACCAGATCACACTACCAGCGATACCTTTACTCTTCCCTAGGTAAACTCTCAGAAAGGACAGAAAACCCTGAAAGTCATGAGACAATATCATTTACTTGCACAGGGATGATATGGGGGATCTTCTTTGGCTCGTGCCCCTTGTACGGGTCCAGCTACCAACGTGAATAAATTTGTGAATGCAGGGGCCAGCACAGTATCACAGCATCATTTAAAACACTGTTTACTTTCTAACCCCTCCCTCTTCTTTTATTTCACTCCTCAAGGGAATAGATACAGCTAAAAGTTTTTCCAGAGAAGACACCTTAATGCCTACTGCAGCCCTCAGAGGAAGCAGATACTTTCATACTTTAATTTATGTCTACAATGTTACTTCTGGGTACAAAATAAGAGTTAGAATAAAGCCAGCTTAACCAGTTTTGGACAGCTGAGTATATATCAACCAATAGACCTTATTGTCTATTTTGCATTTGAAAATTATTGCTGATTCCCGGTTTTAAAATATAAAGCAAAATGGTGTAGTTGTGACAGAACTATGTCTTTATCAGGTTAAACATAATTTGAAATGTATCTGCTCATCCAAGTCATGCAACATATTAAGATGTCAGGTTCATTATGCTGTCTGTTATTATAAGAACACATGCACAAGACAGAGGGGCGTATAAATTCAGAGGCCATCAGGTACTCTTAGGAACTGCCTAGACAGGCATTTCTAGTGTACAAGAACTGCCTTATATTACTTCACATTAACCATAGGTCAAAAATGTGTACTGAGGCAGTAACCAACACTAAGAATTTACGATGAAAAAACACGGCAGTTATTTGTTTGTATACCCACAGCCACCCTTACGGGTACCAGAGGCGAGCTGGTTCCTTACCTTCTGTTACTTCAACGTTCATGTTCTTCTACCTGTTCATATTTGTCTTGTGGGATGAGAATGTATTGCACTGTTCTAGAGAAACTTTGTCATATTTGCCTTCCTATATTTTGACAGTCCAACAACATTGACAAAACCTACACAACAAACACTACCATTGCGCTACGTACACAGATGTCTGCCAGCATCCTTACCTTCGTGCAAGGGCACAGCTAGCGACAGTAAAAGCACATCATCCTTATTGATAAGGTTGTTACCTAAAGTTTAAGCCAACAATAAACATTGTAATATTGACAACTGAGATGGCTGCACAAGATCTATAAGGCAATACTTGTACACATCTCAGCAAGCTTGGGGATCTGTAATCCTCAAGCTCTGTTTTGATCTTTTAACACTTTCTTGAACTCAAAGATTAAGACCTGTTCTGTGTTTCTTCATTTGATTCAACTTTTTGAAATATAAGAGTTCATAATCTCCTTTTATGACCATGTGACTTGCCTGGTGGATGAGAGGAAGGCTGTGGATGTGGTATACCTGGACTTCAGCAAGGCCTTTGACACTGTCCCCCACAGTAGACTCCTAGGGAAGCTGGCAGCCCGTGGCTTAGATGGGAGCACTCTGTGCTGGGTTAGGAATTGGCTGGATGGCCGAGCCCAGAGAGTGGTGGTGAACGGTGTCTCATCCAGTTGGCGGCCGGTCACCAGTGGTGTCCCCCAGGGATCGGTGTTGGGTTCAGTCCTGTTTAATATCTTTATTGATGATCTGGATGAGGGGATTGAGTCCATCATCAGCAAGTTTGCAGATGATACCAAGCTGGGAAGAAGGGTTGATCTGTTAGAGGGTAGGATGGCCCTACAGAGGGACCTGGACAGACTGGAGACATGGGCCAATTCTAATGGGATGATGTTTAATAAGTCCAAATGTCGGGTACTTCATTTTGGACACAACAATCCCATGCAGAGCTACAGACTGGGGACAGAGTGGCTGGAGAGTAGTCAGGCAGAAAAGGACCTGGGAGTGCTGGTTGACAGGAAGCTCAACATGAGCCAGCAGTGTGCCCAGTGACCAAGAAGGCCAATGGCATTCTGGCCTGCATCAGGAATAGTGTGGTGAGCAGAACCAGAGAAGTTATCGTCCCCCTGTACTCGGCACTGGTCAGGCCTCATCTTGAATATTGTGTACAGTTCTGGGCCCCCCAGTTTGGGAAAGATGTCAGGATACTGGAGTGTGACCAGAGGAGGGCAACGAGGATGGTGAAGGGGCTGGAGCACAAGCCCTGTGAGGAGCGACTGAGGGAGTTGGGGCTGTTTAGTCTGAAGAAGAGGAGGCTCAGGGTAGACCTCATTGCTCTCTACAACTGCCTAAAAGGAGGTTGTAGTCGGGCAGGGGTTGGTCTCTTCTCTCAGGTGACCAGTGACAGAACTAGAGGGCATGGACTCAAGCTTCGTCAGGGAAAGTTTAGGCTTGATGTGAGGAAAAAGTTCTTCACTGAAAGGGTGATGGGCCATTGGAATGCGCTGCCCAGGGAGGTGGTGGAGTCGCCGACCCTGGAGGTGTTTAAGGGGAGATTGGATGAGGCACTGAGTGCCATGGTTTAGATGATGGTAGGTGTTAGAGTTGGTGTTAGTGTTGGGTTATAGGTTGGACTTGATGATCTCAGAGGTCCTTTCCAACCTTATGATACTGTGATAAGATTACCTGTTAGTCCATATACAAGCAACAGAAACACTCTTCCCCCAAATGACACAGGTAGAGCAGCCTATAGCATGCTTTATTTTATCAGAATTTTTAAATTTGACTTTTGCCCTTCGTTTTATTCCTTCGTGCACATTTTCCATAATCCCTGTTTACTTTCTACTTGGTCTTAACTTTCTACTTTTTTTTCCACTCCCATGGTATTCTTGTTCTTTTTTCACACACTTGTGCTCTGTTCCCATCTGCATTCATGTTCCTCTTACCGACCAGTGATAAGCAGTCAATCTCCATTTAACATCTGTATTGACTCAACGTTATCCAAATGGGTTTCATATAAAGTAAAACAATTTTTCTGTCACTAATACTGACATTGACTAAAATACACACCATGAGGGAATTTTGTCAGAGGAAAAAAACCTGGTTGGTTTCCTTTGTGTAAAAGCCATCCTTCAGCTAGATTTTGCTTTTGAGCAAATATTGAGGTGTTAAACATAATACCGTTTTAAAGTGATTTGCTAAGAAAATAGCTATTCTTAATCACATGTGTCACTTTTTTTAGCTATATAATAGTTAACATTTTTCCTTCTTACTTCATTTAATAGGAACAAAAAAGTGTTACACCACATAATACCAGTTTGCTACTTGTATTCAATTTAAGATGCAAGTTTATATTTCAGTTTCCTGGTCTGCTGCTAGCAATATTCCTTCCTTGGATTGTCAAAGAAAGATGCATGATCTCCAGGACTTTCCATGTGAAATACCATTACTTCAATGTTTTTGACAAATCAAGGAGATCGAGTAAGCACCTACCTAAAACACAAATACAGAAGTCTGACAGCAGGTGATCTGCTCAACAACTGTGCCTGGACTCCTAGTACCCTCTTCATCACAAATATAACAAAACGTAAATATGTTGACTTCATCTGCAAATTTGGATACCAAAATATTTTACATATATAGGTATTCAAATACGGACTAAGATGGTTTTTGGCAGACAAACTTTTTAGAGTTTGTTTTGAAGTTTCATATTCTTATAGTAATTTGGGAGAAACGCCTGCAAAAATTATGAGAAAAAAAGACTGCTGCTGCAGATGCCAAATGTACATTTTGGAGCCACAGAGAATCATCTTGTCAACTGGGTTTCACGTTGTCGTGATGTGCTGTGATATTATTGGACTGCTTAGCTTGATCCATTAGAAGGATAAGGATCTGAGGTGGATCTAAACATGCCTCATACACACATACTTTTGATGTCCAACTGACGATGTAATGCTTTGGGTTGACAGCTTAAGGATTAATTTCACAAAGAGTGAAACAAAGACAAAATTATCTCAGTCCAACTATTTCTGAAACAATAAAATTATATTTGGAATTGATCTTCAGATTATTTTTTTTCACTCAAAAAAGAAAAAAGCCCTCAACAAAACTTAGCTCAAATGCATCCGTCTACTTCCACTAAAATTCCTCCATCTCTCAAATACACACAGCTCATGTAATCCCCTCTTCTCAAAATACAAGTTCAACACTAACTATCTGTGTGTTGCTCCTAGATAGAAAACATAAGTTTTTTACAGTAAGAACCATCATTCACTGGCACAGTCTCCACAGGGACATGCTAGAGTCCCCAGTGCTGGTTTTCAAGATGCAAGTGGATGGGGTGCTAGACAATCTCATCCAGGCTCCCTTTTCCACAAGGTTGAACCAGATGATCTTCTGAGATCCCTTCCAATCTGGGCTGTTCTATGGTTCTACGATTCTGTACGAGGACAGCGTAAATGAAAGCTTTTAATTGCAAAACAGATCCAAGTCAGAAAAAATAGGCAGAATCATCAGTAAATAAGATTAGCTTCAGAAGAAGGGAGGCTGTTGCACTTGCCTAAACAGTATTATATTCCATACATATCCATGAAGGGGGCTCTCTTTTAATACTTTGAAACTGCTTTTCTTAACTATTTATACCATTATTATACAGTTAAAACTTGTAACACCAGCCCTTCTTGACTAACTTAGGATTTTAAGTTTGGCCTTCAGAAATAACAGCTACATCTAATACCTAAAGTAGCCAGTAAGAGCACCCTTCACTGTGTTTTGTGTTTTAGCAATCACAAAAAAAAAGCCAGAAGAACAGTATCTAAGTAGAAAGACTTGAAAACATACTTTAAAGAATTGTTATTTGGGGTTTTTTTTTCCCACAGTATATATTATGGAATAACAAGCAAAAACGGAATTAAATATTTGAAGAATAGCATGTTTTTAAGCTGCAAGAAGTAAATCACCTAGAACATGCATACCTCCAAGGAAAATTCTACTATACAAGATAGTCATTGCTGATTACTGCTGCTGTGCTATTAATATTTCAAAATGTTCCTCTCCCAATGGCACGTGAAAAAAATAGTTCAAGATGGTGGCAGACAGCGATTTGATGCTGACTGTGTACTTTCACTTCCTTTTCCTCTATTCACCTTGTTTTCACCCAAAGTCATATTTTCCCTGAGGAAAATTGGTTCTTGCCTGAAAACGTACTGTAAAAAGCTTTTTCCAAAGAGAGTATGTCAGTCCATGACCATGAGCCCAATCATAAGGGGAAAAAACAGAAAATATCTCACAATTCCAACTAATGTCAACATACTCCTGAACCGATGCCAAGGTTATGACATATGTCAGAAAATATACATAAGGGTCTTCTGATATTTAACAAAATAGTTTGTCAAATGCACTGAAAACAACAGTTATTTTATTTTACTCATGTTACTACTTGTGTACATCCTTGTCACATCACCGTGTCATTTTGATACATAAGAAGTATAATAAGTTTAAATGGTTTTTGCAGACGAGACAACGATTTTCTTAGAATGAATGTATTCCAGGGAAGATGCCAGGATGTTGAATTCAGTCCTCCAGATCCTCATCTGCCCCTTTCACTCTGCCCCACTCGAAGAGAGATAAGTATGTGAGGAAGAGAAAAAGGTTGTCTTTAGACAATTCAGTGACAGAACTACCGAAGACAAATAAATATGAAATAAAGTAGAGAAAGAACACAGAATTTAAAAATTATTTCTGCTAACAAGTAGAGGCAAACATTAAGAGGTCAGCAGCTAAAACCAACTGATGTATCAATTAATATCAGAGTTACACTTACCAGGGCAAGTACAGGTTCTCTAATTTATTTTTCTTTCAATATATTTATGTTTACACTGAAAATTCTTTTCTTTTTAGTAGCTCTAAAACTTAAGCATCTCTATAGGTACAGACAGAGTACCCTGAGCCCAGAAATCTTCTTTGGGAATCTCGTATATTCAGCATAGAGTTTTCAGACTCAATACACAAGCATTTACCTTCTCATGGTTAAACAATATTAAAATGTTTTAAAAGCTAGAACTCCATCTCTTTCTAACATTCATTGCATACTTCTAGTTCTTTCGAAGTCCCTAGAAACTTGCTTTCTCAAGAATCATCCCATTTCTGGACCCAAACATCTGACAGAAGGGCACATACCTCCACCCATACGGTCACCCTTGAAATCAATGAGCAATGCAAAGCTTTCTCCCAGTGGAGCTTAAGCAAACCACGCAGTTTGTTCAGACCAAGCCTGAGAACACAAACCAGGTCTTTCGCATGACTGCACCATGCATTACTGAAAGGTTATTGTGCTGACCTTCGGGCTTGGTCACAAAACACTACTAATAATCCTCACTTTGATTAATACTTTTTTGTCTGGGTTTTGATTTTAGGTTTGGCCTGCTGCTTATTTAAATAATTCTCGGGTATTCCTGCTCTTGTACTCCCCAGTGTCTCGTTGTACTGTTTGGTGAGGAAGAGTTATTGCCCTAAATCTCAGAGAAGCCATTGGAGTTATCTTAAGCTGAAAAATTAACTTAATAGTCAAGCAGGACAACAGTTACACACTTTGGATGATTTACAAAATAACCTACAGAAAAGCAGAAAAGTACATTACAGCTAGGATCAACAAAGCATGTGGGATGGATGAAGAAAAGGAGGAGCCATGTGCATAGTGGTCTGTTTCACTAGGATTTCCCAAAAGCAGCTTGGGGAGCTGAAGTTAGCACACGTTGATGAGGAATGCTCGAGTGGAATGAAGTTATGCTAATTGTAAGGCCATAAAAAAAGTACTGCCCAGCTGGAAGCAGAATCAGAGAACTGGTTTTACTGATTTGAGTACAAAGAGAAAAAATCTAGGTACGATTATGAGAATGTCCTGATAATTTCACATTGTGCAATCACACAAAGCACTAATATTTTCTAAAACTCTTAGTCTTAAATTTTGTCATTTAAATAAATTATCCCAATAGCATCTCAGAACTCTAATAAGAATTACAGAAACATTTCTGACTTTTTTTTCAAAACAATTTTGATGCAATATTAAGATTTTTTTTTTCCATTGTCTGCTTGCAGAGCCATACTACAGCCAGGATTATGATCTGAAGAAGAGCACAACTTCATATTCAGACAAACGCATCTGAACGAAAGATTTTGTACACAAGAACATATTAATCAAAATTAATTAATTAAAGTAATTAAATTAATTGAAAATACTTCTTTCGAAAAGATAAAATATGTTGACAGCTTTTCTACAGAAAAACACAACAACCTTCCAAGAACTACATGATGACTTACAATGCAACTGCCAGGTACAATCATAAACATATGACCTCAATCATAAAAGTATGACCTCAAAGAACACGCTACATATGTAGTTTCTTTAAATTAGCTAACATTAAGGACAGATTCCAGGACTGAGGATAATGATCTAGCTTTAAAGAGCTGCAATGCTGAACCAGAAGCTGTTTTATTCTTACCACTGGGATGCTAGATAAGTTCTAATCTCACTGTCAATTGTGAAAGATTCTTATGACAACCTTGATTTTACAAAATTAGGTTATCTTCCAGCCCATGGACATTTTCCTATTGCATTCTGGGTTAGTCCACGTGTACAGCTCACTTCTGTCAGAATGACAAAAGGCAATTGATTTTGTTTCATGGTGTATTCTTATCAATGCTTTCTCCTGCTCTTAGCCAGTCTTTGACCGATAGGGTGTTAGAGGAAAGGTCCATTAATTGATTTGTAAATAATTACAGCTAAGTCTTCACTTCTGACTAGCTATCAATAAAAGCCTATCCTTTTTTCACTGGTGAATGCTTTCAAATCAGCTTCAGTGTCCAACTTTCAGCCACAAAATTCATTAAAATCATTAGGTACTTTCAGAGGAGCACCCACCGGTGATAGCAGAAGCAAAAGTGTGTCAGCACTTCTCTATACCACTTGTGAGGAAAGATTAGAGAGAATCAAAATAAATAAAAAAATAACATGCCTGGAAAAAAAAAAACAAAGGCAAGTCAATAATTTCTTAAAGTGGGATTTAATTTTCAGACCTTGTGAAATTTCACCAGGTGTACAGAGGAAAAAAAGCACATGTATTACTTGGTACATGCGATCCTACACATGGTTTCATCACCTGTGTGCACGTGTGCACCCAGGTAATGTCTGCCCATGTTCTCAGCAGTTTTTGAACATGTTGACTAAATACAGACATGTTTGACAGAGGACTAAGAGTCTCAAAGCTAGCGATTCTTAGAGATCTTGTGAAAAAATGCGGGTGAGTACATGCAAGTGAGACCTATTTATCTGCTCTGATAGAGCAGAAGGTGGCAGAATGAGTTCCGTGGGATTAGACACTGGAGAATTATACCCTGATGGGGAAAATGAGAAATCCAAGGAGACTGGAAGGCAGACACACACACACACAGAAACCCTGGCTTGTAGGTTTACCCACAAGGGGAAAACGTAGCAGTCAGAACCGTCAGAAGTAATGCGTCAAGCAGCATCTGTTCTCAGAAACCCACATTTCATTGGTTTTAATGGTTCTGGGTTTAAGGCTCCCATCTTCTCCTTAGCACCTCATGCAGCACAGAAAACCTTGCACACAAATCTGAGTTTTCAGAGGAAAACAGAAACTCAATTCTGAAAAGTATCTACAATACTTAGGCAACCCTCTCATAGGCTGTTAATATGCTGAAGCAGTAATAAGACTATATTGGAGTTGTCACACTCTCATAGCACAAATACCATTAATCCAAGCCCCTACATCACATTTTGAGCATTTTAAGCAGTCATCACGAAGGAAAGCAAGTTATATTTAATTCCTTGTACATAATGTCAACAAACAAGGTATAGTGTTGTATCAGAGAACTGCTTGTTCAGCATTATAAATCTATTGGCCAGAAAGCCTTTACTGCTGCTTTCCAGTGATAGCCACCTGCTTCACATTAACAAGCACATAAGCTTTCCGCCTACACCAATGGAAGAGAAAGGTACTCCTATTCAACAAGTTTATTGTGTTATTTTTGTTATTAATATTTGCCCCAATTGTCAATCCATGCTTTACACCTGACAAATATCTGAGTTTTTCAATTCTACCTGCCTTCACTATCAACTTTCCAGAAAGAGCTTAAGCTACAATGCACCTGACTATAGCAAAAAGGTGTATGTGGACACACCAGCAAATCCACGCACAGAATGCAGATGTAACAACAGTTCATGGGTTATAGTCTCTCTCCTGTGACATTTCCCATTAAGTGCCCAAGCTAGCATGTGTTGAGCATCCACATGTTGAACCATTTCCATCACATCCCTGCTTGCTCACAGAGCAAAGGTATGAGTCACCATCACAGCACATTCAACCTATGCCTTTTAAATATGAATTTGTTAACAAAAGAAGCAAAAATCCCCCTCATATTCATAGCACAAAGAGTTTGAAAACTCATATATTCCCAGTGTCATAGATCCAGTTGAGGTCATCAGTGGGCACAGTAAAATTATGGTTTTATATGGGAGAGACACTTCTCCAAGCTTCCCAGAAATGCCTGGGTTTCCTCATCCAGCCTATACTTGTTCAGCTGCAGTGGCACCTACGGACATCGTTCAGCTACCAAGGGAAACGTTCAAAGATGGAACAAGCCAAGCAAGCAGGAGGCAGCCAAAAGGTTATAGCCTGGCCCTGTTGCATGGTCCTTGCAACTCTTGTCCCAACAGCAGTCGCTTGGGTGCCTCGGTAAGATTTGGACAGTGGGCTCATGCACTAAGTAGCTTTATTCCATCTGACACATAATTAATCAGTTGGTCAGTCATATCTGACATCAGCCACACACATGGGGAACATTTTCTGAAGGAAACTTTGTCAGAGACAGTAGTATCACCTCCTGCTCATGAAGAGAATGAACCTCATACCTAACAGATGTTTTGCCCTAGGTTCAGTCACAGCATGATTCTTGAGTATTGTTAAGGACTTAATAGGAGACTCAACTGTAATTTAGATAAACACGTTGCAAGAAAAACTGGCAATGTGTTTAAATTAAAACCTCTGTAACATAAGAATCTGTCTTTAAGGCACTCAGAGAAGCCTTTAAAATCTGATAATCACTTAATAATGTTTCACACTTACTGCTCAATATGAACCTGAGCTACAGATTTTGTAAACTGTGGCACCATTCTCGTTCCAGATGGCATACAAAACAAATTATAAATGACAAAGTTCAGCAGGTTTATAGCAGCTGTTTAATTCCTGCACTTTGGCCACCCACTTCAACACAACTGAGAGCTTTCAATCAGCTCCTGCCTCTCACGGGGCATTCGAACAGCATTAGAGTATGTGTTCAATATGCTCTCAAAAAGTAGCAAGCCAAATAGGGAGGGGTTAGTAATCCAAGCAACTCTATAGCACACCTGCAGCCTACTCACACTGTCTTTTTAAAAACAATATATATTTGTTAAATACATGAACCTAGGTGAGAATAAGCAGTAAGATGTTTCAGAGCTTAAAACATGCATTTTTTACCAAAAATGGTTCCTACAAGACAATTCCAGTTTGCCATAGCTCAAACATGGAACATAATCTTGCCAGCAGGAGTGTACTGCAAACGCAAACATAACATATTTCAGGGTCAGAAAGATTCTTTTTACTGTTGTACCTAACTGTATGCTAAGTGTTATAAGAAACAGAGTTTGGCAAAAAGAGCCTTCTCTGTATCTGGCAGATTCCCTCTGCTATTTCTGCTTTTTCCTCTCCTCCCCTCTTTCCTCCCTGGTGCTTACTTTGACTCTACTTCTCTTGTGTCCCTTCAAAATCACCTTGTCCTGGATTGGCCTTTGGGGCACAGGAAAAAAGAAGAGATGTTGGTTCAAAGTCTCTTCAAAGGTCACGTAGTTCCAATTGAACAAATTCAGAGTCACTTTAATCTTCTGTGATTATGGGCATATCCGCACAAAGTATTCTGGAAACTGCACAACCACATTAAGGTGGCATTAGGCCTGATAAAATATACCCTGCCTGTCCAAATAGTTGATCAGCCTGGGCTCAATGCCCTGTGAGTCACAGACGTGGTTTCCGGGAGGCTCAGGATAAGCAAAGCAGAATAGAGGCATGCCCTGAGAACTAAATATGTCTGGAGTCTTCAAAGGGTGTCAGGGTATCAGCCCGTTCAATCAACTCGGGAGAGCAGCCTTCAGCAAACCTCATTGTTTCAGTTGGTAAGAAAGAGACAAGTTGTTGCCTGAGGAGTCTAGTCCTAGCTTGGTAAGCTTTCTACAAATTAGGGCTGACTTGAGCTTGTGCTGGCCATTGCTGATCATGTGGGGAAGCCTTGCACTTGTGGTCTGCAGATGTATTTGCTTGCTCTGCCAAACACCAGTATACTGAGCTTAAAGGAATGACTAGCAAGAATAAGATACTTACGGTAGAGAAAGCCACCCCCAGGCAAAGTGTGCAACTGAGAAAACTGTTCCTTAGAAAACATTCAGCAACCCATGCCTCCTGGAGGGAGAAAAAAACAAACAGACCTCAAAGTTTCCATAGCATCTCAAAAACCAGTGGTCAGTTAACTCCGGATTCCGTTCCAAGGATTTCCCTCCAAGGTAACCTCCTCCTCCCCCAACAAACCCTGTGGTTTCCACAGCATATACAGATTTGCTGAAATGAAAATAGCAGTTTTGCATTATGCTATTGTGTAAACATAATTTGTATTGAGCTATTGTATAATCATTGGTTAAGAACTAATTCAGGGCTTTTAATGAGTTTATGTCCTGCTCAGAATTGCCAGGAAGTATCAGTGTGCTGAGGGGAGAAAGGATTCCTTTGGTTTTGACACGCGGCAGGTTTCTAAGTAAACCAGACAACTGAAGCTATTACTGTTTGTTGTGGGGACATGATTATAAGTGACAACCAGAGTTGCAAGTCAAGGCAAGATATTTTTCGAACTACACAAATTGAAACTAAGGCATTGTTCAGTGGTGATACACTCCAACTACGGAAATTACAGGGAGCCACAGAACGGCAAGGGCTGGAAGGGACGTCGAGATCACCCAGTTCAATCCCCCTGCTAAAGCAGATTCACCTAGAGGAGGTTACACAGAAACACATCCAGGTGAGGTTTGAATATCTCCAGCCTCCCTGGGCGACCTGTTCCAGTGTTTCCTCATGTTAAGGTGGAACTTCCTGTGTTCCAGTTTCCGCCTATTTGCTCCTTGTCCTGTCACTGGGTGCCATTAAAAAGCCTGGCCTCATCCTCTTGACACCCACTCTTCAGATATTTATAAGCATTGATAAGATTGCCTCTCAGTCTTCTCTTCTACAGGCTGAACAGACCCAGGTCTCTCAGACTTTCCTCACAAAGGAGACGCTCCAGTCCCCTAATCAACCTTGTAGCCCTCCACTGGACTGCCTGCAGTAGTTCCTTGTCTTTCTTGAGCTGGGAAGCCCAGAACTGGACACAGGACTCCAGATGTGGCCTCACTAATGCACAGTAGAGTGGGAGGATAACCTCCTTTGACCTGCTGGTCACCCTCTTCTTCATGCACCCCAGGAGTGGTTGAAGTCCCCATGAGAACCAGGCCCTGCAATCATGATACTACTTCCAGGTGCCCATAGAAGGACTTGTTGACCTCCTCTTTCTGATCAAGTAACCCGTAGTAGACATGCACAAGTGTCCCCCACATTAGCCTGCCCGTTGAATTCTTACCCATAAGCTCTTAACTCATTTCTCATCCATCCCTAGGCCAAGCTCGATATATTCATTCCAATTGCTCCCTCACGTAAAGAGCAATCCCACCATCTTGCCTTCTTGGCCTGCCTTTTCTAAAAAGCACATAGCTGTCCATGACAACATTCCAGTCATGTGAGCTGTCCCAGCACGCCTCTGTGATCACAATGAGGCTGGAGCCCTGAGACTGCACACAGATCTAGATGATCTGTAAAGGCTCCTTCCAACTCAAACCATTCTATGATTCTGTGACTCCATGATCTCTACTTCTTCCTGCTTGTTCCGCACACTGTGTGCACTGGCGCAGAACGTTTCAGAGAGGTATTCGAGCATGCAGGTTTCCCTGGATTCTGGCCATTCCAGTCTGACCATGGTCCAGGTTTCTGGATATTACCACTGAAGAGGATTTGAGATGGTAAATGTACAAATAAGTAAGAATCTAATTTTCTAGAAAAGTTTACACTGCACACTACGTATACTTTTTCAAACTGAAGAACAAAAGGTTTCAGATATTTACAAGGACATTTTTCAGGACAGCAAGTGTCTGATGTCTCTTTCAATAGCACCCAGGAACATCAAAGAAACACAGGCAGCAACTTCTCCCAGCAAGAATAATTTCTAAAGCACACTGCCATAAACACCATTGCAGAAGCTGGAGGGCAACGCAAGAAGGTACAAAGCCACAGAGGCGTCCCTAACTACAGAAGCAATTTTTACAGCTTGTGGAAACAGCTCAAAGGCCTCTGTGAAATTGCTGTTCCTGGGGTGTAATCACAAGGACAGGATGCATCGTCAGGGCTTTCCCACACCACGTCAATAGCTGACTGCAGGTCTGGACAATGGGGGCAATTCGAAGCTGGTCAAAATGAAGTAGCCAAAGGCTTCCCTGGCATATACTCACAGTTTGACAATCTGTACTAAACAGCCTTAGGATCCACAGAGTAATTCATAAAATACAAATTAAAAAAAAAGGAAAGCAGAGGAAGGGCAGAAGGAATGATTAAGTAAACAAACATACCTCTCCTGAGCTCACTGAAAGGTTTCATAATGGAATAGTGAGGGCAACAGAATACATCACTGAACCATTTAGGTTGGAAAAGACCTTTAAGATCATTGAGTCCAACCATAAACCTAACAAAGGCAAGCCCATCACTAAACCATGTTCCTAGGTGTCACATCTACACATCTTTTAAATACCCCCCAGGGACGGTGACTCAACTACTTCCTGGGCAGCAGTTCCAGTGCCTGAAAACCCCCTTAGTGAAGTAATTTTTTCTAAACCTCCCCTCGCACAACTTGATGCCGTTACCTCTTGTCCAAACACTTGTTACTTAGGAGAAAAGACCAACACCTGCCTCACTACAACCTTTCAGGTAGAGGTAGAGAGCGATAAGGTCCTCCCTCAGCCTCATTTTCTGCAGACTAAACAGCCTCAGTTCCCTCAGCTGTTCCTCATAAAACTTGTGCTCCAGACCCTTCTCCAGTTTCGCTACTCTTCCTTGCACACTGTCATTTAAGCACAATTGACACTCAAATTCTAGGCCTGGGATTATGCTAGAAAATGATCCCTCAGCAGCAGATTTTTGGTCTGACATCTGCAATTACGCAGAACACAACTGTACTGTCATTTTTTCCCCCTTTTTGCACAAGCTGAGACAGACTAGGTTCATCCTTTAGCACAGCACTAATTATGAAGGGGTAGGGTTTTTCTGAAAGGAGGAAGAAAGAAAGGGGTAGGAGGAGGAACACAAACTAACCTCCTCCCCTGTTCTATATCAGCCTTCTGTTTTCTCATCTTTACCACTCTGGGAGATGCCAGACACAACGACAGTCCTTGCCCTGAAGTTGCAAACAGCAATCAAATGCAACACACAGTCGTGGCGCTAGCAGCAGTGGAAGGAACAGGCTAGACTAAGCATAAGATGGTGACTAACATCTCCAGAGTAGCACTCTATGGGTGCCCTCTCTTACATGCCATGTGCTTAAGCACTCAGTTCTCTGCAAACAATAAGCCTAAGAATTCAGAGCAAGAGAGCTATGCCTTGGGTGCAACGTAAGGCATGCAGCTGAAAGGAGACCGCTTGCAAACACAGAAGTGGCTCCAGTATTCAGTAAATCAATATTTGCGTGTTATTATTCTCACACAGACCCCATTTGCTGACCAAACACTTGTTCAGAGGGTCCAGCACAGGATCAGAGAGGCTGTGGGCAGCCAGCAGGTGAGCACAGCCCACTCCCCACTTCCAGCCCAGCTCCAATCCAGCATTAAGGCAGGCTGCCTTCAACAAGCAGGTAGATATCTACAGCTTCTTTTAATTAACAAAGAATACCCTTATGTTAAAAAAAGAACTAGTAGGAGGCACATTTTTCTCTAATATTTTTCCTCCTCAGCAAAATATCAGGGCTCTTTCTCCCCAGCAGCTATTTTGCACAACTCTGTCCTATGTCTAAGCAAACCAGACCAAGTAGTACCATGTGATCAGCACAGGTTTCCTTCCCCTACAGTACAGCAAGGAAAGTGAAACTAAGAGGAAAATAAGGACATTTTCTGATAGCACACAAACAAGCAGTTCAGTTCTGCTCTAACTCAGTGTAACAGAAGCAGTCATCATTTTGCCACAGCAGTAACTTAGCTGCTGTGAGGATATCAGAGGAGGGCTACATCCATGGATACTGAAGAAGTGGTTGCTGTCCAACTGCTCTCTCTCTCTCTCATGTCTTTGAAAAGTCATAGAGACCAGCAGAGTTGACTCACACCTGGAGAAAGGCAAGTACTACACCTACTTCCAGAAAAAGCCAGAAGGGCAATACAAGGATGTTGCCTGCTGGTCAGCCTCACTTTGCTTTGTGGCACATCTCTGAGCTCGTGAAGAAGCTGGTAGGACTATGAGAGACAATATAATACAAAGGAGTAGTTTCAGACCGGCTATGTGGAGAACCTGTTTCCCCATGAGGGCAGATAAGCCATGTAACATGGTCCCAGAGATATGGCGTCATCTCCATCCTTGCAAATTTTTAAGACCCAGCTGGATAAAGTCCTGAGCAAACTGGCCTAATCCCATAACTGTCCCTGCTTTGAGCAGAAAGCTGGACTAGTCAGCCACTAACTTATCACGCCATTCTCCTTTGTCTTAAATTTCCAAGGCAGCAGCAGGCTGCCAATACCAGACTTTGTCATTCCACTGGTTATCACCTCTAATAGTGAGAATTCAGTATCCACTTCGTTCTCTTCAGTCAGGGCACCCCTTCAAAAGTACTCATGTTAATAACAATCAGGTGCAGATGGTACCTTAATGCGTAGTAATAATTTGTAACATTCACACCTCTCTCTGGATTAGCAATTAAATAACCAAGCAAATAAAGGTATTTTTTTAGCTTGACTCCAGCTACACACATGGCAGAGATCTTGCATAGCAGACATCCTTAAGACCAAAGCTCCTGGAAAGCCTGCACGCTCGGATTACCAGCACCACCGAAACCCATGCTGATGCATCTGTATTGCTATGAGAACCCATGCTTGCTAGATGAAATATATCTACTACACCTCTTGTTACAATGAAGTCCTCTACTGTAACTTCAGCCTGGAGGAGCTATGCCAGACTTGTGCAGGTCTTCTGCACTACAGACTCCTGCAGTATTTCCTCACGTGCGTTTGTCTGAAGTGAAAGATAGGTACGTTCTGCTCAGAGCAGATAATATCCACTTAATTCTCACATCCAACATCATTTCCTCTCCCTGCTTTTCCCAGATACAGTTTTAAAATACATCTGTTACTCACAGTCCTTATTAACGGGGACTTTCCAAGGGCAAAATCAACGTCTCTATTGGACAAATAAAGAGTAGACCATTCAAGACCTGCAGCCTCAACACAGATAAAGGATTAAGGCAAGAACTTACTAAATTGGTCTTGGATGCCTGCCACACTTACCCTGTACGTATTTTCTATTTGCTAGTGAAGAACAGTTAGAAGGGGTGGCTGCCTGGCCTGCCCTGACTGCAGGAGTCTGCTTTTACTCATACAAACAGGGCACTAGCACTCCTTCATTTTAGGGCTACACAAAGTGAGGCTATGGATGCTATTACACTAACAAAAAGAAAACCATGTTGAAACATGACATTCCCTCCACATTCCCAACTACGTGTTTGTAATTTTTGTACAAAATTAAAAAAACTTCATGTGCTCAAAATCTGTGCAAGATAAAACAAATAATGACAACAAGTAATCCATCTGGAATCCAACCCATTAGGAAAGCTCAGGTCAGGATTATCAGATTAGATCTGACAGAAAAATCTCCTAGAGAATACATACATGGATGACCAACTTCTAGAAGCTTTTGTCAGCCCTGGAGACAATTCCTTCTGTAGGCCAAACATACCAGCCTTCCTTCCCTTCCTTATCTCACCCAGCAAATGGATGCTATTAAACACGTAAGTTTCTTTCAGCAGGCTATGCAAACAGAAATACACACAGTTAATTAATACTGCAGTAATTTCTTTGATCTTCCAATGAAAACAAAATTTAAAAGTCATACCATTTCAGCCTAGAAGCTTAGAGTTAAAAAGCTTAGAAACTCACTCGGGACTTTGAATCCAAGAATCATTCAGCTGATGTCATTAAAAGAGCTGAATTAGACTTGTAATTATTCCCTTATGAGTTCTTCTGTCTATCTGAGAAAGAAGGGTATTCATTTCTGTCCTCAAAATTGATTTATTTTGGTGAAAAAAACAGAAGGGTTAGAGACAGCAGGAACTTGAGTTTTACTGTACATCTGATAAAATCAAAGAAAGCAAGTGTTGATAGTGAACAATATCCCTGCCAGTAAATAGGAACCATATCTTCTGTTTACACTACATGGCAGCTTCCTTGAGATCCTTAGGATAAATCCTATCTCCCGGGTTCCGTCTGGCTATCCACTGCTTAGTGCAGTAACACTTCATTAACATGCAAATTCTTGACAGCTATTGGGCTTAAGTACATCTGCATATTTATAAACAACCAGTCCAAACCACATCCTCATTTAAGGAAACTTAATGACACTGAACCTAAAGACTCTCAGATCCATTGAAAAAGTATCTTGCAGCCATATTCATGGTGCTTTAAAATACTATTTACACAGGTAGGTCAAAAAATTCCTCAATCAACTTTTTAATTAGTATTTTTACTTGTTCTTTTCTACCAATCAACTTTTGCTCTTTTTTTAAAATCTGTTTTTCCACTGACAAGGCAAAAAACACAACAAATGAATGATGCTTTGGAAATCAAGACAATATAATCTTACAGCAATGAAAACCAAACATCCATTAAACCATATTTAAGCAGAAAATCTGTAAAATATTCAGTGAAAATATGCAACCTCTGTATTTTGAAAGGAAAGACTTGAAAAGCACCAGACAAACAACCCAAAGGATTAAGTTGCCCAAACATCTACAGCCTTATTTGTTCACAACAGTAATTCTGCACACCTCAAGATGACTTCTATTTGTTCTCCAACGTCACATCCTACAAAGCACACACAAAGCCCAGCACAGGCACTGCTACTTCTAGTGGCACATTCTGGCAGTAGTCAACATGGATTCACCGAGGGGAGGGGAAATCACGCTCGGCCAACCTGATAGCCTTCCATGATGGCATAACTGGCTGGGAAGATGAGGAGAGAGCAGTGGATGTTATCTGCCTTGACTTCAGCAAGGCTTTTGACACTGCCACAACATTCTCCTAGATAAGATTAGGAACTGTGGGTTAAATTAGTGGACAGTGAGATGGACTGAGAACTGGTTGGCTGGCAAAGCGCAGCGGGTTGTCACTAGTGGCACAGAGTCCAGTTGGAAGTCTGTGGCTATCGGTGTTCCCCACCCGTCAGTACTGGGCCCAGTCTTGTTAAATATATTCATCAGTGACCTGGATGAGGGGACAGCCTATCATCAGCAAGTTTGCTGACAGTACAAAAGGGGGTGGAGTGGCTGTTACACCATAGAGCTGTGCTGCCATCCAGTAAGGATGGAAAGTTGGGCAGAGAAGAAACTAATGAAGGTCAACAAAGGCAAGTGTAGGGTTTTGCACCTCGGGAGGAAAATCTCCCTGCACCAATACAGGTGAGCAGTTGACCTGCTGGAAAGCAGCTCTGCAGAGAAAGACCTGTGTGTCCTGATGGACAAACAAGCTAAGCATAGTCCAACAATGTGCCCTCAAGGCCAACAAGACCAATGGTAACCTGGAGTTCATCAAGAAGAGTGTGAGCAGCAGGTCAAGGAAGGTTATCCTCCCACTCTACTCTGCACTAGTGAGGCAACATGAAGATGATTAGGGGACTGAAGCACTCTTCTGTGAGGAAAAAAGCTGAGAGACCTGGGTATGTTTAGCCTGTGAAGACTGAGAGGGGATCTTAATGCTTATAAATATCTAAAGTGTGGGTGTCAGGAAGAGGAGGCCCATCTTTTTAATGGCACCGAAGTGACAGGACAAGGAGCAAATGGGCACAAACTGGAACACAGGAACTTCCTCTCTAACGTGAGGAAACACCTTACTGCGAAGGAAACGGAGTACTGGGACCGGCTGCCCAGGGAGGCTGCGGAGTCTCCTTCTCTGGAGATATTCAAACCCCGCCTGGATGTGTTTCTGTGCAACCTGCTCTAGGTGGTTGGGCTAGATGATCTCCAGAGGCCTCTTCCAACCCCTACCATTCTCTGAATCTGTGATTTTACCTACAGCATCTGTAATTTTTAGCATGAAATATCACAAAATTTGCATGAATCTCGATTTTTTTTTAAAAAAATCATGGAAGTTCTAAAACCAGGAAAAAGATCAGCAAAAATTTAATAGACAAAAAGATGCCAAAAGCAAAAGGATGAAAACAGTTATTAATTAATTACTAAATGTTTTGTTGAATATATATTTTCCTGCAGCCTGAAGGCTAACATAAAAGCACATTAATGAAGAAGAGTGGGAACAGCTGAATCAAGTTAAGATTAACCCTCAATTAAGACTGAGGTTTGCACTCAATCATCCTAGGTAAGTTGACTAATTTTTGATTCCCACCCATTCCTCCTTTAGCACACTAGAGTAGAGGTTGCATATCCCTCCTCAACAAGCATTTAAGATGCACCATCTTTTTATTTGGGGTAGGCAGGAAAGAAGTGTTACCAGTGATTTTCTTTGAGTCTATGGGACTTCATCCAGCTGAGAAGTTATACACATTTAAACACATTCATAGGTAAAATATATTATCTCAAAGCATGCACTGTTCCTGTGGGGCTTAGTAACCTCCAGGATAGTACAATTCAGTTTTATTTATTCTGCTCTGCTGCACAAGCACCAGTAGTCAACTGTGGGCCTCTTCCCTTACTCCATCAATCTGTGCAGCAATCAAACACAAACTTTGCCTAGCCAGACTTGAAGTATCAGAGATCTACATGGACAGTTTGTGCACATGAACTGTAAAACTTAAATTGAGCATTTCATTATAGACAAAAGATGAAAATGAGTTGTACTTGCATGTTTAAAGTACAGGGCTGAAATCTAAACGTCTTTTCTGTAGAAAACTAATCCAGAAGATCCCTGCTAACATCACATAAAAAGTGTTGCATCTCCTTCTTGCTGACCCTCTATCTACAGAAGCAATTTTAAGGGTATCAGTGATGAGGAGAAACTGAAACATCTGAAATGTTAGCACAACGCCCTGAATAGTTATATAAATACCACAGTAAAATACAGAAGCATAACCATTGCTGGTTTAATTTCGGTCATCTTTGGCTGTATATACCATCATTTTAGAGGCAATTATGTTCTCATCTCTCTTTGGATTTTTATAAGACACATCAAAGAAATGAGCAGTAAAGTCCTGGAACAGAGAAGATATGTCATAACAACTACTAGTGCACAAGAACTTAACTTACTACAACAAAAATACAACCATTTGAGAAACTGAGGCTAAGAATTCATGGTGGGGTTCTTTTTTTTGGTTAAGAAAATGTGCAATAAAAATTGCCAGGTAAGAACAAAATTCTAGACAGCACTCATTAAAACCTAAATATTTTTCAGGAGCAAAATTTGCCTGCATATTTCTCATTCTAAGTGTAGTGAATACTACAGTAAAAATAACCGCTAGTGCCATGAAACACCCGCAATTGCAACTAGACATGTGACACTGAAGCTAAATTACATGATATTTCCATACATAATTCATATGATATAATGTGATAATTGTCAAGATTAAAGAAAAAAAATTAAGATAAGGCTACTTTATGTGAAGATGTCTGTATTGGTTTCATGTGTTTAATATGTCTTGTGCTTTCTCCATAGTAAAGTTTCCTATTTCTTAGCCTCCAACTAAACTAAAAGTAGGAATGCACATAGCTAGGACTACATTCCCTTATTCCTACTGCCTAAAATTTGGCTTCATTACAGTATGTAAAGATTGAAGGTAGCATTTTCAAAATTCACAAAAGACTTCAGCTTTTAAGACCCGCCTTTAGAACTAAGTTCACTTTTTCACTGGAAGTCAGTGAAGCAGCCTCCAATGACCAAATATTTTTTTATAAAACACTGAACACTTTATTTTATTTGTCATTTTTGAAAGTTTAATCTCCAGCCCAGAAGTTTTTCTTCTGGCTTCTCTTCCCATAAAGAAAATCAAAAGGAGTGTTTTTATTTAATAAATACATCAAAAAGACAATAATAGAAAGTGGGGAGGTGGGATTAGCTGGTTTGTGATAAACCCTTTTCATAAAAGATCACCCCATTTGCATGTTTTGAATGGTGCTGTGTATGATTTTGGCACTATTTTAAGGCTTTATTATATCAGTGATGATCTAGCTGATCAAATACAGACCTTATTGAAGGTAATATACTAATGATAACTCATCATCAGGACAACTTAACCTCATGAGAGCTTAACTGCTACAGTAAGAACGAGATCTGGTTCTTGCACAGCCATTTCATGATGCTTACCAACTCAGCTGCCAAATGAGTGAAATTCTGCCTACACGAGATTTAGTATCATCACAAGAAATTACAACTTCACACAAGCAATGAACACAGTATGTCAAAATGAGATCAGCAAATGGGGTAGCAGATCTGTACCACACCACTGAGACCATCACTGAGTTCTTCGAGCTTCATCACCTTGCTTAAAGTTAATACCAAGGCTTTGGAAGACAGATAAAGCACAAGAAAGCTAAATATCTGCTCCAAATAAATACTCCATTTCTTCTTTTGATCTTAAGTTAGCCAAAGTTTAGGGCCTTCGAAAAGTGCTCTGAAAACCCCTGAATTCCCTATTGACCAGGCTACCTTTAAAGACCACTGAGGAAACAATCTCATTTTAAAAACAAACCCTCATACAGCTTCACAATAGTTTCTAGTTTGTTTCAGCTACCGAACACCATTTTTTAATAGAAGTGTGATTTTATAAGGCATGCAGAGGAATCTGAAATGCAGAAGGCGGGTCCTGTAAATCCTTCCACCAGGATGGAGAGCACAGGACCCAGCGCAACCCAAAAGAGTTTTCTCTGCACAGCCTCATTCCTTCTTCCTCCTGCCATAACTGATGTTCATGGCCAGCTCACTCTTACCAGGACATCACACCTGATTAGTGTCCGCTACAGGCACAATGTTTTGAACATGTTAACAACATGACATTTTGAAGAAAACCGAAATTTAAATATGTTTTCTCAGCCTTGTACAACACCAATACTTTTATCTAAACAGTATCCCTAATTACCAAGTGGGTCAGATATTTTTAGTTACAAACACCCAGTTACCAGCAAAATTAAACTGTTTGAGCCGAAATTTTCCTTTCCTATAAACACATGTTTGTTTTCACAAACAAACGAACTGAAGAATGCACACTAAAATCCTGGCGGCCTTTCCTTTGGGAAGCTTTAGAACAACTTACTTTGGATCAGGAACTGGCAACATGGAATGAAAGGTCTGTCAGTTGTGAACCTGCCTGCTTTTTTTTTTTCAATTATTTTTTTTACTCGGAATTTTCCCAGATCTCTCTGCCTGGTGGAGAAATCACACACACCTTGTAAAAATACCTTAAATTTCAATACACAAATTTTCTAAGTTTATGCTGACGGGGCTTCCCTTGCAACTGCAACTAAAAAGCTGCTGTTAGGTTATGTAGGTTTTCTCTGCTCCTCAGCTGGTGAAGTACCACAGAGAATTGCTGGGAAAAGTTAATTATTTTGCTCTCATATCAGGGCTGGAAAAGCATACAGTTAGTGCAGCTTGCTCACACACTGCATAAAGGGAAAACAAAACATCAAATAGCTTGTCAATTTAAAAAGTGCTTTCTGTTTGAAGGGAGGGAGAGGTGAGAAGGAATGTTTATGTAAATGAGGCAGGGAAACTACGGAGCAAAAAATATGCAAGCATATAATTAAAATCCGTATCATAATGCCTACACACAACGTACCAACTGAGATTACAGGACCAACATTGACTCGAGCATCAAACTTTTCACTGTTACATTTTAGAATTTAATAACATTCTTTTAAAACATGCTTTTCATGTGTAATCTCTATTATAGCACAATGGGCCCAAGACGATTTTCAAACACAGACGGACTTTTATCAAACAAAGTGGAAACTTTCTTTAAACTCTGATCCCAACCACTTGATGTGATCCAAGCAGTTGAACGTCTGAAGCTACACAATTGCATAGAAGCTTGCACAAAACCAGGAATTATGTTATATGGTACAGTTTACACGGCCAGGTTTTAGAGGCTGAGATTCACATCTAGGTTTGACCTTAGTAAATGTTATAATTTTAAGGTGACATATCTCAAGATATTTGCTTCTGCATTCAAAGGCAGCACTGAATATAAGGGAAGTATTCTCCTGTTATGGCAGGTAAATATTGCTGAATATTTTTACCAGTGTTTGTTTAAACAATAAAATCAGTAGTTTTGATTTGGTAAGAAAAAAGTTTCTTCAGAAAAAGGAAGCAGATTCAGACACTTATCATTCTCCCAAACCGCAGATGATTTTGACACCTAGGACAAGAAGCAGTGCTTTGCAATTTCTTTTTTCCAGGGCTCTTGCTGTCTCATATGTCAGACAGACATGTGTATTATGCACATCCAGCAGGGGACAAAGATCAGAAATTTAAAAGAGCTGTTTGTGATTTTGGATGGGATGTGGCACACAGATGAAAGAGGAAACATTTTTCTCCTTGGTTTAATGCTAGCACTAGATTCCTAAATTGAGCCCAGCAGGAAACAAACATCCACCACAGATTTCAAAAGATATCTCACATCTTTGTATTAAAACGTGTTATTTTAAGAGTCCCAAATGCTGAATGTCTGATTTTTATTAAAGCCAGAGCCAACATAGGAAGTATTACTTGATTTATTTTAAAAACATAGAAAATATTAGTGGAAAATGGGATGCAAATTGCAGGAAGTAAAAAGAAAATTGAGGAGTAGGAGATAAAGTGCCTGATGCTGTTATCTATAAGAATACTAAGGCCACAGGCTTCAAAAATTACTTTGATGACCTTGAGACCTCACTCAGACTAAAGAATATCAAGTTAGTGGATTTTCCTTGGGGGTAGAACAAGGACAATCTCAATTTTTCTTTTCTGAACGGACTGGGGAGATGTTTCTGATATGTACTTCTGATTTACTTCTACAAAGAGCTACAATGCAGTATTACCATGGAGGGTAAAATTAGACAGCACCCCACATATCCCTCATACATTTAATACAGCAAAAAGAACAAGAATTCTAGATTCTTATAGAAATGCAGTTCAAATGTTCAACTCTGAAAATTCTTTCTTCTAACAGTCCATCTTTCTTTACACAAAATGTAAAAGTACCAGGATAGGATTTTACCCAGCTCAATCACAATACACAGAGCTTTTATTTTGGAGGTTGCAGATATTTTTTTCCTTCGTTCTTTCCCACTGACTTTGATGATGTTTTGGGATTAAAACAAGGAGCAGGCAGTTCCCATGAGATGAAAGACATAACTGCAAAGGACACTTACTTAGAAGATTAAAAAAAAAACAGAACTCTCTTGCAGTTTGAGATGTTGTTATGTATTTTTCTAAAGAAACACTCCCTTGAAGGGGCTTAGACTTCAATATTTCAAATGATTTTCTGCTTTTATCAACTCTAGTTGGATATCAAATGTTTTTTTAATTGCCAAGCTGATGAAATTTGTAACAATACATTGCCAAGTAGGCTAAATGTATTAATAAAGACAGAAAGAATAGCTCCAAGTTCTTCTGTAAACAATGCTAGGAATAAAACCTAAGTTTCATTTTAATTTATAGCCTATTATAATTCCCAGCCACCCTCACCCAAGTGACACCATTTCAAAAATGTTCCCCACATCCTTCTCCCATCAGTTAACTCTTGGCTGGGCACAGAGGCAGCCCCTGCTACGGCAAGTCCCGAGTCGTGGTTCAAGAAGTTCCACCAAGCTCTCAAGCCAAATGGAATAAAGACCTGGTCGGCTCACACCTCTCCCAGGAAGAACTAATTTACCTTCCTACTCTATCCAGTGTCTTATTCATTAACACTAGTAATGCTTCCACTTCCAGCCCTGCCCAACCCTCCTTTAACTGGCCAAGACAATGAAAGGTTATAAGGTGAAAAGATGAGGCAGGAAGGTGACATAAAAAAAATGCAGAAGTCTTGTTTTCTTTGGGAGGTAGGCTAACGATGGAGCACAGAAGTAAGTTTGATAGCAAGAAGAATTCTGTATGCATGAATGAGCTTTCTCACACTCTTGAGTCATCCAAGTAGGAGAGAAAGGGGACCTTTGGTTTCTGCTCCTGACACTACTTTTGCATGCAATGCCAGTCAAGTTGACATATGTTTCCATTCACGTAGGCGTAAAATAAACCCATACCAGCTTACATACATCTTTCACATTGAGGCCAAGATTAACTAATTAGTTACAATATGCTTTGAGATCCTGGGGTAAAAATGCAAAAATCTAAGTTGGTAGCTTCTAACTCATCGAGTCTAAGCATAAACCTAACACTGCCAAGTCCACCACCAAACCACGTCTCTAGGTACCACATCTATGTATTTCAAACACCTCCAGGGACGGTGACAAACCACTTCACTGGGCAGCCTGTTCCAATGCTTAATAAGTCTTTCAGTGAAGTAATATTTCCTAATATCTGGTTTAAACCTCCTGTCATGCAACTTGAGGCCATTTCCTCTAATCCTATCACTTGTTACTTGGGAGAAGAGAATTACACCTACCTCGTTCAGAATTAACTCAGGCTAAAAATTATCAAGGCCCTAAGAAAACGCTGACAAAGAGAAGTAAATATCACTTGAACTCCAAAATTAATCTCTTATAGGAAGTCAGTGAAACTACACTTAGAACTAACTGCCTGGATGTATCAGCCTCCAAGTGTAATGATTTGGCTGATCTTTGCTAAAAATGAATTCATAATTTGCAAGTTTTCTATTTGATACAGAATAGAAAGGATTGCATACCCTAAATTAAAAAACATAAATGACATGTTTACTGTTCTTTGCCAGCTTTGGAATGTAGGAAAGACAGTATTCTTCTTTCATTACATTTCTCAGCTTGCTGATGTACTTTATCCTTTTATATTGGATCTTGTATTTGCTTCCAGTCACTCAGTTGTTCTACAGGACATTTCATGGAAATTTGTCCTCATGTTTTGAACTACCAGTGTTATGTTCAATTGTTCCAGAAGTGTTAAATACAAAATTGCTTTTCAAAAATTATTTGGCTTTGGTTTTAAACACAAATGTGCCACAGTTGCTATTTAACCCACTTAATAGTGGTATCTTAGCAACATGGGCTGTGGCAGTCTCTTGGACATGTTTGAGCCCAGTGGTCTTGCACTTAAATTGTGAAGCCAGAGAGGGGAAGAGAATGGGAACAGGAACACAAAAGAAGAAAATTTATCTGCTTTCATGAGTTTGTGACATCTTGTACAACAGTGATTCCTGATTCATTAATTTAACATAAATACACAACATTCTTAAAGCATGTCTACCCTTGAATACATGGTCATTCCATATTGCTTTAAATATGCACACAGCTTACATTAAGTCTTACCCAAATAGAAAGGTTATCTTAAATCAGAAATAAATGGAATATATTTGCAAACTTCATTGGAAATGCAAATAAATTCATAGGGGGCAGTAGTCTCAAGAAAAACCTAGCTTGCCCACAAGGGTGACTGTTACGCATTCCTCGAAGATTTTATGGCACAGTTAAACTTCAGTATTTCTGAAAAACTAGATCCTAAGAGACTTCCTCCTAAACACAGAATTCTCCCTTAGTGCCTGGATACTGACCGTGATCTCTTGATGAACAGCTTTATGGAAACACCCAACCAATGTTAGAGACGACTCAACTCATATTTTGGACTCATCACCATTGTAATGAGTAACCACATCTTGTTCAACATGGACGTTCAACATCTGGATCAAGATTTTTACTGGAAGTAAACAAAAAGCTGAGCTGACAGACACTTTTGCTAAAATTAAAACAACATCTCAGCACCTTGGCTGTTTTGTAAACAAAATTAATCTTTAGGGACCAATAAATGGACTGAATATGGTTCACTGCGAGAGAAAAAACCAAAGCCCTCAATTTTAAACTGTAAGTTACCATTCTGCAAAAGCTACTTCAAAAGCAATTAAAAGTTTTAAAAATGGCAAATGTAAATCACAACGGTTTTCATGGAAACGCTGGTTTATCTTTAATGCTGCACTATCAATAGCTTTATTGTCACTGGAAGCAGTTAAATGCAAGTATTTTGGTATAATTACCTCAGTGTATTCAGTATTCTAAATTGATCAAATGACATGAATTGATTTTTAAAGATTCAGCTTAGGGAAGTAGGGAGGGGACGCCTGGGAAAAAGAACATTAGTTCCATCTGCTGAGTGGAATTGACTGTATGTTATGGATGGCTTATGCTCTAGGACTATAAAAAATTGCAAGTGACTTTGGTTACTAGACAACCCATCAGTCAGCCTGAACTACTGACATATTTTTGTGTATTGTAGCTTCAAATATCTCCCTTGGTTTTCTTTTTCATCCTCAAACTGTAAACATTCAAAGCTACCATCCCAAAGGGAGGTCACAAAGTTGAAGACAGGAATAAAGTTATTCCAGTACCTGCGATTCCATCATAACTAAACTCTTATGTTGCAGTCAATACGCAGGGGAAAGTCTAACTCTCCTCTTCCATTAGCTTCTCTTGAGATCATTTCATATCAAGAGATAAAATCCAAACCAAAAAGCTGTATCCAGAGAGCTATATCCATAGTGATCAGGAAGCATGTTACACCCTTCATTTGATGTTTAAGCACCAAGTACCAAAAGGATTCACTGAGTGGCGAGAAATGATGACCACAGAGCTAAAGAACAGATTAGTATTTCCAAATACTATCGCACCATTGTAAGGGAAAACCTATAGACTTAACTCAGGCAATTTAGAAAGCCTAACACACTTCATCTTTGTTCCAAAACAGACACCATAAGCAATACTGAAGCTCAGTGAGAGAAAGAAAAAAAATGAAAGAAAAAAGAAGCTATTTTATCTTTATTATTCTTTCTAAACACACGCTAACATACAATCCCTTAGGACATGACCACACTTCTTCCATAGGATCTCATTCCCTTTCAATACTCTGAACAGGCACTGACAATTGAACAAGTGATCATTAATTATCTGGCCTTACTCTTACTATTCAGTGTGAAGTTCCATGTCTTGTTTACTGTGTACTATTCAGAGCCTGATTTGAACAATGCATTATTCATTTGCTTGTGGGTTTTCCTACAGTGCTCATCACAACACATCTGAATGCATTACAAACATTTTCATATCATCTTTGTGTGATGGAGTGAATGATATCATTGTATGCACATTACAGAGGGGGGGCATGACACAGTGATATTAAAGCATCTGTTAATTCCAAGTGCACAAATGGAGGCTTGCAGGGCCAAGTTTCTTTAAAATACTTACATTTGTCACACCATTCAGGTTAGCTTCAGTAGCACATGTGGATCGTACTCACAGTCTCAGAGCAGGCCCCTAGAAAATGAGGAGTACAATCATGATCCCCTGATCACCAGAAAACATTTTGCTTTTAAACTATACTGCACATACGGTGTGATGAGACAAAAATGTTGACTGTAGAAGGAAAGAGTCCAGCCATGCCTGTCTCCCTACTAAATCATATCCCTAAGAAACTCATCTAACAGTCTTTTTTAAACACCTCCAGGGAAAGAGATTCCACCACCTCCCTGGGCAATCTATTCCAATCCCTGACCACTCTCTCAGTGAAGAAATTCTTCTTTATGTCCAGTCGAAACCTGCCCTGGCGCAACTTGCCGCTGTTCCCTCTCATCCTGTCGCTCATCACTTGCGAGAAGAGAGCAGCACCCACCCCGTCACAACCTCCTTTCAGGTAGTTGTAAACAGTGATGAGGTCTCCCCTCAGCCTCCTCTTCTCTAAGCTAAACAACCCCAGTTTCCTCAGTCTCTCCTCGTAGGGCTTCTTCTCCAGCCCCCTCACCAGCCTCGTTGCCCTTCTTTGCACACGCTCCAACACCTCAATGTCTTTCTTGTAGTGAGGGGCCCAAAACTGAACCCAGTACTCAAGGTGTGGCTTCACCACTGCTGAGTACAGGGGCCCAATCACCTCCCTGGTCCTGCTGCCCATGCTGTTTCTGATACAGACCAAGATGCCATTAGCTCTCATGGCCACCTGGGCCCCTGCTGGCTCATATTCAGCCGGCTGCCAACCAACACACCCCAGTCCTTCTCCTTCAGGCAGCTCTCCAGCCAGTCTTCCCCAAGCCTGTAATGCTGCATGGGGTTGTTGTGACCTAAATGGAGGACTCTGCACTTGGCCTTGTTGAACCTCATTCCGTTGGTCTCAGCCCATCGATCCAGCCTGTCCAGATCCCTCTGCAGAGCCTCCCTTCCTTCAAGCAGATCAACACTGCCACCCAGCTTGCTGTCATCTGCAAACTTGCTAAGGGTACACTCAATGCCTTAATCGAGATCATTGATAAAGATGTTAAACAAGACTAGACCCAGCACTGAACCCTGGGGAACACCACTCATGACCGGTTTCCAGCTGGATTTAATTCTATTTACCACAACCTTCTGGGCCCAGCCATCCTTTACTGGCTATGGGGGGAAAGAGTGACAAAGGATGAGGAAAAGTCTGAGGTACTTAACAGTTTCTTCACCCAGTTGTTCTCAAAGTACTCAGCCCCGTGAATTGGAAGAGAGGGAACAGAATGAAGCCCCCATAATCCAAGAGGAAATTATTAGCCACCTGCTACTCCACTTCGACACACACGAGTCTATGGGGCCACATGGAATCTACTCAAGAGTGCTGAGGCAGCTGGCAGAAGTCCTCACCAAGGCACCCTCAATTATTTATCAACAGTCCTGGCTAAATGCGGATGTCCTACTAGAAGTCACAAATGTGACACTCATCTACAAGAAAGGCCAGAAGGAGGATACAGGAACTACAGGTCTGTGAGCATTACCTCAGTGCTGGGGAAGGTTATGAAGCAGATCATCTTGAGTGCAACCATGCAACATCTACAGGATAACCAGGTGATCAGGTCCAGTCAGTATGAGTTTAGGAAAGGCAGGTGCTGCCTGACTAACCAGATCTCCTTCTAAGACAAGGTGACCCGCTTAGTGGGTGATACTGCATACCTAGACTTTAGTGAAGCCTTTGACACCATTTCTCACAGCATTCTCCTGGAAAATCTGGTTGCTTATGGCTTGAACAGGTGTACACTTCACTGTGTCAAAACTGGCTGGATGGCCAGGGCCAAAGAGTTGTGGAGAATGCAGACAAATCCAGTGGGTGACCAGTCACTAGTGGTGTTCCTCAGGGTACACTGTTGGGTCAGTTCAGTTTAACATATGTATGAAAGTTCTGGACAAAGGGATCGAGTGCATCCGCAGTGGGTTTGCAGACGACACCAAGCTGTGCAGGGCTGCTGATCTGCTTGCAGATAGAAAGGCTCTACAGAGGGATCTGGACAGGATGGATTGATGGGCCAAGGCCAATAGTATGGGGTTCAATAAAACTAAGTTTTGGGTTCCATACTTGCTTCACAACAACTTGGAAAGTTGCCCAGTGAAAAAGGACGTGGGGGTGTTGGTCAACAGCCGGATGAACACGAGCCAGCAGTGTGCCCAGCAGGCCAAGAGGGCCAATAGTATCCTCCTCGTATCATGGTCAACAAGAGTAGGGAAGATACAGTCCCCCTATACTCAGCATTGGTGAGGCTGCACCTCAAATAGTGTTCAGTTCAAGGCCCATCCCTACAAGAAAGATATTGAGGTGCTACAGAGTGTCCAGAGAAGGGCAACAAAGTCGATGGGGGGTCTAGAGCACAAGTCTTATGAGGAGTGGCTGAGGAATCTTGGGCTGTTTAGTCTGGAGAAAACAAGACTGAGGGAGACCTTATCACTTTCTATGACTATCTGAATGGAGGTTGTAGCGAGGTGGGTGTTGGACTCTTCTCCCAATTAACAAGTGATAAGACAAGAGGAAATGTCCTCAAGTTGCACCAGAGGAGGTTTAGACTGGATATTAGGAAATATAATGTCCCTGAATGGACTGTCAAGCATTAGAACAGGCCACCCAGAGAAGTGGTGGAGTCACCTTCCCTGAAGATATTTGGAAGATATGCAGATATGGCATCTAGGGACTTGGTTTAGCGGTGGATATAGTAGTGTTAAGTTAATGGTTGGACTCTTTGTCTTAATGGTCTTTTCCAACCTAAATGATTCTATGTTTTGCCATCTCCACCACTGGCACACTGGTAAGATTTCTTGGCTTGTCTCTCATCTTCCTTGGCTAGGTGAGCTGTTACAGGGAAAGAAAGACCACTACGACATGGAATTTTCACATTTAAATACAAGTGGGAGAGATCCCAGAAGCTCAGAAGCGACATAACACAAAGCAAAATAGATTGCTGAGGGGGAACTTGCTCCAGGGACCCTTCTCCCCACAGAGCCTGGAGTGTGCCAAGAAAGCATGCCATCAGGTATTAAAAAATACTGTGTGTATTTAATCTTTCCCTGCTAGATTTAATTCACTCAAGTACGTCTGACCTCATTTAAAAGTAATGAAAAACCTCTGCATGCTAGTTGTACATATTTACACATTTTCTATTATGACAACTCCTTCCACAGTTTGATCCTTTCCTCAGCATCTAAACTTGACAAAATCATACATGCAGACCATCTGGCTTCTTACTTAGCCTTCCAATAAATGATTATCCTTACACAGGATTTACCTTTCTTGACTACAAGTGAAAACAGTTCCAAACTTTGTTAAACATTCTTAAGGGGCATAGAGACAGAGCTGCTGTGGTGGAAAAAATCCTTTCATAATTACTGTACTGCAAAAGTAAAGAAGTTTCTCCTTCCAGTCCAATATCCACAGTATTTTCATGAGAAACACAGCTGGACGTGGCCTTACCATATGCAAGGCAACACACATGTAGTGTTCGGCAGCTGTATCCAAACAGGCTGCTTGCTGAATCCCTTTTTCAGAAGTGACCCAGAATCTGTTCCCAGTTCTGCAAAAGGTCTCTTACAGACTGCGAACGTGTTATTGGAAGAGTCTTCCTCCACGCCTTCAAAAATCAGATTCAATTGCTGCAATCCAATTCAATATATACAGTAAGGACAAGCGGGTCCATCATATACTTGGACTTGCAGTATCTTTCATTCCTTGACACTAGTTTTTCTTCATGGCTTTCCAGACAGTCTGGGAAAGCCACATCTGAATTCAGAAATCTCCTTGCATCATTTGCAAACCCAGATGCTCCTCTGGTCTTTGCAGGACTTCCCATACTCATCATTCTGGAAAATGGGGTTCATCACTATCATCAGCGGTGCAGTAAAGCTCAGTTTTCCTTTCTCAGTCCCATGGAACTATCACACCAGAAACCAGTTACATTTGAGGCTGCCTGAGGAAGACTTTGGAAACCACCTGGAGTGTTCATCATGCAGCTGACAGCACTGGTGGGAAGTGTTTTCCTCCGTGCGTAGGCACAATACCTGGGAGAAGTAGTTGCAAGGAACTAAGCAGGGAGGAACTTAAGTCAGTCTCCTGGCCTTTGTTATCATTTGCTCAACTCCAATACTTCAGCTTTTATCAGTCACTGGTTTTAAAGAAGCTGGGTTTGAAATGCTAACCACTCTTTAGCAACAGGCCAGACGTCAGATTACTCTGATGCTAAATCTGCTTGAGCAGAGACTTTGTGTAAAAGAAACACTCGTGGTCTTTTCTGCTCAGGATTTCGGCTCACGTCTGAGACTTAATAATTCATATCACTCACAGTAGCTGTGTCTTTACGTATAACGTTCTATCCAGTTTCTTCTCATTACATATTACACTAAACTAAAAGATACTTTGGCTTAAGTAGATAAAAAAAAGCATATTTGCTTGGGAAAATAAACTTATCTTATTCAGCTCAGCCTGATTTTAATACAACACACAAGTCTGACCTCCCTACAAGCTTTTTGCTTGTTAGGAGACCATGGGGAAATTTCAAACACTATTTGTTTTTTACATTTGACTGTTTTAGGAGTAAAATTGACATCCATTACCCATGAGCAAACTCAGGAAGAATCCAGCTCTGAACATCTCCCATCCAGAACAACAATGTGGAAGCTACAGCAGTAAAAATGACTTGAGGGTTTTATGGTAAGACTGAGATGAGGAAGGTGGAGCAGTTCTAGACTCAGTGTAAACTTGTAACACAAGGGTTATCAGTAGGTAGTTTTAACTGGAACAAATGAGGGTACAGACAAAAGAACATTAGCAAATACCAGTTCCACTGGTAAACATCAACCAGTTTAGTAAATTCAGATAGAAAATCTGCAGCATAGGCATTAGACAGCTATAGAAAAAATGTTCACGTTACTGCTGAAATCTGCATTTGCTGTTACTTTATGACTACCTGCAGCACAACACTTGTACACACAAAGATTGTTTAAAAGAAATTAAATATCTGGTATGCTGGGATAATTCATATTTTGTAAATACTGGGGATAGTTTATTGCTCTACTATGTGCTAGTATAATCATTTTCTAAGGTAGTCTTACGCTGACAATAGCAGTCATCCCATTTAAAATGTATATTACATATGCCTTTTCCCTTCAATGAGTTTTACATGCCTATGTTGTACAGGTTATGGTTTATGTTATACTACCACATAACACAAATCAGCTTGTGTTTAGCAGGATGACTAGAGAATACTGGAATAAAAAAGGATCTTTTCATTGTATCTACATCAATTAAAAATCTATATTTAAGAAAACAAATTAGAATATATATTTTCTACTTTTTTTACTGAAACTAATCCATAAGGAAAATTTCTATATCAGATTATTAATTGATAACATGTTACAGTCCGTTAACATATCATAAGCAATATCTCATCATTCTCAATGAGCTACTTGGGAAACTCATACATAACATTATGTAAATTTATATCTTGTGTGACTAAGTTTGAATACAATAAATCTGGAACTGCTTTTTAACATGAAGCGTAAGTCCCATGGCTATTAGAGAATGAGAACACTATGGAAATTTGAACTGTTCCCCTTCCCCTCTGCAGATCCTAAAGGTCACTCTAATGGCTCCCTCAGGCTGGGTTCAAGGAGCACAACCACTATAGGAATGGCTGCAAAATTTGATACCATCTTTTGTAGCCTATTTTCCTCAGGTCAAGCTGGAGAGATTTCATATGAAGGGGAAAAAGGAATACAAAGGAGACTTTTAGAAGTACGTCTGCATTGCACAATAAATAAAATGAGTTGTAGTCCCACAACAGAGAAAAACACCTCCCTGCCCCATCACAAGTTGCAAGATTGTGTAAGTCCCTGTGTAAGTAAGAGGAACCTTTTCATCACTGTGAATGTGTAGTAACACTGTAAATCCATGAACATCCAAGCAACACCAACAAACCCAGGAAAGAGATTGGTCTGAAAATCTTGTATTTTTTTAAAAATATAGTTATGCTTTCTTTTTAATTTTCTGTCTCCTAAAGCTTCAAATCAAATTCAGTCTTGTCAACCTTTTTTGCCCCTCTCCCTAAAACTAGAAGTGCTCAAAAGAGACTTTGCTTTTAGTAACAAGTAACAAGATTACACAGAAGTCATCTTCTGCCGAGGCAAAAATCACAAATACCACCTAATTTCTAGAGACTCCAGTCCTAGACTGAAGCTGTATTAAGTACTTCTTCAAAATGTTCACTTCATATTTTAAATTATTTAAAAAAAAAACAAAAAACCAGCCAGTGACTGCTTACAAAGAACCTGGAAAGGGGCCAGGTACTCTATTCAAAACACCTTGAAACAAACCACACTAAGGTCTATATTTGGAAACTATCAAAGTTGCAAAACTAAAACCATATACATGCAAACTGTATGTTCAGCCTTCATTGTTTTCAAAGGAAACAAGTAAAGATAAACTAGGCATAACATATGGTTTAGATATTAGTGTGGTTTACATCTGTTACTGGTTAATTAGTTCAAACTTTACCCACACTGGTGTTCCAAAGATGCAGGGACACGAGTTAAATAACCAAGTCATATTTTAGAATGCTGAATAGATCTAAAATAATTTCTAAATCCAACTGATTGGTCTTTCAGCCTTGCAAAAGGACTTTTCTTGGTCGGAGCGCTTCTCAGTGGATTAGGCATGGGAGTTGGGTCATTACCCTGGTTCTCATCAGTTTGCTCTTAAGTCAGTCACCTACACATACAGTCTCAGTTCTGTCAACAGAGAACACAGACTTGCTCGAGTAACTCATACAGCCAAAACCAGGAGACAAAACTAACCATGCATTTCTTGACCTGGCCCTTGTGTACTCCTAGTAGTCACAATGAACTTCATGTGTCTTCATGATCATCTGTGATGAAGGCATCTCCTTAAACCTCATTCATACACATCACAATTTCAAAAAGAGAAAAGGAAAGTTGATTATAAAAGATATTTCATGGTAGCAACCAACTTTAAAAAAAATGATCTTGAGGTTCTTCAGAGATGCCAATGTTGAAGCATGTTATTTAAGCCTAAGAAACTCTTCTATCATCTATGCCAGTTTGTATTGATCATTGCTGAAAAAAACAGATGGGAAAAGCACAAGTTCCCAATACTTGTAAACAGCATTCTGGAGATCTGACTGTAGGACACTACATTTTATTGATCTGCTTTTACAACAGTATCACATTTACATTTCAGAATTGGATCAGGAAGTAACTGTAGAGGTTTTCCATGGGGTGAGGGGAGCAGAGAATTGAAACAGTCAAGAAAAAGTACCTCTACTCCAAGTTTTCCCATTGTGTCGATATGTGCATTTTTTGAAAGATACTTTAGCTCCATTTCTAATTTTATTTCTTTCAGTTTCTCTTTTTTCTTTTTTTTAATACTTGCTGGTTTAGATTAGTGATTCATATTAACATCAACACTCTCCCCTTTTAAGGAAGAAGCTACTTTCCTCCCACGAATTTCCCTCATGAAGTCCCCCCGGTTCAGTTATGAAATCCTGTGAAAGTAGGAGATCATTTAAGTAAGGCATAAATCAATAGAAAAAAAGATTTGCTCTTTTCCTGCACAGGTGTCACTTCTATTTATTTTGAGTTCAAAACTCTAAGATCACAAGTTCAGAATATTTATAATGCAACTTAATCCTCATGGCCCATTGACAACTGCTATTTCTTTGTTAAACAGAGCAAAAAACCCTGATGGACCCATCAGGTCTTGACAGTTTTACAGGACTCCTAGCAAGATTTTCCAGCAATAGAACACTACTGGGCCTTGTATTCACCAACACACACAGATGTGAACTCATTTTTTTATGCGATACTTCAGTGATACTCTCTGAGCCTCATAAGGCAGATCATTCTGAGCACTCTGGTCTTCAAAAGATCTCCAGGCATACCTGGATCACATGTAAAAGGGAAGGATTTGAGGGCAGATGAAGGCATTCACTTACATAACTCAGCCATAAGGATGCCATGCTGCACCTCAGCCAAGGCCAAGGAGAAACATTACCTACCACTAACTTCTAACATAATACTCAGTAAGCCAGTGCCCTCCTACCAGACTTTATTTTGCTGTCTTCATACATTACGAAGCCTCAACAGCATTAACAGTAGGGAGTTATAGGTATAGTGGACAAATTAATAGGGGGGAAAAACCCAAACCTATGTATCTCCCAGGACTGAGCAGGAATGATGAGGCACTCAGTTGCAGGTGTGCCTGCTGCACTGTAATATGCTGTTAAGATATGCAGCCTCATGAGCAAGGAGAGGGGAGGAACACAAAGTTACAAGTTGCAGCAGCAAGGCAGGTGTACCTATAAACCTCAATGCTTCTTGGTACTGCTTCAGTCAAAAGCAAGCAAGGTATTTGTCCCACAGTGTTCTGTGTCTTTGATGTAAGCAGAGATAACCTAATACAACATTTGCACAACTGAGTTATTTCCTCCCCTTCCCCTTTCTGCCTCCCTCCCAGCAAATCAAATTGATCGACCCTATAATGCATATCCTGTCTCACCAGAAGAACACATATCTAAATAGATGCCATGTTTATCCAAAATCTTAGCAGTAAACTTCAAAGTAAAAAAGGTAAGAAGAATATTAATAACTGAGAAGCTTTTCCTTCAAAAAAAAAACCAACAAAAAACCAACCAGCATCTTTCTTTGAAGACACCCATAGCAAAAGACTCGCTGATAGTCCAGGTACCAGAAAAGTCCTCCTTGGTGTTCTTTGCAGCTTTGGTTACTTACAGCAGGGCTACAAGAAAACCATGCTAGCAAGTGAGTTCTACTCTCCTCGCATCCATAAATGCTTTACAGACTCAGGATAAAAGTTAAGCAGTAATAGAATTCCTTCCTCTCCATACAGAAAGTGAAAAGACACAGCAAAGTATTCGAAAGCATATTGCAAGCATGCTAACAACAGGAATAAAATAGTAATTCTGATCACTGGGACTGGAAAGTCTATCCTCATACCAAAACAATTTATTTCTGCCAAAATCTTTCTGAATCTGAAGTGCCATTAATTCGCTTCCATACAGTAGCACAGGAAATGAATCGTATCTGGAAGTCTTTAAAACATGCACATATTTATCAGTCTCCTCCTACACGCATAAATCTACCTTTACAATTTCTGGAAAACACTGATAAACACTGCTTAGAAGACAAGAAATGTACAAAGAACGAAAAGGAATGAATTTACATGGGAATTTACTGTGTCTGCAGGTCATACAAATGAACACCATTTTTTCCCACAACAAAATCTATGGTGTTATCGAGACAATCAGTTTATTTTAAGACTACCAACCCAATATATAAATTTCCTTTTGTGCTTGAAATGCCTTTATCAGATAAGATAGCTTTTGTTTAAACTGCTATTTTCAGCCTTTGCTTTGGGGGTTTTGAATATACATGGTGAAGTAACTTGAGATTTCCTACCCTGTTTTAAAATGTGTTTCTTCTGTCTGTTTGTATTTTGTAATTTCCTGTCAAATAACCTCACCATAATTAACTTTCCTTGCTCCAACCTACTACTTTTTTTTTTTTTTAACTTCCTGAGGATGGTAATAAAACACTGATTACATTCGGCTGCTATCTGCCTTTTCTTCCCCTTCTTCCCCCCTCTCTCACTCCCTTTGTCAAAGGCAGCACTCAGGTTTCAGCTCTTCATAGACTGAGAAAGGCACATAACAGGGAGAGGAAGCAAATCAGACAGCAGGAATCCAGATTCATTAGAGTTTATTGGGTCAATCAGCAGCTGGACCAGAGCCAGGCAATTAGATTGTGTGGCCCCTGAAGTCTGGATGCATTGCTCTCCTTCCAGAGCCAAGCAAACTCCATAGCAGCCACTGGCACATGTCAGCACCATGCCCTACCGTCTGCCATGGCCATGGGGGTGGAAAGAATAAAAGCCAAGCAGCAGCATGCTGCTTCTTCAAATCATTTATGGCTACCTGAAGAAAATGTTGATTTGGCCCATTTCTTTCACATTAAGCATGAAGCTCCTGGGGTTTTGCAATCGAGTTCTCTCATTGCTTTTTGATAATTCCTACCAGAAAAAAACCAGTTTGCTAATATATCACCATACAGAGCCTATAGACCATTTACCTTTCTTCATCTGAAATTCTTTAATCTCCTCCATTTGTCTTCAACATCACATTTCCTTCTTAGCCAAGTTTAGTCCCTCTATCTTTTCACTCTCTCTCCCATTCCACTATCCACAAGACAACTATATTTCAGCAGTTACTCCTTTCCCTTATCTACAAACTATCACCATCTTTTCTCTAACACTTCATCCTCACTGAGGATTATTATTATTCTCTGTTTTGGGCAGCCCACCACATCGATGGGCCCTTCTGAAAGCTCTGCCACTGGCACACTCTTCTGGGTGATCTCTCTAGCTCATTACTTTAGCACTCACGTCTGTGTTAATCGTTAGGCGCCTTTCTAAGATTGTTGAAGCAGCCTGGGGTGACCTGACACAAAGGCAATGGTAAGGACACACGGAACGACAGGAGATGGGTATAGGCCAGCAGCCTGAGATCAGATCAAGCAGCTCATGGAACCATGTTGTCAGACATCCTTTCCCCTTCTGAGTCATCTTGTTTGCACTTACACATATGCCTCATTTTTACTCCCTATACAATCAAGTTTTAGATTTTGTCACCAACATAAATTAACTTGCTATTTCTGTGCAATTCAGGAGCAGTGTGATAGTCAAGCTTTGTTTCCACCACAGATTTTTCTCTCCTGATGGTCACTCCTAGGGTTTCTTCAGCAGGATGGCATTGGGATTGGTTGGTGCCACAACTAAATCATGCTTAATCCCTGCATACCATTACGTGGTAGCCCTCCTGCTGTTTGGAGGTTATTTCAATGACTCAATGTCCTTTTTCTATGGGTCTAGACATCACTTATCAGCTTCCATTCGGCCCGAATTCTGTCAGCTCTAACTTTTTCCCTTTCCTTTTTCTCCTTCCTTGGGACACAAAGTCTAGACTGCTGGAGTGCTTGCTAAAACTGTCAATCTCTGCACTATTCAGGTCCCTGAGCTCTCCAGTACAGCAGAATTGCCCTGCTAGCAGCTTGACAAACTGAAATTTGCTACCTTTCAAAGACAATCTTTAATTAAGGACACGATTTAATTAAAACAAAGGGAGAATTAAAAGTAATTCCTGATCATTTGATTTCAAGTTACTCCCCATGTCTAGCTCTTCTACGATCGCATCATTAGCTGTTAAAACCAGAACAGATACTTTTTTATTCAATATGTCCTTTATGAACGGGGGGGGTGTTGTGTGTTGGGTTTCTGGTTTTTTAAAATGATCTTTCGCACTGTTAACACTCATGGACAGCAAGAGTCAGTCTCCAAAAACTGTGCAAATTACAGATGGAACAGAGGTAGACTATTAGGTGCTTTAAAATAAGGTTGATTTTTGTTTAAGGTAGTGGAAAGTAAAGGGAAATCTAGAGAGAAAAGGATGCTGTTAAAGGTGATGTGATTGGAAGTCCTTTCATAGGAGCAGTCTAAAGAGATATAAGACAAGAAAGCAGATGCTAAAGCCAGAAAAAGTAGTGTGGCAGACAGAGACAATCATAAGGTGATGAGAGACTGGGCAAGAGCTTTACTGGTACGTACAGATGAGAAATGCCTTTCCTTCAGAAGTTCAGAAGTATCCAAAAACATCAAGACAACTTAAAAGAAAAGGCAAATGAAAGGTAAAATTGGACAGAATTCTAGTTTGTAACGTGAGTGTAGAAAAAACAGTGAGACCATCACTAGGAAATATTACATATTATCTTCAGACAGGACTGAAGTACAAATATAACTGAGTCACCAGAATAGAAGGTACAGAGTATAAAGGGGAAACCTGCAGAATTATTCCTACTCTGAAAGCCACATATACAATTTCCTCTCAGACATATAGAATGTTAGAAAAACAGCAAAGTCATAACAATGTAGCAAAAATATGCCTGATTTAAAAATAAAAAGCATGGCGACTGCTAAAGATGACTAACAGGTTCTCAGTGGTCCCTAAATACTGAACAAAATAGTCATATATCCACTTATATGATTTTTTTTCAACCCAAAGCAACCTTGCCTGGTGTGCCACAACTTTTCCTGGCATCCTACATAATGGATGTGACCTCCTTGGAGATTCTCTTCTGCCATGCTACAATTCAAAGGAGTTATAGTGACTTGTCTATGAAGTGCAAAGACTTTGCTTATGCTCCTGCATCCCAGTACCTGTGGACATCTGTCCAATTTGAGTTCCTTATAGGGACACAGCTGCCAAGTGTTTCTTATATTTACCATGGGAAATAGTTTGTGTAATACCAGTTAGAATGATATTTACCAACAGACTAAACACACAGAAAGATTCAGCACTTGCATTCTATAATGAAACAGAATGTATCACAGCATCAGCTCAGTGCCTAGCTCTGCACTGAAGAAAGACTATATAATTTTACCTTATTTCTAAAGGGGGAAACTCTGTATTTTCTGGTAGAGTAAGTCTGCAAGGTCTAAATAAGTTCCCCACAAAAAGCTGTAGATTATTTCAAATCACCAGCTGTCAGCCAATAGCCTGGATAATGGAAATCCACAGTCTCCTGGCTTCCCGCACACTTCCTTGCAGGCTTCAGAATACTGGTTTCTCTCTTATTTGTCTACACTCACTATGATTTCCTTTCTCTGCTTCAAGAAAAAACTTTTTTTTTTTTTTTTACTTCATCTGTAGGAGATGACAAGAAGGATTAACACTGCCAGAGACATTGCATATGATTTCTTTTATGGGAATCATTTATCACAGAGGCTCATTAAACTTACGTTTCCCAAACTTACTTCAGTCAAGGAATGAACTTCTAAGATGGATGAACACTCACAGCATAGCTGTTTTAAACAAAACCACCCCAGTTTGTAAATAAGAAGTGATTAGAGAAATTCACTGCAGAAATCAGTCACATTAATCAGCTGGTTATAGTAGATTGATGTGCAGCCATGAGAGCTGTCTAAACAATTTTGTTAACCTTTAACAAAAACGTGAAGAAAAATGCTACAAAATGCTTCAGCTTTAAATGAACAGGACATGCTCCTTTTAGGAGAAGAGTTAAGTTCCAAGATTATTATTCTATTCATAGTTTTCCAGACAAATTGCCCTAAAGAGTACAATTCATAGTTACACCACTCCTTCCCACAAGTTCATTCCAGCCTGCAAACAGTGACTGCCCACAGCAGGTCACAGAGTATTTCTTCTAAGGCAGAGTCTAGCTGGGGACTCATTGAGGGATCAGAAATCCTCTAAGGATTTCCTCCAGCATTGGTCCCCCTCCTGTCTTACCAATTACTTTTTCACAGCCCAAATCACAGTGGAACTGCAGAATAGTGTGTGAAACATAATGAACACCAGCAGAGCCACACAGGGCTGCGAGGGTCCCGGCATGTGGCTGCCAGCAGGCTCCTTCATGCCCCAGGGCTGCAAGCCCACCCATCGCACATCAGTCTGCAACCCATAGCTGCACCTCCACGAGAAGGCTCATTCAGGGCCAGCTGGTGCAACGAGATCTCAAAGAGGGAAGAAAGCCAGCTGAAGAGCAGCCAGTGTGGCTGAACTGTCAAACAACCAAGCTCTGTACCTGTACTCGCAGTCACCAGTGCCATCGTCTGTTAGGTACCAATTGCACACATGCCAGGCATGAAATCAGTGTTGCCAACAGCCCAAGAAGGGATGGTGCAACACCAGCAGCAGTGGTCACATACACTTAAAAATAACTAATCTGAACATAAAATATCCTCCCTCCTCCAAGACAGGCTTAAAAATAACACTTAACCGATATAGTCTTTATTCTGCTTTCTCATTTTCAAGTTTGAAGAAGCATTTGATTCATATTTCCAGGCTTTCCTCCATAACTATGAGAAACAGAAATCTGACTTCAAAGGTGAGGAGAAAGAGAAGACAAACCCAACCAGCAGTCTTTATCAGTTGTTTTCTTCTAAGAGCTACAGGTTTCAGAGGAACCTCAAAGTAGACACCAATAATATCGTGCTCATGTCATCCATAACAAGTCTCATAATACCTGGAAGCTCTGAAGCCAAACGCTTTCAGAAGAAAACCTTACATCTTGGGCCATCTTTAATTTAATTTTGTCTGCATTAAGCACAAATTCATACTTTCTATAACCAATAAAGACCTATTCTTTTGGATGCAGGATGCTAGATAAAAGCACTAGAGCTTCTAAAGCAGGATGTCCATGTTATCACATGCAGGTAATTTAGACAAATTCAAGAACTTGCCTTTTGTTTTTTCTTTATATACATCTACTTCTAAATTTATCAACCCCTCTTTACAAGATAGAGCAAAATTAAGTTTGGAGTCAACTCTTACTGAAGTCTGATTCAGATTTTGGAGAGTTACAAGCTAGAAGGTGTGTGATAAACTCCACTCCATTGCAATAGCATCTCTCAGTTATACTCAGCAGGGATATTTATTCAAGCAACAGAAGAATTTGGTGTCCAGCCCTCTCACTGGGTAAGCTGCACTTGATCTGTACAGCCAATGAATAATAAATCAATGCAAATTACACCACTTTATCACTAACAACCATTTTCTGGTCAGCTACACCACAGACTACAGTCTCCCCTACAGGAGACGAATAACCCCCAGTGATTTAAAATAGGAGTTATTTATAGCCTGCAGGGGAACAATTGGGCTCTAACATATAATTTGCACCACAGTTTATACTTGTTGTAAGTTTGGCCCTTGAAATCTTTGGCTACAATGAAGGCACAAGCTACTTTCATCATTACTGCATGACTCTGCAGGTTATTTTAATTGATATTTTAACACTTAGCTGTTAGGCAGCTCTCCATGTCCCACAAGAAGTACCTTAGACTTGACAATGAGGTCACTCATATCCTGGTTCTTAACACTTGTAGCTTCCCTGGGTAGCAACTTTTGACAGAGATTGCAACTGTCTTAAGGTATGAACTATCAAGGATAAAATAAATCTTCCAGTTAGGACTGCAGACTTCTAGGGAGGGGAAAGTTTGCAACTCTCTCTATTAGCACAGTATAAAACCATTCCTCTTGCAAAAGACAGATAGGTTTAACCTCTCAGAGACGCCAGTCAGCTGTACAGATTCAGAGAAAGCGGCCTCAAGGGTACATCGTGGCAAGTCAGAGCTCCAGGTTTTACTGAGATGATGGATACCCTTCACATAGCACCGTTTTCATGAGTGTCTATCTAAAATTTATCCCTGAGAGCTAGAGGAAAATACAATACTGATCCCAACCAAAGCTAACTTCACCTATTTAAAAGATTTAAAATAGGACAGAATAATACAAGCCGTTACCATAATGTCATACAAATCATCTACAGCTCGCTTACCCACAATGGTTCAGCCCTGACGTGCGAACTCAATCTGAAGTAAAACTCTCTTCGTACAAACATTATCAGACAGCCTTGAGGACATGGCCAATCATCAATGACAGTAGTTCTCTAATGAATGCAGGGACCAGTCGTCCAGACAACAAACCCACACTGCGCAATGCTTTGGATGCCATTTAGCAATGAGACTTGTACAGGTATTGACACATGAAGTCCTGCAAATGTAGCCACACTAAGGGTGACAAACACTAAGCAATGCCCCATGGTGAAAGTACAAAGAGAAAACACACAGGACAGAGGGCAGGGAACAGAGAAGGATGCCTGTGAGCTGCCCCTGAGCCCAGCATCTCCTACCCAGTATTCCCTGCAGGAAAACCCCAGCCTCTGCCAGATTGGGCAGTGAGGTCAGCTCTCCAACAGTACCAGCAGCACGGCCAGGTCCATACTGGCTGCTGTGCAATGGTGAATAGACCAGCCACTGGGATGACTGTCCCCTGCCCTTCTTGCATCACTCCAAATTAAGATGACCTCAGCTGCTGCAGGGTCTGAGGTCGTCAGGGCACGAATCTCCGCAAATAAAGAAATATGAACTGTGGGCATGTGGTCAGGCTCATCTCTTTGTGACCAAGACACTGATCTCAGGGCTGGCTCAGCTTGCCCCAAAGGCTTCCCAAAGCACTGTACAACAGGGATGATCGAAACACAGACTGTGTCAGCAAACACTTCCTTTAAGAGAGGTAAACAGGAGGACAGCACCTCACTCATTAAAAACAACTAGACATACCTATAGGGCACACTGAGCCAGACAAGATCCTTTGGGGTGTTGTCCTTCCTTTTAAAAAGAAAACATTTATTAATTTTTTTCCCCAAAATTTAATATTAAAAGAAGAAAACATTGGCAACACCCTTGGTGATGTTATGTCAGCTGTTTATGTCCAGTCAAATACAGTGCAACAGGAAGCAGGGGCTCCACACAAATAAAATCCCATCAGCTTAGTGCCATTCTGCTCCTCTGTCCCAAACACAGACTGATAACCAATGTTCAATGAAGAAGGCACGTCTAGACCTGCAGTTTTCTGCTCAGCCTTCCCAGGAGAAACACATCCTTGTGGAATTGAAAAGGTAGTTAATTGCATGCCAGATTGCCCCTCTTTTGATAGTTCCCATATGATCAAGTCCTCCCATCCCAGAAATGAAATTAACTGGGCATTCTTTCTTGGTCTAGGCGCAGTGATGGAAACAGCACAGTGTAGGACAGCAAATAAATATTTGGAAGGAAGACATTTTCAGTCATTCAATTCATAAAAACAAGCAGAACACAGTAACCTGGCACAACCTAGCCATCAGGACAGCCAAAGTAAATGAACACAGTAACTGAGAAAGTAAAAACTGGGACCCACTCAGGAAGCTATTTATTTTCCAAATTTCTACTTCTTTAGTTGCATATATGCAAAACCATTCTTTAACTCCTTTATCAAAGTGCATATTTCTTATTCTTACCATCCTTGGTATCAGAGTACCCAATTTTTCCCACTGTGTCAGACCACCAGGGCAAAGGCAACAGCAGCAGCAAGGTTGTTTTAAGCCTTGTCAAGCACCTTTCCCAGCCTAGGAGAAAGAAGGATGTGACTAGCACCTCTTACAGTACAAGATACATCTTAACTCCTCCACTGTACAGTGTTAATCATGTTTTCTCTTAAGCTATTTAGTAATTTTCTTGCCAGAAAGTGTCATAGGTGATGCCTTCACAAAACATATGGAAGATGGGGATAGGGCTGCTATAGCCAAGTACATGAGAGCCCTTGTTTGTGCAAACTGCCTTCTGCCTCTCGCCCACCACCTGGAAGTCTTAACATGACCGAAATTTACAGCGGTTATAACAAACCGCTGCTAACTGCAAATTTTAATTAGAGCACTTGCCTCTGGTGTAATGTAATAAAAAGAAAATGAGAGTCTCTGCTTTCTTCTAAGGATCTCCATATGTAGGCAGGTACAGACAGACCTGAGCTTGCTCTGCCTGTGCTCTGAACCGCCTCCTGGTTGAAAGCTGTATATTGTTTTATATTGTAGACACACTACACCCTGCACAAGCAAACAGGCCCTGCCACTCAAAACACCCAAGCTTGACTAGATGACTGCAAACAGAAATGAGAATTGTGCCCCTGTAGCAAGGCGGGGAGAAGAGATAATTTTTTCTTTACATCCAACACTTGTTCACACTTGTCTTAAGAAAAACAAGTTTGCCACTATTGCCCTTGTCTTCTCACAGAGGTATGGTTTTAGACTTTTTCTGGCTTGCTGTTCGTTATATTTAGGTCATTTGCAAGTATTAAGCTATCATGTGCACAGAGATGATAGCAAGTATAATGTAAGAGTAACATTCAGAGAGGATAAACCACATTGGGTAATGGATTATAGCAAAGAAACAGCGAAGCCTGGCTGACCCTTATCAGAATGAGCCAGCTCCTGCTAATATCTCTATACTAGGGTTTACCACTTTGGTTTTACTCTGGGTATTTTAAAAAAATAATCATATCAAAATAACAAAACGTGAACAGGAACACAGAAAAAAAGGTGTAAGTCCCACAAAAATGTCTATTCTTTTTATTAGGAGATTGGGCAGGTGCCTAACCTATAAACAATCAGGCCACTAAGACAACCTAAAATTAATTTTTTGAAGACACTGGAAATTTTAGTATTGAGCACCCTATGCTCCCGTTGTCTGCCAGTGATCTTTTTTTAACCTCTGTTCAGATGCTGTTATTGAAGAGGAAAACAAGGAAAGGCTAAGAACAGCAGGGTGCTCAAGAGCAGATTAAGCATGGGAGAATTGACTCCTCTCTAGCACCCCATAACCACATGAAGGCACCCATCTTCAGGCAGGAAAACAGACTTTTCTCCTTGCTGTCTTTCACTAGCTGAGCAGGAGCCAGGTGATTTCCAGCTCTAGCCCCAGGGCAAGTAGCCTTCCCTGCCCTCCCACAGCTTTCCTACTCTGCCAGGAGGGAGGCTCTTCCCAGTAGGGGAGCTATCTAGCTGGAACTACTGACTGCAGTCTTCAGCAGGATCCAGCAAGTCACAGAATGCTTTGGGTTGGAGGAGATCTTTAAGATCATCCAGTTCCAACCCCCCCTGACACAGGCAGGGACACCTTCCACTAGATCAGGTTGCTCAAAGCCTCATCTAGCCTGGCCTTGAACACCTCCAGGGACAGGGCATCATCATCCCCTCACCTCTCATCTTTGCAGAAGCAGGTTCATGGACATGCTTTGGAGAGCCAATTAGTCCTAGAGGCAGCCTCAGCTGACAGATGTCCCAGCCTCTCCATGCAGCTATTTGGTAAGCCACACAATTTCACTTGATTTCTGGAGCTCACCTATCCTGCAGAACATTAAAGAGCCATCTCTTTACTCTGTCTTTGCTTTCCTGCTTTGGGGCCGAAACTTAGCAAACAGCAGTCCACAAAACACGGCATTGATTGACCATTCTCTGACGTCGTTACTGGTACTGAGGAAAAACACTAGAGACAAACAGATAAATATTAGGGTGGAAGAACATGTATTATGCCAATAAATTCATCAATTACTACAAATTAATTTAGGAAACACCCAGGAGAAGTAAAAAAAAAAAGAAAAAAAAACCTCCTTCATTTACAGCAAAGCCAAGAGAATAGAAACCTTAAACATGTTTCCTTGTTTTTTCCCTTCCTTGCAGCAAGACTGGGAGAGAGGACAGGTCAAGCAACAACATCATAACTTTGCATGCTGTCACAGAATACGAATTAAAACTTGATTTCAAGTGGATCTTGGAAAGCCTTAATGCTGAAATTTGTATGCCAGCTTTGTAATTATTAAGATGTCAGGTCAACTCTTGGTTCAGAGTACTGCTCTAGATCAGCAAGTCACCTGAAAGTTTACAGTAGGAAAACCATATGGCATATTCCTGTAGCTACATGTATCCAGTAATGATGGTATAGGTAAGCAATAACACATGCCCAAGGCATCACACTTGGTGAGGCACAAGGCTTATGTGCATATCTATGACTATGACTTCAATTTGCAAAGTCCCTTATTGGTCAGACAAAATTGGTAGCCTACCTCCTCGTAAAACACACATAAGGATCTATTGCTATAAAACATATACAGGTGCTGATACTGCCTGAGATTTGAAGCATGAGTACCAGGACTGTGAAAGGGAGAAGGAGGATCTTACTTAAAATGCTTTTCTATATTGTTTTAAAGCTAGTGCACTCTAAAGTAGCAGGAAAAGTAAGCACCACTTAAATCCTAAAACTGGCAGAGATTCAAGCTGATGACCAAAAGATGGTTACTTGGAAGGCACCACCTTCAAGCTTATGTTCCCTTCTGAGAAACAGGGGCCTTTCTAATACATCATCCACTCAATTGCTTTCAGACCTCTAATGGAGCAAGAAATCCCATCACAATCATGTGATCAGCGGCTGTGGGCTGACATTCATGCCTGGCAATTGATGACAAAAATCAATAAGTGTTTCCCTTTTACATGGGTTTTTTTTTCTTTTCAAAATAGGACCACATTTTACAAAAGTACATTTTTCTAAAGATTGGTTTCTAAATGAATAGCGCCAACTTCAAAGCAAATTCTTCTGTGAGGGCTGTTATAACATTCGAGTTCTTACATGATCTTCAAGGCTACAGTGACCTAGGAGGCAGCCATAATGAGAGACAGACAGTGAATAAAGCACTGATTTAATTATGTTGTTTGATATATGATGACCTCATCCACTGGTGTTTATACTAATGTAGTGCTTGAAATGATTTATCGACATATGGGAAGGCACAGTCTTCAGCCCAAAAAGCTTACAGCCTCAAAGACAGAAACAGACGAAGCGTATTCTCTTCCCAGAGCTTATTGTAGGTTTTGAAGTTTTGCTCATTTCCATCAGTCTTAAATATGCACTGACTACTGGGAAGTTGGTTGCTAAGTGAGTACTCTAAGCTTGCTGGACAAAATGTCTACTGCGTGGTTACCTGCGATTACAGAAGAGGATTTCCAATATGGCGAGTCTATGTTCCCACACGCAGTCAACACCAGCAAGATGCAAACACTGGCAGAATGGAAGGAAGCTATAGCTGTTTAGAACACCTCCTTCAGTTTTGGAGATACCTTGTGCCCGGGTGTGAGATTTGACCCACTGTTCTCTGCTGCTACAGCAAGAAGAGTGCTTTGACAGTTGGTACAACCTGCTAGTTCCTCCACTGAAGACTTCTATCAAGGTGACTCTGCTGTAACCATATCCCCTGAGAAAAAAATAACAGGCAAGGCTCAGAGTTTGATTAAATATACACATATATCTTATTTTGCATTCTGATTAAGGTCCCTGAAAAATACGTATTAAAGTAACCTTTATGCTGTTAACACCATGAAAAACTCCATGAGGAAATGAGTAGTTCTGTATTCAGTGCACCATCTGCCAACCACGCAGTAAATAAGGCCATACAAGAAATGGTGAGAAACAAAACATCAACAACCTACCCACTCATTAAGCATTAGCCATGCTGTGCACTGAATGATATGCAGGCCTTGTAGAAAAAAAAAAAAGTAGTATGCAATCCTCTCATTAAAAACAATCAAAACAAACATTTACCAAGAGGATGAAAGAGTAGCTTTAACTGTAGAATTTTCTAGCCTCCAACTGCTTGGTTTTCCAGCCTTGAACTTCAGCCCTGTTCAGTAATCGAAAGGCCTAACTTAAGGCATTATTAATCTTATTTTACTTCTACACAGGAAACCCCTAGAATGCATGGAGTTGACTTTTACCCTTTTTAGGTATGTGTACAAGACCATTGCTTTCACTGACACCTAGCACAGCAACCAGACAAAAGACAGGTTAAGAAGAAATACCCCAGATCTATTTTGTTTTAAGGTAATTCTGGAACAGAATCAGGGCTTCAGAACATCCTTTCTCTTATAGTAAGATTTCTCAGCAGCACTAGATTTTAAAATGTTCATTAAAAAATCCAAGGAGTCCTGTTAGCAAGAATAAAAGATCAAAAGAGGATAAATTAAATACATTATTGGTGGAGAACATATGTATATGCATACATATGTATTTGGAAACTTTTAAAATGGTACACAGAAGTTAACCAACAAGACAGCATTTGCCTGGTAGAGCTGAAAAATAGCTAAGATAGGCTAACAGTAACGTGTTCACATTTTCTTTTCAAACTCTGGTACAAATTCAGTTAATATCACTTTGTATGATCTCATGCTGGGATAGGAGCCAAAAGTTTCACTTGAAATCTTTGCAGTTATCAGATCTGGAAAGCTTTTCAATCACTTAAGTTTGAGAAGCATTTGGGAGTGGAGGATGGGAAGGGG